>JADRCH010000029.1:13334586-13695068 GCA_019843965.1 Rhynchomys soricoides
GAGAGAGAGAGAGAGAGAGAGAGAGAGAGAGAGAGAGAGAGAGAGAGGCTGCAAAGCTACTGAGCAATAAATTATCTCAAAAGGAGCACATGTTTATAAGAACCAAATCTGTCCGGTCATAAGGTTATAGAACCTCTGGATACCACCGTCATGCTCCCTGCTAATACTATGCCTATTGTCCAGGTTAAGCAATACTCCAACTTTCGAATTAACATTTTTATTGAACTAATTTGACTGGATCTCAAATTTACACAATTGTATGGAATATGTTCATGTCAAATTCAAAGTATTTTCTTTGGATTCATATTTCTGTATCAAATATTCAAAATTGCCACCTTTGAAGAAGAAAGGATGCATTCTGGCTCATAGTCCCTCAGAGAGAGAACTAGTGTCATGGATCATACAAGCCAACGGGGTTCTTAGGAGTCACCTAGGGCTGAAGACATATTACTTAAAATTCACCAACTCTTTCTTATATTTATTTTTCATTAAGATTTTGTGTTTACATGTGGGAGGTGATTGTATGTGTCTGTGGATGTCAGAGAATTACTTAAGGGAGTTTGTTCTTTCCTTCCATGATGTAGGGTCAGGAATAAGCTCAAGTCATCAGAGTTAGCTGTAAGCACCTTTACTCAAAGAGCCATCTCACCAGCACAGCTATCTCTTTTTACACAGAAGCATTAGTGAGCTAGAAGCTTCTACTTTTATACTGGTTTATGGTACTTCAGCATAAAATGGACAAAGTGCATATCAAGTAGATGATGGAAAATACCAACAAAACACCCTTATTTTGCCACATTGCTGATACTCCACTGTTATCAGTGTTCTGTGCTCCAATCCCTTGTCATTTTCAACATTTCCTTATGTTCATTGTGTGCTTTAGAGAAGAAAGTTACTACATTAGAGCTATGTAACAAGTAAACTGTTTTAATCTATTTACCTTTAATAGAATACTTATGGAATTTAAGCTAGAAGTATATTTACTGTTGTCTTTTTCAGTATCTTCTTTATTTCTTAGGTTTTCCTTTCTAGCATTCACATAATCGTACACTATTATGCCTCTAATTTCTTTCCATATTTCCTTTTAAATCATACATTTTTACTGTTCTTTTAATGCTTAAGAATTAAAATTTTAATTATATGATATTATAAATAATTTCCCATCACTTTAATATATTCATTTTAGAATACATTCAAGGATACTTATCTCATACTGGTAGTATAGTTTTAAGGAATTTTAAGTCTATTTTCACATAAAAAGTTCCCATAATCAAAATAATATTTTGGATAGTATTTTTGCAAAAATATTTACCAAATATAATGTTCTTACATACTTTCTATATTTCATGTGTTTGTCTAATAAATTTTCTTTAACTTAATAATTTTCTTTTATACATTTGCAAATACCAATTGATGGTGGATTTCCAGAGTTTTATTTGCTAAAACTATATTCAATTTATGTTTGTTTTTGAGAAATATTTTGGTAAGCATAGAATTGCATACTAACAATTTTTGAACATTTTAAATGTATACAGTCAATGGCATCCCTCTTATTTTTATTTTGATAAGCCACTTATTATTATTATTATTTCAAGAATTATCTATTTTTATTAGCTATCCACTTTGAAACATTTATTTTCTTTAGCATTCAGCAATATGACTGAAGTATTCAACCATATATATTAAATTTTCTTTTGTTTTCTAAGTTTGTTGTAGTTTTTGTTGAAAACACACAGACTCCAAGGCATATCCATAGTTATTTTGTCTTTCTCATTATAGTTATTATTATTAATGTATTAATTATGATGATTATATATTTTTGATACATAATTTGTACTGACGTATGGAAACTATCCACAGATTTCTTAAATAAAGTTTCATTTCTATTATACAATTTTTTGTTACATAGTGAATGCCTCCAATAATTTTTCTGTTTCAATAATTTCCTGGTTCTTAAAGTATTGAGCAGAGTCACTTTACGATTACTTATTTTGATCCCAACATGGAGTCACCCAAAAATCTGATCCTATGTTCTATGTCTATATTTGCCTTGTGATTTGCATGATGAACATTTCACATAACATCTATAAAGACTATTGATGGAGAGATGGCTCAGGAGGTAAAGGTAGGTGTCACCAAGCCTGACAACTTGAGGTGGATCTCTAGACCCAAGGTGGTAAGAGAGAATCAACTCCCAAGAATTGTCCACTGACCTATCCCATACCTACACCATTGTATTTACCCACTCACTGACATAAATAAATAAAAGTAAAATAAAAATGTTATATGTGGTCAGGCTTTAGAGTATGCTTTATACCACAGAGGTGCCAGGCAAATGAGTAGAGTAGCCATTTACCTTAATCCATTCAGAAATGGAGCCAAGTCAAAACTGCACTGGATTTGGTGATATACTTTCCTATACTTGGTAAATGCATTAATTTACTATGGGGTTCTTATTTAACTTGGAAGTAGTAGTGTCAAAACCCAGATCTACATTTTAACTTTGACAGTCATTAGGAAGGCAATTATTCCGTGGTTATCTATAGATTTCATTGAACCCTACTGTATAAAATATACATCCTAATATGTTACAGAAGATTGTGTTTGTAACCTTACATCAATGGAAACTTTGACTTTTCATCTCTTCTGCCTACACTTTTCTCATAACAGTTTTAACCTTCAATTAAAATATGGCTCCTGTAAACCTTACCTGACGTGAACGATATGTCTACTTTCAATAAATTTCTTGTTCTAATTGTCCTTCTATGTCACCTTCTTCAACAATAAGGAGCACCTGGTTTATGAAATAAATATCAACCATTGTATGTAGTAGCTTATATAGAAGGGGCCAGAAGAGGAAACAATTTTTATCCTTGCTAGTTTTATCTATCATTTATAATTAAAAACTGATGTTAAAAGGCCTTGAGAGCTGTATGGTACTTTAACAAAAGAGAAAAAAGGCTAATGGCATTTGAAGGATAATACTCTCTGACAATTTTGTAATATGCATTTTCACGTCTCCCTGCTTCTATCCTACATCTACATTACAAAAATGATACAATAACAGTGAAAAACAGTTAATGTCCTCTGAACTCCTGTATGCTGAAGTCTGTTGTATCTGAGAACAACAACAATTTATCTCACTGACTTTAACTGAAGAGAATGCTTCTGGCTATACTTAAAATTCCTCAAGCTACAGGGTTGTGTGAAAAATTCTGCTAGTCTACTAATTGATTTCTTCTTCCTGATGTTAGTAAGAACATCTGTATCATCCCCAAAGGTGAACAAATAGTCACCTAGAGATACCACTTAATTATAAATAATTTAGTAAAATGGTAGGTCTCTTTCTATAAAATAATATAATCCAGTATTGACAGTATTATTTGAAAATGTGGATGCAATACCTTGAAATTAATCCTTACATTCAGTAGCTTTAAGAATGTCAATACCATCACATGATTTATTTATATAACTCTCTTGATGATCTCTAAAATTGATTTTGTTCTCTTTTTTTTCTTTTATTGGATATTTTATTTACTTGCATTTCAAATGTTATCCCCTCCCCCTGCCCCTGCTTCTATGAGGGTGCTCAAAACACCCACCTACCCACTCCTACCACCCCAGCCTGGCATTCCCCCGCACTGGGTCATTGAGCCTTCACAGGACCAAGGGCTTCTCCTCCCATTGATGCCATCCTCTGCTACATATGCTGTTGGAGCCATGGGTTGTTCCATGTGTACTCTTTGGTTGGTGATTTAGTTCCTGGGAGCTCGGAGTGCGGAGGTCTGGTTGGTTGTTATTGTTGTTCCTCCTATGGAGTTGTAAACCCCTTCAGCTCCTTCAGTCCTTTCTCTAACTTCTCCATTGGGGACCCTGTGCTCAGTCTAAAGGTTGGCTGTGAGCATCTGCCTCTGTATTTGTCAGGCTCTGGCAGAGCTTTTCAGGTGACAGCTACATCAGCCTCTTTTCAGCAAGCCCTTCTAGACATCCACAATAGTGTCTGGGTTTGGTGACTGTATATGGGATAGATCCTCAAGTGGGACAGTCTTTGAATGGCCTTCCCTCCAGTCTCTGCTTCACACTTTGTCTCTGTATTTCCTCCTTTGAATATTTTGTTCCCCCTTCTAAGAAACACTGAAGTATCCACACTTTGGTCTTCCTTCTTCTTGAGCTTCATGTGGTCTGTGACTTGTATCTTGGGTATTCCAAGCTTTTGAGCTAATGTCCACTTATCAATGAGTACATATCATGTGTATTCTCTTGTGACTGAGTTACCTCACTCAGGATGATACATTCTAGTTCCATCCATTTGAGTAAGAATTTCATGAAGTCATTGTTTTTAATAGCAGAGTAGTATTCCATTTTGTAAATGTACCACATTTTCTGCATCCATTCTTCTGTTGAAGGACATCTGGGTTCTTCCCAGTTTCTGGCTATTATAAATAAGACCGCTATAAACATAGTGGAGCATGTGTCCTTGTTATATGTTGGAGCATCTTTTGAGTATATGCTCAGGAGTGCTATAGCTGGGTCCTAAGGTAGAACTATGTCCAATTTTCTGAGGAACCGCCAGACTGATTTCCAGAGTGGATGTACCAGCTTTCAATCCCACCAACAATGTGTAGTGTTCCTCATTTTCCACATCCTTGATTCTCAGCCATTACATATTCCTCAGTTGAGATTTCTTTGTTTAGCACTGTACCCCATTTTAATTTTTTTTATTTTTTTATACTTTATTTACAAGATCTCCTCTTTGGAAACCCCCTATCCCCTCCCTCCTCACCTGCCTCTTTGAGGGTATTCCAACACCCACCCACCCACCCACTCCTGTTCTCCCTCCTTGGCATTCCCCTATACTGTGGCATCTAACACCCTCAGGCACAAGGGCCTCTCCTCTCCCTGATGGCCAGCAAGACCCTCCTCTGCCACATATGTGGCCTGAACCATGGGTCTCTCCATGTGTATTCTTTGGTTGGTGGCCCAGTCTCCAAGAGCCAGTTGACACTGTTGCTCTCTCCATGGGGCTGCAAACTCCCTCAGCTCCTTCAGTCCCTTCTCCAACTCCTCCATCTGGGACCTCATGCTCAGCCCAACATGTTCTGTGAAGTGAATCTTGGATATTCAGAACTTTTGAGCTAATACCCACTTATCAGTGAGTACATACCATGTTCGTACTTTTGTGACTGAGTTATCTCACTCAGGATGATATTTTCAAGTTCTATCCATTTGTCTGTGAATTTCATGAAGTTATTGTTTTTAATAGCTGAGTAGTATTCCATTGTGTAAGTGAACCACATATTCTGTATCCATTCGACTGTTGAGGGACATCTGGGTTATTTCCAGCTTCTGGCTATTATAAATATGGCTACTATGAACATGGTGGAGCATGTGTTTTTCTTACATGTTGGAGCATCTTCTGGGTATATGCCCAGGAGTGGAATAGCTGGGATCTTAGGTAGTATTATGTTCATTTTTAGTGTGGGTCAACCAAACTGATTTCCAGAGTAGTTGTACCAGCTTGCAATCCCACCAGCAATAGAGGAATGTTCCTCTTTCTCCACATCCTTGCCAGCCTCTGCTGTCACCTGAGTTTTTGATCTTAGCCATTCTGACTGGTGTGAGGTGGAATCTCAGGGTTGTTTTGATTTTATCTTAGTGATCATCTTGAACTCGGTAAAACTCCAGACTTTCAAGACCTCATCAAATGTCATGACTCAAGCACATCAGACACATAGCTAATGAATATTAAGATGAAAGAAACTGTGTGGAGCTTGCCTTCTAGAAACTTACTAAAAATACTATTAGCATAGGGGAAAAACAACTCAGAAGTCAGGAGTCGCACATTAATCCTTCCTTTATCAGCACAGATTGGAATTATCCTTCTGAAATACATACTCCCAATATGCCAAGAACTGAATCAACTTTTATCTATCAAACAGGATGATTTCTAGCAGAATCTAACTTTCAAAGATGCACTTAGCGCAGAAAGCATTTTAAAAACGTATTGAAAATAAGGGCAATTTAAGGTACTAGAAGTGAGAAATTTACGAGAATGTTCTATTATCAATTTTTAAGTGCTTAGGAATTAAAGATGGATGAAACATATTGCACTGTCACATCTGAAACAGTCAACATTAAGGCATCAGTGTGATCTGTGCATAGGTAAAATAAAAACAGAAGTCTCCCCAAGAGATTCCTGTAACACCTCTGGTTAAAATCCTAGGGGCATTTCATGAACAGAGCTTTGAATATACTCAGATATGTTCGGCTGTATGATAGAGTTGAGAAACAAACGAAGAGTATGTTCTTCTTTTCTTTTGGAGGACAAAACAATCTCTATTTCCCGCTGTTATTGACTTAAGTGAAAATTCCTACATTAACCACTTAAAATCATTTATCAGTGAAGTCCTTCCTCTCTTTAACACTATTTATACAGCATATTTATTGTATAACCTTCTATAAATTTAAAACACCAAATATGAAATTAAGTAAGACTCCACAAGCTGAAACCATCTTAAGGAAAACCATACTGCAGATATGATGAACATTCACAAACTAGAAGGTTCTCAAGTAGTAATGATTTATAATCCCCTGGTTTAATTAATTTGTAAGATGTTGTTTTTCACCGAGGTAGGAAGTTAAGTTTATTATTTTAAATTTCACATCATTTGTTTATATTCTCTTCTTTATTATAAAAATCCAGGTAATTGTATCATTTACAATTAATTGTTCTGTGATGGTTAAACAAAAGAAACAGAATTACTGGGAATTACAAATTAACATATTTATCACAAAGATCATGTTGACATTAGGATGTGTTTGCAAAAAATAACTGAGGTGCATAGGGCAGGGCATACAAATGGACAAGCTGGGCTGTTAGGATGAGGATGAAGCTGATGTCCAGAAAGTTAGAAATTTTCTCAGTTTAATAAAGAATATCTGTGAAACATTCATTGTTTACTCTATATTTACTTATGAAAGGATGGTCACCTTTGTTGTTGTTGTTTTGTTTTCTTTTTTTATTATTACTTTTACTTTTTTTACAGTCCAGTCAGTACTCCCATCCAGGTTCACCCTCCCACAGTTCCCCATCCCATTCCTTCTGCAGAGGATGTTCTCACCCCACCCCACCCCCACCTTCCCACTCCACCCCAGACAGGCCTCCCCACTTCCTGGGGTGCTTTCCGTCTCACTGAGGCCAGGCCAGGCAGTCCTCAGCTGTATATATGTCAGCAGGCCTCAGCTCAGCCAGGGTATGCTGCTTGCTTGGTGACTCAGTGTCTGAGATATCTCAGGTGTCTGGGTTAGTTAAAACTGCTAGTCTTCCTGGTCTTCCTATGGGGTTACTCTCTACCTCAGCTTCTTCCAGTCTTTTCCTAATTTAACTACGGGGGTCTCTGACTTCAGTCCATTGGTGGGGTATAAGTATCTGCATCTGTCTCAGTCAACTGCTTGTTGGGCCTCTGAGAAAACAGCCATGTTAGGCTTCCATCTGTAAGAACACCATAGCATCAGTAATAGTGTCAGGCCTTGGGGCCACCCCTTGAGATAGATCCAAATTTGAGCTGGTCACTGGTTCTCCTTTCCCTCAGTCTCTTTTCCATTTTTGTCCCTGCAGTTCTTTTAGACAGGAACAATTCTGGGTCAGAGATTTTGACTGTGGGATGGCAACCCCCTCCCTCCCTTCTTTAGCAAAGCTCATCTCTGCTTTGAATTGCTTTCTGCTCAACCAAAGTTTTCCTGGGTGATTTCATGTTATCTCCACTGCTTCAAGTCAACTGTGGACTTTAATCATATAAAGAATTTCATCATACCATATAATTAATAATTACTTGAGCAGAATAACATGGGAGCCTAGCTTAATCAAACTGACATATCAGAAAGATTGCTGTAATTACAAATAGAAGTTGTAAATTTACTGAAAATTATAAAGTTGAAATTCAAATTCTGATTTCTTGAAGAAAAGAAATATTAAACAAAGAGAGTAAGAGAACTTTTAGAACAGGTTTCTTGGGAAAATTTTTATCACAATTTTCAGAAATTTATATAATGATGAAAATAGGGTGTATATATATAAATGTATCTTTCAATAATTCTGTTCTATATTTCTCTCACCATTCTGATTTTGGAAAATATGTTAAAATTAGAATAATTTTATAGACACAATAAGTTTAGTAGTGGATGACTGACAGCATTAATATGAATGCAATAATACAGTAATAGAGAATTAGGAAGGATGATTGCATGTATTTTGATTAGCATTTTAGAAGTCTTGAACTAAAGACAGAAAAGATTCCAGTCAGCTGACATATCATGGAATATCTGTTATATTTAAGAATGAGAGGCACAAGTTTAAGGCTGGTTTTCCCCTTGGGATTAGCAACCCTTAAAATGTACCTTTTATTATAGTTGTCAGCATAAAAGAAATATAACTAAAGATTATGACATTTTTTATCAAGTTGTATATTCGTGGTGATAAAACCAACTTGAATGTTCCTAATATTTTCTGTGATTTAAAATTATGTATACAATCATATAACCACTGGTATCCTAAATTTATAAATGTGGTTTGCTCAAAAATACTTTTTAGGACATCAGTTTCTATGCCTGAACTACAACTACCTGAGACTTGACTTCGTACAAGAAAACAAACAAACAAACAAACAAACAGCATCTTTAACAAATGGTGCTGGGGATGCTGGATTTCCACATTTAGATAAGTGAAATCAGAGTTACAATTAGCAACATACAAAACATGAACTTAGAATAAATCAGAGATTTGAAGTGAAACTTGAAATCATGAAACTGCTAGAAGAAAACAGTCAGGACCCTATAAGCTAGAGCTGTAGAAAAGGGCTTTCTGAATAGGATTCAATTTGCTGAAGAATTAGGAACACAGATTGACAAATTGGAACTCATAAAACTAAAAAGCTTCTGTAAAGAAAATGAAATAAGCAATTTAGTGAAAAAGAGGCCCCCAGAATGAGAGAGAGACTTTGCCGGCTACACATCCAATAGATGAATACAATCTAGAATGTTCAGAGAACTCCAAGAGCAAAGTTTCAAGAAATCAAGCTCCCCAGTTAAGAAATTGGCTTTGGATCTGAACAGGGAGTTCTAAAAAGAGGAAAGAAAAAATCTACAACTAAGAAGTATCTTAAAAAGTGATCAAATATTTCCATAACAATTACGGAAATGCAAAGTAAATCTACGTTGAGATTTCATCTTACTGCAATCAGGATTGCTATGAACAAGAAAGCAACTGGCAACCAATGCTACAGGAGTATGAGGTAAATGGAGTCCCCTCCTTTCACTGTTGTTGGGATTGCAATCTGGTGCAGCCACTCTGGAAATCAGTGTGAGGAAATCTCAAAAAACTATAAGTGGTCCTTGGCATATGCCCACAGGACTAGACATGCTACTCCACAAATATTTGCTGAGCAAGATTTATTGCCATTCTATATACAATAGTTCAGAAATGAGTACAACCACATTCACTTTAACTGATTAATGGATAATAAAAATGTGGAACATGCATGCGATTAAATTATATTTAACTGTAAGGAAAAATAAAATCATGATTTTTTTCTGCTATATGACTAAAACTAGAAAATATTTCACTGAATAAAGTAACCCAGACTCAGAAAGACAATGCCACATGTTCTCTGTCCTTTGTGATTCTTAATCTAAAGCTTCAGATGTAAGCCTACAACCTGGAGTATTCATAGAAACCAGGAAATGAAAGCAGTATTGTGTTGGGGAGAGGGTACTCTAGAGTAGATGGTAGCATATATGTGCTATGAGTGTACGGAAGGATAGGGAACACTTTAACTAGGGAATGGAAAGAATGAAGAAAAAATACTAATGATGTTTGAGTAAGAGACACAGCACACACACACACACACACACACACACACACACACACATATATATATATATACATATATATATATATATAATTTATTTTCTTATGCCACTTGGGGTGATAATTCTTCCCCAAGAGCCATAGACTCTACAAAAATCTGTGAAACAAATTGCCTTCAAATTGTCCATCAGGAGAATCCATAGACTGCCAATACAATAAGCCTATGTCATTGCAATTGGTTGCATCTTAGAACTTGAAGGTAAGAAGAACCTATTGCTGAGGACACCATGCATTTCAAACACAGGACTTGGAAGGACGTAGCTAGCATAGACCTGTCAGCCTCCTCCATGAGCTCCAGCTCTCATGATACATGAAAGTCTTATGAAGTCAGTCAAGAGAAAAAGCAATCAGAAATCTCACACAGCCTAAAGGTTAGAAACCACAATGATCATCATGCGAGACAATCTCCAAGAATTAGTAGTGTCTGTTGTATCCTAGGAATAACAGAAAGTCACTGGCTGCCTGGATTTAAGTTCTATTCAGTATGAGATAATTTCTGACTTGATATTGTAAACCAAGCTAACTATCCCTGCCTTGTGAAATTATGGACACTAGAGGAGAAAATACTGCTACCACTTTCTTAAATGAGTATGCTTTCTAACTTCCTTCTAAATATATTGTTTTATACTTGTAGATAATTATAACTCTCATTCCTCATCAAAGTAGTTTCTTTTACTCACAGATGAAATCCATTACAGAAATCTACACCTCCTCAAATTGCAGAGATCAAATGACTATGTGTTGCCCAACACAACTCTGTATGTCTACAACTTAACACCTACATCTAAGGCTCAGGAAACATCACAGAAGAGAGGAAAAGAAAGTTATATGAACCAGAAGACTAGGACTTCTGCTGTGAGATATATCATGTATACATGACAGAAAAGCTGTACCCATTAAATCTCGACGATATGATTGCCTAAACAATGTCTACATAATTATAATACTAGTTATCCCTTCAGTATGAATAAGAGAAACCTCATAAGGCCCTAGATAAAGAACTCCAGCCAATTAATGACTGCTGATCAAAGAAGAACCAGTCTTCCTCAGGGATCAGCCCTACATACACAGAGAAACAACACTAAATTCACACACAGAGAGACACAGAGAAACACACATACTACTACTACCACTACCACCATCACCACTGCCACCATCACTGCCACCACTGCTATTAATGATGATGAGAACAACAGCAGCTACAACAACAACACTACTAACAGATATGCTAATAAAGAAGAGGAAACTCGACAGGCTCCCACCCCTCTGCAAAGATCTACATGTAACTAATGCCTGATGAAAAGTGGAGAATTCTCCTGTTCGAGGATGTGCTCACAATTTGCTATCCAATGCAGACTAATTAGCCATCGCATCATATACACACAAGCCAAGAGACACTAAGTAGACTCAATAGGTTGAATTTATTTATTTCCCTCTCCATGTGTATAACAATAATAAACAAACAAAAAAGGGGATGTCAGTTTCAGAGAGAGCAATGAGAGGTGGGAGGGAGGGACATTGGAAGCAACAGAGGGAGAGGACATGAGAAGGGAGAAAATGATATAGTTATATTTTAATTTTTGAATTTTTATTTTTAAGACTGATGATTCTAAATTCCATTAAAGTGACTCTAAGACTAACAATCTAAATACTACTTCCTTCCCTAATACCACACGCAAGTACTGATTGCTCTTGAGAGAATGTAAGAGAGGATGGTGAGTTATGAAAATCAGTGTAGTTTCTTCCCGTATTCTTTCAAGTTCCTCTGGACAAAAGAAAAGGCTTGTTTTCTTTGAGGGTTATGTTCATGGCAGATACCTACTTTCATTGATGATGTACTGACTTGAGAACAGACCAGAAAAAGAAGAAATATATGAAAACACAATGTGGTGGGAGGTGGCTATGCGCAGGTATGATTACATGTTTATAAAACTTCAAGAAATGAGGAAATAATCTTGATTTAGTGAGTACATTTTAAAAGTCCTAATGCATTAATTTAATCCTTTTTCACCTATCTGCGATTGCTTTTGCAGAGGAGATGAGAAACAAGGAGGTAGTGTTAGTGCCTTTTCTTATGCACTAAGTGAATTTTTGTTCATCTCAAGATTCATTTGAATCTTTTCTGTGACCAAACAGAAAAACAATGAAGGGGAAATCTTGTTCCAGTTGGATGCTCCCTCAAAGTCCTGTCTGCACTTGCTTTTGATGGACTTCAGAAATATTACTGCATATTCTATTAAGTGATTTATAGAAACATTTAGTGGCATTGTACATACCACATTCTTAGTTAGAAATAGAACTGGTACAGATCTGAGTTAAATATAGTATATATGAAATAATCCTCTTGATTTGGAGAGTGCATACTTATCACTATTGCTTCACTTTAAGATTAATTTTTATCTTCCACAGCTGAGTATTTCTTTGTACATTTGAGCTATATTGATTTTTAATTTGTTTTGAAAAGTTAAAAATAGAAATTGACATAGTCATGTCATGACTGAGTTACTTTTATTGTTGCTTTGTAATACTTAGCAAGAATTAACTTGAGGGAAGAAAGAAAGAAGCTTGATTTTCCTCATCTTTGAGAGAGCAGTCAATCATGGCATGGTGGTACACACATGAGGTGGCAGACAAAGCATCCAGAGTCAATAAAAAGAGAAAGATGAAGCTAATAATTAGCTACTTATCACATTATTCCCCATTTTGTTCACTCTTGGGCCTCAGGGAATTGACTGGTACTGTCTCATTAAGGTGGGTATCCCTCCTTAGCTAAACATCTATAGAAATCACCTCTAAGAAATTCTCAGAAAGCTTTCTTCTAGGTAATTTTAAATTCCATTAAATTCACAAAGAAGATTTATAATCACAAATTGATAGAATTGTTTGAGGAGATATTTTACTGTCCTCCTCCACCTCCCAAATCGCCTTAGCATATTTTTTAATAAGCAAAAAGAGACAGAGACATGCACCAGAGTACATGTGTACCAAGAAACCAACTGTTTCATAGCTTACACCCACACATAATAGGAATTTCACAAAGTCCCATTTGATAAGATTCATTTGACATTGGGAAGAGCTTTGGGAATCTTTCATCAGATTTCTCCCCTGATATTACTTGCCTAGCACAACTTATTCTTAGCAGAATTGGAGCTCTGGTGTTGACGTCACCAAGTATTTCATGTAGCAAGGCAGAGTGATGTGTTAGGTGTCTGAGTAAACACACAGACTTGAGTTTTCCCCTATGAAAGGAGTTATGTCTCATCTGGCATCTTTTAGCTAAAAATATTAGAGGCTTGTTTTGACTATTACCTCTGTTGCTGAACCCAGAGTAAAGAAAAAATAATTCTATATTTGTGGAAATTACAGGCTCCTTTCCCGAACTTATTTTCCATTCCTTTTCCTATGTAATCCATATTCTACAAAGTGCCTTTAGGCTAGATTGCTTGGCAGCTGTAAAGCACAGAGACACACAAGTCAGGGCACCTGGTTTCTAGACCTAGATTTCCCCTAAAGCACTGTCATGCACTCATACTGAAGGTTGGTGTTTTCTAATACTGAAAACCCCCAAGGCTTAATTCAATCTTCCAGTTTTAAAAATTAGAAACAGTGAGTAAAAACAGATAACATCTCCTTTCTTCAGTCTCCAAATCTCCCCACATGAATGCCACTGGCGTGGTGTGTTACTTTGAGACTTAACTTTGATTTGTAATATTCAAGGTTTTTATTTAAATTCCAATTTTCTTTCAAGTCACATCATTACATTTTTACTCCTGTGACTCGTTCAGAGTGTATTTTCCCCCCACAGTTCCTCAATCCTCTAAAGTCTCTGATCTCTCTGATAAATCTTCGTTGTTTTTTTTTTTTCTTGTTCTGATCACACTCCAATATAGAAGTACAGGCTGTGGGAAGCAGCATATGTCTTAGTACAGTTGAATAAGCATGCAATTTGACAGCGTGTGCAGAATTATTTAATTCGGAAATTGTGATATGTTTTAAAGCCCATTAAGTTCTGTAGATTCCAACCACTCATGCAAATCCTCCCAATCTAATTTGTCTAATTAATAGAAACGCCCACTAGAAAAGCAAAGAACATCAACAGACAGTTCACTGAATTGGAAACATAATTAGACAAAATACACAATAGACACATGGATATTCATCTTGATGAATAGATGAAAGTGGAATGCAAATTTAAATGGCCAGAAATTATTTTTATAGCTCTAGACTAGAGAGATTATAAAAGATTAATAGCATATAATATTGGTAAGAGTAAATTGAGATAAGAGACCACATATATAGAATGACATTAAATAATATTTGTTATGTCCTTCACATCTGACATAGAGTAAACCTTAAAGTTGCTTATAAGAAATACATTTTTAAAAAATTAAGTGCATAATGAAATGGCTATTGTAAATGTGAATAAAATATGAATATTAAAAACACATTTAAATTTGAATGAACATTGATACTTAGGCTAATATCAAGCATAAACAAGGGCACTGGTCTTTAAAAGTATACATAAATTCACATTTATTTCAGCAGAAAACATAAACAAAACTAGAAGTGAACTGAGCACATGACTTTTCAGGCGAACAGAGGGTAATTTTATAAATCAAAGTCCCAAAGAAAGAGAATTAGTGATAATTTGGACAGGGTTTATAAACTAAGGGAGCATTTTTAAAAGTGTAATAGGCATAGTGAGGACACAGAAGAGCTATTTCTGCAATTAAATTGTAGTAGTCAGTGAGTTTCTATCTTTCAAACAGACTCCTCTGGGACCAGAGCTCTGCAGGAGGAAGTGGAGTTGTGGGACCTCCTTTGAAAGGCATGGCCTATAGTGAGTTGAGAGTGCAGTTAAGTGAAGAGGACCCACATAAAGGGGACCTGTAACTAGGAATAATTCCTCACACTTCTAAAGTTACATATGTAAATATGTATATAGGTATAAAAATATATTCTACATTCTTTCATGAGATATGTAAAAAAATTATTCCACAAAAGAAAGCAGAGGAATCAAGAAGAAAAACCATCTAACTTATTCATTGAAGTATGCATTCATTCATATGTAGTGCTGGGATCAGACACATAGTCTCATGCATGTTAGGTAAATATGGCTGCATTTATTAAGGACTTTTAAATACACTTTTGTTTATGTGTATCTGTGTCTATGTGTGTGAACAAACATAATATGTTTATAAAATGCCAAAGCAAGGAAAGGGCATGAGATCCTCTCAAGCTGGGATAGGTAGTTTTGAGTGGTCTGACATGGGTACTGTGAACAAACTTCAGTTCCTCCACAGTTTTAACCACTAAGCCATCTCTCCAGCTCTCAGCTGTTTCTTTTCTTTTTTTTTTTTTACTACTTTTTTGGTTTGTTTTTTGTTTTTAGAGACAGGGTTTCTCTGTGTAGCCCTGGCTGTCCTGGAACTCTGTAGACCAGGCTGGCCTCGAACTCAGAAATCCACCTGCTTCTGCCTCCCGGGTGCTGAGATTAAAGGCATGCATCACCACTGCCCAGCTAGCTGCTTCATTTTTAGAACATATTTAAGTGAACATAACAGTGGAAGGAGGTCTGATGTGCTTGTGAATAAAAAGCAGCAAAGTATTTAACTAGATAGGTCAACTAATATGAATATACAAATCTGTGTTAAATAAATCTACACTTATCCCCAATGTGTTAACAGTTGGGCTAATTCAATACTCAAGAAAGATTGTGTGTGTGTGTGTGTGTGTGTGTGTGTGTGTGTGTGTGTGTATTTCAAGAAAGACATCATATCCAATCCAGCTAGGGCCTACATGTTTAACATGTCCTTCAAAATATTTATAATATATATAAACAAACAAACTAAATATCAACTATTACATATCCTTACTTCTTGGTCCTTGAAATGATCATCATGACTTTACTATAGTCACTGGTTTTTTATGGTGGACTTTCTGACAGAGGCACATTTATTAGAGAAGATCCAAGAAGAAAGAGTTTATTATACTCATCTTCAAAGTATAAGAAGGATGTGTTCTGGAACTCATAGTGCCATGTGAAAATGCAGGGTCATAAGACAGAGGATCAGCAAGCCTTAGATGAGTCCCTTTTTTGCCCATGCTGCTTAGAAAGTTAAAATGAGTGATCAGGTTAAGACAGCTAGTTTAAGCCAATTCTGTGTTTTTGTGTATAGGGTAGCCTCTAGTATCTTAGTTTTTGGTCCTAGGAAAGTTAAGGGAGAGGAATACTGTATGCTGGCATATATGGATGAGAAAAAGCTGTTCTAGATTGTTTGGTGAGCCTCTTAATGATGTATTCTGTGTGGGTCCTTGTATTCATGTGCATACAGTGTTAGCATGGGAAAATATTATCAAGAAGAATATTTTCATATTAAATTGGAGACATATTAATGCTAGATATGGATATTACAGGCGGGACTCAGTTGGGGTAGAGCAGATTACTACATTCCTTTTGATATAGCTGCATTATTAGAGTTCAAACAGAGCATTTATTTAGCTGTGTGCAGGAATTCCATAAACTTTGAAAGTCATGAGTAAAACAGAAAAAAGGAAAAGCTTAAGATGATGAATAAGTCCTTATAATTAAATACCTTAAAAATATAGTTTAAAAATCCCTAGCATCTACATAAAAGTACTTCATGAAAGCTAGCTTGGCCCCTTTTTGATGAAAATAAAATTATTTTCTGCAAGTTTTGAATTTATTTATTTATTTATTTATTTATTTATGTCCCTTGGGGGGGCTAAGATAAGTGTTGGGGAGGTACTCTAAGAATGGCTTCTTAGCTGCAGTGAGTCTCCAGGATTCAAACAGACTCTCTTTCTCTCTCACACAAAAACATGCACACATATGCACAAAGACACATGAATACATTTACAGATATATATGCATACATACACACAAACACACACAAACATACACAGTGAAAGACACACACATACATACACAAACACATACAAATAACATAAGCATACATAAAAGACACATATACACAAAAGTACATACATAAACTATACATATACATAAATAATACATACATACATACAGAATAAGATCTTGAATCTCTTTCTAGTCAAAGCATCATAAAACATCCAACAGATGTTGACTATTATGAAGTTTTACGATAAAATATTACCATGAACAAACTCAAATATTGTATAAAGCAACTTCTGCCTAGGGCAGAAGTTTTACAAAATTTACAATAATAACTAATCTTATTAAATGGAGCCAGAATAACTTCAGAGCTGTGTTACCTGAGGCCATTGTACTTTACCTCTGACGTTACAGATGAATGTTTCATGTGAATGTAATTCTGAGTACTGAGAATTGTGGAATCTTTTTTTATTATTATTATTCTTTTGTGAACAGGGATCCAATCCATAAAATAGAATAAAGAATGTTTCAAAGGTGATGCTGAAATGCTAGTATACCTAGACAATATACAAATTCATTTGCACTGATTTTATAAAATACTGAGATATTATGTCAGAGTCAAATGCTAGAAGTCAGACTTCCTTCCAGTTTTACAGTGTATACATAATTGAAACTCAAGGACTTGAGAATTGATATTGATTTCTTTTTTGATTGTAGAAAACAGCCTCTTGAGTCTAAGTTACTTCACTCATGATGATATTTTCTAGCTCCATCCATTTGCCTGCAAAATTCAGGATATTCTGGTTCTTAATGTGTAAATGAACCACATTTTCTGTATCAATTTGAGTGAGGTAATTCAGACCCAAAAGGACATACATGATAAGTGGATATTAGATTAAAAAAAAGTCCAGAATACCCAAGATAAATTCCACAGAACTCAAAAAGCTTAACAAGCTGAAAGGCCCAAGTGAGAATGCCTTAATCCACTTGGGAGGAAGAAGGAAGCAGTCACAGGAGGGGGGAGAAAGGGGGGACTTGTGTGAAAAAGGGGACAGGGAGGAGAAGAGGGGAACATGATCAGGTATTGGGTGGGAAGAAAGGACTGAAGCCCTGAGGGCCAACAGAAAGAATGAAAACAGGCAACCTCAGGAGGTAGGAAGTGGGGGAACTCTCCAGAATATACCAGAAACCTGAGAGGTGAGAGGCTTTCAGGACTCAAAGGGAGGGACTGCCCTACAGAGGGCAGAGGGAACATGTAGAGCCCACCTCCAGCAGAAAGACAGGGCATCAAGTGAGAGAGAGGGTTGCCATCCCACAGTCAAAAACTCTGAGCCATAATTGTTCATGTTTGAAAGAACTGCAGGGAGATAAATGGAGAAGAGCTTTAGGAAAAGAAGGTCCAGAGACAGGCCCAAAGTGGGATCTAGCTCAACGGGAGGTCCCAAGGCTTGACACTATTACTGAAGCTAAGGAGTGTTCACAAAAAGGGACCTTTCATGACAGCCCTCCAAAAGACTCAACAAGCAGTGAAAGAGTTAAATGCAGATGTTTACATGCAACCAATGGACAGATACCTATGGTTGAATTAGAGAAAAACTGGAAGAAGCTGAGGAAGAGAGCGACCCTATAGGAAGACCAGCAGACTAAACTAACATAGACCCTCTGGGTCTCTCACACACTGAACCACCAAAAAGGCAGCATATGATATGACAGCTGATACAAGGCTCCCAACACATACAGCAGAGGACTGCCAGATCTGTGTTCAGTCAGAGAAGATTTGCCTAATCCTCAAGAGACTGGAGGCCCCAGGGAGTAGAGAGGTCTGGTGGTGGGGCTGTTGGGGACATCATGGATATGGGGGAGGAGGACTGGGATGAGGACCGGTCAGCGGGAGGACCAGGAGGGTGATAATGACTGGCTTTAAATATATATGTAATATTAATTATAATAATTATTAATATATTATAATATTAATTAATACTGATATATTATATATATAATAAAATTAAAGAAAAAAGACAGCAACCTCTCAGTTCTCAACCATAAGAACTTATTAGTTGCTGAGTATGGTACTAGATGAGCCCTGCCATTAATGAACATGTTCCTCTTCATCTGGATCCCTTCATTATACTTACACAGTGTAAATGTGCATTGTTGAAGTGGTTTTGTGGGGCATTGAGCACATATGGGTTTCCTCTTTATTAAGTATTACATAAAATTTGAATATCAAACAGAAGCCATTTTATTAGGATTCCTATCTACAAAATTCCTGAAAATATATTAGGCTTTTACGGTAGTATTTCTAAATAGTTCTTAGTAATATTTTGACATGAAAATGTTTTCAAAGATTTTGGAGAGCTAAGAGCAGTTTTCAGTGTAGGCAATATGTGATATCATGCACTCGTTGACTGACATGCCTTGAATGGAGAAACAATTTATTCATAGTTTTATATAAACTATATTTTTCTTTGTAATATTGGTAGAAAAAATACAAATGTGCAGGTGAATAATCCATCAAGAAAAGAAGATGCCAATTCTGCTTTGTTCAACTCACCCTCTGTATTGGAATTTAAATGGCTCAAAGCATGCTGGGAGCTGACCTATTTTTGCTCTGAGAAACCTACAATCACTTGTAGACAACTTCCCCAAAGTAGGGAAGTTCAGTGAGGCCCTTGGTTCAACCACAACTTATCTCAATGTCAAGCTTTATAGAACCTAATTTGATATAAATTCTTATTCTTCTTTTCAATTAGAAGTTTCTGAAGCACCATTTATGCTGTTTAGTGAGACTGTATATAGTACCTTACCATATCTTAAATAAATGTCTGTTAATACCATGTTTTCCCTGTTTTCAAATGTCATTGACTTTCAAATATTACCTTTCATGAACTAATTTGCAGAAGATGTTGTTGTAAAAACACATGCTAGACTTGGAATCGCTACAGATAACACTCTGTGCTCACACAGCTGTTTCATCATCCTTACCTGGGATCATCTTCAACACTTCAGGGCAAGACAGGAGTCCCAGAACCAAGAGCCTGGAACACAGCCAGTCTCACAGCAGTGAGTCAATCTGACACCAACAGTGAGTCAAAGCTGCATTTGGTTCCCAAGTCTTTAAGCATCAAACAATGAGTGTTCATCTTGTTTCTGTCTTGTTTGTGTTTATTTCAGTGTCTCTATATCTTTTTATGAAATATAAGTGCTATATGGACACAGAGTCTATTGGGAAGAATATAAGACCTGGGCTTCATGTGCCAGTTTTGTGAGTAATAAAATACATCATACTGGGTTCTTTCTTGCCATGGTTGTAGACATGGAGAGTACAACCTGACATTAGTGTAACCTTCCATAACAGTTGCAGAACAATGTTTTAAGATAAAACTCAACATAGCAAAGAATTTGCTTTAAAGATATGAAATAGGTGGTTTAGTCTCTGGGGACTCTGGGGGATCTGGTTGGTTGATATTGTTGTTCTCCCTGTGGGGTTGCAATCCTCTTCAGCTCCTTCAGTCCTTTCTATAACTCCTCCATTGGGGACCCTGTGCTCAGTCCAATGGTTGGCTGCAAGCATCCTCCTCTGTATTTGTCAGACTCTGGCAAAGCCTCTCAGGAGACAGCTATATTGGGCTCCTGAACCACCAACAAAGAAGCACACATGGAGGAACCCATGGTTCCAGCTGCATATGTAGCAGAGGATGGCCTTGTCGGGCTTCAATGGGAGAAGAGGCCATTGGTCCTGTGAAGGGTCCATGCCCCAGTGTAGGGGAATGTGAGGGCAGGGAAGCAGAAGTGGGTGGGTGTGGAATACCCTCATAAAAGCAGGAGCAGGGGGGATGGGATAGGGGGTTTCCCTGGGGGATGGAAACCAGGAAAGTGATAACATTTGAAATGTAAATAAAGAAAATATTCAATAAAAATTTTTGGAAGAACCTAGGCATATATATATAAATAATATATATATATGTTATATATATATATATTTATATATATAACAGGACTATTATTTTTTCCATGGACAAACAAGTCTTGTTTTAAAGATGCTTTGTTACTTCTTAAACAGTGCACTTATATATGTTGCTCCAAGGAGAAATTTCATTAGGTTTAAATTATGATAATTTAAAATAAATGTTCTATCAAATGGAAACTACACCTGTGAAATTTCAGAATTAATACTTAAGTTGTTCTTTGTTAAGTGTATCCTGCTAGATATTAATGATACTAACATTGCTAAGAAAATAAATTTTTGTTCATATTAGGTTCCCATTCATCTTTTACAAACCTTGGTGCCTGGATGAAGTAGTTTAGAAGATTCTAAAAGTATACAAAAGCTGTTAGAACAATAAAAGAATGCATAATTTGTACTGGAAACTTGAACAAAGTTTGAGCATTTTGGTTCCTTCTCAGACTTAAGAGCACATGCGTTGTGTCTGTTCTACTAGAAAATAGAGCAGAAAGAGCAATAAAAAGTAAACACATACATCAGGCATAGAAATAAATTAAGACTTAGTGATAGTTGGTATTACTGGGAGCACAGAAAAATTACCATCAAATATTATGATTAATATGTGAAATGTAAAAATTCATTCATGCTAACATCATAGATAAGATGCTTGCAGTTCTGTTTTCATCTGATGTAGTAGTTTGAAAAAGAATGATCCTAACAAGATTATATATTAGAATACTTAGTCATCAGAGAGTAGAACTTTTTGAAAAAGAACTTGGAAGTGTGCCCTTGTGAGAGGAAGTACATCACTTAAGATGGTCTTTAAGGTTTCTAAAGCCCATATCAGGCCCATGATCTGACTCTTCCTGCTGCCTGTGGATCTCAATGTGAAGTCTCTGCTACTTCTCCAGCATCATGTCTGCCTGTGTGCTGCCATGCTTCCCACCATGATGATAATAATGAACAAATCTCTAAAACCTTAAGCAAGTTCCAGTTAAGAGTTGTGGTCCAGCCCACAGAATCAACTAAAAAGGGCTCCTAGGGCCTCACAGAGATGAAAGGAACAATCATTGAGCCGGTATGGGTCTGAGCTAGATCCTCTGCATATATGTTATATGTTATACAAGTTGTGTATCTTGGTGTTCTTGTGGGACTTCTAAGTATGCGTAGGTCATATCACTGACTCCTTTGCCTATTCCTGGAACCATCCCCTCTCACTGAGTTGCTTTGCCTAACCTTAATATGAAGGTTTATGCCTAGTCTTAATTGTAACTTGTTATACTGTGTCCAGTTGCTATCTCTGAGTGGCCTACTCTTTTCTGAAGGGAAATGGAGGAGTGGATCTGAGGGTAGGGGAGACAGGAGAGATGACTGAACAGAGTGGAGGGTAAGGAGGCTGAGGTTGAAATGTAATGAACAAGAGACACAACAAACAAACAAACAAACAAAAGAATGTGTGCTCGTGGTGCCTTTTCACAACCATAAAACACTGACTGAGAGCCCTGAATAAGAATTCTTCAGCTGATTTCTTGGTCACTTCATGGCCTGGCTCTATTTCCTTCTGTTCTGTGTATGTAGTGTTTGTAGCAGAATCTGCACCAGGCTGCACTTTTAACAGTGTCAGCTTATAGTGCCTGATAGATTGGAGACTCCTGATAATAAGTATTGAATAACACTAAGTTCTTCCTGGAAGTCCACACTCTTTGTTTTTGCCTTCATCTGCCTGCTGACAGTTCTCCCATGCTGTGGTAGCATTTCAGGGGAAAAATGCTTAAGGAAGCCTCTTAACGTGAAAAGCAAAGGAATGTACAAATTTTTTTTAAAAAAAAATGAGAAAACATTCTCTCTCTCTCTCTTTCTCTCTCCCTCTCTCTCTCTCCCTCTCCCTCTCCCTCTTCCTCCTCCTCTCTCTAGGGGCTTATTTAATATCTTCAATATCTTCATGTTCTTTATGAGCCAGCTCTTCCCTGTTGATTTTCAAGAATGAAGCGAAGTGTTTCTACCAGTTGAGTTACTGCTAAGCAATAAGCATGTTGATGGACAGTTTTATTCCCTCAAACACAACAAGTGCTATAACACTACTGATCAGATTGAAGACACATACAGCAAATGTTCCAAAAGTACTTAAGTATTCTAACAAGACCCAAGTGCTGGACCCAAAATTCCCAGAGAGTGGCTGATGGGAGTCTACAGTCCTACCACCCTTCTGCCATTTAGAGCAGCACTCCATGGTCAGAACCGCACATTTTAATTTGCCTTAACTCAACTTGGCCATTTATCCGTTCAGGACTCAACATTGTTCAGGAGTGCTGTGCTCACTACAGTGGCTTTTCTTAGAATCGATGCTATGTAGCATTGGAATCTGATACTGTGGAATGTGAAGTAGAACTATATTTTTTTTTTCAGCAAAAGTATAGATATGCAATATCTAAAGAATAGGAGTAGAGATTTCACGGGATACATAATAAAGGGAAACCAGATATTAACTACTTTTATATCTACCAGAAGATATAACTCTATTTGATAGCTTTTAATAGTACACGTTTTGGCTGGATAGATAGTTAGGTGGGTGGAGGCAACTACTACTGATCCAGGAGACCTGAATTTAATCCTCAGGATCCATGTGGGGAAAGAGGCTGACCTTCAATTGCCTCCTGGCAGGTCCAAATGGACATTCATAAACATACATGCACATACCACAACTTAAAATATAAATTAAAACAATTTTAAAAACACCATGTTGGCTAAATTGAATTTAAACTTTGCAAAATTCTATGCATATTCCTGGAGGTGTGGGAAACAAAAAATTTTTACAAGATATTTGAAGGGCCTGAGAGAAACCACAGCTGACTTTTGTTTGGTTGGTTTTTTCTAAGAATGGTCAGAACTGTTTGTAGCTCGAGCTTGTCTCTCATTTGCAGTTCACACCATTTGGGTTCAGGTAGTGGGGAGCTCTGGGATCACTCCTTGTTTTCTGATCATCTTCTCTGACTTCAAGACAAGGTTGTGTTTACTTCTGTTATGAAGTGCACCAGCTGCTCTTGAAGCACAGCCATATCATGAGACTGGGAGGCAGTTTTACTATGCACTCAGCAAGTTAAAACCCATGCTTCCTGTCTTATAATTACCCTGGTTCTCTACTGCTCTCCCGACCCCCATCCTTTGTAATTCAAGCTCCTAAATCAGACATCAAAGGAGTAGTCCTTCAGATTTTAGTCAAACATCTTCTGTCATGACATTGAAGCAAGTTCCTGGAGTTAAACCTGCATCTCTGGCTGAGCTTAAGTAGTGATGCAGAAAGAGAAGTCTAAACACCTTCTCTTCTGCTGTCTAGACTGTACAACCTCCTTGTTGTCTAGTGACTTTGTCCTTCAAGTTTTCAGTGCCCCAGAGATAGTGCGAGTCTTTCTTTTTGAATCCCTTAATGCTGAGATGTCTAAGCTCTGTGATTTTAACCTTCCACTAAAACTACTAGAAGGTAAACCCCATCAATTCAATATCAGTGGATTGAATTTCACAAAAAGCTTGAAGCCTGTGTACCCACATACCAATGAAGTACACTCATCTAGATGCCACACATACAATTGATATTTAATTTTTAAGTATTTTTGTTGCTTAAGAGGTGTGTTTTGAACATTTATATAATGAATTTGAGTTTTCACTCCGATTCTCCTATATCACCTTCTGCCCTTTTGATGTCATGAAGTGACAGTCCTACTCTTACTCCCAAGCCTTTTTTGTATATTGCCCATTGAGTGTGTTATTTATCAGAGTATGAGTGAGAAGTTACTCAATGGGACAATTTGTCTGTGGCTACACGACTGAAGAAAGTGACATCAATCCTCCAAGGACACATCATAGCTGTTACACATATGAAATTGTTATGATTAACTGAATAAGGCTTGCATAAGACTGAGCATATCCGACTGATATTTAATTTGTTCAAAATTAGAGAGTACTGTCAATTCAGGAAAAATGCAAACAGGCAAAAAGCCAACAGGCAAAATAAGATTCCCACTCCTTTCCCAATGGATTTACTTCTCCTGGAGAGCCTCTATCCCATATTTTTGCCAAAATGCTAGGTTTTCTGTTAGACCCTGACATATTGTAATTCTCAATATTCAGTAATCACGTAAATTTTTTTCTAAAATTTTATCAAATTCATTTACTTTCTTTCATATTGACAACCATCACACTAATCCAAACTATCTGACTTCAAATATCATCACTTATATCATGATTTTTAAATAGTAATATTTAATAGTATTTGCATTTATATTAATGACATCTATTATGTCTTTTTATATCTAGATTTTCTCTTCAACAAACAAAATATATGTTGGGTTAATTTATTCCTCCCTTCCTTTCTCAAATGCCACCCATGCCCCTTCCATATTCCCTTCTCACAGTTATGAAACAATGGACATTTTAGAGATAATTTGAATGTTTTGAAGAGATTGAAATTTTATAGTTTTTGAATTTTTTAAGACCACAGGACTTTTGAAAGATGAGATGATGTGATATTGATATTAATATGAGATCTTGGAAATGAACAAGAAAGAAAAGTTTGTGGCTTAATAAGTGATATGTATGTCTGACAAAGTGAAAATGTATTAGTAATATTGGTTAGTTTTTCTTCATTTGACCCAAGCTAAAATTATCTGCTAAGAGAAATCTCAATGGAAAAATGCTTGTAACATCTGTCAGTCATGCCCTGGATAAATTATTGACTTTGGAGTCCCAGCCTACTTAGTTGCCTAAGGAAGCAGACTGAGAGCTGGAGAGATGGCTCAGCTGATAAAGGCTAGATTCACAACCAAAACTACAAGAAATAAGGCTGTGAAAACTATTACACAGAACCCCTCTACTGCTTCTATAGTTCTTGCTTTGAGTTCTTGCCCTGACTTTTCTCAGTGATGGTCTGTTACCTAGAAAAGTAAGATGAAATAATCCCCAAGGTAGTTTTGGTCATGGTATTTTAATCACAGTATTGGAAACTCTAAGACACTGCCTCAAGCCAACTAGCCATTGTATCTTACTACTTATGGTTAAGAAACACAAGACTTTATGCTTCACTGTGGAAAGAATGACTCAGAATAATGGATCTCTAAAACATATTACCATGTTGGACTCACAGAATCTATTTCTTACACTCTAGAATATGTGTGGCTTTCTGTCATGCCAGCCACTCCTTCTTATTTAGTCTAGTTAGAATAGTGCCATTTGTACAATAGTGGTATATTCTGATGTTCTGTAAGATATCCAGATGGCCTGGATTTCTTCAAATCATGATATGAAAAAGGACAGAACTCTATTCCAGCCCGTGAGTAAGACTATAAATACATTCTGTTGTCTGTTTCTTTTATTCTATACAGATACCAATGAAAGCATCTACCAAATCAAATCAAAGGCCATTTACTAAGCTTCTGAGATCATCTTAATTTATTCAGCAAATACACTATATCCAGTTCTCTAGCAATGATGAAAACTATTCTTATCTTGAGTTTACAGTAACCCACATTATAGTCTCTCCTTTTTTCCTTTCTGTTTTTCTGTGTTTTACAAGGGAAAGACTTATTCATTACATAGAAGCATAATTATAACTGCCACCGCTACATATTTTTGATAATTAAAGATGAGATGAAATTTTCACTTCCAATCAATGATATTTTACTATATTAACAAAGGTGTATAATGATAGTAATTCAAGAGATTAACAGTTGCTACACTAGCTCTTGTACCAAGAACCCAATGCTTGTAATGAGGGCAATTATCAAATATACATATTAAATATTTAGGTCCTTTTATGTTTTTTATGTTCTACTGACCCTTTTGATTGCATATGCCCATATATTTCAAAGATTATTTTGATACTTACTTTTTATTATGCCTGCAGACACAAGAAGAGGACATCAGATCCCAGCAACATGAGTTAAGTTCATTGTGAACTACTTCATGTGGGTTGTGGGAACAGAACATTGGGTCATAAGACTCTGGTAAACTGCCAGACCAATATGCTCTTTTAACCACTGAGCCATCTCTTTAGTCCCTACGTATATTTTTTATTTGGGTTCCTCAGTGTGATTGAGATAATTCTTTGTTTGGTAGATTGGAGGTTTTTCTGTATGCTGGTCTTTTCTAAAACCTCTCAATTACTTGATATTATTTTTGTAGATAAATATATTTTAGGTTATTCATTTATTTCTGCTGGGAGGAAAATGTTATTTTTGCCATCTCTGTAACTCTAGTATTAGAAATGTTATTTTTTTTTTTTTTGCCCCTAGACTTGATTCTCATGTTAATTCACACTGAGGCAAATGCAATTATGGTAATCATAACAGTATACAGGCTTTCTGACCACAAGTAATATACCTCATGGAACATGTTCATATCTCTGACATCATTATCTTGCTATAATGTATTCCATAGTAATTTCAATACAGGACTTCACTTTGCATCCAAGTGAGCAACATGCCAGTGAAGATCATTCTAACTCTACATCCAGGTAATTTCCTGAGTCCTGAGCAGAATGATCAATCATAGATTCCTGAGAACCACCAGCCAATACTTCCCTATGCTCCCCATTTGAGTAGCACACTCAGGTTCCGTTCTAGTATTACACAGTCCATGTACCTTGCAGTAATACTCATGTTCATAAAAGGGGGATTGGTAAACATTAATAAACAAATTAGGCAACTGCAACTTGACAGAGTTTGGGGAATTTAGAGATTCACAATTTTTAGAAGTGTTAATTGCCCGTTCATTCCAAGAAAGATCTCTCTCACTTAAATTGAGTAAATCTAGAAACATTTTTATAGCCACACCCAGAGATTTGTTCTTAATGCAATTCTAAACTCCACCAAGTTGAGAAGATTCACTTGGTTTGCCTCCTTTTTCATCTTGAGATTTTAACATATCCCTTCTGTGTCAGAACCTGCTACCCATATAGGGTAGTCATAACTCTTTCTTAGTGCAACTACAAACAGCCCCACTGTCTTTATCAATTTCAACTCTGTTTGAAGATTTAACTTCAGAGTCTTTTGTAAGACTCAAATGATCTATTAATTGTAAGCCATAGTACAATAAAAAGATTATGTATCTGCATCACTTGCTGATACATAATAAACTTTTAATTTTCAGGATGAAGAAATTCAGAAAACAGGACATAACAACCAAAGCTTTCATAAAAGCAATAATAAAATTCAGCAGGGAAAAATCAAAATTCTGTAACTTTCTTCTGTGGTTCAGGACACATGATAGACTGTGATTCCAAAGAGATCCAATTCTTTTGATTGCAAATGTGGTCCCATTTCCCACCTGTACTGCCCCAAGGTAAACACAGCTTCTCCCTTAGGACAGCTCTAATCCATATCTGCTCCCTTGCTCTGTGGCATTTCCATGATTCTGACACCCACAATGGCTTGAACATTCCATTATAATTTAGACTTCACCTTGTTAGCTGCACTCAGTGTCTACCAAGAAACTTGTAGAAAAGATTCCTATTCTATCATGTATGGACTAGCCTCGGCACCTCCCTAAAATTGTAGCATAAGACTCCACAACCCCTTCAGTTTTGTTTATTCCTGAAACACACATGATAGAGTACATTACTTTTAGCACAAGGTAATAGTTCCTGGTCAATCACAGTTTCTTTAACAGTACTTGTAGACAATCCATGGAAAAATACAATTTAGTAAAATCTATGATGACTTTGGAGCCTTTTGATTCCAATATAATTTATATATTTTTGTTTTTTATTAATAGATTGTCTAATATTTAATTAATAGATTAAAATTATTTTTAAGATTTATTTTATTTTTATTTAAGTATATATGCTTTTATTCATGCATGTGCAGGTGCCTACAGAAACCAGAAGCCAGTATTTGATCCCCTGGAGCTGTAGCTACAGGCAGATGTGAGCTGCCCCATGTAAGTGCTAGGCACAGAACTTGGTCCTCTGCAAGAGGAATGCATACTCCAAAACACTAAGCTAGCTCCTTACAGTCCCTTTTCTGAATTTTAAAGTGGTCTTCTGTGTATGAAGATGGTTACCTCAGGAATAACTTGAGTATTAAAGTTTCTTAAGTGAGATCTAGCATCTCCAAAGTGTATCTTTGTTATTCCCTTCTTAGGATCTTGTGCTTTTACCACTTACCTGCAAATTAATACCTAGAGCCTTCTGCACTTACTCTCAGATACATGGTTTAGTAAATAGTAATTTCTTACCATGATGTGTGCAATGGTGTGCATCATAAGCTGTATCAGAGTAAAATTTTGCCATTGTCTTTTTACTTCTGTGTTTTTTGATGCTATAATACCATTTGTCATGTTTCAGATAAGTCTTTGGATATTTTGGAATACTCACTGTAATTTTTTTAAATCACTTTTGTATCTGAAATCACTTAAATAATACAAAATGAGAAAAAACAAACAAACAAACAAACAAAAAAAAACAAAAACAAGAGCTAAGCTACTTTGTAACCAGGTTTATCATTCAACCTGGTTTTATATTAGCTCTAACAGGAGTGCAGCAAAGGAGATGAGGGAAGTCAAGTTCACTGTACAGTGTCAAAACAGCATTGGCTGTAAAAATCAATGGGACAAAATGAGACAGAATGGCAAAACCTCTGTCTGCTTCCAAGCTCACCAATAACAGAGGCAAAGTTTAGACCAACAGGTCTTCATTTCTCATCCTTCATGAGAAGTGTAAACTCTTATCACTGGATACATTCCTCCCTTTTTTTCATTGCTGTGAAAAAGTATCAGATTTAAGAAACTAAAAGAAGAGATCACTGTGCCTCCCAATCAGAACTGAGTGATGAACATACACATGTCACCCACTTTCTACTTTTTAAAAGAGTCCAGAATCTTCAGCTCAAGAAATAATGCTGCCCACATCAATCAGCCCAGTTTAAAACTACCTCAGAGACAGGATCTAAGATTTTTCTCCAAAGTGATTCTGTATTCTGTCTGGCTGGCGAAAGGATAACCCATTACTTCTCCTACCTTGTCAACTTGACTCTCAAGCACATCGCTTTTAACACAACTTCCCACATTTTATCCCTACAGGCTTATAATCATTTCGTAAACAGAAGGCATTCATTCAGTCCAACTTCAAAAGCTCTTACTGTCTTGAACCTTTCTAAAACTGTTTAAAAAGATTCTTAGACTTAGATAATCTCTTAATTTGTCAGCTCTAGAAAAAATTGGGAAAAAAACAAAAAGTTACATGCTTCTAATGTACAATGGTAAAAAGGAAACATTCTTTGTAAAAAAAGGAGGAATGGAAGAACAGGAAGAATAGACTAGGAACAAAGGAAGATTGAAGCCTAGTGGGTGAAGCACCAAATACAGAAGATGTTGGGCAACTGGGGCTCTGATAGACCTGAGTTCCAAAGGGCTTGGATAGTCCCAAACCCATTTCTCTGCCTAGAGGAAGCATGCCTGTTTGTTGGACTGACTTTATTCATTGTGTACCTTTCTTTGGCAGATGTTCTTTGGTTCTAGAAATTCAGAGATTCTAGAGTCTCCACTGAAGTGTATTTCATCCCAATCAGAGCTTCACACAATAGTTTCTCAGAGAACTCTTGGAAAGAATCTTTCTTTGTCATGCAATCCTCTTTTAGCAGCTCTATGAAACTGAGGTGCAAGACTATCTGATTCTTAAATCTTGTATTTTTCATGACTATATAAAAATAAAACTGGAGGGCTGGAGAGATGGCTCAGCAGTTATGAGCACTGACTGCTCTTCCAGAGGTCCTGAGTTCAATTCCAAGCAACCACAGGGTGGCTCACAACCATCTGTAACAGGATCTGATGCCCTCTTCTGAAGGCAGCTACAGTGCACTCCTCTACATAAAATAAAATAAATAACACAACCAAGTAGTTCTTCTGCCAGTTTAGGATGCTTCCTGGCCACCTGGGGCCACAGTCCCATTCTCTTTTCTTAGCTGACCCTGTAGGACCCTGTAGCTGATTTTTATTTTTCAGCAAGGAACCACTCAATGATATTTTCAGTTTGTCACTCTTTCAGTTTATCTCTCCCCTTTCAAATGAACTTGCACTTTCAGAAATAGGGTCTGGTACATGTAAGATCTTATCCCGCTCAGCCAGTGCATTAATCTATTTAACAAGTATAGCTTCCTTTGAACCTGAAATTCTAAACTTGACTGCAACTTTAAACGTGTTCAATTTTTCCTCACCAAACTCCACCTATTCTAATATTCTTCTGCTTTTTCTCACTGTAGACCTGGTTGACAGTGATGGGCATTGATCATGATATAGTCTCACTGGTACCTTACTTAGAAATTTCCTCTGCTAGACAAATCCATTTCATTGCTTTCTAATACTTCAACAGTCAAATTCTTGGGACATAGACATGATGTGACACAGATGAATTGCTCAAAAAAGGAAATGAGTTTATCTTGTCTCCTTGAATGACTCCTTGCTCCTCTCTGAAATTTTGTGAACTGGCCTGCATGATTAAAATTTCTCAGCATTTCATCCTTTCCAACTCCCACCAGAATGTCTTATTAAGCTCTATTGACAGAGCTCTAGGGCATTTCCAGTCTGAAGACTTCAACTCTTTCATAGGATCCCCACAAGCCAGTTCCAGTTGTTTAAGAACCACATCGTGAGTTTTATCCCAGCAACAGCTCAACTTCTGACTAGTAATTTTCCATATTAATCATGTTCCTCATTGTTGTGATGAAAATGCTGAACAAAAACAACCTAAGGAAGGAAAGGGTTATTTTGGCTTAAACTTAAAGGGCTCCCAGTCCATCAGGGAGAAGGGGGGAGGAGAATGACAGCAGTAATATAAATCTGCTTCCACACAGCATACACCAATCCAGATATGATTTTGATAGCAAAGAACTCAGGTGTCCAACTCACTTTCACATTTTACATAATATGCTTACCCAAGCCCATATAACACCACATTTACAGTGTGACTTTCTACCTCAATTCAACAAAACTATAAACTACAGAAAAATATGCCCAGAGATTTTGCAGAGTGATTCTATCTTTTATTACAGTGACAATAGATATAAACCAGCACACTGTAAATTTTCAATATCTCACAGCTTTTGATTTATAAGTTTTCCTTTTTTCTCTCTCCATGTAAGAAAACTGTATATATATATATATATATATATATATATATATAGAGAGAGAGAGAGAGAGAGAGAGAGAGAGAGAGAAAATATATATTAAGAATGTATAATATATATTCTTTTTAATAAAAATTGGAAAATAGTCTTACAATAATTTTGATAGGTCAAATAGGCTTTGGATAATAAAGGCAGATGCCAGAACTAAGTATTACAGCTTGCTATGTATTAAAAACTACCTTTGAAACAATGGTGCAAGATGTAAGGGGGCTTCAGGAATGACTTCAAACTTCATATTATGCTAACTCATCTTATTTGTAATTTTCATTTCCAGATGTATATTTGCAAAGGTTGGGGAAAGGAATGAGAGAACCTTTCTTTGTCAATTGGAGTCCTAGAATCATGAAGATGTGCCAAAAAAGTATTATATAATCTATATCATACGGAAATTCAGGGTGAGAAGCACCTGAATATGTTTGAATTACATGCATTTGAACAGGTATTAAATCTGACAAATTGTTGACATGCTTCGCAGAAGCTTCCATTTGCCTTAATTTGGAAAAATAATTTATCAATACTCTGGTGTAAACTCAAATTGTTAATTACCGCATTGACCTAATCTTTTAAAAAGAAACTATGCACATGATCAGCAAGATATATATTGATAGAAATCTATCCATGGACAATCATTATCTTTGGTTACATATATACATTTCTTTCAGTTTTTAGGACAGCATCGTTCACTGTAAGCCAGATAGCACATTTGTTTCCTTGGTTTGTTGAATTTTATCTGTTTAATTCAAAAGTCCTTCCCACATAGCAAACAAGCATTCTATAAGTATGTACATCCTCTACTTAACATAAACCTCTGAAGCATGACCTGGAGATTACTTAAAACCCACAGAGCAGAAATGAATCCTGAGTTCTAATTGCTTAGGTAGGTAGAATGAATATATTTGTGCACATTTGTTTCACCCCCATAATTCCGATTAAATCAGATTTCCCTGCATTCAATTCATTCACTGTGAGCAAGTTACCACTGTTCAACTAAAATGAGAGTTAACTCAGCTACTGTTCTCCAAATATCTGAAATATTGGGAAGGAGGCAAACGTGTAAAGCATCAGTGCCAGGCTAGCATAAGTCTGAACGGAGAACTAGATACTGGCCTGGAAATGTAACTTTGCACAGGCATTGCCACATAGTCAGAAATTCATTTTCTTATTTCTATGATTTTTGCAGCCTAAGTTGCAGCCTAAGTTTTGGGTATTAAACTGGATATGAGCACATGAGAAAGAAAATACTGTAAAACTGATCATTCAAAATGATCAACACTTCAGAGCTTACGTTAAGGTCTAAACTGTGTCTGATGGATGTGAGTTTCATCACTTACATTGTTTTAAATAAAACACTTCTGTATAAGAACCATGTCATCCACACAATGTATGTTGACATGCATTTTGCAGTGAAACATACATAAGAAAAAGTGCATACTCAGAACACTATCTGGATTCTTGCTACTGAGTCCCTGAAGATGTTCGTAAGCCAACCAATAAAAATACACTTTTCTGACCATTTCTTTGGACTGCCACACTTCTTTAAGAAGGCCTTTTCTGGGTTTCTATCAACATGTAATTTTTGGGTAGAGCTGGGACATCATTTGGCTAACTGACAATTTTATTTTATACCTGGTAATGCTAAGTATAATATTCAGAATAAATAAATGATCCATTCACTGTAACTGATTTGATTTAGTCATTAGAATAAACTACCTGATTTGCATCATATTAAGCAACATCTCCAACCTTATTACGAAGACAACCATGATCAGTTAGGGACAGACATCAGCATAGGCATTGCCAGACAGCTCCAGTTGCATTTCCAGGTTTGCTTTAGATTTTGTTAAACATATTCACATTTTGATGGCTTTCGTCACTGGGAAACTGCAACTGGGTTTGGGTTTTCCTGACTCACTTATACATTTTTATAACTATAGACATTTTTGATGGTAAGCATTATATTCATATCAAGAAATCTGTCATTTGAGAGTTGAAAGTTTTTTCAGGAATTCAGCATTTTCTGTCTATTGCCTGTGAACTATTAAATGACTGCTCCAGCCAGTATGAGTGATTTGAAATGTGATTTCAAAATATTACCATGATAAAATTCCTCCCCTGCCTATAATTGAACATTGGTAAATACAGGATAGAAATGCTTATAAACAATACAAAACTTTACTACTATGAAACCTTTCCAACATTTTCCTTCCATTTTAATTGTAACACACATAAATGTATTAATGAATGAAAAATAGCAAGTCGAATAGTGTAAAGCTTAGTTGATAATGGAAATTAGAGACAACCTTTTCTGATGGTGTGGCCATGAGAAAAATGCATGCTTTATGAGCTTAGGAGAGATTGCATGTAGGAGGGAGAAAATGATGTAAAAGAGAGTTTATTAGTATCCTAAAATGCTGCAAAAAAGAACAAATGAAGTGACTGAAAAAAATAGTGAAAAATTCTTCTCTTTCAGTTCCATATACCAGAAATCTAAACACAAGGCATCAAAAAAGATAGGCATGCTCAGAAACTCAGAATCCTTTTTATTTTTAAGTTTTCTCTCTATATTTATCTTTTTATTTAGTGTGTGTGTGTGTGTGTGTGTGTGTGTGTGTGTGTGTGTGTTAGGTGGTGCATAGAGTGCTCTACATGGATGGATGCATAGTGTGATTCAGATGTGGAGTTCATAAGATATCTTGTCCAAGTCATTTATCTCCTTCTGCCATATGGTTGTAGAGATCAAACTTAGGCCACCAACTGTGCAGCAAGTGACTTTACATGCTAAGCCATCTCAGAATTCTTCTTATCTTTTCCTTGCTTCTATCGGTAGATCACCAATCTTCATCAGTCCATTTGGAAGCTGTATCACTCCTATGCCAAGGTCTGGGTTTATATGTTGCCCTAGATATGTCTGTCTACATTTCTTCTACTATTACACAGACACCCTTGTGGTTTGAAGCCCACTCATGATGGTTGTGTTTATTTGCCTATAGTTATTAACACTTTATACTTGTACTTATAAATACCTTATATCCAGGTTCAAAGCCAATCTCAGGTATAAAGCCAAGTAAGGAAGCCAAATTATCTGTATGTTCAGAAAATATGATATTATACACAGAGAAGTAAAGAATTTAACATTTCTTTTTTGAAGATAGGGATATAATTTAATCTACAATAAATTTTTATAAATAGTTTAAAAGTATACAACTTAGATATATACATGATACTTAGGATTTTAATGAACTAAAGGTAGAAAGTGGAAATGAGAGAATTAATAATTGGTAGTATATAAGTGTTATTCACAGCTACATAAATTGTGTTGACCAAGGAAATAATCCAGAATAGGAAGTTATCAGTATCTTGATTGGCAACAATATTGAAATGAGCAAGGGGTTGTAAAAAGAAACTGAATACTAGCAGGGGTACATCAAAGGAGAGAATATTTCAAAAAAACTGAATTCTTTTAAATTGTTTGTTTGGAAATCTCCAAACTGCAAGTAGTTTTTCTCTTTATACATAGTGGATTTTTGGTGATATGCATTTCAGTTAAAACAAAGCAAACAACAACAACAACAAAAAGCAACACAAAGAAACTTCCTATTAGGCAAAACTACAGATATTAATACAACACTGAAATAATTTCCAGTTTTGCTATTCCCTTGGAATGTTCCATATAAGGTTATCAGTATGGATAGAACAAGACAAGCTATGTTTGTAAGTTTGTGAATATGTTTGTGAATATGTTGGCTGCAGTCACAGAATATGGATCCAACATGGCCAAACCTGGACACAGACAAACTGGCTTCCTGCCTTGGCTACTCTGTGACACTTACATGCTGTGACAAATGATTGATCATTAAATAAAAATATCAAAGATCACATAATTACATTCATGAGATAGCTAGTCATGTAATTACTGATGAAAATGCTAACAAGTCCTGAGATTGCAATTACAACTGAAATAAAAAAACAAAATACTTGTGGACTTTGATCCTTTAACAAGTTACATTTAAAAGGCCAAAGACATTGAAAGATTTAAAAAAAAAAAAAGCCATTCAGTAAACCTTCCTGTGCCTGTGTCACCTTTCAGATTAAGCATGGACATTTTCTTTTTGTTTTTAATTATTAATAATCAAGGTTTTCTAGCTCAGCATGTGGCTTCAGATTTGCTTTGAGTTCATGCAGTGTAGTGGAAATGTATGTCAGCTCTTCTGGGCTCTAGTTCAGACTTTTCTACTAAATTCTTACCCTAACATTTGGAAGTCCTAGGAAGCCTCATTTGCAAAAAGAGGAACATTGACCTTATTTTCAAATCACATTTCAAAGATAGTATCTTTTAATGTAAACAAATAGAATATAGTGGCATTAAATAGTACACACCTTGTTTCTCAACGTTATTGAAGATGGAGGTGGACCAGCCTGCCAGCAGTGTTACTGTCTCCTGAGGGCTCTTTCTGATTTGAGGATGGCCACTTACCCACTATGTCTCTGAGCCTTTTATAAAATTTAGGATCCTCTCAATAACCTTCTGATGTCATAAGAACCCAGTTACCTACCAAGATGTTATTATCAAATATACTCACAAGGAGAGTTAGGACTCCAAATATGAATTGGGGGATTCAGTTTATCCAGCAGCAATGATAAAAACTTGTAAAGAGCACATTTATTCTTATGCAAAGATAGAATATATTTTCAAGTTATTAAGGAAAACAATGTCAACCTTTATGCCTAACAGGTACTGATTATTACCACAGAGATTTGATTTACTTTTTCTTTTACATGAACTATGAGAACAAACTAAACTAGGTGAAAGATAGCAACATGTATTGACTTACAGATTTTTAAACCCAAGAATTTAAAATAATTTTAGAAGTCAACAGGAAGTTATAGACAAGGGAGCAGGTTTGAAGTGATCTGCTAAGAGAATCATTATACCTCACTGACAGAGAAATCAAAGCATAAAATCCTCCAGTTCATTTTTAGGAATAGGAACCAAAAACATATGCAGAAATGAAAAACTCTTTTCCTTCTTTACTCTCTGATTATTATGGTTTTACATTTTTTAATCTGAAATTACAGTAAGAGTATGCAGTGGCTCCATCTAGAATATTTATAAAGCCATTTTTATTGGATATTTTTATTTTATTTATTTACATTTCAAATGCTATCCTCTTTCTCAATTTGTTCTATGAAACCACAATTATGCTTATACCTAAACCACATAAAGACCCAACAAAGAAAGAAAACTTCAGACCAATTTCACTTACGAATATTGATGCAAAAATACTCAATAAAATTCTTGCAAAACTCTTATAAATCAATACAAAGCAAAATTTGGCCAGCTAGATGAAAGAAAAGATACACTTAGCAAGGAAGAAGAATAAATAGGAAGTGTGTTTCGTAATCACTGAAGTCTCATCAAATTGACAACAAAAGTTTGATTCATTCAACTCATTTCTTCTACCAGAATGGCTTACTAATCTATTGTCTGCACTATACATTGTTTGGGGGTGTTAACTATAAGAATGGGAATAAGCAAAAATGAAAAAAAAAAAACCTTTGCTGTGATAATTCTAAAGATCATATTCTAATGGAGTGAGATAATAATAATATGGAATTAAATTACACATTTGTTTCAGGGAATGCAAAACACTTTGGAAAAGATACAATGTGGCAATGGAATGAAAGACTATTGTTATGAATAAGACTCCTTCGTTATGGACACAGCATGTTTCGCCAGTATTCAGAGAGTAAGAATGAGCTTCATGATTTTTGTTCTTGTTTCATTTTATTTTGATTTGTTGTGGGTTTTTTGTTTTGTTTTGGCATTTTCTGACTAATTGGCTTATTGCTTACATGTTTTAATTTTTGTTTTGGGAGGTTGTTTTTAGAGAGTGTGTGAAAGTAGTTGGTTAGGTAAGAAGGTGGGGAGGATCTGGGAAGAGTTGTGGGAAGGGAGATACATAATCAAAATACATTGAATAAAAATATTTTAGATGATAAAACAAATAAACGAAAACATGAAAGAGCTAGTGTGGTAGTGACTGCAAAGTTCCCAGGCCTAACCTTGGAAAGTAGAGAATACAGTACAAGCTATTAAGAAAAGATTGGAGAAGGGACTGAAGGAGCTGAGGGAGTTTGCAGCCCCATGGAGGGAGCAACAGTGTCAACTGGCCTGACCCATCAACACTCCCGGAGACTGGATCACCAACTAAAGAATACACATGGAGGGACCCATGGTGTTGGGCACATATGCAGCAGAGGAGGGTCTTGTTTGCCATCAGGGGGAGGAGAGGCCCTTGGGCCTGAGGGTGTTAGATCCCCCAGTATAGGAGAATGCCAAGGAGAGAAGATGATAGTGGGTGTGGAGAGGAATACCCCCATAGTAGCAGGGGTTGGGGGAGAGAATTGGGTTCCAAAGGGGAGATCTGGAAACGGGGAAACATTTGAAATGCAAATAAAGTATCAAAAAAAGAGAAAATAATACAAAATGTCATTAAATCTGAAATGTCTTGTATCAGTGATTTGCTTCTTTTTTTATTCCATTATCTCAATGGGATGTAATCTTTATGAGACAAGAGATTAACATGTATTAGCACGGGACTCAATCTCCTTAGAAATACTTAAACATAGACAGAAGAAGAATAGGGCATAGAGATACAAGGCAACAACAGCAATTTCCTGCCATTTCTGATGGTGAAGATTAAGGAAGAGAACCAGAGCCAAAGTTATAGCAACATTTAGAAGCTGAGACTAGCACATATCCCATGGCTAGCAAGAATATGGTGTCTTAAGTTCACCAGCTGAAGTTTTGCAAGACACCAAAGAACGAGAAAACTGACTTCCCCTTACAACTTCAGAAAGAAAAACGACCTGCTTGTGGACACTTTTATTTCAGTCAGGACAGGCCTGTGGTCTGGAAAATATATAACAAACAGATATTTAAGATAATACTATCATGTTTGGTTTTATCCACTGAGTCATGGCAGCAATAGAAAATCAATTCAACTAGTTTAGTAAAATTATATCTAAATTCTAAGGGAAAGTATTCCCGGTAGAAGGTACATCATTGTAGAGCATCCAGAATAGAAAGAAGTTTGTTGTATTAGATAAGCCAAGAAGCTGGAAAAAGAACATTCAGTAGAACTGAAGTATAATGGAAAAGCACAGAGTGAAGTGAAATAGAATCAAAGAGATTACTGAGGTGGGATGTAGGACTTTATTGCCTCAGAGGTAGGATCTGAATTTACAATTTATTCTTAATATAATTAAAAGATGCTGACAAACTAGCCTGCCTACATCTTAGGCTTGAAAGCCATATAATAATAAAAACAAACTAGGTTTATTCCTGTTTATAATTAAATATCTGTTTCTCAAGAATTTGAATATGCCCCATCTTTAAACTTAACTCCAACTGGTTCTGTAGCACCTGTTCCAGGAAATGACAACCATGACTTTGTTTCAAAATATAATCTGACTACCTTGTTATGCCCACCTTAGGACCATGTTTCCATGACTGTTTTGTTACGCCCACCTTGTCATGACCACCCTGTTATGTACACCTTGTTACTACCTTGTTATGACCACCTGGAAACCACATCTTTGTTTCAGGATGTTGTTATGAACATCTTGTTATATGTATGTTCTGGTTCTGTAACCACATCTATTTGCCTGTCAAATTCCCTATTTACAAACTTGTTACTTCTGAACTATAGAAACATCTACCTCCCCCCATGTCCAATGCTGGTTTTTTAAACCATGCCTTTAGGGAGGAAACACCTAATGAATATGAATTTTTTAAAAAGCTTGTTTTAATTAATTTGGCTGTAGTGACTTAGATTAGTGGTCTTTCTCTTCATATCTTTGGAATTAAAAATACTAAAGGGTTTCAGATATGACATTATGTAAACATTGCTCTTGCTGTTCTTCAGTAAATGGATTATAAGAGAAGATAAAAATTAACAAGAAAAACTGAGAATCAACATACTGACCATGAGAGAAATGGTTGTACATGGGAAAGTGGCAATATACATGAAAACCAGGGGTAGAATTATGGTACATCTGGATGTGATTTGGAGACTGGTTGTTGATGAAAGAAGAATATCTTAAGTGCCTCGACAATTTGCAGTAGTGAATTGCCTCTCTGATATTGCTGCTTTTTTGTGTGGAAGAAATTGGAGAGAAATCAATCAATACCTATTGATTACAAGTGGGGATCAGTCAGAAAGTAGAATTTCAAACATACATTTACGAAGTGTTCTGGGAATATTTAAGTTTCCTGTTTGTAGGAGAATCTTATATAATTTTCTATAAAGTGTATTTAGAACATGTGTTCAAGTATAGATTGCATATACCTGAACATCATCCCTTTAGAGTCTTCAAGGACATGATAAGCAGAGCCCACATGTAACTCCTGTGCTGTGAATGATCTACCCCAAGGAACTGTGGAATTTACCTTACACAGGCAAGGTATATTAGTAAAGTTTCCTTTTATGATATTTTACTTTAGACATTCATGGAAAAATTGGAAAGAAACACAGAGAAATCACTGTGGCCATACTATTGCAATAAAAGATTATACAATCTATAAAATCCAAAATGAAAGTTACAGATCATTTTCATACTAAAAAGAAACAAAAAGGTAATAAATAAATTGTTCAATAGAAATGGAGATTAACAATCTGCATTAGCCTGTGAACAAAACGTTTTAAACAGCTGAAGTAAATATGTTCAGGATAAAGTCAGACCCAGTGAAACCACACACTCCAATTTGCAAAGTAAAAATTATGGAGACAACAAGAAAATTTTGGAGTTGAAATTTTGAAAACTGGAAAGCAAAATGCCAGCAGACAGAGTACCACATAGGCACTACTGTGAAAAGGGGATGGAGGAACTCTGAGAAGCAGTGAAAGTCATTAAAATAAAGAGCTAATGGAAGATGACTCCTCATTTGCAATATCATTCATGCCATGTCATAAGCATACTCCTTCACTCAAAACCATAAGGGAAAACTTTTTAAGAAAATGGAATAGAATTGAAGACCCAGAAATGATCCAGCATACCTATGGTCACTTGATATTTGACAAAGGAGCTACAACTATCTAGTGGATAAAAGACAGCATTTTTAACAAATGGTGCTAGTTCAACTGGCAGTCTGCATGTAAAGATGTAAATCAACCCTCTCTTATCTTCTTGTACAAAGCTCAAGTTCAAGTCGATCAAGGACCTCCACATAAAACCAGATACACTAAAACTTATAGAGGAGAAAGTGGGAAAGAGCCTCGAACACATGGGCACAGGGGAAAATTTACTGAACAGAATACCAATGGCTTAGATCAACCATAGACAAATGGAACCTCATAAAACTGCAAAGCTTCTGTAAGGCAAAGGACACTGTCAATAGGACAAAATGGGAACCAACAGATTGGGAAAAGATCTGTACCAATCCTACATCCGATAGAGGGCTAATATACAATATATACAAAGAACTCAAGAAATTAGACTTCAGTGAATCAAATAATCCTATTAAAAATGGAGTATGGAGCTAAACAAAGAATTTTCAAATGAGGAATATCGAATGGCTGAGAAGTACCTAAAGAAATGTTCAACTTCCTTAGTCATCGGGGAAATGCAAATCAAAACAACCCTGAGATTCCACCTCACAGCAGTCAGAATGGCTAAGATCAAAAACTCAGGTGACAGCAGATGCTGCTGAGGATGTGCAGAAAGAGGAACACTCCTCCATTGTTGGTACAATTGCAAGCTGGTACAACTATTCTGGAAATCAGTCTGGTAGTTTCTCAGAAAACTGGGCATAGTATTACTTGAGAACCCAGCTATACCACTCCTGAGTATATACCCAAAAGATTCCTGAACATATAACAATGACACATGATCCATTATGTTCATAGCAGCCTTATTTATAATAGCAGAAGCTGGAAAGAACCCAGATGTCCTTCAACAGAGGAATGGATACAGAAAATGTGATACATTTACACAATGTAGTACTATTCAGCTATTAAAAATGATGAATTCTTGAAATTCTTAGCCAAATGGATGAAACTAGAAAGTATCATCCTGAGTGAGGTAACCTAATCACAAAAGAACACACATGGTATGCACTCACTGATAAGTGGATTTTAGCTCAAAAGCTTGAAATACCCAAGATACAATTCACAGATCACATGAAGCACAAGAAGAAGGAAGCCCAAAGTGCTTCAGTCCTTCATAGAAGAGGGAAGAAAATACTCATGGGAGCAAATATGGAGACAAAATGTAAAGCAGAGACTGAAGGAAAAGCCATCCAGAGACAGTCTCACCTGGGGATTCATCCCATATACAGTCACCAAACCTCAACACTATTGTGGATGCCAAGAAATGCTTGCTGACAGAAGCCTAATATAGCTGTCTCCTGAGAGGCTCTGCCAGAGCCTTACAAATACAGAGGCGGATGCTCAAAGCCAACCATTGGTCTGATTGCAGGGTCCCGAAAGGAGGGGAGTTAGAGAAAGGACTGAAGGAGCTGAAGGGGTTTGCAACCCCATAGGAAGAACAATATCAACCAACCAGATCCCCCAGAGTTCTCAGGGACTAAGCCACCAACCAAGGAGTACACATGGCTCTAGCTACATATATAGCAGAGGATGGCCTTGTCAGGCATCAATGGCAGGAGAGGTCCTTGGTCCTATGAAGGCTTGATAGATGTTCCAGGTTAGGGGAATCTAGGGCCAGGAGATGGGAATGGGTGGGTGGGTAAACATTCTCATAGAAGCAGGGGTAGGGGGAATAGTATAGGAGGTTCCCTGGAGGGGGGAAACCAGGAAAGGTGATAACATTTGAAATGTAAATAAAGAAAATATCCAATAAAAATAAAAGTAAAATTACCAATTTTAGTCTCTAGAAATTGTCCTCATGCCATAAGAAAAATGGAGACAACATTCTTTTTGAGAGGAACAATGACAAGTCTTAAAAAATGGAGCACCCTCATAGAGGCAGGGAGGTGTTGGGATAGGAGGTTTCTGAAGGGGAGACCTGGAAAGTGGAAAACATTGGAAATGTAAATTAAGTAAGTAGCCAATCCAGAAATAAAAACAAAAAAAAACAAAAAAAAACACGAACTCCAAATTCTACTTGCCCAGTCTTACCTGAGTATGACAAATGTTCCATATGTAAGTGTGGCCAGGAAGGCAGGAATGCTCCTCCAGCTAGCCTCCAGTCTTGGGGTGTGTGGCATGCTGAGAATACTAATTTCTTCATATCCCCTACTGTAGGTGTTTCACTAAGTGACAGTTTCATCCTGGGAGAGGCACAAGCCAATGAATCCAGATGTTCTCACTGAAGCTTCTCACTTCCAACCTTAACCTGTCATCTTTCTAGAAGCAGACCTCAACCTCTATGCTCACAGATTTTGTCAGTAGGTAAATGAAACCTAGATACACAATCTCCTCCACAGCTCTTAATTTGTTGTAATAGTTGAAGGGAAGGTTACTCATCAGACCACTCTTAAAAAGAGCAGAGATTTTGATAGTAAGCAATAAAAAGAAGGCAGCTACTAACTCATTAATTATAAAATGCAGGGTATGGCTGCTTTTATTTATTTCTCTTATTATTTTTTACATCCTGACCACAGTTTTCCTCTCTCTCCTCTCCTCTAAGTCCCTTGGCCCAATCCCTTGTCCATTACTCTTCAGAAAACAACAAGCCTCCCAGGCACATAAAGTTGCCATAAGACTAGGCACCTCCCCGAGTATTAAAGCTGTAGAAGATAAGGCAGTTGGAGGAAAAGGTTCCCAAAAGAGCCAGAGACAGCTTGTGATCCCACTGCTAATAGTCCCACAAGAAGGCCAAGATATGCCACTATAACATATGTACAGCGGGCCTAGGTCAATCCCGTGCTGGCTCTCTGGCTGAAGGTTCAGTCTGTATGAGCTCCTGTGAGCAAAGGTTTGTTGATTCTGTGGGGTTTTGTTTGTTTTTGTGGTGCCCTTGACCTCTTTAGCTCCTACCATCCATCTGCCCTCCCTTTTTCAGCAGGATTTCCCCAGCACTGCATAAGGTTTGGCTGTGGGTCTGTGCATCTGCTTCCATCAATTGCTGGATGCAGCCTCTCTAATGACAATTGGGGCAATGAGTATAGCAGAATATGATTAGGAATCATTTCATTGACTTTTTCCCCCAGTCACGTTTGGTTCTATCCTAGATGTCTGGACTATCGAGCCTCTGGTTCCTGACCCTCCATGCTGAGTCAGGGTTGAGCTCCCTCTCTTGGCATGGTTTTCAAGCTAGAGCAGTCATTGCTTGGCCACTCCCACAATTTCTGTGCCACCGTTACCTTACTACATCTTGTAGACGGGACAAATTGTAGATCAAAAGTTTTGTGGCTGAATTGGTTTCCCAATCTTCCCACTAGAAGATTTTCCTGATTATATGAGATGACCAGTTCAGGTTTGGTATTCCCCATTGCTAGGAATCTTAACTTAGGTTAATATTAGGTTAACACTGAGGTTCCTGGGAGTTTTCATTGTACTAGGTTTCTGGTGTGTCCCCAAGATGCTCACAATTCCAGTTGTCTCTCAGTACTGTCTCCTTCCATCCTCCCCCAATCTGATTCTTCCTGTTCCCCTGACTCCTCCTCCATTCATGGTGTCTATTCTATTTTACCTCCTAGTAGAGATTAATGCATCCCTCCTTGAGCCTCCTTGTTACTTAACTTCTCTGGGCCTGGTGACTGTAGCATGGCTATCCTTTACTTTATAGCTAATATCTAATCTTAAGTGAGCATATACCCAATTTGTGTTTCTGGATCTGGGTTTCCTCACTGAGGGTGATTTTATTTTCCTAATTCCATTTACTTGCCTGCAAATTTTATAATGTTATTTTTTTTTTAAAGAGCTGAGTAGTACTTCATTGTGTAAATATACCACATTTTCTTTACCCACCATTCTTTGGTTGATGGATATCTAGATTGTTTCCAGTTTCTGGCTGCTATGAATAAAGCTTATATGAACATATTGAGGAAGTGTCCTTGGACTATGATGGAGTGTACTTTGTATAAATGTCTAGGAGTGATATACTTGGATCTTGAGGTAGATTGAGTCTCAATTATCTGAGGCAATACCATATTGATTTATAAAATGGCTGTACAAGTTGGCACTCCCACCAGCAGCAGAGGAGTGTTCCCCTTGTATCACATCCTCACTAGCATGAGCTGTCACTTTGGTTTTCAGTATTAGCCATTCTGACAAGTATGAGCTGGAATCTGATAGTTGTTTGATTTCCATTTCTTGGTGGCTAAAGAAGTGGAACATTTCTCTAAATGCTTCCCAGCCATTTGAGAGGCCTCTGTTGAGAAGTCTTTGTTTAGATCTGTACTCCATTTTTAAAATTGGATTGTTTGGTTTGTAGATATCTATTTTCTTTGGTTTTTAAGAATATTTTGGAAGTTAGCTCTCTGTCAGATCTTTTCTTATTATGTAGGTTTCTATTTTATCCTATTAATGGTGTCCTTTGCCTTACAGAAGCTTTTCAGTTTCATGAGGTTCCACGTATTAGTTGTAAATCTTAGTGCCTGAGCTACTGGTGCTCTGATTAGGAAGTTGTCTTCTGAGCCAATGTATTCAAGGCTATTCCTCATTTTTATCTTCAGTCAGGTTCAATGTATTGTGTTTCATGCTGAGTTTTGTGCAGGGTGTTAGATATGGACCTATTTGCATTCTCCTATATGCTGATATCCAGTTAGACCAGCACCATTTAATGAAGATACTTTGTTTTTACATTGTACAATTTTCACTTGTTTGTCAAAATCAGGTATCTGGATTTGCATATGGGTCTTTGGTTCAATTCATGACCCACTTTTCTATGTTTATGCTAATACAATGTGGATTTTATTACTCTATCTCTGTAATAGAGCTTGAAATCAGTGATGGTGATACTTCTCGAAGTTCTTTTATTGTACAGAATTGTACACAACACTGGCAAAAATCCCTTCTATTCTGACAGCCACACTGGTACTATGAACCTCACATAAGAAAGACACAGTCCACCACCTGCTAACAATCCTTAAAATATGTCTTTCAATAGATGGACAGGGAAAAGAAAGAGTTAATAGTCTTACTAGGATAAATGTCAATGACTGAACTCAAAACTGCCCCTGCAGAGTGGTCTAGATTTAATTGGACCTGACTGAAAAGTGGTTGATTACTAAAGGCGTTGTGGAAAACTGTGTAACAATCACCTGCCAATTAGTGTAGCCTATCAGCTGGCACATTGCCAATAGAAGCCAGTAGTTTAATGGAAAAATAATTGAGAAAAGAGATCACATAAGAGGATGCTATAATATGTCATTGCAGTTGACTACACAGTAAACTCTGGACTGTTCCTCCTCCAAATTCTTAACTGATATCACAAAACAGGGGCATGAAATAATCCACATGTAACTGAGTTTGGGATGATACAATTTGACATGTGATACATTCTCAATGACTGCAAAAAGGGGAAGATTTAGAGTGAAGGGGGATAACAACAAATAATGACATGAATCGACACAAACAATGACAAGGGTCAGAAATGTCAAACAGGTGTAAATTATACTGGATAACTTTACTATCTCCCCATTTTATAGATACAAAATTACATAAAGTAACTTATAACAGCCCAGTGTCATAGCCATAGCATATATATAACAACAGAAATGCAAAAAAAAAAAAGATGAAATAAATAAGCAAAAAGAAAATAGTGTTGGAAATATAATGAGAATATAAAACCATGAATTAAGATGTCATATCAGAAGATGTTAATGAAAACAAGAATGGTCAATGAAGAAGGGAAGAACAGTCATGAATTAGAAGACCAAAGTGATGTGGCAGACGTAGATCTAAATATATCGATAATAATTTAGATCTAAAAATTACTCCATTTAATAGTAGTGGTGAGATTGAGAGATTACATTTTAAATTTTCCTATAATATAATACAGACAAGAAACACAATTTAGCTTCAAAACAAGTCACAAATTCATAGTAAGAGAATGGATAAACAAGGAAGCCATGTCATGCAGAGAGGAACCATGGAACAGCAGAGGTGGTTATATTGAAATCAGAGATGTCAACTTTAACACAGAGAATATTAGTAAAGAGGATAAAGCTAAAAGAATCTATTAGTAATATACAATGATTACATATACATATTCATAAGCACACATTGTCACTGAGTACCCAAATACATAAAGCAAAATCCAACAGAATTGAGCAGAGAAATTGGTAATTTGGTAATAGTAATTAAATATGTAAATATTCATTTTCAATGACAGAACTATTAAGCAAAGGTAAATATGAAATTATAATATGTTGTTACAAGCTAGGCTCATTTACACACATAAACACAATAATCATATATCTTCAGTGTGCCATGGAAAATTCTGATGCCCACCCTTCTAAAAGCTAAAAGTTGAAATGTGGAAATAAGGTATCTACTATTCCTGTCATATATTCCTCCGCATATAAAGTCAGCTTCTGGGGATGGGCTTTATAGTTCAGTTGTTAGAGCACTTGCCTAGGGTGTGCAAGACCATGTGTTCTATCCCTGGGTTTACGACATGTCACCTTCACAAATGAAATCACTTGCTCCTCTACAGAAAATACGAAGACATTTCACTCTAATGACAGACTTAGTTTTCTTTCTCCATGACATTTAATTGTTCAAAGTTTAGTTAGTTGGAAATGGAGGGAATACAGATTTATTCTTGACCTATTAAAGTTATTTAACATCAGTTGAACATATTTGCTCGCCCCCCCACTAACACCAAAAACAGTATTGCTACAATTTGTATTTTGTATTGTCAGTGACTGAAACACATTAATGAGACATGCCACATGTCTTCTGAAATTCTGTAGACCTATGAAGTCTGATTCTTTGGTTTTTAATACCAAATGTAATATCTTGTAGTAGTTTTTGCGGTCATGATTTAGCAGCTACCTTTGTTCCCTTTTAACTTTCCAGTTTGCCTATTCTTTTGACCATTGCTCATGTGATCATTACTAAAATTTTTAATAAGACTTGGTATGGTGGTACAAGCCAGCGCATGGGAGACAGAGTCAGGCAGACCTCAATGAGTCCAAAGACAACATGGTCATTTCTGGTAACCCAGAAATACATGAGAGCTTGTGTCAAAACACAAACAAATAAAAAGATTAGTGACATTATTCAAACACTAATCTAAGTCTATGTTAGCCTACCATGCTTCGTTGTGTGTTCATGTGCTCATACAAATGCTTCTGATTTGTGTTGTGCTGAGCATTGGCTTTTCTTATGCAAGCATTGTCATATTAGCAATCTGGCCTTTGGTGATTGAATAAAAGGTATTTCACCACCACCACTTGTCATTTCATACTAAAATGTAAGAAATTATCTGGTGACCTTATGTGCTGCCCCACTGCCACCTGGTGGTAGATATGTAGAAAAGGCAGCAAAGCGGGCACCGAATGACTAGTGAAGGTGAGCGCAGTCTGCACAAAACTCACGTGATCTGAGGTTTTCACAGAAGCATAGCTAACGTTTTCCATAAGTAAATGGATTCTTTTAGTGAACTATATGCAAATCCATATAGATAAATAGATAGACAGATACAGATATAGATATATAGATATGTTTTAAATATTTTTAGGGTATAAATAGATTTTGGTAAAAAAGTGAATTTAGTATCACTTTAATCCTTTTAATGAAAAGAAAAATCCAATAAGCCAATGCTTATTTATTTGACTTGAGTTGCTGTTGTTCAAGAACTTGCTTGGGTTTCAATGATTTTCAACCTAAGATTTCAAAAGCAACTAAAGTTTATTATTTTTCTTAAATGACTTATCTTTATTTTTAATCCCTCTATTTATATTATAGAGTTCAAAAAATCCATGTGTTAACTGGCATATCTTTCAAAGTCTGTTATTTTTATTATCTTATGTGAAATACCACTTTAAGGGAAATAATAATGTGAAATATCAATTTGCCTTCCCCTGTTCAAATGCGTCCAACTCACTATGCTTTGGTGAATGAATGGTGGATGTCTATTGTTGACTTCTGTTAGCCACTGTTTCTATTTTCAGAGTTTCTCATTTGAGACTTTCCCACATGTCACAGTTGTGTGTATGTGTCAATATAATATGGATATCTCATCTGAGTTATTCTTATATACTGTGGTGTATTTTTGTATTAGAGCTAACTGAGTCAGTGTGTGTACATATTCTGTATAAATCAGTGCTTTGCATTTTTAGCAAGCTTTCCACATAGTGCATCTGGTTCCCAAAAATTCTCTTACTGTAGAAGGAGGGAAGAAAATAGGACTAATTATTTTTACTTTGTGAGCAAAAATATAGAAACCTAAACTGACAGAAGAGAAGAAATTTAATCTGATTCTAACGCCAAAGGTTTTTTTTTTTTTTTTCTGTGTCACAATGAACATGGGACAATTATTTATCTCTTTTTGAATGCTCACTAAATCCCAAAATCCTTAAGGGGATTTGGCATGCTTCTCAGGAAAGGATTTCAGAGTAGTGTGGTATAGTAAAGAACATGATCTTTGGTTTTACCAGGACTATGACATAACATAGTGAAAAGCAGGACTACAGCATTTTTCTCTCCTCTCTGGTTAATAAGAGGATTACAGTTAATTTATGGAAAGCTTCTAGCACAGTTCTTGGTTTATACTAATCTTTAAAATGACCATTATCATTAAGAAGAATACAGGAAGCCAAAAGATTCATGTGGATCACTGGACTAGAACAGTAAATAGGTCCTCCCTGATGAACTCAGATGACAGCACAGTACCTGGAACATGCTACTAGAAATTACCCCTGAATTCCAGGGCTATGCAATGGACCTATGTAGTGATTAGCATCACATCTTATCCTATGGAAGAAAATGTATGAATGTTATTAGTATTGAAAAATCTAGGTCACAAATTTAAAGTTAGAAAGTTAGTCTCTCCCAGCACGTTCATAAAAATCCATTTTATTCCTAAGCACTGTATGTGATAAATGTAATAAAATGAAAATGAGAAAGAGAGAGGGGAGGGGAAAGGAGGACAGGGGGGGAAGGTGGGATGGAGGGAGGGAGAAAAAAGAACCCTGTACCAAACTAAATATAGTACAAACAGAGGAGAGAATTTTCACAATGCCACAAAGTAATAGTTCACACTAATGCCTGTGTGTGGGTTGTGATTCTGCATGCACATATTTGTGTGCATGTTTCAGTGACACAAAGTATACATTCCCTTACAAGACAAAAAAATCAACCAGTATAATGTGTATCTACAGATAGGCAAGTAAAACCAATGTGTATTTTACATGGATTAGAGAGGATATAGATACTTGTCAAGAGTATTAACCAGTTCTAAGTAGTTCAATCTACAGGGAAATAATGTTAATAACAGTAGGTGGCCTGGAGACAAAGCCAGAGACTGTTACATTGAAATCATTTTAGGGTAGTATGCAGAGTCCAAAATATCCTCAGACCGCAAGTCCTTATGGGAAAAAAAAAAAAAAAGTTGGGGGAATGGTAGCGGAGAGTGGCGTATGATAAAGAAGATAGCTCTTCTGTTTGCTAATGTTTTAGAAAACAGGTTACACAGTAAAACAGGCATGTGTAAAATATCAGATGTAAGAGAATTTGATAAAATGAATAATAAAAATGATCATCAGGAGAAAATAAATGATAAGATTAAATAGCAGCCTTTTGAGTACTGTTATAGTGAACATGACCTAAGAGAGTGAACCAACCTATGTCAGAAAGTCTTACTGCCAGTCTCAGACACGAGCAGTAAAATAAAACGCAGGAGCTCAGTCTGAATGACGTCTTACCGAGTGCCGAAATCCGAGCCCCACGTGTGTGCTCTGCAGGTCAGACAAGAAAATTTTTACTAAACGGCGACTGTAAAGCATCTCCAGGTTCGAAGAAGAAGGAGGAAAAAGTGAGAAGACCCAGGGTCTTTAGGTACCGGAGTCATCAAATGGGAATCATTGGACTCCAGTTCCTCAATAAAGAGGCAAGAGTACTCAGTTCTTGCTCAGAATTGATCTTTAGGGGAAAATAAATGGCCTGTGATTATAGAACGGCCTCTGTTGGCTAGTTATAGTGAACAAAGCCAAGGAAGGAAGAGAACAAAGCAACTACAGAAAAGGGCATATAACTGATGCACCCCACCATCCATGGAAGCACAGGTAAAAGCTATCTTGTGAGAGTCTTCTCTGGTTTTAATGAAGAGGTTACATTTTAAAGGAAAAACTGTTAGATGTGTCAGCATGTTTTCCCTGGCTTTCTTTTCATGATAAACCACCTGCACCACCTGAACCCTTTCTTCACTTTAAAACAAGTAATTTGAAATTTTAGAGGTAGCAGGTAGAGTCTGCTGTCAAAAAAAGAAAAATGAAAAAAGAAGAAAAAGAGAAAGAAAAGAAAAGAAAGGAAGGAAGAAAAGAAAAGCAAAAGCAAAACATCCAAACAACCCCAAACCCTGTAGCAGCCACCATTACACACTCACAGTTGACTAACACCAAGATCTACAATAAGTAATTTAAATTCAATGTGTTTATATGATTCAAACACATTATATTCTTTGATACAGTTTATTTCCATATGCAAATGAGCCAACTTGTATTTTAGAGAGATTAAGAAATTTGCTAAATTTACAGAAATGTGAACTGGGCAGGAGAGTATTGTCTGATTTAAAAACGTCTACTCTGTGTGCTATATTAACAACTAAAACTTTACTCAGTTTTCTCCTAATCATTGGTCTGTTCAGCAGTCATTTATTGTCTATTCCGTACTAGAATTTAGAAATAGGCCAAAGGACGTGACCCATGTTATCGGACTCATTCCTAGTACAACCCAGAAAATTATGGCTAGAATGTAACAAACTAGCAATATGCCATGCTCCTCACATGTATTTTCTAAAGAGCTATTTATAGAAGCTCTTGAGCTAAGAACTTATTAGCTAGCCACAATACAAAAGAATTTTAAGCTGCCATATATGCCTTTATGTATGTGGACCTTGAAATTCTAAAACTCTGGTAGTAAATTGGCTGCCCAAAAATGCCAAGTCAAGTTTTATAAGTGAAGCTATGTTTCCTAAGAAGTATATTTGACACATTTTTTTTTTAAAAAAATTTACATCTATAATATATGGGTGTCTATGTATAGCAGAAAATAAGTACTACTTTTATTTAATTGAAGTAAACCAAACTGAACTGGAATTCATCACAAGATGAAAATCCAAATTATCTACTGATTAAAGTTTTAGATTTATTTTGTTTCACAGGCATCACAATTTCTCCTCAGATTTCTGCTAATGATGTTGGACTCCTAACAGAGAATGTTCTGATGGGAGAAGGCTGTATTTAGATAAATAGAATATTCTTTTGTCTTTTCTCTTAAGATCCATTTATTCTCCTGATTTGATCCAAATTTATATACCCAATGGGATAGAAGATGGTGAATGTCATGTACCCTACTGAGTCCATCATTAAATATTAAGCAGATATTAATGGAATTAAACATTAAACGGACTCCAGAAAAATTACAATAAGCAGAGTCATCCTTTGGTGGTCGAGAATTTTATACTTCCATCTCTATATATACAATTACAGGAATGCTGTTGGGCAAAGAAAGCTTTTAGCATGGGAAACAAAATGTTGAGTGGCTTTTCTGATTGTAAGAACACAAGAGTATTCCCCACAGAAATCTACACCAACTTCTGGGATTCAAACGACATGTTGTAAGTTCTTTCAAAAAGTGTTAGTGAGGCCTAAATTCTCACCAGACAGACAGACAGACAGACAGATAGATAGATAGATAGATAGATAAAAACATAATACCCAGTTCTAAATGCTTTACTTTCTGTATTCCCTTATTTAAAATCCAGGTGGGCAGGAAACCTAAAATATATCTTAGCTTTTTCATATCTGCATTAAAAAAAAAAAGTCTGTTTGGGGCTTTGCATAACAAAGTGCGAGTGAAGGGTAAAAGAATTAATCTAATCCATTCCTATTTGTTCAGACCTTATGTGAGCAGCCAGCACCATCAGTGAAAAGCTGTCACAACTCTGAGATCTGATAGCAAGGGCTGGCCACAAGCCTTAACAGGCAATGAACAGGCCAGCACATTCAATTTTAATTAAATCCCCATGCCAGCAATGAAAGCTTTGGAGGAAAGCAGGCCTTAGAGGTGCCATGTGTTCATGTACTTGCTCTATATTCGCAGAGCCATCTGAAAAAAATTATAGCGTGTAGACACTTAACTGACCAATTAAAAGAATTTTATCATTTGACTCCTGTCAAGCACTTGGCATAACTACAAAATGATCTTTGAATTATGCCACCTTTGTGGCTGCTTGTCCTCCTGGGAGGTGAGACCTTCTTTCAGAATTGTTGTCTCCCATGAATTTAGGCTACCTCTTCCTCTTTCAGTTCCCTGTCACATGTAATAAATGAAAAGCAAACCATTCCATTTGTCATGTAAAAACACTAAGGACTCAGAAGTAGTGTTTTTACTCCAGCTCCAAAGGGGCTGGAAGCAGCCAATTATAGCTGTCCAAGGCAAGCTGGACTCTGTGGCTGCAGGTAATAATATCTGCAAAACACACCATCTGCACCTCCTAGCACCACTATTATCAAATTGCATTTCTCATAAAGAAATTAAAGAAAAATCAAATCACATGCTGTATGTAGATCTATCTCCCTTGCTGCAAGTTACATTTATCTTTGCCACTGTGATCCTAAGGACACAAGATACAATGACTTCCTTTCTCCTTTCCGACCAGATGAGGAACTTTATGATAGTAATGTTGTCATTGCACACAGTGTTAGCAATGTCTTTTTGGTTACCTCAAGTAATGCCACACCTTAGGTTTATGGTGGTGTTTTATCTTGTTCAGAGGTGAAGAAGATCACTTTATTAAGGGACTATAAAAAGAAAGGAAAAAAGACAAACAGACATAAAGAGAGATAATTGGAGAGAGTAGGAAGAGACAGGAAAAGGCAGGACAAGAGGAGATGAAAATTTGGAGTCTTTCCACAAATACTTCTTTTTCTTGCATAATTTGGTGGGTGGTATGGCTAAAAGACAGAACTAAGAAACTGTAGTGTTTATTGATATCATATTCCTGAAAGAGTTCACAAAATGTCTTTCCTACACCTAAACTTGTAGTTTCAAGTAGAGTGAAGAAAGAACAGGGACAGAGTTTTGTGTGTGTGTGTGTGTGTGTGTGTGTGTGTGTGTGTGTGAACACTGAAAGAATATCTGAGACCAAGTCAAATCTCAACACACACCCCACGCCGTCCTATCTGGCTTACTGATCTTCAGCTATCTCTTTACTTTGGCTATTTTCCAGGTCACCCCCAGCCTCTTTCTGCTCAGCTACTTAATTGCATATGTTCTTACAATCAAAGACCACCAGTTTTCAGTGCCCATCTGAAAACTGCTCCTTGACTCACTTCAGGAATCCTCATCTATACTCAAGAGTCCTGACTCATTGCTTCACATGTGCAAAGGCATCATGCTCAAAGCCTCTGCCTTCTACAACTCTTAAAAGCCATTTTCACTTCAGGTGTGTCATACTTAGGCTCTTCAGAATCTTCTCTGGCTTTCCTTCAACTTTTACCTGTCTCTTTTCTTTTTCCTACTGTCCTGACATTGATGAAGTACCTTATTAGGTTACTTCAAAAATCTCCTAAGTAAAGTGTTTTGCCTGTTTTGCTAAAGTATTTTTTTCAGTGTTCAATATACAGCATAGGACCTCAGGCACACTAAGCATGTGCTTTACCACTGAGATGCCCCAAAACTTTCAATGCTTGCCTCTTGCTTCTGCTTTGGTAGTTTTACCAGATCCATTTATTTCTTCTTGCTTGTTGACCTTACAATAACCACTAATACTAAATCTAAACTCATAGCAGATGCTGCTTATGCCCAGAAATCATGTTCCCAGTTTACCTTAACAGTAACTCAAAAGTGAGAAGACACAGCAAATCATTTGCTTCTTCCTTGACTGCCTTGTTCTCCTAATGATTCATGAACATTCTAGTCTGCCTTTTGATTAAACTCTTCATACATTTTTCATCTGGCTATTTCCTATGTAGTTTTCATCTTATATATTTAATATCTTTTTCTGGAAAGCCACCCAGACACTATATGCAGAGAGCTTCACCTTACACATCACTGCTATCATTATAGACTGTATGCTTTTATACTCTGAAACCATTTGTTATTAGTCTGTATCTTTCATTAGATACATAATCTACAAGAAATGGACTGATTTTGTTCATTTGATTTTTATCTGAGGCATTCTCCAGTTTTTAGAACATGGCCAGTTACTAATAACTAAATGGATCAAAGAATGCAATAAAGACAAGGAAAGAAAGAGAGTGAAGGAGAGGGAGGAGAGAAGGAAGCAGGGGAGAAAAAGAAATCAGTGAGAGAGGGATGGAAGGAGAGAATCCATGAACCCTTGAACCATTCAAGCCCGTATCAATCCTCTGGTACTGGAATTCTTAGGAATCACCTTACCTACTACTCAATCCATTTGACAGTGGTGGATTTAGATGTACATTTGGCTTCAATAAGGGCACATGGATTTTAGAAAATGTAATTATTAACGTTGCCTGCCAAATCTGAATGCAGAAGCTTAGAAAGTTCAAAAGCTTTAGAGATAGAAAATATTTTGTATTCATTTCCAAAAATATGTCAGAATAGATGTTAATACACCTTGGGCATATATATCAACAATGTTAAAATGTCTACTAAATATCCAGCAGGTGTTGTACCCCAGAAGTCTAATCTATGAATGAGCTCATTAATTTCAGTGATGCATAAACTCATTTAGCCATGCAAATGAATCCTTGGATGAGAGTTTACATACTGCTTGTGAAAACTGACTTGAACTTTTGCCTAGAACATTGTTATGCACATCCTGTATGTTGATGATCTGCTGCTGCTCATAGCACTGCTACATATTTCACATCACTTTTTCTTTCAACCAGTCACAAACTCATGTACCTGATCTGCCCTCTCTTTCCATTCTCCTTTCTAACACTTCAGTTCCTGTTGTATAACCACCTCCTTATACTTGGTGCCACCGGGTATTTATTGTCAGAGCATATTCTAATTCTCCACTTCTTTTGTCAGTGTGTATAGACTACATGGAATTGAATCTATATCCTCGTGCATGCTAGGAAGGCACTCTACCCCTGAGCTATAATTTCAGCTTTTGCGTATGAAAAGAGAAGTGGTAAACATGCAGAATTATAATCTACATTCATGTTACACATATTAGTATTTAATATAAAATCTGGGCAGGCACACAGCTCTGCCTTAGAACATTTTTTAGTATGTTCAAGACTCTAGGTTTGATCCCATTAGATGAATAGAATGTGAAGCTCTACTTCCTTGAAAAAATAGTTTCAAAAACCCATAGAGACCAACTCTTTGCATGGTAACTGCTGTGTGATGCATTGTCCCGCACACACACCCCCCCCCGTGCTAAGTTATACTGAAGACTTAATATTTAGTTCTTTTGAATATAACTACAGTTGGAAGCAAAAATTTTAACAATTTAATCAAATTAAAAAGAGGTTATCCTGGATCAATGTGGACCTTAATCCTAAAACTGACAGTCTTATGAAAAGAGAGAAACTGATGATTACTCTATATTAAGCTAAAATGGGAGGATGAAGACTTTAAGGTCAGCCTGGGTTACATAATGAGATAAGAGAGAGAAAAAAATTAGAAGGGGAAAAGAAAAATAGAATATGACTTTCTAATGTGATGAATACCAAGGACTGCTAGTGACCATAAGAAGTTAAATAGATGCCAAGAACAATCATATCTACTTTCAGAGAGATCATACTCTTGCCAGAACCAACTGCAATGACAAAATCTTAATTGTGCTAAATTTCTCAGGTTGTAGTTCTTCATATCAGTGCTAGATGTATGCAGAGTAACAGTGGCCAGGAATGAAGAGAGGCTATCCCCTGCCTACAGAAGGGATATGCTAAGTTTTTATATTTTTTTTGGGTGGGTGGGGGGAACTCAAGATAGACTCTGTCAGTCTTGGTGGTTTCTTAGTCACATGGATCAGTTGTAGTTACCATTTATCAACTGTCACATGGCCAGTGTCTCATAGTCACATGACATCTCCTATCCTTGAAAAGTTTGATCTTTTAGTCTTATACCTGACCATTTACATGTAAATACATTATATTTTTGTTGTTATTTCTAAATTTGGTGTTTCTTCATTTTAAAAAATCTGAATAATGGCTTCATATTTTGTTTTTGCCATTATTTTCCCTGATACCTAGATATGGCCTTCAATTTTGTTAAGACAAAGTCAATGTCTAAAATGTCAAACTGTGTGTTAGCTAATTATTTACCCTGAGAATTATCCTATGAATTAGATTATATCTGTCAGTATTTCAAGATGTTTCTCATGAGCTTACAGAATCTCTTCTGTAGTTTGAGAATTAAGAATGACAATAGCAAATATTTTGGCAAGGGAAAGTGGGAACAGCAAAAACCCTTCCAGTGTTCCCAGTGTAGCCAGACTCATTAAAGCAAATAAATACAAAAGCATTGTAAATAAATACCTTGCAATTACAAGCATCTTTCAAGACAAAATATATATATAACCATTGTGCTAATGCACTTTCATCTTGTGATTCTGAACAACAAGCTATAACAATTCTCTTAATTCATGATCAAGAATGTGAAAGATATCCCACTATTATGGCAGAAGCTTGAGGAAACTGGTTACATTGCATTCTCAGTCAGGAAACAGATTCAAATGAGTGAAGAAGCTCATCTCTCTTTATTTTTTTTAATCAATCAGAAGTCCTAGGCTATGTAAGGGTGCTACCCACATTCTAGGTGGGTCGTTCCAATGCCATCAATCCAATCTGGAAACTCTCTCATAAGTATGCTCACACATTTGTCAACTAGGTGATTCTAGATCCTCCCAAGTTAATCAATATTGACCATCACTTCAAGCTTACTATGGGTAAAAAAAATATTTGAATACTGTTAGCCAGTAAGAAGGAAATGCTAAGTTAAGCTTCTATAAAGCTGCATAAACAAAAACTTCAAGTGTTAACCAGTTTTGTTTAACATTTAATTTTTCACCCTACTGCCTATATTTTGAAGGTAATGGCTAAAACTCTAAAAGCTATCTTGAATCACTGAATTAATAATAGAGGAAAAACATATGGAAGTCAGGATTCTTGGAGGGAAAAAGAGCTAATACATAATCCCCAAACTGGTTCCTTTGGGGGCATTAATACATGAAAGAATAATACAAGTTCATTCTGCTAATACTACTCTTATTTTAGGTCTTCCAAGATGTGAAATACCATCTACTTCTGATTAATTCACAGATCATTTTAGCTCTACAAAGCTTTTTCATAGTTTGTTTAATGATATTTTGTCTATTTTCATGTTAGCCTTGTCATAGTTTTCTTTAAGTTCAAAACCTGTCAAGCATTCATTGTGAGAGTATGGTTGCATCAGGAATAATTATATAAAAGGATTAACCTTCTGTCTATGATGCAAGTTTCATAATCATGAGGTAACTATAATAATTGCATAAACAAAGACCAGTAGTATCTTTATTTAGCATTACTTTCATCCACAAAAAAAAAAAAATAATTCCCATGGTCCTGAGAAGATGGAGACACCTGTCTGAATGAAACATGTATTTGATCTAACTTTTCATTTCTGTTATATGATACTAAATACAACTTTAACATGTAAAATTTGTACCCTCTTATACAAAAATGTAATATTATTTTACCTTCAAGTGTGATGTGTTCAATTAAACTGCTTAGTATATCTTATGGTTGTTGATACCTGCATAATTGCTAACCCCTGTGGTGCCTTGATACCATTCCTAGAAGTTGTAATGCCATTAGGTTGATATATAGCCTAACACTGGGAACATTCTTTGAGCTCCATATTTGAAATCCAGAACAAAGTTGGAAGCCACCTCTCTATAATAAAGGTATGTACATTTTCTACTGGAGATGAGCAGATAACGCCTGCTAAGCTGCCCAATGCAGACAAGGCAATCAGGAAAACCTTTGCTTTTGTCACCACAAGTTTCTCTCTGATAGTCTTGTCTCTCAGACACTCATCTGCCATGCTAAAATAGGAGTGCAATTTTCTGCTTAATTGAGTAAAACTACATATGAACTCTAAGCCCACAATCAGAAAGTACCTATATATAACTATTGTGCCATGTGCAATTTCTTTGCTTGAGTAGATTGACAAAGTTCAGCTTGTTTGCACAAGCAATGAGCTGGCAAGAATATGCTCTTCAGTGCCTGTAGAAAATTAAAGCTATAAATAGTTCTTTTTCACCTGTAATGTCTAAAGTTTATATTTATTAGCTTGCACAAGGGTTAGATCTATTCTCTTAATCTCTGTTATAATGTAGTGAACTGGGACCTCAATGACTTGAGCATTTCACATGACATTTAGTACCACATATTAATGATAACAATTAATCATACCAAATGAATAAGAAATGAAATGTGTACTAGAGGAAGAATTACAACAAAGAAGCATACACAGCTCTGTCAATATGGCATGATGGCATAAAATATATAGCAATGGTATGTTTCTAGGGGGAAATAAACTATGTAGGTTTAAGACAGTTCCATTAGGAGAATTAAGACAGAAATCTCTTGAGGTCCTGTATTGGAAACCATGACACTTGTTGAAGAAAATGTATAAATTTAGAAAAGCAAGTAAGGAAATTTTAAAAAATCCAAAATGCTGCCTTATATGATACCAGGTGTGGTGGTTGCTCAGCTGCTTGCTGATCATTATGTAGAACTCTCAGGTTCTTCTCTAAGACCATGTCTCCTTAGATGCTATCATGCTTCCTGCCATGATGATAGCAGACTAAATTCCTGAAGATGTAATATCTCTACTAAGAAATGTTTTCCTTTATAAGAGTTTTTGTTATCATGGTGACTCTTCAAAGCAATAGAAACTCTAACACAAGTCGGTACCAGGGACTTGAATAATGCTAGGATAAGCCTGCCTATACTTTTGTTTGGAGAACTGTGGAATTTGGAGCTTTTGATTAGAACAGCAGCTAAGTTCTTTTAGTGGGGCTTAATGGGCCATCCTAGTAGGAACAGGAAAGACTGAGGGAAAGTCCTTAGGGAGATTAGAACTGTGGGGGCATGGCTCAAGAGCATTCAAAGGAAAATTAATTTAGAATGTGGCCTACAGAATGTTCCTGTGATATTCTGGTAAAGAAGGTAGCTGATTTTTGCCCTTGTCTGAAAAGTCTGCCTGTGGCTAAATTAAAGAGTTTCAGATTAATTGTGCTGGCCTAGGAACTCTCAAAACAACATAGTATTGACTCTGTCCTGTAGATATTAGAGTTTAATCATATGCAGAGTTTTAATGAAAAGGAGACAGTTTAGCAAAGAAAAATACAAAATATACAATTTGAGGAAAAATGGGCACCAGGAAGTGTAAACACATTAAAGAAAAGTCTGATGCTAAGTAGAGTAAAGACAGTAGTGGCCATAGAGCAAGACCCCACCCAAGTACAAGACCCCACTCAGGCAAGTAGTCCAATCTGTGAAAAGGAATTAAAGAAAAGTGAAAACAATAGTAAAATGTTTAGTGCCATGTGTTGTAGCACACACATTTAAATCCAGAACTTGAAAGGCAGAGCCTAGTGGATCTAGTAGTATATGGACAACCAGACTGATCTGCAGATCAAGGACAAAAAAAGCTTAGGTAATGAAAGAAACAGTTTAAAACAGACAGCTTCTGAAGGTGTAACTGAACAAACTGGCCAAGTTCCAACCCTAGCAAGCAGAAGAACTTGGCAAACTCAGCCATATCATTCTGGCTCTACAGTCAGAAATAGAAGAAAAAGATTATCAAATCTCCCTCCATGACTCAGGAAAGCCACTGAGCCTAGGAATGCATCAGGGGTGTCCTTTCATGGAAGCCGAGAGAGGCAATTGAGTGAAGATATGCAGGTGAAGCCTGGGTTGTGTTGGAGCACCCAAGATGTTCTGCATGTCAGAGTCATGGGACATTTGCTGAAGAAAGCTGCCCAATCAAAGCACAGAAATGGCCCAGAAGAGAGGAGTGGTTTTCAGTAAGCAAAGCTAAAAAGAGTTGGAGATAAGAAGAGAGCTTTAACACCAGACATAGATATGCAGAATTTAGAGTTCACCTGGACAGTTTTCAGTCTTGCTTTGGTATTCCTTACTTATCTCTGTTTCTTCATTTATGAAATGGTAATGGATATCCTGTGCCATTGTATGCTGGAAGTTCGTGATCTGCTTTTTTATTTTTATTTTACATGTAATTACAGTTTAAAAAATGCATGAATCTCAGAAAAGACTTTGAACTTTGGACTTTTAAATAAGTTTGTGGCTGTTACAGACTATGTGGATTTCTGAAGTAGAACTAAATGCATTTTGCATTATGGTATGCCTACAAACCTATGGGAGTCTGGGATGTTGTGTTTGAGTAAAAATGTCCACTAGAGGTTCATAGGAACTGGAACTTAATTAGGAAGTATGGCTTTGTTGATAAGGTATGGCTTTGTCGGAGGAAGCACATTACTAGAAATCTTTGAGGTATCAAATGCTCCAGTCAAGTCTAATATGACTGCTGTGAGATGATCCAGATGAACTCTCAGCTCCTCTTAAACCATATCTGCCTACATGCCACCATGCTTCCAGATATGATGATACTGCACTAAACCTCTGAATCTATAAACCAGCCCACAATGAAATGTTTTTTTCTTAATAAGAATTAGTGTGGGCTTTTTTTTTTTTTGAGCAGAGTTCTATTCTCCAACAGGTAAACAGCAACAACCCATCATAATCATAATATGATGTCCATATCCTAACTCTCAGAAAAATGTAGATATGTTAAGTTTTATGGTATACTTTGCTGTATACCTCTAAAACTCTTTGATTGAGTAGATTGATGAAAAAAATTTAGAAAGTTACATCCACATAGAATCTTAAGATGTAATCTTAATTTATAAATAAAAGTTTGTATATATAGTTAAGGTAAATATGAATATTATTTTGTTACAGTGGGTACTAAATCCACTGAGATCATCTTCTTAAGGGTGACAGTGGTACATTAACAAAAACAAAGGTTATGAGAAGATAACAGATGTAATTGATGTTTATAGAATCCACAGAGCACCAAGAATGTCAGTTACCACTTTGTTCTAGAATGTGTTCTACTACAGAATCTATACAATAAAGAAAGCAATTAGGTGAAAATAAATATCCTTTGGAATCAAATTTGTGATTATTTTTCATGGCAGACTTGGAAACTAGTAGTCACAACAAAACCAATGTCAGAAAATAAAGTTCTTAGTTAAATCACCTTAAAATGAAGAACCTTTTGGATTATAAGGATAATCTAATCCCAGAGCTCTTATTGTAGCCAATGCTAAATATTACAACTAGAAAAGTACAGGATTAGAGAAAATCCATGGTGAAGTCTGTCAGACAGTTAAGGAACAATTGACAGTAATTTCTCCCTAAATTTTTCAGGAAAAGAATCAACTGATCTCATATAGGACCTAAATATACCAAGGTTGACAACAAGGTCAAAGGTAAAAAAGATAATTTATTTCTTGATCAATATCTCCAATGAATATTTAAGGTAAAGGTTCTCAACATGCCTGTCAAATTAACTTATCAGTGAAATAAAGTGATTATATGTCATGACCACGCCATATAGTACAAGGATAGTTCACACTGAAAAGAAAATCAAAAAATAGGACTAATAGGATGCCAAGAAACTCAATGACTTCACAGGAAAGTAAAGAATGAGCAAGGGATGGAGAAACATTTGAATGGGACACATTTGGAAGCCATCATTCTCCCAAATGGAGTAATACCTACAACTTATATCTAAAATCCTCAATACCAATAAAAACGGACAATCCAGTTAGTAAATGTTGAAATTATCTGAATTAGAGATTCCTCAGAAGGAGAAGTATAAATAGCCAAGAGCATGAAAAAACTCTACAACTGTAATCACAGGGAAATGAAAATAGAGACCACACATGACATAAACTCAAACCAGTTAGAACACATGTAATCAAAACTTTGACAATTGCTAAAAAATCCTGGAGACAACGTATCTGATATACAGGTTAAATTTACATTTCATGAGAGCAATAAGGAAAATTCTCAAAATGTAAATATGAAATTATTATATGATTCAACAGTACTACCATGGAGTATATCTTCAAAAGAAATGATACATGACCATCAAAAAGATCCCTGGATCATTTTTTTTTATTTCATCATAATCCCCAGTGTATTAGGGTTCATCAGATAATGAGTAGATAAAGAAAATAAAACACATGTGTAAAAAGATGAAATTCAGTCATTTGCAGCAATGGTGATGAAGGTGGGTATCATAGAAAATGAAATTAAGCCATACATACAAAGAGAAGTTCTCATATTTGATGCCATTCATGCTTTATTTATAAAACAGGCCATGTTCCAGCTTCTGACTATTATAAATATGGCTGCTATGAACACAGTGGAGCATGTATCCTTATTATATACTGGAGCATCTTCTGCGTATATGCTCAGGAATGGTATAGCTAGGTCCTCAGGTAATACTATGTCCAATTTTATGCGGTTATACCAGCTTGCAATCCCACCAGCAAAGGAGGAGTGTTCCTCTTTCTCCACATCCTCACTAGCATCTGCTGTCACCTGAGTTTTTTCATCATAGCCTTTCTGATTGGTGTGAGGTGGAATATCAGGGTTGTTTTGATTTGCATTTCCGTAATGACAAAGGAGGTTGAACATTTCCTTAGGTGCTTCTCAGCCCTTCCAGTTTCTTCAGTTAAGAATTCTCTGTTTGGCTCTGTTCCCCATTTTTTAATAGGGTTATTTGGTTCGCTGGAGTATAACTTCTTGAGTTCTTTGTATATATTGGATATTAGCCCTCTATTGGATGGAGAATTGGTAAATATATTTTCCCAATCTGTTGGTTGCCATTTTGTCCTATTGACAGTGTCCTTTGCTTTACAGAAGCTTTGCAATTTTATGAGGTCCCATTTGTCAATTCTTGATCTTAGAGCATAAGCCATTGGTGCTCTAAGAACTTTTCCCCTGTGTCCATGTGTTTCCTCACTTTCTCTTCTATTAGATTCAGTGTATCTGGTTTTATGTGGAGGTCCTTGATCTACTTGGACTTGAGCTTTGTACAGGGAGATAAGAATTGATCAATTTTCATTCTTCTACATCTTGACTGCTAGTTGAACCAGAACCATTTGTTGACAATGCTCTTTTTTCCACTAGATGGTTTAAGCTCCTTTGTCAAAGATCAAGTGACCATACATGTGTGGGTTCATTTCTGGGTTTTCAGTTCCATTCCTCTGAACTACCTGCTTGTCACTGTATCAATACCATGCAGTTTTTAATCACTATTTCTCTGTAGTACAGCTTGAGGTCAGGGATGCTGATTCTCCCAGAAGTTCTTTTATCGTTGAGAATAGTTTTTGCTATCCTGGGTTTTTGTTATTCTAAATAAATTTGAAAATTGTTCTTCCTAACTCTATGAAGAATTGAGTTGGAATTTTGATGGGGATTGCATTGAATCTGTAGATTGTTTTTGCCAAGACAGCTATTTTTACTATATTAATCCTGCCAATCCACAAGCATGGAAGATCTTTCCATCTTCTTAGGTCTTCGATTTCTTTCTTCAGAGATGTAGTGCATTTACACAATGGAATACTACTCAGCTATTAAAAACAACAACTTCATGAAATTCATAGGCAAATGGATGCAACTTGAAAATATCATCCTGAGTGAGGTAACTTAGTCACAAAAGAACAAACACAATGTGTACTTAATGATAAGTGGGTATTAGCTCAAAAGCTTGGAATACCAAAGTTTCACGTCACATACCACATGAAGCCTAAGAAGAAGGAAGACCAAACTGTGGACGCCTCAGTGCTTTTTAGAAGGGTGAACAAAATACTCACAGGAGGAAATATGGACACAAAGTGTGGAGCAGAGACACAAGAAAAGGCCATCTAGAGACTGCCCTACCTCGGATCTATCCCATATACACCCACCAAATGTGGACGTTATTGGATGTGAGGAAGTGCTTGCTGATGGAAGTCTGATATGGCTGTCTCCTGAGATACTCTGCCAGAGCCTGACAAACACAGGGGCAGAAGATCACAGCCAACCATTGGACTGTTCTCGGTGGTCCCTGATGGAAGAGCTGGAGAAGGAACTGAAGGAGGTGAGGGGGTTTGCAGCCCCATGGAGGGAGCTCCTGCAGACTGGACACCAACCAAAGAATACACATGGAGGGACCCATGACACTTGCCACATATGTAGCAGAGGATGGCCTTGTTGGACAACAGTGGGAGGAGAGGCCCTTGGGCCTGAGAGTGTTTGATGCCCCAGTGTAGGGGAATGCCATGGCAGGAGGATGGGAATGGATGTGTGGGGTAGCACCTTCATAGAGGAAGGGGGAGGTGGATGGGATAGGGGGGTTCCGAAGGGGAGACCTGGAAATAAGAAAACATTTGAAATGTAAATAAAGAAAATATCCAATATAAATAAATAAATAAATGTCCAAAAAAAGGCTGAGTTCATAGCATTTGTGGAATGGAGATTAGGAGAGGCTGGGCGCTAAGAGGAGGTATGCACAGACTTTTAATGGGGACAAACTGCATACCCTAATATAATAACTACACAGTTCATGATATTCTTTAAAAAATCAAAATGCTTGTCAAAAAGATACTTGAATATTTTTATCATCCATTAAAGATAAATTCTTGGGAGGATAAATAATTTGAGTTATTTTAAATGTAGTTGGACCTCATTGTATATATCCACCTAATATCACAGCATGAAGATAGACTGTTATGATCTGTAAAATAAAACATATTTTACAACATGACAAATGTTATTTATTCAGTGTATAGTTCAGGACTATAAAAAACTTACAAGTCTTTATAAAATAGAATAACCAAGTCTTTCATAATTCTCCATTGTCATAACGCAACAATGATTGCTATATAACAGTTTCCTATGAGATTGAGACATTCTATCCTGCAAGGAAGCTCCTTAACCAGTGAGGTCCACAACTCAAAATTGATTGAGGAAGTCCTTGAAACTGACCAAATTCACTAGGCCCCTCCATGCCAGAATAAACAACAAAAGCTAAGAGTGTCTTTCAGGTAAGTTCAGAAGAAGACTCTCAGACAAACGAAGCTGCAAAGAAGATGAGACCAGACCAGCAGCTAGCTGCATGGAAGAAGCAGGAACTAGCAGATCTACTAGGAAGAAATTTAGACCAACTGAGTCACTGGGTAGGGCCATTCTCCTCCCTGTTGAGCTGCTTCCTTGTTGTGCAGAGTGTTCTATATTTCCAGCTTTTAGGTCATCCATTCAGGGTAGAGCTCCTGTAAGTCATTCCTCACCCATATCCCTGTAAGTAACCCTAATAAAACTCTTGGTTCCTTGAGTTGGACTTTGGTGGTAACCATACTTTGGTCTGTCATTGGTTTCCTATGAGGAGTGAATAGATGTGTGTGTTGCATCTCCGAGGATAAGTTTTGTCATACAACACTAGGTAAATAAGTATAGATTTATGTTAGTATATGCAAACCTTCTACCATACAGACTATGGTCTGTGTGACTTCAGTATGAGGACTATGTATGAGTAAATTTACATGTGTGAGTGTTAAGACAGAACCCTGAATATGTGGAATATTAACCACTTCCAAAGAACCTTCAGCTTGCTTTAGCACCATGCATTATTTCTTTGATGAAGATCCTTTAACCAAAAAAAAAAAAAATATCTGCTCAATTTTAAAGCTCAAGACAGTCATTTTATGTCTTTACATGAAATATCAAGGGCTTAACCATAGGATTCACTGAATTCCAACTAATGTTTGGCTGTGGGTCTCTGTGTCTGCCACAATCAGTTGTTGGATGAAGCCTCTCTGATGGTTATTATGTTAGGCTCTGGTCTATGAGTATAGCAGAGTATAATTAGGGATCATTTCATTTCCTGTTTGTTGTGGGGTTTGTTTGCTTCTTTATTGTTTGTTTTTGGATTTTTGAATTTTTTTTATTATTTCCATTGGATTTTGGTTTGGGAAGGGTTATTTGATTTTTCATTTGTTTTGCCACTCATGCTTGTGTCTATGTAAGGCTTCTGGGCTATCCTGACTCTGGTTACTACCCCTTTAGACATCTGTCTCCTGGCATTGCTCTCAAGTGGACCAGGAAACTTGTTAGTGTATTTCTTAGCTCCATTATCAGAAAGCTTTATCAACTTCTTTACTGGACATTTCCTCACACCCTCTTGATCAAGATGGTCAAAGTCTATTACTATTCAAAATGTCCAAAATTCAGAATAAGCAGGTTCTTAGAAGCTTACAGTGACACTTAATAGAGAATATCTTAGAAACAGGCATTCACTATCAATTACCTGCTTATTATCTTACTGTGTTTGACAATATTTAAACTTTTTACAGGCACAATAATGAAATTTTCTTGCTTCTTTTTAAAAGTAGATAGCAAGTTACAATTTTATTTATAACTGAAGAATTTGATGAAATGTGAAAAAAATCTGTCTGGCTGGTTATAAGAACTTTGTTCCATTTGGATAATCAAAAACTATGAAAATCTTTCATGAACTTTCTTTTCAATATCAAACCAGTATTTTTGCTTCATATTTTATGTTTTCAAAGTCTCTGTACATTTTCCTAGGTCAAAAAAATATCTGCTATATTAATTATAGAATTTTAGTATCTGATTAATATAGGTCTCAGTTGAACTATTAAATTAGGCACAATGAAATGCCTATAATGTGTGTCTTAGTTACTTGTCTCGATGCTGTGATTAAAAAAAATAACTGGAATAATCAACTTAAGGAAGTGTTTATTTTGGCACACAGTTGAAGTTACCATTCAGCATAATGGAGAAGGCACAGTATCAGGTGCAGGAGGTGGCTTGTCACATTGTGTACTTTGCCTGAAAGGAGAAAAATCATAAATGCTTATGCCCATCTTTTCTTATATATACATATAAGGAATACCCTAGTATATTTTCTACTGGTGCAATAAAATACTCTAAGGAAAAAGTTTATCTTATCTGACCATTTAGAGGCTCTTTCAGCTTTAATAGAGTGGTTGGGGTTGCAGAGGCTCAAAGCAACTGGTCTCATTGTAGCCACAACCAGGAAGTAGAGAGAGATTATTAATTCATGTGCTGTTCAGTTTCTTTTCCCATTGATAGAGTCCATGATTCCAGTGAGAAAATGGTGCAACTTGCAGTGGATAGATATCACCACTTCAATTAATGTTACCAAAAGAATTCCCCAAAGGAAAGCCCAGAGGTCCACCTCCTGTGTGAGTCTAGATTTTGTCAGTTTACAATAAGCAGTAATCATCATATGTGGGAGTGGTCCTGGCTACATTCAGGATATCTCTTTCTGCTTCACTTAACCTTACTGAAACAGTATTTCACAGGCTGGCCCATAGGCATGTCTCTTGAATGATCCTAGATCTTGTCTGGCTGATATTATTAACCACCACAATGTCCTATACTCATCTTTTCCCTTTGGAAACTCAAAAATATTGAGTGAATTTTAATGATGTCACAGTAACTTCAACAACTTTGTCCATTTGTCTTTTCACATAGATGTGTGCTCACAAACTATAAAGATCTCAAGGCATTAGCTAAAACATAGCATGCACTTCAATTATTGCTCAATTTTCAATGACACTTTCTCTAAATCCTTCAGAAAATATAATGAATTGCTGACTTAGACATTTCCCCACATTTTGAAATGAAATGAGTGCCAAGTGTCTTAATGCAGAAAATGTTACCCTTGAATAATTCCTGAACTTCATGAATGTCTGTCTCCCAGTTACTGTACTTAACCGTTATGACTCCTTCAAACAAATCAGAAAAGCAAAGAGGTAAAACCTATTTGTTAAAATATCATAGGCTTATAAAATTTCTAACTTAAAAGAACAAAAGACAAGGTGATATATTAGCTAGTTGATGGTGGGAGGGGCCCATGTTTTATAGTTTTAAGTGTATCTGCATATAATGCAAAAGTCATTGCTCAAAGCCACGTAGCTTAAGCAATAAAAAAAAAATGGGAACACTTCTGAGTGGTTGAAACATTTGAACTTGGAGATAGTTTGCAAATATGTATCAACATTGTTTCTGATTAGACAATCAAAAAGGATGTACATTCTCATTCAAGACTGGAATGGTTCAAGAAACAGTCATTTTAACCAGGTGACCTCATGAGAAATCACCAGATAATCATTTGTTTACATTCAGCTTTGTAGGAAATCATGATAGCTTTCTGGTATAATGTAGAAAGAATGAAAGAACATGGACATATTTGGAAACAGAAAGTCATGCTGGTGCACAGGGGAGAGTTATGGACACATAATATGATTTGCAAGATGTCAGGGAAATGAAATGTCTGCCAAGGTATCTCATTTTGCTGTTAGCTTATATTAGTGAGACCTTAAGAATTGTATACAAATGTTTCTGTCAGGAAATTTTCCTTTGGGAATTACTTGATAAACTGTAGAAAGGGAAGACACATTGTAAGTGATGCATGCAAATTTGTTCTCAAAGCCTTCAACAGAATAACAAAACTCTGGCATAAAGTTTCAGATGTGAAATAAAACATGTGAAAATACCTCTGTGGCCACCTCCAGGTAGACGCTGACACCAATGCTCAGTTCTGATCTAACATGAGGGAATGTCGTTAGGGAACATCTAGAGAAGATGAAGGTTTACCTGGTTTTAAAAGATGTAGATTCTGCAAGTTTATCTTTTTGTCTTTTAATTTTTGGGAGGGGAATGGTAAACTGGGTTCCATTTTTTTGTTGTTGCTGTAGTTCACCATATCAGACATAATATTAGAAGCTTGCATAGACTAGAGTGATTTTGTTGTCAGGAAGAAGCAAAGAGGAGAAAGATGTAAAGCTGGAGACAGAACAATGTTGGGTCTGCAGTGGCAAAGGCTTCACATGAGCTGTGACTGTTGATGGAGATGCATATAGGGCTTCCGAGGCAGGACCAATGGGTTCTTGGAGATTTCTGTTGCTTCCATCCAGGACACACTTATAACACACAGAAGAGGAGAACATTTTCTCCACCTTTTGCTAATCCTTCAATGCTATGTGCAGCCAATTTGATAACCTGAGCTTTCAAGAGAATGCCAGTGTTATATTGTTTAATTCTGATATCAGTGTAAGTCTGCAAAATGGCCAGATTCTAGAACTGTGCTGAATGATTCTTTTTTTTTTTTTTAAATTGGATATTTTCTTTATTTGCATACCAAATGTTATCCCCTTTCCTGGTACCCCCCTCTGGAAAACCCCTATCCCTTCCCTCCTCCCACTGTTTCTATGAGGGTATTCCCCCACCTACCCACTCACCAACTCCTGCCTCCCTGTCCAGGCATTCCCCTACACTGGGACATTGAGCCTTCACAGGACCAAGGGACTCTCTTCCCATTGGTGCCGGACAAGGCCATTCTCTGCTACACATGCAGCTGGAGCCACAGGTCCCTCCATGTGCATTCTTTGGTTGGTGGTTTAGTCTCTGGGTGCTCTAGGGGTCTGGTTGGTTGATATTATTGTTCTTCCTATGGGGATGCAATCCCCCACAGCTCCTTCAGTCCTTTCTCTAATTCATCCATGGAAACTAACTACAGAAAATGCCACACACAAACAGCATAAAGCCCAAGATCTTTTCTTTTAAAATGTCTGTGTTGGTGGCTAGGTATTACGTATTTATTCTGGGGTGGGATGAAGAGTAGATGATTGCCACAGTGTGCTTGTGGAAGTCAGAGTATGTATATCTTGCTGGAAATTGTTCCTTCCACCATTCGGCTCCTCTGAATTGCATTGAATTTCTCAGGCTTGGAGGCAAGTACCTTCAACTGCTGAGCCATCTTATGCCCCCCTTACACGGTTACATTCATGAATGATTTAAATAGTATGTTGAAGTAAAAATGTGTATCTGTGAGAGTGCATGAAAAAATTATCGTAAAACAAAGGTGAAAAGGTTTGGAACAGGAGTTTCTGACCTGAATTCATTGTTTAGATTATTTGATAAAATGACTCCATGCTATGTGCTTCTGTGTGATGTGAAGCCAGGAAATAGAAATTTAGACTGAAAACAGTAAGAAGTTGAATCTTCTATAACATGAAGAGTGTAGGTATGAAATGAGGGTCATTTCCAGGGCTGGTCTATCCTATGCTAACAATGGCTAATTAGGTCGAGTAACTATAGCTATTTCATTTTACTCCTTGTGTAAAAATGTGCACAAAAAAATTTTAATATGACGGCTTGAAATGAAACATTAGTCCAATACAGTCTTATAATTACATTTTGTCCAAGATGATAAAAAATGTTCAGTTAGGACAAACTAGAGACAGAGGAATGGAAATTTATCTTAGAAAAGATTAAATATGGCCCCACTGGGTTTAAGTATCAGAAAGCATCTCAAGGTCCAAAGTGCTGCAAAGCTTTGCAGCAATGTGCCTGGAAGTTAAGTATGGCTGAGATATGCAGTGTTTGTTAAAAAAGAAACATTCAAATTAGTTATCAAATTTAGAAATGTAACAGATTTGGGAGAAGGAGTATGTTTTAGCAGTTCAGAGAAGAATGGGATCCACGCATTAGTAACAATGCTGCAAAGTGAACTGGACTGAACTCATTTTCTGACCTAAACCAAATCTTCTCTCCATCTAAATGTTCTTAGCTGTAAAACTGAGCTCCGATGAAAGGCCTCTCTCACGAGCTCACTTGCCTCACTCTGTGAACAAGAATCTCCCTTCAAATTCATCACAGAAAACAATATGGAGAAAATGGCAATAAGAACAAACATTAACTCATACACAGTGGCATGTATGAGCCCTGGCTTTTCCTGGTACCATCAATATGACCACGTGAAGTATTATCATCATTGATTTATAGTCAAGGAAAGCTATTTAATTGCAAATATACAGTTGCATTTAACAATTTCAGTATAGAATGGATTTTGCTTTGCCAATGAACATGCTACTTTACAAGCATGTTTATGCTTCTTTATGCTGTCATTAAAATGGATGCTATTTGTAGTAAATTATTTATAGACACTGTTAGCTTTTCAAGCACATACTAATTTTGTATAATAGTCTGACCAGGAAAATGACCAGAGTTCACTTATTGGTATGTGGAAAAGCCATTTTCTTTCCACCATTCCTTCTTTTCTTATCTCTTCTTTAATTTTCTAATCTTCCCTATCTCTGTTCCTTCTTCTTCTTCCCCCTTTCTCTCTTGCTACCCCCTTTTCTCTCTCCTATTTTATCTTCTCCTTTAACCACTGTTTCCTTCTGTATTTTCTTCCTCTGCCTTGCCTCCTGCAACTGTGTTTCTTGCAGAACCCATCCCTTCTCTTTTCTCTGTGTCCATTCATATGTTCATCTGGTATGTTTTCCCTTTTTCTTTCTCATAACAACACATATTGGACACCACTATGTGACAGATGGCAAGCACAATATTAGGAATCCTGAAATAAATAACACATGGTCGCCAAGATCCTGAGTGTGTCTCTAAATGGAGAAAAGAATAATTTGAAAGTTGTTAGTAAAATCATAGAGGAGACATTGGAAATGAGCTATGGATGAAAGCATATGGCTTCTTCACAAGCTTTTACTTCTAGCCTCCATCCAAACATTCAGAGACCACTTAGAGGTGTAGAGTATATAACAAGAACCCCTACCCAACCTTACCACCCTATGCTAGCATTTCAATGGCTCACTCTGAAGATCTTGTCTCATGTTGTTTTAAACGTTATTCTGGCTTGGTGAGGAAGAGTACTAGATGTGAAAACAAGAAGACTTGGGTTCAAATTGTCAACATTCACGTAGAAGTAGAGCATGGAGCTGTGTTCCCAAAACCCCACAAGCGCACCAGCACGCCTGCTACTCAAAACAGTGATATTTTGGTGAGAGCCCTTGTCCTTAAAAAAAATTAAGGCTGGGAGTCATAATGGTACCATATGTGTACTTCTCTGAACTTGATGTTTGTATGTTTTAAAGACAACTATCTCTAACAATGAAACTACTTCATATTTGTTAACAGTTTAACACACACACACACACACACACACACACACACACACACACCACGGAATTTATTCTCAAGAGACCTAGAAATTGTGAAACAACTTCACACACGTCAGGATTTCTCAAACCCTAAGCTTTTCCAATGGCCATTGGCTGAGTTATTGGGAATGTTACCTTGTGTGATAAAAGTGTTTATGTATGCCTAAGGATTTGGCCCTTTCTTTATCAGTTCAACATTCGAATAGAGAAGTCTCAGTAACTGGAGTCAGTACATTTATCACTGATTTTTAAACCCTTGAACACGAAATCCCAGCTTAGTGACCTGTTTTATAAGTCTTCATCTGTCTGGTCATGTAACTTTTAAGAAAACAGTCAGTTTCTGAGGAAACTATTTGAGTAGACATAACAGGGTATATATATGTTATTTCTATACCTCACCTACACACTTATCCTTTATTTAGTTTCAACATGAATTCTTTCATTATAATATTAGTAAATATGACACATTTGTGGTTCCTCAGAGTATTTCCAGTGATCCATAAAGCTGAGCATTTCAGAGACCAACACAACCAACAGATCCCTGCTCTCTTTATTATGGTCTCTGAAGACCACATATCCTTTCATAGTTAGGCAAGGTGACAACACAGGGAAAAAGTTGGTAAATGTAAATTATAATTCTTTGTATTGCTTCTTACTATTACATGTAAACCTATTGTGATTTCAAGATAATCATTTTCAATTATATTCTGTTTATTAAAATAGATTTTAATATGATATGTTAGTATTGTTATGATTTCCCTTCACCCAACTCTTCCAAGTTCCTCCACACTTTCCTTCCCATTCAGATCTATACATACCCTTTCTGTCTCTCCTTAGAAAACTAACAAACTTCTCTGGCATAATAATAAATAAAATAGGAATAAAATAAAAATAAACAAATCAGAATAAGGCCAAAGAAACAGAGGAAAAAGAGCCAAGTAAAAAGCATAAGAAATATAGATAAATGCAGAGACATAGGATGGCACTCACAGAAATACCTTAAAAACACAAAATTTGAGGACAAAATATATACGCAACAGACCTGTAAGATTAAAAAAAAATGCCTTTAAAAACATTATATGAAAAAGAGCCTCTAAAGATACCTCTGAGTCTGTTTTTTGTTGAGCATCTACTATTGGGCATGGACCATATCTTCAAGAATAATTTATTTCCCTAGGGAGACTTCCTTAGAGAAAACTAATTGTTTTATTTGCAAGTGATTATTAGTTGGAGATGGCTTCTGGGTTAGGGATGCAACATGTATCCACTTCTTCTTTAGCTCTAGAACCCTATCTTGTGCAGACCCACATACTCACTATGGAGAAATGTAGACCCATATAGGATAGACAGGAGCTGGACTGGAATAGGATTATCAAATGGGGAGGTAAAGAAAACATAGGGTGAAGTTGGGAGTATGGGGAGGGCAGCTATAGCTAAGGGCCGTATACAATAGAAGCTCCCAAAATCTTGTACAAGAAAAAGTTCTTAAAGAACTTTGCACCTTTAAAATATATAGATAATATTTCATATCAATTATTCTTCAATATTATTGTAAGTTTAAAATTTTTGGATTTTGATCAGTATTCTAAAACTCTGTGGAAATGCTATAATGTCAGTATAAAGCAAACATGAAAAAAGTTCTAAATCAGTATAGTACTTTATTTACTCTTCAGGTAACAGCCAGAAATATTTATGTCTTCCCGCAATGATAGAGAAACTCATGAGTAAATCAAGTTTCAAGCTCTTTGAGTCAGTGTTTTCCCCGAAGGCTCCTCAATCTTCCCAACAGAGAAGACTTAAATCACCCCTATCATTTTTCCTGAAGTACTTGAAAATTGCTATAAAATAAGTTAGTAATAAATTGTTAATTATTCCTTCAAAATAAAAGGCAAATTTAGTAAGTCCTGCTCAACCACCTCAAACTACATTTATGGAGTACTTTTTGTGAGTTGTAATGTTGTAGAAGGAAACACAGACAATAAATTATTGTAAAGCAAGATTCATTTCCTAGTTAAGTTTTTCGAAGGAGCTGGTGTCAAGTAAGACATAAGAACTCTATCACACAATTTAGATAAATAAAAGAATGAATAGGAGTGCTAAAACAATTTAATAGTTACCAATATTGATTGAAAGAGTATTTACTCAGACTTCAAGAAATCGATATGTAAAAATTTTCACAACTTTGATTGAAATACTGAATTATTTCTTAAATAAAAATCATATTGTGAACCGTCTTCTTTTGTACACTATCAAATATTCAGCTAGAATATTGCCATAATCTATTTAAACATATTTTAAGTGATTTTATAAGTTATCAAGTTCCATTGTGTCAGGATTTCTTTTTTCTACTATTGATGGATCTTTGATTCATTTAAACAGGTTATTTTCTGTAATAATTGGTGGTATATGTTAAAAAAGACATAACCACCTCAATCTTTACAGAACATAGTTTATTACTGTAGTATGATTAATATATCAGGAAAGAAATCAATCATTTACTACATACCAGATCTTATGTTAAATATTTATATGTCTTTTACTTATTTTGTTTACAGAAATCTGAAAACCATGAATTGTTCCACCAATTTGAGAAATGAAGTCACAAATTATATATATATATATATATATATATATATATATATATATATATATTATATTATATATGTTCAGTATTTTCTTTTGTGTTTTGATATTTTGTGTATAAGATGTATATGCATGCATGTGGAGGAGGGTCACAGATCAATATTGGGTCTCTCCCAATATTACTCTCTCACTTATATTTTAGAAATCCAAACTGTGATTAGTTATCTTCCTCAGTTGCTTTACATCTGGTTTTTAAGACAAGATTGCTCCCTGAATCTTGAGCTAGACTTAAACAACTAGATTGCCTAGCTAGCACCTCTGGAATTCAGTTGTCCCTCACTTGCCCAGCATTGGTGTTACAGACAAGCCACAGTACCAGGCTTTTTTGTGGAAGAAAGGAATCCCAACACTTATCATGAAAACTTAGGTGGTTATGTTGTGTGGAAAGGGCTTCCACAGTTGGGCCATCTTCCCAACCCCTAATTACACTATAACAAAATAGTGTAATGTTAAAATCCAGTCTTCCCTCTACTTTTATTTCTCTACTCGGAACTGCACAAATATAATGTTGTGTTAATAGATGACCTCAACATTCCTGCCTCTTAAAAGATTCCAGAGCTACAGAGGTTAATGCAAGCCAAAATCTGCCTAACTTATAACTGTAGAGTCAGATGTTTCTTAAGTTAGATGTGACCCAGTTAGTAAGACACTATCCAGCATCCTCACAGAAGACCGTATTAAGATAGCCATTAAAATGATACATTGTGGTCATCAGATCTATAACATAGTTTTGCTAAACTGTACAAAAACTTTACATAAATATCATCAAACTACTTTCTATATCACTTCAGAAACAGTATAATGCTATAGTAACACCATTGATTTGCTTATAGAGTTTTCATTTTTTTTCCTTCTCAGTATAAGAATACCACTTAAATACTCCACAATGGCTACTACTCTTTCCTAAAGACTGGAATAACTATAGATGATGCTTGAAAAAATGTTAATACTGGTTTCTTAGGAAAAGTTCAATTTTTATAAAGTATGGTAGGAATTGAACCTAAGTTGGCAGGCATGCTAATGCTTTATAGCTGTGGAATACACCCAGCACCACACATGTGAACTGTATATAAAACTTATTATTTATTATATTGTAGGCATTGTTAAAACATTTGTATATTAAAATTCTTAATACCTTAGAGTCAAGCCAATGTGGATAACCATGTGAGTTTTAAGAGATATGTGAGTCTATTTTGCATCTTTGCTCACAATTAGGTTACTGGGAATCAAGCTATATATTTCATAGGATTTTGAGAGCTCATTTTCTATAACTTTTCAGTACTTGGACTTAAAACTCCAAAAATACAAAATGTTTGTTAGAAATAAAAATCATAATATCTGGTTAGAGTTTAAGAGGGTGGGGTTGAAAGGACATAACTTTCCAGCCAGCAGGAAGTCCTGATTGTCACCCTCTGGTTTTATTCTATTATTGGGTGAGTATAGATTAATGTACTTGTCTCCACTGTACCAATATATAATGCATGAACACAATTACTGGGGTAATTTAGAAACAGGATACCTTTAATCTCCTGTTCAAGTCAATCAATTACAATACATAGATTATGGAATGTTCTATGATTTTTACATAGACTCATGAATAGAACTGATCTTAGTTAAATGTGTCTGGGGAAATGTGAAACCTATAATCTTATTTATAAGTTACACATGCTATGGAAATTTATCATGTATTTCATTAACTTTTTTTGTTTTGTTTTGTTTTGTTTTGTTTTTTCAAGATAGGGTTTCTCTGTGTATCCCTGACTGTCCTGGAACTCACTCTGTAGACCAGGCTGGCCTCGAACTCAGAAATCTGCCTGTCTCCGCCTCCCAAGTGCTGGGATTAAAGGTGTGCACCACCACTGCCCGGCAGTCGTTAACTAATCCTAAGAGACCATTTTGAGAGTTTTAACTAAAGAGAAAATACTCTAGAGAATAGAATTCCAGTTTTCCTCTTGAAGGGAGTGGAGCTATAGGGTTTCTAAACTCAATAGGCTGTGAAAGTCAGTGTCACAGTCATAAATAGAAACCTTACACATCAAACTTCTGCATGTCATATATTATTATCCTGTAGTGTAGAAACATTGGGTTTTCAAAATACAATGGGGATGGCTGTTACCTTAAAGTGGTTTTCATTTTCTGAGCTTGCAAGTCATTTAAAATGTATTAGCCAATCATGCGCTTTGTTATAATTTTTTGTTGTATTATTGGCAATGTTGCTTATAGGCAATGAAACTTTATACGGAAAACTTACAATTCACGAAATTTGTATTCTTTTTATCTCTGGAGTCCTTGATTTGGGGGGTAATCTGAACTTGAGTTTAGTTTAAAAGCTAAGTAAAAAGGGAATGTGTCTAAGAAATGTTTCAAAAATAGCAACTTGTGTTTTTCTAGGCATTTGGTGACTAAGATCAGGGTATGTGTCTTAGCAGCCACTTGACTGAGTTTGCAGTTCCACTGTCATTGGTTGGCATCCCCAATGAATAACAGCAGTATAAAGATCAGCACCACGGATAGCTCCACACAGTTCCGTCTCTGAAACAGGAATTGTTCCATCAAGCCCAGCCACAGCTGGGAAACAGGAACACAAAATAACCTACCTACAAAGAAAAAGAAAAGAAAAGAAACCAGGTATCAGGAAAGTGTGTGTCCTCAATATTTCAAGGGACACAGTTGCACAGAGTCAAGAAAAATCAAGGTAATAACTAGAAAATTGAACTTTTCCAGGTACTGTCTTCCCTTTGATTCATTTTCAATACTTTCAATGAAAACAGAATTTCTTGGGTTCTTGTTTTTATTTGGAGTTTGGGGGTGTAGTTTTATAGAATATAAAAAAACTATTGTATTAATTTCACAATATACCTTCTTTACCACAATATAGGTGATTCATGCTCCTAAACGAACATTGCCTCTTGTCACTTAGTTCCACTCTCATTTCATTTCAGATTTGAGGTGTAACTGAGAAAATATGAACTCGACTAATCTAGACAAAGCAGGACATTAGGCTGCATTCTGACCTATCAGCAACCCTTAACCATGCAGCTACATGTCCTGATGAAAGTCTATGGGCCTTTAAGGACAGTCAGAAACAAAAGATTTGTCTATGTTCTCTTTTGTAGATTGACATGATGATAACAAACACTTACAAAAAAAGGGCGTGGACAGAGCTATTAAAGGTGACCACATAAATAGAGAGAAGCAAGAGGGGAGAAGAAGAAACCTGGAAAATCAACTTTGAAAAGATGTTTTCTTAACACAGCTTGCCTAAAGTCTCCAGGAACATGTGAACCAAACAAAGTATATGGAATCAGGAGGAGATTCCCACATTGGAAGCCTTTGAGAAGCAAGAAGGAAGAGGTCTCAATGTTGTCCTTTGGATCTCTTCCGGTCTTATGCAAGCACTCCCTTAGAAAAGGTGAGAAAACAGAAGGAATTGGCTAGTGTGTTTAAGAAGTAATTAACAAGGGAGCTCAACTTGAAGACACTGAACTCTCTTAGCCCCACCCACCTTTTGTTCCTTCTCCCTGGCGCTCAGCCTCACCCATTGCAAACTCTGGGCTTGTTTTATATACCATTTGCTAACACAATCTTTGGCCTTAGCATCATTCTGGCATCCTCTAGCACAAGGGAGACCCAGTCACCCTCAACACTGCAACTCCTCTGGGACTCCCTTGGGGAAACCCGGCATGCTCAGTGGTGCTCTGGATAGCCCGGGCTTCATTCAGGGCCCACCCCTGGGGGGGGGGGGGGGGTCAGGGGTCCGAGCTGAATCCTGAAATTGTGCCTGCACTCTTAGGTGGCACATCTTCGATCTTCAGCATCCTGAGCGCCAGCAGAGCCTAGAAGCACTCATTAAAGGGCTGGGCTGGCTTCCCACCTGTCTTTTCTTTGCAGCTGAGGGTGTGTTAGCTACCACGGTGGGAAGCGCTTAAGGATGGAGCCCTGTGGCTAGTGGCCGTGGAGATCACCTTCCCAGAGTAGCTGTTTTATCACTGAGTTTTGGAGATTTCTTGGCTGCCTTCCGCTAAGGCACGCTTGAGTAACCCGAGCTGTGGCGGCGCCCAAGCTCCCAAGATAAAGACTGTGTGTGTGTGTGTGTGTGTGTGTGTGTGTGTGTGTGTGTAGGGGGAGAGGGCGGGGACAGAAACGTCAACCCCCACCCTGCCTCCTTTTCTTTTTCCCCTTCCTGCAAAAGGCGCACAAGTCTTCCACCCTACCCCACCCCCGCCCACCAGCAATTCTTGGGCTCTGGGCAACAGCCAGGTTAAGCCCATTTGCACTGGGAAATTGGCGCTGTTTGGGAGAAGAGAAACAGATCGATTGCCCTTGTGACTCCCCGCCCCGCCACCCTGGCCCAGCCCGCCCCCCGCGTTCCTCGGCCCTCCCCCGCCGCCTCCCGCACCCCGCCTCCTCCCCTCCCCGCCCCCAAGCCTCTCGCTCGACGCAGGCCGGTGCGAGGCCCCCTCCGGAAGGTGAGCGGGATGGATTGGACTTCGGCGGGGAACGCGGGTGTCTCGAAGTGTTGCTAATGGGAAGAGATTTCTGCTCCCTAAAGAAGATGCGCTGCCACAAAGAGCGGCTTGCGCGCCGGCCTGGGCTCTAGCCCGGGAGACATCCCGGGAGAACTCCGAGCTCGGAGCGCTCGGCGAAGACCCGGGCAACATGCCTGTTCGCAGGGGACATGTGGCACCGCAAAACACCTTTCTGGGGACCATCATACGGAAATTTGAAGGGCAGAGTAAGTTCGTTTGTTCTCTCCTGTCGCTCGCTTTCGGCTTTGGTAGAGCACTTGGCGTCCGTCGCTTCCAAGCTAGAGGGATGGACAACTCCAGGCTGTCAAGTTAGAGGCTGGGGAAGCCAGGCAGGCAGTTCGCATGGCCGCGGGAGTGTTCTCTCTCTAATATTAATCTGGATTTACATTTTATATTATGGACTCCATTGTACAAGGCAATTTGATCCTCCTCTCCCACTGCTCCATTATCTGCCTTGCTACTTCATGCCCTACTAGTCTACTACCTTAAAGGGAACGTGCTGGTGTAACATGGGCTTGTATTATAAAGCTCTTTTTCTGTGGCAGACTTTTTAAAGTCAGGAGGAGAACCGACTATAGGCTCGAAGCAAGAATATGTAAATGGCAGTACCGATGCAGATGGCTATGCAAACTGTGTTTTCTTCTGTTAAACTGCTGGTTTGTGGAATGTCAATGATGCTTGCTTGATGTTAGTTGGCTCTTAAAACTGAACTTTGCACAGAAACTGAAAATAGACGCAAAAGAATAATTTGGTAAGCAGTGGACTAGTTTGAGTGCAAGCAGCTTACTACTGAAAAACCATATTTGTGTCTCTTTGTCACTCCCCTAAATGTAAGGTGTAGAAATTTAAAAATCAAAGGGCAGTCCATAAATCCCACAGAGACTGAGTGTAGAGAAATTTTATATGTTCATGTAAGCAAACCACCAGGAAATATTTTCTATAAATATAGTAATTTAAAATTCTGTACTTGTCCGGTTATATTCTGCACTAAATCTACCTCAGCACGCATTTATGTTGCATATTTTATACATTTTCCCAATACTGCATTTAGTGATATAAAGATCTGGTACCTGTGAACAGCATTAACTTCTATATTCTGATCCATGTTCTTTCTGGAAATAGCAAATATAACTTGTTATCACACCTAATGTGATTTGTACTAAAATATCTGCTATTACACAAAATTATAGCTTATTCCAAGCAAAAAGTTTTAAAAACTGTGTTATCATCATTCAAACGGTATATTGTGTAATTCTTTTTATCTTTTGGAATTGAACATTATGAAAGTGTGAAGCTTTGCATTATTTATTGTTAATAAATAAGGAGTCATTTCATTGCTAAAGATGATTGTCTTTAAAAAATAAAAGCATATATATATAAAATACAACCATATGCCTTCCTTACAGAAATCAAGAAAAACTAAATCTAAGAATAAGTACTTTGAGAAAGTTGCCTTCTAAGGTCCGGTCAAAGTTAAAGTGAGAAACCTGGCAGTCACAGGATGTTTTAATTTCCTGGTTTAAGAAATTTTTATCATTCAATTAAATGCCATTCTAGAACTGCCCATTGGCAAGCTGCTTGTCTGTCTGTCCACCAGGACCCCCTGGGACTCACAGAGCTTGAGAACTAGACTTGGAAATTTCTGTTCCTGCCATTGAAGAGTAATTTTCTTAATTTCTTGTATTAAATTACGTAGTGCCACTGATCTCACACCTGGAGTTTGTAGAGGTGTGGGTGTATGTGTGTGTGTATTAGTGTGTTTGTGTGTGTGTGTGTGTGCATGTCTGTGTGTCTATATGTGTGTCCGCATGTCTATGTGTGTGTCTGTGTGTGTATCTGTGTGTATGTGTGTGTTTGTGTGTGTGTGTCTCTATATGTGTCTGTGTGTGTGTTTGTGTGTGTGTGTTTGTGTATGTGAGCATGTGTGTCTGTGTGTGTGTGTGTGTAATTTTTGTAATTCTCTTGGAAAAGTCTAAGTGATTATCATTTAGGGGAAGCCACTGCATTTCAGACCCTTGTTATGCAACAAATTGCTTTAGTGTTTGTGAGAACCTTTGGGAAGATTTTTAAAAGATGTCTTACCATCTTCTTGTTGCAGATAAAAAATTTATCATTGCAAATGCCAGAGTGCAGAACTGTGCCATCATCTACTGCAATGATGGCTTCTGTGAGATGACAGGTTTCTCCAGGCCAGATGTCATGCAGAAGCCATGCACCTGCGACTTTCTCCATGGGCCAGAGACTAAGAGGCATGATATTGCCCAGATTGCTCAGGCGCTGCTGGGGTCAGAGGAGAGGAAAGTGGAGGTCACCTACTACCACAAGAATGGTAATGTGGATCCAACTAGGAATCCTTCTATTTGATTCCCTTGAAGTGAATTTATGATTACCGAAAGTTCATATGCAGACAAAACCTCATATAATTAATCGTAGGTGGATTTTTTAATGTAAAGTCTCAGAATCCAAGAAGTATGAAGGTTCTTATTTGACCAGTAGGAAAAATTTCTTCTTTGTGTAAGCATACCTTGTTTGAACTCTATAGAGGTGCAGTAACTTAATGTCACCAAGGACAAAAATGCCATAAGTTGTCCCTGACACATTTCAAAGGAGTGATGTGAGGGTTACTCACTGTTTGCAGTTTTCCATGCATAGTATGAGAGGGCACATACTATCTGCCTGCAGTTGAATATTTTACCAAGGTCTTCACTGAAACAGTGTGATCTGAAATGAAAATTGGTACAGTTATGAGTGCATCTTGGCTTTTAAAGTGTTGGTTGCTGGTACGTTTTGTTTCTTTCAGGTTTTTAGAGAAGATTAGGTACAATTTATAAAAACCTCCGCAACTGAGCAACTAAACTTTGTTCCATATAGTTGTTATAAAATAAGAAATATAGAAGACATTACTTGTTGTAAGAAACACAGCAAAGGAGCTGTGAATGTATAGTTATTAATATTTACTTGTTAGGTTGTTAAGTTATTAGTATTCAAAGTTAAGACTATTATTTCAAGTTCAAGGACACACTACCTTCTTCTAGCCTTTCCCTGGGAACAATGTGCATGCATTTACACTGTAACACACACACACATGTATGCACACACACGTATATTCAGATATAGATAACTAAATATAAATAGGTTACTGTGTATAAATATTCACATAATTTGCTTTAAGGTATAGATATACTCTCATATGTCCACATGTAAATTGCCAATTTAGTAAAACATTTGTAGGAAACAAGTACACTGTAGTTTATTTTGCCAATATTGCATCATCTATTTCTGTTTTATTTATAAAAATTAATGAGGCTGAGAAGAATCTGCTCAGATTTTGAGAAAATCCTTAAGTCTGGTAAGGTATGCCATCCTACAGGCTATATCATATTATGACTCATTATTTGAAAACTACAGAGAAAAAAATAGCAAAAGAAAGGTTAATTCTTTGTCTTATGTTGTTGTAATTAAATGTTTCATAGTAAGAAATGTACAGTTCTTAATTATTGGATTTTTCCATCATATGAACTTGAACTTTGGTGGGAATTGCAACCAAGTATTACTGGAAAGACAGGTTTGTATAACTTTGTATTGCTTTGGAATGAAAGCACTTATATGATAATCAATGAACACAGAGCTTGTTTTTTCAGTTCTTCCCAGTTTACTCTTATTTTCTTATCAGTAGCATTGTGTATTATAAATAGCCCAATTGCTCCATTGTCTAGAAATACTGCTGTATAGAGGCTATCACAAAGCGCTGCACCTTACCTCTTTAGCCTATTTTATGCCAAGAAATCTGTTTTTTGAAATTGTAAGAATTTCTTTGAAATCTAAGTTATTTCTTCTCTAAATGTACCAGATGATGTTGACATGGTCTACACTGTGGTTGTTTAAGGCATGGTGGTCCATAACTGTTGTTATATTTGCAAGATTGATTCAGAATATTTTTAACTTTAAAAAAGTTAAAATACTGCTCTTATTAAGCCAGATAGGCAGTAAGTACATTTTTGGTTTCAAATAATAATTGTGTGTATTATATTGTAACTAAAATGTGAAAATTTGGACATATATCAGTTCATTCACCATAACCAAAAAATGAGCTCAGAACAATTTTCAAGAGGAATTTGATATGTAAGCATAGATCTGTTGGTTATAATGCCTATAGTAAAGATGTCAGTGCATTGTCCATTGCACATTTTCTTCTGAATGGCTTGCTTAGCTGTATGAATTTTGAAGGGGAGAAAAGGAGTGGAGAGGAGAGGAGAGGAGAGGAGAAGAGACAGACAGAGATGCAGAGAGACAGAGAATTTCTTACAAAAAATCTCTGTTTAGAAGTTTGTAGAAGTATAGATATGTCATTTTTCATGCAAATTTTGTCATTATTGATGTTTTTCAAGTGTGACACACTTCTAAGGAATAAGACCTCTTTAGTGTTAGCAAGAAACTGTTTATTTAGCTTTAGTTGGTAGAGGAATAAATAGATGAACTCAGGGTTTTTTTTTTTTTTTCAAGGAAAAGTTATTAAGTCTGATCACTTGTAGATACAGATATATTTCCCTACTTTGGATGCAATAAACTAGTGGTTGGCTTAATCTTGAGAGTTTGTTGGTTTATTCACATGACAGCTATAAAATCGGTAAAGGCTTATGAGACCCAAATGCTTTGATAGTCTCACCTTTTATGACCTGCTACAGGCCACTTTGTATTTATAAAAGCAGACAGAAAGAAATAAAACATAGAAACATTTTCATTGGTTTGTTTCTTAAACTTTCCTTAATGACTTTTAACTGAGATCATTTACTTTGATCTCTTGTTTTCTTTATTCTTGATTCTCTTCAGTAAATGCTTCCTTTTCTTATTAATTCAGAAATTCAATATATATATATATATATATATATATATATATATATATATATAGAGAGAGAGAGAGAGAGAGAGAGAGAGAGAGAGATGAACACAATGAGAAGGACTGTTGCAATACTCTGTGTTTTCCATTCATTCATGATGGATCAGCAAAAATACTTTTAAGCATTATCTGAGGAGCAAACCATTATTTTGGAAGGCTTGGTTTTTGAAGTGGCTCACAGGCTTGCTGCGCAGGGGAAGCCAGAGCTTGTCCCAGTGGAAGCACCATGTGCTGCATAGTTCACTGAAAAGCAGTACTTTCTACCTTGCCCAGTATGTGACTGTTCTAGGTAGAGTAGAGCTTGCTGTTTACCAGAATATCAATTCTTAAAAAACCCACTTATCTGAAGTAGAAGCACTTGACAGCTCTTCCTTGGAGAATTCTATTTTACAGTTTAAGTCATTATTGCATAAATCATTCTTGGCAGCTCTGAATGTTGCTTGAGGTGATAAAACTGTAAATCTTTTGACACGAAACTCTAATTATATAAAACTATAATTACACAGAGGCTTATATAAGAGCGGGCATGTATTTTAATACTGTGATACCTTCATGTTTAAAAAGTATATGTTGAAAGGGCATCGTGATTAGGAACTAGAAAGCATTACTTACTCTCTTGTTTGGGGCTTGCAGGTGATCGAATAAGGAAAACAAAACAGTACTTAACTGGCTCTGCTTTAACTTACTTGCTTATCTGAGTTTTGCTGCATCCTGTCATAGAAATAGCTTGTTGAGTACCCGACCACCTTCCAGCTCTATTTAGGCATATAACACAAGGCACTAAGCAACTTTAAAAGTGTGGGAAGCCAAAGTAAACTTCAGTAAAAATAAGAGAGCCTTATGATTTTGGCATTAAGATTCTAGACACAGTACATTCGAAGTTTTATCAGCCAATCAGTATTGTATGTAGTTGTCCTTCTATTCTTTGAGCTGCTTTTCAGTAGCTGGAGAATAGAAGAGTCCTTAACCAATCAGCTCAGAGTTCCAGAGGCAATGTTTAATTCTACTAAAGTTAAACGTGGCCTTGGTTTGTTAACATTGAGTTTCTCCTCTCTGTACGCTATGCAGAAAGACCTAAAGGGTTTTGTTCTGCAAGTAAGTGTGAAGGCGCCTCCTAGGATTTACCTCTCTCTTAGGTGACATGCTAATTACATAGAGCACAACCTGGTCTGTGCTTTGAGGGCATTTATATGACAGAGCAATGAAAGCTGGATTTCTATTTCTAAACCATAGATGTTTCCAAGAAGTTGTTTATAAACAAAGAAAAAATGTAGAGAGGAACCTTATGACATTTAGAGACAGTTACTACTCTTTCTCTCTTCCACAACTTTAAAATAACCATCAATGTATACTTTTTATCATACTTTGTCACTGGAACACTGTAATGACGTCTTAAGGAAGCGATGAGGTTTAGTTAAAATTTTAGTCATATGAAATAACTATTATAATAGCTTTACATAAGCTTTATGCACATAATGTATTTGGCTCGTCTAATTCTTGGATTGTGTAGTAGAGATGCAGATGGTGATTTTAAATACAGAAATAGAAATATAGTTGTGTGTGTGTGTGTGTGTGTGTGATTCAAGAAACAGGAAAGTTTTCCAAGGAGTATTGCCTGGAATTTCTTTCACTTTCTCACTCTTGACGTCTTCATACTTTATCACGTGGGGTATTGTTATATCTAAGATTCTAAATTTCATTTTCTTTCACAGATCTGATTTTTCCCTAACACCTCATGCCTTCTGGAGTTTATACTGAATCCATTGTATCTCTTAGTAAAGTAACCATTCTGAAAACGCAGTCCTCCTACAATTGGGAAACTTTATTTCATTATTGTCTCTCGTATAAAACCAAAAGGTTCTTGAGGATAGGAGAGGTCTGATCCTAGCTTGGTACTGTGCCCTCCAGCTGTACACTCCTGATCACTGATGTCAAAAGGCACAATCTTTTCTGGTGGCTTAGGAAATGACTTCTTGGTTATTTTTATCGATTTCAAAGGACAGAGGAGGACGGTCAAAGCAGCTTGCTTTTCTGCTGAACTTGAAGGGATTGTGTTTGCTCTGTTCTGTTTTGGATATTTGTTATAAAAAGGCAGTGGGTCTGTTGCAGCCAGCTTCCAAGGGACTCCTAGGATGGTTGATCTTATGGAGGTAGCAGGTACTGATAGTGTAGAACACTGAGATGAGAGAGACTGAGTCATTTGTCAGATCTCTGTATTCAAAATTGGTGATGGGTCTCAAGCTCTTAGCAGCTGTTCCTCAGTGCTCAAAGCACCTATGGGCTCCAAACGTATACTCATTAAAACTCTCAGGATAAAGTTCAAGACTCTTTTTCAATGTTCTTGATGGCCTTTAGAATCAAGTTTACTAGGGTTTTCAAGTGGGAAATATTTGCATAAAACAAGGTACATTTTGACCTCTAATACCAAGGTTTACTTTCCAAATTTACCTTCTTGTTGACTTAATTTCCTTTTCTCAGACAGATTAGAAAATAACGTCTTCTTTGGAAAAGTAAGTATTCCGGCTCAACACTATCTGCGACATGGTCTCTTGTCTGTAATGCGTTCAGTAAAGATCAATGAGTTGGGTTAATTAGCAAGGTTGTTTCTCCTACAAATTTCATGCTTCAAACATTTTGATTGTTGCAAGGTTTAAATATATATACCCAACACTATTTGAAATCCTCAGAAGGTTTTCTCTTTGGACTTTCCCTCCACTTCTGACCATCACAGACCTTCTGAAGAAGGAAGGAAAGGCATTTTTTCTGATGTTATTCCAAATTGCCTTCAGAGTTCACTCCACTGAATGCCTAGCTGTTTGGTTCTTGATTCCAGTATAAATTCTGAAGTAGGCCTCATCATACTATAAATTATGATCATTAAATTTATCTATTTTCTGGACACAATCATAAAATATTAAGTCTTCCTGATTTATGGACTCAGAAATGTGCACCAATGTTGGCTACAATGTGTGCTTAATTAATATCATTTCAAGAATGATTATAATACCATAAAGTCATAAAAGTTGGAAAATTGACTGGTAGGCAAAGTGATATTTTGGTTTATTTAAATAACATATAACAATCTTCAGGGTAGTTTTCTCCTTAATATATTCATGATCAAATGACTTTGCTTAATGTTTTAAGGATTAAATCTGCTTTCTAATCTATAACTATATAAATAACAAATATGGAAGTAATAATATAGAAGTAATAGTAAAGAAAATATTTACCAGAAATCATTCCCAAGTTGCTGCAGGAGTCCATCACTTGCCACCAATCAATGATTCAATATTGTCTCCAAACAATCTCTAATAGCCAAACCCACTGATATCTTACGTAATTTTCTTACTTCATTTTTGTTTGTTTGTTTGTTTGGGACAGTATCTCTCTCTCTCTTTTTTTTTTGTTTTTTTTGGTTTTCCGAGACAGGGTTTCTCTGTGTAGCCCTGGCTGTCCTGGAACTCACTCTGTAGACTAGGCTGGCCTTGAACTCAGAAATCCGCTTGCCTCTGCCTTCCGAGTGCTGGGATTAAAGGCGTGTGCCACCACTGCCCGGCCTGGGACAGTATCTCTAATAGCTACTTGTGTTACTCAATATTGGCATTTAAATGTGGTTTATCATTATCATTCAGTATTTTCTTTTTCGTTTTCTTTTAAGATACAGTTACACATTGTAGCTCAGGCAGACCTGAAAATAGTATTCAACCTGGCTTTCCGCAAACTTGAAATACTCTTGTCTTAATTGCATGTCTGTTGGGACTGTAGAGATGCACCACTACACCTGGTTCTGTTCAGTGTTTTATTGAGATTGTCTAACAGTGATGACACTTTGTCCAGAAATAATTATTAAAACTTATTATTTCATCTTTCTTAAATATGATGTCTACATTTAGTAACAATTGTTAGGTGCTGTGTCTTATTACTAAAAATTGAAGTGAAGTTTCCACTTTTCCTACCTAAGTTTCAAGAATGCTGAGTATTAGACTCCCAGTGTCATAACTGAACATTCCAGAAAACTTTCTTAATTTTAATTGAGAAAACAATATACCATTTCTATAACAACTCATGCATTTCTCGGGGAGCCCCATGCGATCTCTTCAACTGGATGTGCTTTATGGATGTTAATTCCATGTGACCATCATATATGGACTGAGGTCTTCTACCGAAATATATTTTTCATCAAAGAACTAACACTTATTGAACTGAAGTTCTATGTCTTGTATTTTATACAAGTTGCTTTATTGCTTTACCATGGAAACACTGTGAGTCAAAAGTATTGTATTATTCCATTCTTTAAATTAGTTCATTTGTAACTAAGAGAAGTTAAGCAAATCCATTAATGAGCACAGAGCAAGAGAGCATGAGATTTACAGTCTATACTTGTCTTATTTTATAGACTCTATTATCTGCCTCCAAATGAGGTGTTTTTATAGCCTATATGCATTTATTTTAGTTCTTAATCATAGACTTGATTGATTAAGCATAGGATATATATATATATATACATATATATATATATATATATGTATATATATATATAATAGGTTTGATGCACAGCAGAAGGAGTGTTTTTTCTAAGTATTTTCAAATTTAAACTTGATTTATTAAACACATTTAATCTCTACCTGGTACTTTTAAATTCAGTGGAATATGGCTAGTTAGTGTAGGATTATAATCATCGCATAATTATGAGATGTACTCTCTTTTATTCTTAAAATTTTCTCAATTATTGATTAGAAATTATATCCCAATTTAAACTTCGGTATATCTTTTTTCCTGGTAAAGTATCACCAAGGGAAAAAAATCCATACTCTAGGATGCTCTTCTTTTCCCTTTTTCATATAATAAGTTTTTATTTTCTGGACAGATTATACAAATTGTCAAAACCTACCATGGTTATCTAATGGAAACCTTGAGTTTGCTAAAGTGTACAGTCTGTTGTTTGCTTGAGACACTTCCTCTTTTCTTCATCTTTAGTCATGTCATACTCAGTAACTGCTTGCATCTGAATTCTTCACCTCAATGACCCTTAGCATTCTTCCCTACTGCCCACTGAGTTCCTTTGCCCAGGGATAACTCTCAGACCCTTCCTTCACCCTTCAACACTTTCTAGTTTCTAAGAAAACTTCTGTACAGCATCAATCTCAGCTCATCTTGAAGGTGTTCTTTAAATCCCTTCAGACACCTTTCCCACACCCCCTGACATTCCTTCCCACATCTCTATTAGGATAATTACGAAAGGAGATTTTAGCAATGTGTTTCTAAACTGGCCGTCTCTACTCAATAGTTAACATTTTGAAAGCACCCATCAAAAGTACATGTTGAAAACTAGAAGAAATAGCACAAAAACAGAAAATGATTTTAAAGTAGTACAGGCACAAACATTTTTGCTGGTGAAAATATTTGTAGCATTTTCAATGATCGCATCTGCAAGAAATCTCATTCATTCATTCATTCATTCATTTATTCGTTATTTCTTTCAGTTCTATATGCTACTCCTTTTGGTAAATGTGAGAAATGTAAATGTAAACAACTCCTATTGCTTAGGCAACCAACAATAGTTTTATTATAATAATGATATAAAATATGTATTATTATTATTATTATTATTATTATTATTATCATCATTATATGAATGGTCAGAGGAGCTCAGTTGTTTCTCAAACTCCTTCATCCTTAACCATTTCTGTTGGGTACCCAAAGGAAAATAAAAGTAGGAATCTGTCCATGTGATTTTACATATTCATATGTAGTCTTACATCTAAGCTTTCCATGCATTTTCCCCAATTCCTCATGAAAAAATAACTATAAAATCTTCATTATAATTGCTCTGATCTCTTTTTCTTCTGTGACTCCCACACTAGAAATAGACTCATCCTTATACTGGTCTCTCCAAACAGGTAATTTTTCATTTTCTCCTGTTTTTCCCTTTTATCGTTTTTTTTTTCTTCTTTATAAATCTTGTCAAAATGGAATAATAGTGTAAAGTCTGTGTGGTGTCAAAAACACGTCACCAGTGATGCACTGAGACTTGAGGTTTTCAACACCTCAGTAAGCAATGATGTCACACATTCCACACCCTAGTTGTGCCTTCTTCCCTCTCCCCTTCTCGTTCTCTCTGTGACTTAATTCCACTAGTAAAAAAATAAAATAAAATAGAAACTACAGACCCACATGTAGAAAATAGAAACAGACTTCTATAGCACTTAAACTAAGAGACATTAGCTGATAAATGATAGCATATATTGTTTGTAATTTTATTTTCAAATATGCTCCTATGTGTGCATATATGCAGCTGGTCTCTGTTAAAACAAGATCAGGACAGCATTCTATGGATAGCTTGGTCTCTTCCCTGAAAAATATGTGCTGAATCAAAATGTTATAATGATTATATAGTTTCCTCATCACAACAGCCCCCAAATTACTGTGATACTCAATAAGTATTGTGTTAGAGAGGATATTATATTACCAAATCACTTAAGGAATATTTTACAGTTTTTATCTTTGTACAATTGTAAAGACATACCAAGAAAATGTACACTCATCTGGCTTATGTGGAGTATTTATTCCTTTATGCATATATTTCCAGAAGTATATCTGTTGGAGAGAACAATGTACGTATCTAAAATGATGCATTCATGTTTGATACTTCTATTGTATCTTACAGTACAAAAGGGACTGTATTATCTCTTAATTTTTGTGAATAATAATATATGGCTATACCTTTAATTTTAGTTAAACCAATAAAAAATATCTTATCTGATCATTAAATTTTAATCTCAATTATTTACTGAAGAACATATATGAAAAATATCAGAAACAATCTGTTTTATTACTTATAGAAAATTGGTGCTAAATATTGTTATAAAGAGGTAGTAATGACAACTTATTGAATAGCTAATTGAGCTGGCTAGTAATTGTCCCTTCTCATACCAGGATAAGTCTTCCAAAAATTGCCAGTCATATTTACATTTCTTTTAGTAACTTACTAAGAAATTTTAAAGTCTCAGTCTAAAAAAAAAAAAAATAGTACCAATTATTTAATTTACCAATTAAAAGTTAAAGCATTCATGGACCTTTGTCAATTTTTCATGTGATATAAATTGCATTTTAATTTGCATTCAGTATTTATTGTTGTGCCTATAATGTATAATAAAAATTTTAAGTACTAAAAGTTTTTCATAAAATATAAGTTTTTAAATAAAGAAATGTAGTCTTATTCAGTTAAAAAGTCTTAGCTGTACAAGTTAGTAAACTCACAGGAAATGTATATGGTAACAAAAGTAAATTGTATCATGTGTGATATGTGATGTTAAATAATCAAATTATACAGGAAGAATACAAGCAACAGCAACACCACCATATCAGACAAGTCACCATTTTATCTACATATTCCTGTGTAACTCACTGTAAAGTCAACAGGGAAAGATCCTTGTCTCCCCAGCCCCTTCCCAAACCAACACAAGTAGAACTCAGACAGTAGGATCTCTGGGGCTGGGGCTCAATGCTTAGGTCTTCCCTCCAGGGGTTCTCTATAATGAATGTCACTTATCCCAGGCTCAGTAGGATTTATGGCTTCCCAGATTGCTCTTCTTAGAATTTGCTCCTTGAAAGAAGACATCCAGAGAAAACCCACTAATGATGTTCGAATCCAAGGTCCTATTAGCCAGTCTCTTTTCAGTCTAAAACTGCATTACTCCTTTCTTCGCAATTCATGCTTCTAGAGTGAACAGAAGGTGTTCTACTGAAATTTCATACCTAACAACACTCATTATTTCAAATGTATTCATTGCAATGCATGCACAATGTGGCTTATACAACATTTTATTTTAATTACTGACTCATTTGAAGATGCCAATAATTTTAATGATGAATTTCCTTTTGGCAAATACTTCATATTAAAGAGTTGTTATTAGTCTTGGCATTTTAAAAATGTGAGCAATGCTGTTTCCGCTTTAAATATATTCACTAAGGCAGAGTTTTATAATGCCATCTTGATTTTTTTCTATGCTAGAAAATAAATTTAAATGTCTGAGGGAACTTCATCTTTATTACAGAAATGACAATTTCAAGCGTAAGATGATAGACAAAGTAATCATGTAAGTACTTATTATGTTCGAGTTCAAGAATTGCTGATAAATTGTACTTTGAATGTGAAGCATTAAGAGGAAACCAAATCCTTTAAATGGTGTTAGGTGTATAATGGAATCCTGGAAATACAGCAAAAGGTATTTCAGGTACTGCATTTTCTTTTCACAGATCTTATATACTCATCTCTCCAAAAGCAATTCAATAGATACGATATTTATCATAGTAATGACATGTTCATAACTAAAGGAGATTCCCGTGTTTCTAATTCCATTGTTTCTGAGCTAAAATAATCCTTCCCTAACTCAGTTTGACAACAACAGCAAAAGAAAATTTTATCTTTTCAGATAAAATTCATTTTTAAATTTACATTCGTATAAAATAATGTCTTGTTAAAAAGTTAGAAGTTTAAGGTAAATTATTTCTAGCAATTTTGCAGTTTTATAATTTAGGGTAACTATATAGTAGATATGGATTTAAGATTTTAAGTAATAATAATTATTATTATTACAATTTATTGAATATTTAAAATATCCTGCTACTTGTATAAACTGATGACATGAGGTTTTTATTATAGATTTCAGGGAGAGAACAGTCAAAGAGATCTGGAAGAGTCCAGAACAGAGAGAGGTACTCAGTCTCTCTGTTCTTGTCTGAACAGAGAGACTGAACATGGCCGGAAGAGTGGACACGGCCAGGGCTTCTTGTGAGAGAGGGAAAACAACAGAGAACACAGTGCAGAGGAATCTTAATCCAATAACATAATTACTCTGACAAGGGATCACATCCAAAGACCTAGGTCCATGTGATCCAGCTGGGATGACACACCTTTAATCCGTCTGACTGGAATGTATTCAACCCCTTAGTACACACCTTTAATTCTAAACAATGAAGGTAAAGTTGTTTGTAAAAGGATGAAGCCATGTTTCAAAGTGACTTCTAATTGAGTGGCAAAGTGATCAATCAGAGTAAGATTTGACAGAATGAGTCAGAGATTTGATATGCCAACAGAGAGGGGAGAAAGGAGCTATTTAAGAGCAGTGCAGTCGGTCAGTTCAGTTAAGTTTGTGCAGTTCTTGAAATTCAGTTCAGTTCCCCGTTGGTCAGTTGAGTTCAGTCAGTGTAGTGAAGTTGAGTTCAGTTGGGTTCAGTTCACAGGCAGTTTTTACCAAGACAATTTTACAGAGATAAGTTACAAAGAGAACAAGCTAGACACAGGTGAAAATAGAATGAGCCAGAGAATGCAAAGGAGCCAGAAGATCGGAACAAATTGCCTGAGTTAGTTTGAGGACAAGCAGAACAAATCAGTGAAAAGCAGAGAGAAATCCCAGTCTGAATCAGTCATCTTGGAGAGGAGTTTTGAGCCCTAAGAGCTGTGTTGAACGAGACAGCCAGAGTTCAGAAAGACCTAGTAAGGGTGGGTTTATTGACCAGTTAGCCTCCTAGATGCCAATTACATCTGGTAAATAAACACTGCTATAATAATAGAGAAAATCTATGTTTTCTATGAGAGAAGCAGAAGCAGAGCATAGAGCAAAGCAGAATAGCAAGGTTGTAAGGGCAGCTGGAGAGAGGGGGAAGCCTGTGAACTGGAGGGAGTTTAAGGTAAAGCAGGAAGTGTGAGGAGCTGAGAGGTTAGCATGGACTTTGAAATATGTAACAGGTACTTGTGACACTCAGGGAGCCTGGAGGTGAGCATATGCTTTGCTGTGCTGATAGATAACCCAGGCAGACAAATGTCCCTTCTTCCAGAAGTAATAGGGACCAGTTTCATAAGTTCCTGGGGAATGCTGGCTTTTATCTGTCAGAAATCCTCCTACAGTCCAGGTTGACCTCATTTCTGGATATTTGGACTGCCTTTTGGAGTTCAGAGAATTGGGGTTTCCTTTAGACCTAACACGACTCTTTTAAAATCTTTCCTTTAAAAAATTCTACCACACCCAAAGAAGTAGGTACTTTATAGTTTCCATTTTAAAGATTGAAATCATGAAGTTCAGCTTGCTTTCTCAAGGCTATGCAGATTTTCTGGAACTACCACCATCTTTTGTCTTCTTTCAGAGCCCATAGTTGAAGATTCCTATTGTACCTCAGTCTACTATGATTCCTTTCTTGCAGGCGCAGGGACAGACCACAGTCCATACTTGTGGGGGCAAATCTTGTCTCAACAGAAATTTGTGAATAATTTCTGGATTTACAGGCTGTGATGGCTATTCATAGTTGTCAACTGGCCATCTATTCCACCACTGATACTACTACCAAGACCACTACTGCCAACTGCATCTGGAAATATCTAAAGCACAAACGGATGAGTACAGCTGTAAGATACTTTTTCAAAGTTGATCATTTGAAGTGATTGTGACAACATAATTCTAATCCAAATCTTAACGGTGTGAAGGTAACCTTTAACCTTCCGCTGGAACTCTCTACAAAAGGACATTGAAGAAGGGAGCATGCTCTCTATTTGCTCTCACTTTCAGCAGCAAGTCCATTCCTTCACTCACATTAGAGACTACTTCTTCAGGATTCTAGTGCCCATTGATGACCACCTGAGATACTCAGCTTCATAGACCGGACAACCTCTAGATTCGTGAAACTTCCTTTGGCAGACAGATGTTGTTGGACTAGCTAGACCACAGCCAGTAAAATTCTCTCTCATTCTCTCTCTCTCTCTCTCTCCTCGTATATATATGTATATGCATATATGTATGAGTACAAAGTTACAGTCCTGTGGAGAAACTTGACTAATATACAGATATTTTTGCATTTTAATTTGGAAGCTTTTAATCTTTACTTACATGTAATCATAAACACATAATTCTTGCTATGCAGGTTATAAGGTTTGTCCATACTTTTCTGTAAATAAGAAGAGGAAAAAATGTCCTTCCATTTCCCATTCACAGTAATGGTTAATAATAAGTATAATATAACATGACTATCTGAATATATATATATATATATATATATATATATATATATATATATCCTCAGAGGGGTCTTTACAAAGAGCAGCTTCAACATGCTATTTGTTTCAATCGCCAACCAAATTAAAATGTAATGCAAACTTTCTTAGCCCACCCAGAACTTAATTGGCCATTTACTTCTTTCATACAGTGCTAGTTTCTTGCCTGGATGATATAAAGAAAAGAAACTGTGTAGACCATTTGGCACTGGATAACTAATTGGATGAGCTCACCTCGGGAAGAAAGAATAAAACCTCCTGTTAGCATATCTACTGTAGCTGTCCTTCTTTAGCTCAGATTTCATCAGAGTTTGTGGGTATGTCTTCAGACATTCTATGAGACACCAAAAATCTCACAGAAAACTCCGTCATCCGTTGTCTCTTACAATCCTTCTGCCACCTATTCTTCAAAATGTATATACAAATAGCATTTTAAAGATTGAATGTGTTATACTTATATATTTAAGAATGCACACACACACACACACACACACACACACCGTAACAAAAAATAATGAAGAAAGAAGCTTTAACTGGAAAGATCAGCAAGAGTGTAAATGGGAGGGTTTGGACAGAAAAATAGAATAGATGAATTGTGTAATTATATTGCAATCTCAATAAATAAAAAATAATAATTTCAAAGAAAGAACATGCAGTTTCCTATTTCAGATTGTGAAGTCATGTGCCTTGTCTTTTTTTTGTTTTGTTTTTTTGAACATGTGTGCATCAAAAACTTTCTACAACCACTGAAATTCCTCATCCGTAATTTTATCAACAGAGAAATAAGAACCAAGGCTATCATAGATACTATCAAAATGTTCATGTTTGAATTTATAAAATCACAGCAATTCTTGACAACTAGTTAGTGCAATATAAGAGTTAACAGATACAATGTAAAAAGGAACTGAGTTAAAAACTCATGTAAAACTGACTGGCAAATTCAAAAAGGAATGCAGAATCTCATCTGTGACTGGATTAAAAAGGTGAAAAAAATCACGATTTCAGTAAATAAAAATAAAACTAGCAAGAATTTTGTTAAACTATGCTATCCTTGGGGCTTCAACCTGGAGATCAAGGCCTTAATCATACTCTGGAAAATTTACTTTACTTTTAGTTTTCTTTTAAAATGCAGAAATTTTTATTGGGCATGCTTATTTTGAAAGCATCAGCAGTTTGGGAAACCTGGGATCTTACCAATTAATGTGTGCACAACTAATCCTAGTAACTATATCCCAGAAAGCAGTCAATTTTAAAGACATCTTGCTCTTCTACAATGCTGTGCACACTCAGCTCACTACTCTTTAGTCTAGGGTACATGATAAGCAAGACAAATCACATTTACAGCAATGATGCAGACAAAACTGGGACCTATCTACTTGTAAAAAAATATGAAAATGAGAATATCCAAATACCAAAGCTAATGTGACTATTTAACAAAGTTTTGAAACAGAGTTCTCTTTAAAGGGCAGCTTTTGATAATTATAGCAGAAGACCAAGGAAACACAGAATTGACATTAGCATACTACATGTACACACTCTAAGCACAGCATGTATCTAGCTTCATTTAGCATATTAAAAAAAAGTACACTATTCTTATTTTGAATTTCATGATTTAATTTTTTTTTTAGGTTTCCCAATACTATGAGTTGAAAAAAATGTAGCCTCCCGCTTTTGCAATGCCTAAAATGCTTGTTGTGTAGACAAACACAGTATCTAGCAATCTGAAGAAATGAGTCAGAATTCCTCTAAAGAATGCATTGCACCTGCTGACCTCTTTGAAATAAGACTGAAAATGAATCCCTCTATAAATACCATGTTGACGGTTCTTAGTAAAGGGAATTAACCTTAACCATTCTGTGAACCACTGTGAGTCAGGAGAGCAGCAGTAGACTTAAGGTAAAAAGAATGATTTCATTGTTGAATGCCAACACTCCATTAAAGGATATCTTCAACTTTCAAAGGATCTTTATCTCAGACTATTAAAGCGTGGGTTGTGCATGTTGTTCAAGCTGCCTTCTCTTTCCTCTGGGTCTTCACCAGGTCCCGACTACGTTCATTATTAGTATTGTAACCTGGTGATAACATTGTTCTTGGAGTATAAAAGTTGTTGTGTGAAAGATGTGATTCAAGTAGGAGAGGTGTTCTCAGGATATTTGAGGCTAATGGCATGCAAGGAGAGAATTTTCTGCTTTCTAAGAAACACAATTAAGCATGAATTAACAAATTAATACTTTGCAGTAGACGGTAGTGAGCTTACATCAAAATAAATCTCTTCAAATTTCAAGAGGAAAGTAGAAACATCATAAAACCTAAATGAGACCAAATGAAATTGCCTTTCAGAGGCATGTTAAGCTAAAGTGGTTGGGCTAGGATTATGATATTTGTGTTTTTGTAGTGTCCATAAAAAGCAATCAACAAACAAAAAGGTTATCTTTGTGACAATTGTAATGAAAAACAAATTTAACTTTTCAGTTACAATCCAAAATAAAGAAAGCCAATCCCTGTGAATTACATGAGTTATCAATATTTTGCCCTGTCTTCTAGATTCCACTGACTTTTCCTTTTAAATTGGCCTTGGTTGCTGAAAAAATTTTATGTAGTGGAATAGTTACCTAAAGGATGTAGAGAAAATGAATGGATGTCTGAGGAGCTGCAGCTTCCTCACATCTAATTTTCTGTTGATTTGTGAAATGCCTTTGACTCGATGTTTGTAAAAAAACAAAACTATAAAAATAAAAAGCAAAAAGAGACTAAATACATTATAAATGTTTTCATAATGATAGGAATTGCATTATGTGGGTTGTCAATTTTTTAGTTCAAAACTGTTTTCCTTTTTAATTAGCTAAGATGTGGAAAAAAAAACAATAGCCACACTTGCAGCCAGGATTATTTTTAATATTTGCATCCTTTTTGAAAATGTATCATAAAAGAGCAGCCCATAAAATTCATGGGCCGAGATCCTCTACATTGCCTGATTCTTCATATTTTACTACAGACATTATCCTATTTTTAAGCAAAGAAATGAAAATTCAGAGGTTACCAAAATATTTCATAATTAAAAGAGAATTTACCATTATTTTCAAATAGCAACAGATAGGACATTGGGCAATTATAGGAATGCATAATGCACTATTTAACTTTGCTATTATCAGTTTAATTAGAAGTTTTTTAAAACTACATATACCTACAAAGGAGTTGCTAGGAAACCCAGAAAACAAAATAAAACAAACAAACAAACAAAAACCAAGTAATTATATGAATATTCATGAGGTCCTTACAGAAAATAATCTATTATGAACTGTTAAATTTGCTGTTCTTTCTCCACATTGGTTTTGCTTATTGTGTGTACATTGTTTTTTTTTTTTAATTCTTTCTTGTTTTGATGAGCCAATTAAATTTACATACAAATGCTGACCTGTTATCCTTAAATATCTTAATATTTTATCTGTTAATAATAACAAAATTAGCTGTTCTAGCTACTTCTTCAATGAAACATTTTTACACTGAGGCAATCGTACTATTAAGATCTACCTTCAAATTTTGCAAGCCATTCCTATAATCCTTAAAAATATCTGCTTTTTATAATACAGGAATAAATTTGTGTCACATATTACTATTTATTGAAGTGTGTTCTTTGTTTTCTTGAACCTCAGCTTTGCTTGAATTCCATGATGATGATCTTTAAGGAAATAGGCTCACTGCACAACAGAATGTGTGCTGTGGATTCATTTAAAGAATCTGCATGGTTTGATTCATCCTCCAAGGTTTTTACTATTTTTATAAATGATGTCATGCTTTTTGCTGAGTATTTCCTAAAGCACCTGAGATCAATGTTGCCTATTATTGAAAATTTGTGTGAATCATCACTTCTTATGCCATTATTTTAAATGTTTTAACAAAAAAATAAAAAATAACAAACTTAAAATACCTTCTTAAGTGACATAAGTAAAATATATTAAACCAAAATATGCATGATTTTAGTAGTAAAATAATTGTTAATCAATTTAGAGTAGCTAATGAGAAGAAAAACAAAAGGGAAATTAGCCCAAATTCACAATCAGGAAGTCTCAATGTTGTCATGGGGTCCAGTTTTGCAAACTTGATCTTTAATCCTAGACAAAGTAATGGGAGACTCAAATTTCCATAGACATAAAAATTTGCATGGAAATAAAATAGATTTGGAATATCTGAGTTAAAACAAGAAAGAAGAGTAAAATTTGTGGGGCTGCTATAGCAAGGGTTGATGTAATGCTGTACTAATTGTGGCAGTGTGGTATTTGTAATGATGTGGATAATCTGGTCAAGGGACAGAGTTCATCATCAGATCCCCAGGAATATAGCGAATTTACTTTTGATAATAGCATCAAAGCAATTAAATAAAAACACAGGTCATTCCTACAATAATTTCTGCAGAGGCATCTATGGGAAAATATTAGATCATGGTGCTTGGCGTTGTACTATGCAAATAAAGTATTAATTTGAATTAAAATTTGAACATGAGGTGCTAAAATTATAAACTCCTTGGATGAGTATAAAACATCTTTGCAGTTTTGAAAAATATTGATGTTTATCTTTAATCCTAAGGCTACTAAACATGAAAATAATAATAAAGAATTGGACATGTTCAAATTTGAAAACATTTCAGAAACATTAAAACCATTCAGCTAAACTGGATCCTAGTTGTAAGTCAGCAGAACAAAACTAAAAAAGAATGAACTTTTAAAAAGAAAAGAAATGTGCTAGGTATGGTGTTTAGGGTGGCATGTTACCTAGGAAGCAAACACAGATGGATTGTGAATTTGAGGCCAGTGTGGGCTACAATACCTCAAAATATTTTTTGTTTCAATTTTTTAAATTTTATTTAATCTTTCTTTTTACACTCCAGATTTTATCTCCTTCCCAGTTCACCTTCTGTTCCACATCACATACATCTTCCCTCCTGTATCCACGAGGATGTTCCCACCCCTATCCCCTACCCTACCAGACCTTCCCACTCCCTGGGGCCTCCATTCTCTTGAGGGTTAGGTTCATCTTCTTGTTGCTCCATTGTAGAGCACTGACTCAACAAGGCACTAAATTTGCTCCCTATCATCACAAATAAAAAGTGAAATAAAACAAAAAACAACATAAAACATGTCACAAGTTGAGAGAAAACATTTTATACATTGAACATTTATACATCAGCAATGGAATTCTATCTTTTAATGTGAGCACATTAATATATAATATGATGTTATGTATAAATATATTATCAAGTATTTTATGTCCCTAATTGGAAATGTAAAGATAAACAACAGAAATAAAAGTTTAGAGATTTTAAGAAACACATATTTTAGCTAGCAGGCACATAAAAGTAAAAACACAGTTACAACATAGCAAAAGAAGAAATTGAAGAGGTGGCTTAGAAGTTTAGATCACTGGTTGCTGTCCCAGAAGACTGAGGCCTGAGTCCCAGTAATCTCCATTGTTGCTAACAGCCACCGCTCTTTTCTGGCCTTTATAGGCACTAGATGCAGAGTGGGATACAGACATATATGCAGCCAAGACATCCATCCACACAAAATAATAAGCACCTATTTTAAAAGCAAGATATTCAAGACCCACTAGAATAAAAAAGTTGACACTACTAAATATCAGTGAGACTGTGGGATCTTAGAAACACTTTTATGTTACCCTTGGCATTAGGAAATGGGTTAATTATTTCAGAAACTATTTGCATTTCAATGAAGCTAAATATCTTACAATCTTCTTAATTAAAGAGAATAAAGGGAAGTTAATACTATGAGAGGTTCATCACAGATTTCATTGTAGCGCAAATACATAAATCAGCAAAAAGTTCATTATGATAAAGCTATAGAACAGTAAAATAATGTTGAACTATAGTTAACTACTGATATTTAGTATGGTATTATCAAAAATAAGTTAATTCAATGTTAGGGAACACAAACAAATAAACAAAACCAAACCTTTTCAAAAGCTGTTGCTGTGTGAGATAGGAAAAACCAAGAATACATATTATGGTCCTCCGATTATATAAAGCTTAAAGTTAAGAAGAACAAGACTATAATCATAGCAAAAGAAAACATGATTAATCTGTAAGGTAGAAGATACAAACAGTCATGAAGAGAGCATGCTTGAATGTTAGGGATTGACTGATCTAGTTTATAATCTGACTGGCACGCTGATATTATGAACACACACACACACACACACACACATTCACCAGATACTTATTTTTGCACTATAGTAGATAACTTTCCTTCAATTTAATAAAGTCATCATTTGCTTTCAGAATCAGGATATCTTTAATTATGCAATCATGACACGAAGTCCAGTAAGAAAAATTTGATTCCATGCAGGATACAATTAGCTTTCATCCAGTATTCTAATGCTTTGAGCTTTCATGATAGTCTGTGTTTTATTTTCTTTGTTGTTATTTTACTTATTTTTAAGGTTAGAAGATACTAGAGTATGCTGATTTAACAACCAGGATTTGTTTCCATGGTTTAGAAACTTAGTGCACACTTATTTATCAACAAGTTGTTTTGTGTATTCTCCCTTGTGTCAGTTTGGAATTTAATAATGCCTCAAAGGAGCCATCTCGATTTTGTTCTTCATACCCATGCCCTATTTAGTGTTCATTCTTATCCCTTTGCACCGATGGTGAGTCATAGCCTGAATCCAATATTCATTCTTTTAAAACTATCTAAACCAACTGGATATAATTCTTTCCTGGGTTAGTAAATGGTATGTTTTTCAGGGGCTCAATTCTTATTCATAAGTGGCAAATGGGTCTTTAGTAATACATGAGCCCTTCAAGATAGGGTACTTCCTATTGCTTTCTTCTTGTAGTTTTCACAATTATATTATGGGAAAGGGCAGAAATGACCAGTTTAATGGAAGTCAATTTTTCTTTGATACAGATCAAAAGAATTCTACTAAAGCAAAGCATACTCAGCGAAGGAAGAAAACGAGACCACTAGAAATGTAGAGCCAATTTCTAAGTAAGGTTGTTACTTCTGGGGAAGGAGGGTCTGGATACATTTGGATATATACTTCAGGAGATGCACACTCATTACTTCTGTGGTCATCACAAACTTCAAACACAGAATGGCTGACATTCCTTGAAGAGAGAAACATGATTAAATGCACAGTTAAACTTGGGTTAATATGACATTATCAAATAATCAATCTGAGGATATATGTGTGTGTGTGTGTGTGTGTGTGTGTGTGTGTGTTATTGTGACTATTAGAGATTATAGCAGACTTAGGCATGTTCAACATGCAAAGTTAACAATGTCGTTTATTTTATTTTAAGGATGACATCAATGCTCATTTGTTTTCTACCATGACATTCTGGACTCGTTCTTGGCTTTCAGTCATCTCACACTATTCCAAATGTATGTTTCTTACTTTCATTACTTTACTTTTAGCAATTTCAAGATTATCTCAAAACCACTTATAAAACCAAGTACACACACAACTTTGTCACCTCCTAAGGCTCTTCTGATGATGGGATATTTGCTCATACTCATGGTGATGAGAGCTTCAGTTATGTGCTGATTGTGCTATTATAAGCCACCAGCACTGAGCGAACAGAGAAGTTTGTCTTTCTCACAAGAATAATTTGTGTCATGTTTAAGACATTAACATTCTGGTTACATCTACCTGCTTGGATAAGTTTCACTAGTCTAAACTGTTGTTTTTACTGTGAAAATTGTGTTCTTCTAATTATGGACTGAACTGGTATGTTTAAATACGTTGGATGATAAGATATATATTCCCTGTTTTGATGTAAGCATTTCACCTGGACTTTGTGATCTTGCTCTTTAAACTCCTTTAAAGAAGTTACACTCTCTGTGAAACCCTGACTTACAAAGTATGAAGATAGAGTTCATATCAGCTCCGCAGTTACTGGAACATCAAAATAAAAACAAATCTGAGGAAGCAGATGAAGGAGCGAAGAATCAAATATAAGCAAACAGCTATGTGACCCCAGAATGGTAGCGACCCACAGGTTGAGAACCACTGCTGTAGAGAAAAAAGAAGGATAGACATTTGCTTCAAGGTTATCAGAAATTAAAGGAAGGGGATAAAGAAAATGAAAGAGACTCTTACTTCCCTTTCAGAGAAAGCACGTTGGGAAGTTTATGGCAAGCATAAGTTCAAGACGGTTATTGAAATGAGACAGTGATGCCAGACACGTGGATTCATTAGTGTGAAAAAAAAATGTTTATCCCTTAGGTCTGTTTACTGTCCCATTTGGATGTAGAAGAGAGTGATGAAAAAGAGATAGCAGGACACCCTAATTGTCTCTAGAAAAAGGCAGAAGCCCTGGAACTCATTACACCTCATTGTGTGAGAGCCCTCTCCTGACAGCTACACAGATGAAAGTGCTCTCTAGATAACAGGTCTTTGTTCCAACCAGCAGATTTAGTTTTCCAGAAGTAGAAGCCAATACTCAAAGCCTTTTTTTTTTTCTCCCCAACCTTGTCCGTTTGGTGAAGTAACTAGATTAAGCCTCCTGGAAAACAAGATAATAACAATCAATCATTCTCACCCTTCAGTCAAGCTGCAACCTTATGTAGAAATGCAAAGCTGCAGGTTTGCAATTGCCTTTATAAAATCCCATGCTTATTTTTACAGGTGGTACACATGAGCCTCAGTGTAATGTAGGGCTTGTCAATATTTGATACAGATACTTTGGCAGAAAGGTCTCTGCATTGCCCATCAGATAACATTTCAGAGTTTGTTTATCGATCAAGCTGACATAAGAGGAATCCACATTCACTATTATTTTAAGTGCTAAAACACTGGAATCACTTGGTATGACTGCTAGGAAGTGTGCCAGAAGTGTTTGGATCAAAACCATGCCCCTAAAGACTACTGAATGGGAATTTATAGTGTCTGCCCACATTATAATCTTTCCTTATGTTCACAACCACCTTTTCTGCACTGACCCTTGTTTTACAAAGGTAGAGACCAAGGCAACCTGCCATAGACCACTAGGTCCCTTAACCTGGCTCTGTATTTTCCAATTTCTAAGGCAGTGCTCTTTTTTCCTTAGACAGTGAAAGTTCTCATCTTGTTCTTTTTCTCAAACAAGCAATATCCTTACAAAAATCGATAAAGATTTAGTTTCCTTTCTGTAAAGATGAGGACTACCTGGATGGAATTTCAAATCAGTCCTCAACGAGTCTAAGGCTATCAGATAGCTTTTGATTTCCTCATTGAACATCTCATTTGCACTGGTGTGCTCTTTAAAGCAACCCTTCTGACACGTCTTTTTATTCAAGCATAACACAAGAGGCATATGAATCTATAAATTGATTTAAATCTCTTGGGAAGAGCTGGTGCTATTTGTACTGTACACTAAAATAGTAAGGAATTGCTATTTGCCATAATATTCTACGGCAATACTCTAAGGAAGGCTTATCTAATGTAGCATCTACAGAAGCATTAAACATGAATTGGAATACAGAATCGTTTGTGTCAATGGACTTGATTGATTGGGTTTTTTGAGATCGTGCAGGTGGTTTTTGGGTAATGAGCTCTTAGTTTTGGGAAACACTGTGTCTGTGTCCATAAGGAAAGCTAATATTATCAATAATGATGCTGTGAAGACAATTCTTGCTCACTGTGGAGGAAAACCTTAAATGAGCACCATCCATTCTCGTTACAGCCACACTTGGATCCTGTGCCTCTGTTTGTGTTTTCCTGGGTACCATTTTAGAAAATGACTTGTTAATATACTCCTTGGAGAGTACTCCCTATCCCAAGCTCCACACTCCTGCAAACTATACCACTTGATGCCCTCCCAGCTGTGTTTATGAGGTTGTCAGAGGAGTGGCAGTCACAGTAGTCCTGTTAATGGTATCTTCTTCTGCCTTCACTACCTGCTGATTACCATCTTAACTTGCCCAGCTACAGAATATAATGAAGCATTCCACTTAAAAAAAATAAACAAAGAAGCAATAACTTGTTCTTTACAAAAGATCATTTTTTTGATCAGAGCTTTGACCGTACACAGTTCCACTTACCACCACCTTCACCTTTGAGGTGTCCTTTTTCATTTGCTTGTTTCAGTGTTTGTATGTGCTATTAAGGTATTTATGGATTGGGGTCTCATTTGCATTTTATTAAAAGACTTAAGTATTTATAACTTGCTTTGTTCATCTTTAGTACCCAAGTCAGTGTGGATCATTAAAGGGAAAGACACATCAGACATGTAAGTATAAAGCAGCCTGGTTCCATGCTACTAAAATACTATATTAGAAAATCTGCAAGAAATCTATACACATGACTAGATTACCAAAATAGTTTCAGGGCAAAATCGTGTTATACTGTCATTAGAAACTATGTATTGTGCTTTGTTTCTTGGCAATGAAAATACATGTGTGCATCTGAAAAATATAAAAAGAATTTATTTGGAAATCATATCAATGATTTTGTGTTTCCTGACTTACATGAGGAGAAGAGTGGAACCTCCATCTTATGTAAGGAATGAGCTTGCACCAAACAACTCAAGACAAAATGGAATACTATTTGTAATCTGTGATGCTAGCTGCAGTAATTTGATACAGTTTTTTGGACTGCCCCGCAGTGTTTGTGCCCAGAATAATATGGAAGTAATTGTATTATGTGCTGGTCAGTTGGGTCTAATAAACTAGAGTAGATTAGACAACAATAAGAGGACTCTGATGAGTGGCTATGTAGAATATATACAAGGTATTATCAAGACTTGGAATTCTCAGTGTAATTACTACACTATTATTCATTGTGTCTTTCATGTGGAAATATCACATCATGCCTTATTGTGCAATAATTTATTACACAGAAGGAATATTTTGTGACAGCAGCATGACTATTGTATTACTCTGAATGATTGGAAAGTGCATATTAATTAACAAAACCCAACATTGTCTCTCAATTAATAGATACTCTGGTGATACCAGGATTTTAGGCATTCTTGGAAATGAATACAATTAGTGGCTACAGTGTGAAGATTTTTCTTTCTATTCTTAAAGATAAACATATCTCTGCAAGCAGAGGTTTGTGCAGTAACTTTATCTACTCTTACAGAAACTACAGTAGAGTAACTTGCTTATGTGTGCAATGAAAATTCCAATTGATAAAAAAGGCATTGAAGAGCATACCACAAACATATGAATTAGTGTTTTATATTTCAAATTTTGTTGGGATGAATTGCAACGTCTTATTGGTGACTTGTTAAAATATACCGGTATTAAGCAACATCATTTTATCAATCACTCTGTCATGTTTGCTTACATTCTTCTTTCTCAGTAAGGTTTTTAGGTACTTTCAACAGTCTTGACAAAGGAGTCTTGATATTCTTGATGAAACAATTCATTGCCACTATGGCCCATTAAATATCTCTGTCACAAGTGGTATTCAAACAGAGAGAATACACATTAAATTTTTCTTAGTGTCAGACTGAAAAGAAATGCAGATAAATTATTCTCTCTGTAAGCTGTGCACAGTGGTCAATGGTAGAGAAGAAATAATGAAGTCCCTCAGTGCTTTTTATAGCTTTTCTATCAACAATTGCTAGAGAGTGAATGATGGATACAAAGTGCCGACCTGAATGTTTCTGGAGTTTCCTTAAGTTTTAATGAGTCTCACTAATCAGCTCGCTTGTGTGCCTGAAAGTCCCTCTACCCAAACTTTCCTCCCTAGCACTCAGGCATACCACAGTGGTACAAACAAGGGCTGGGAAGTGCACTTGTGAAGAAAACTTTCCTGGCAGACAGATACAGCCTCAATATTTATACATAATTGCATTCATTTTCTTTCAAGTAAAAATTAGTATGTGATTATTATTCCTGAGTATTCTTGTATCCTGGTCACCAAAGCAATCTAATGCCAATGATGAGCAGCACCAGAATTTTTGTCTCATCTTCTTAGGGAGCTACAATATCGTTAGTCCTTGAATCAGGTGTTTTGTCCTGTCTGACTTTCAGCACATGAAGGTATTTCTTAAAACTCAGATGAGGGGTAGAATGGTACTCTGTTCTCTTCCCATTGGCCATTTTCCAGTTGTGTCCTTGTAAGCATTCTTAATCTTCTTTCTGCATTCCTTCACCAACCTACCCATCCTGAGAAACCGTAGATTCTCCTGGCAAAATCGAATCTTAAGGCTCTGTATGGCTGCCTTTATTGTAAAGCCATCAAGAATACTCACTCACCAACCCTTTTCTTCTTGGCTGTCTTACTACTTCAACACCGTGTCCCTCTACTCCCTTCCCACATTCTTATCTTCTACTGTCAAAAGATCTGGAGTCTATTTGTAATATTACAGTTACTGATTTCTCATCCCCAGTTGAATTTCTTGAGCAGTACCTAGAAAAATCTTTCCTTGTTCATAATCAAGTACTGTATTTGTAATGTCCAATATCTATTGCAATGCAGCTGAAAGTTGAACTAGGTCCAAGCCATGCTTACCTTCTCAAGCTAATTTGTCCTGAAATGGTTTGAAAAGCACCAGTGTTCTTGGCATAAAAAGATCAAAATTCTCATGTTCTTTCTGATTTATGCCTTGTCTTCTTTCTCTATTTCAGTCAACGTATGGGTTTGTGCTCTGACATGTCAATCATCTCTTTTCTTCCTTTATAACCATAGCCAATATTTTGCCTTAGATCCTTGACTGCTAACTAGGTAACTGCAGCATCCTCTTCATATTTCTTGAAGACAATTGTCTTATTCTTTCTTCCAGATAGCTGGCATTTCACTGATAATATAATCTCACTTTGGCATGTTTATTTTCTCAAAACATTTAAAATCCTCCCATTTATTTCAACACCTTTTATGTTGCTTTGTTCATATTTAGGAGTCCCTTTAACTACCTCAGCTCTATAAACTATTTCATTAACTCTTCTGAGAGCTCTAGTCTGTCCCTAATAGAACTGTATATTGCAGCTCAGAATTGTGTATATGCATGCACATATATACACACAAGTTGATGTGTGCACATGTGTGTGCATACACATACACACACTATTCTGTGGACACATAATTAGGATAATTTTTCTGAAACAACATTTACACTAAGAACATGAAATTGTTTTAATGTTTTATACTGTTATATGATAATTCCTTTATAGTATGTTGTCTGAGAGACTTAAATTTGTCTTCTAGTCATGATCAATAGTTTGATGCTACCCAAATACATTACTGTCTCTTTAACAATCTATCCCATTAGGAACACAGACATTTGATATATATCCCTTTATATCCCTTACCAGTAAGAAGACTTCCTAGCAATCTTTAATACTGGAAGTTTTCCAAGGAATTTTTCTCCATATCCCACAAATGCCCATTATATTTGCCAATTTTATGCTGTTTTCTTATAGAACTCCCTTTTCTATCTTGTTTGTGAATCAACTAGAACTAGAACTTCTTTGTAGCATTTTAAATGGTCAAGAAAAAGGTAGTAACATAGTGACAACTGATGGAATAATGTAACTGTATATGAAAAGTTATTCTGCTATTTTCAATTGAAGTATTTTTAAGTCATTAAATGTTTCATATTTAGTTGTTACATAAAAGTCTTAGAAGTATAATCAGAGGATCCTGAAGGGTTGAAATAATGGCTGTGCATACTGCTGGTGTGCAGTTGATGTACTTGATAACCACGACAACTTCACTGTGTGCCTAACCCGTTATCTTGTCAAAACCTTCCTTGTTTGTTTTCCATTTTTTTTGCAGCATTCTCAAATACTTTTCTCTAATCTTTCTTATTGCAGTCTCTGATTTTCCCACTGATCTACTAGATGCAATATTATATATATATATATATATATATATATATATATATATATATATATTAAAATGTAATGAAAATTGAAGTGGAAAAGTATGCATACCTCAACTTCCTGCCTCTGTTATAGCACTGTTCACATAAATAATGATCTGGTGAGGCCAACATCCAGATCTCATTTATTTGGTAGAAGCCATTCATCACAAGATTTTTCTGCCATAAACTCTGAAAGCTCAGTTTACCAAATTCAAACATTTTCAAATGTTTTTATTTTAAACTAAAACGTTTCTGAAATAATGATAGAGCTATTTTTAACTAACTTTTCTTTTTTAGGTATGAGGAGTTGGCCTTTAGCACAAAGTTTGTTGAATAATTAAAAATGTGCCATTCTCTTTTTAATTTGTCTAGGGAAGGTTTTGTATTTTAAGATAAACTGGGACACTAAGTTTTAGAGGCACATATTGCATCAGATTTTAGAACTAAATTTAAATTCATTTTCAACATTCTGCACTGTGATATATGCAGATTAAAAGGAAAGTGACACACATAAAATCATATCTGTTAAGCATTTTAAGCTTAAGAAAATAGCTTTTCACTCACCAGCTCTAAAATGGTGCTTACTGGCAGAAATTTTCCAGCATTAGTGAGCTGTCAGAAGGCAGTGGTACTGAAGGCATAGAGAAAGACTATTGATGGGGTAACTATCAACATAAGGTTTCTCTGCTAATACCATTTACTTCCACTCCAACATTTGCACACAAAATAGGTTTCGCTCTTGTTTCATTTGGTCCTTATTATGTTTTCTAAGTAGGTCTCATGGTATGATGACAGATTTCATACTCTCTCTTGACCTTGTCTGTTGTCCATGTTGACTTAATGTTCTCCCATTTCCGAGGTATGATTTTTGTATAGCCTCTTTTTACAGAGACATCAGCATTGATAGGAACATGATACTATAGATACACTGAAGATGTTAGATTATAAATTTATATCTCATATTCACAGTTGACTAATATAAATGACATAAATAGCATGTCCTATAGAAAAATATTGAAGTACATATTTATTGATCAAAATGTGTAACTTCTTAGAGCACATAAATGAGTTAATATTATTCCATGTGAGATTTGTTCCTCTGCTCCAGTCATTGATATTGGCATTTTGACAAGCATTGCTACATATGTATTACTTACTACCTGCACAGTAATTATGATATTTTTGTGAGATAGATACTTTAAGTTTTTCCCATCCTTATCATTGAAAAGAATATTGTTTTAAAAATATTTTTCATATGATTTAGTAATCTTATCATGTTTCTAGGAGCAATTGTTTCTGATACACAAGTCTAAAATATATTTCACATAGAAAAGGAATTTGAAAGTCCTTATAGGAGTCATGAGTGCTAAATAATGGTTACCCATTATTGGAGTGAAGATAAGCTACATATTAATTAAGCTTTGACATTCTTATTCTATGATGAGAACAAGGATATATAAAATATCATTGAATTACTTCCCAATATTATAAATTAAAGCAATAACATCTTTTATAAAAGCTAACTGTACTTTTTAAAAATTTATATAAATATTTGTTGTATGTATGTGTGAGTCTGTATGTACCTGTATGAGTTCATATGTATAGCATATATGTATAACATGAACATGAAAAACGGTGTCAGCTACCCTGAAACTGAAGTTACAGGTATTTGTGAGCCACTACATGTGTTCTGGGACCTAAACTTAGGTCTTCTACAGGAGTAGTAAGTACTCTTAAATGCTTTACCATCTTTCCATCTCCAAAATTTGTTCTCAATAAGTTCAAAACCTGGGTAATATTAAAAATAATATAAAACAATATATAATGTCCTTATCTATATTGTTTCAACCAGATGGGAACAGATAATACAGTATTTAAATTTTGTATTTTCCTTAACACATGGTTTATTAATATTTAATTTACTATACATGAAGTCATAATTATCATCTTAGGCCAATCTAGCTTGCAGTTGATAACTCAGAAAGTACTCAATATAAAAATTGGCTCAGATTCCTATATGCTTAATGGGCTTGAAGAAAATCTATCAGGAGATCTTTGATAATTGCTAATGTCTATAAGCGGGCCTTACTCTACCTGAACTAAGCCTTCCATTAAAAACTGTGCATTATCTATGTTAGTAGTATAGAGATGACTTGTCCAAGGAAAAATCCAAACATAAGCTGCCTTTGTCTCATTAGCTGAACACACACACACACACACACACACACACACACACACACATATATATATATATATATATATTTCTAATACATGCCTATATGGAGAGGGAGGAAACAGGTTAAAAAGAGAAGAGAGAGGGTCAGAGAGAGACAGATGACATATAAAGACAAACAGACACAGACAGACAAACAGAGAAGTGGAGACAGACCCAGAGACAAATACAGAGACAGACAGAAAGACACATTGAGAATTTAGCTCTTGAGATTGAGCCCAGGGCCTCAGGTATTCTTCCTTAAATCTACATCACCAGTCCAAAAAATGTAGAACTAATTTTCATCACTATTATAAACCAACTCTAACATTTGTCTGAAAAATACAGTTAGCTTTCCATATGTTTTATATATATATATGTGTGTGTGTGTGTGTGTGTGTGTGTGCACTAAAGTATATATGCATACACATGTGTATTTGTGTGTATACATTCTCTTTAAATAAGAAATCTAGAGGAATCTAGAGCTATGAAGTTTCAAATAGTGGGCTGCATTTTCATGATCTATCAACATTTGCACTCCATTATAAAGCTCATTTTCTTCACCTGTTGCTCTTACTTTGAATGTTCCTAAATTTAAGCCTTTACAACTATTCAAATGTTAATTAAAAATGAATAAAGCAAATTCCCCACAGACTGGATAGTATAAAGTAAAAATGATGAGAGACTTTTTATGTCTCCTAGAAACCCAGTGTATTTTTCAGAGACTATTATTAAGCCCCTCCTGGTTTTCTTTCAAACTAGAAAACTCTGAGTCCTTGAAGGAGCCTCACAGTGTCTTGCATAATCTCCACCTTCACAGAATGCCTCATATACAAACTAACAAACAGAAGGAAGCACAATTGAATGTAATGTAAATACTCTGAATCCATAGTCCATGGTACAAAACTACCTAAGAAAACACTTCCAAACCATATCTATTTTTATTTTTAAGAGACACGTTTCACTTAAGAGACACATTAATGTTTTGCACATAAGAGTTAGCTTCATATTTATAAAAAATAATACTAATTCCTAGATGTAGTTTCAGAATTTTGTAAAGTTTGACGTTTCTTTTTTCTACGGGTGTGTGTGTGTGTGTGCATGCGAGCACACACCTGTGTGTGTGTGTGTGAGTGTGTGTGTGTTGTCTGTATGAAGGCCAGATGTTGACTACAGGTGTTTTTCAGTAATCATCGTATTTTGAAGTATGGTCTTTCAGTCAACCTGGAACTCACTGGTTCAACTAAAGTGGCTCTATAGCATACTGCAGAGATGATCCTCCTTTCCCTCCCACAGTGGAACCACTGGTATGTGCCATTGCACCAGTTTTTTCTGTGAGTGCTGGGGATTGAACGTGGTTCTCCATATTTGAATGGCTATCATTGTCCTGACAGACTTTACCCCTCAGCCTTCTTTCTTTTCTATTTTCTCTCTTTAGTCCCAAGTTAGTACTTGATAGTCACTCATTGAGTTTCTATTACTATCTTCTTATTGTTTATTTATCTGTGCTACAGTATTTTTGATTCTATGCTATGTGCACATTATAATATCTGTGTCTCTAGTTTATAGTTTCTTATTAATGGTTACCTGCAACCCTTTAAACATACAGGTTATACTGTAACTCAGATAATGCTCAGGAGCTAGTTTACCAGTCTTATTGACTGGATGTTAATCTAGTTACTAGTGAATATTTCAATCTGTTTTTTTTTCCCCTCATTTACTTCTTATTCTCACAACTCTAATTTCATCAAAAGCACAAAATCACGTAAATATGCAGCACCATCATTGTTGTGAATACCCAATAGAACCAGTATCAATGACCATGTTTCTTTATTAGTGCACCTTCCCTTGTTTCTGACTAATATTTCTTCTACTTATGGGATTAAGATGCCACATTAAACCACATTGCAAATTATGACATGGAATGGTCAAGTATCATAACTAGAAAGCTCATTTTTTCTTCTTTCATTAACGATAAGTACAGCTGCTGGTAATTGCCTACTCTCCGTCCATGAATTATTATATAAGGAAACCTAAGGGGCCATGAAAACACTTGTGACAGTTACAGTCCAGAGGTGCTGAATGTCTTCTGGTACCATATATAAGGCTCACAGTAAGATTTCAGAATAGTGGTGAATAAAGTCCAAAGTCCCTATTCAGGATGCTGTATCAAGTGATAAAGTTTATTCTAAAAACATATTTTAGATAATAATGAATTAGAGTTTGCTGAGCATGGTTTTACAAATCTATATGATTCTTGGAGGCAGTGATAGTCTAAAAAAAGGTTGATGCATTTAGTTGCTCTTGACGTTTTCATTAGTTGAATATACATTTGTACATTCCCAGATGATACATTGGAACTTCTATCATTGATAACAGCTTGACTCTCACTTTCAATTATGTTTCATTACTTTGATTTTAAAATACTTTCAGAGGAAAATTCCTCACCGATGTTTAAGGCAACTGGACAAAAGCCAGGACTATCTGCACTGACTGACTGAATGTGTCATTGCTCAGGGTCCCAGAGGGTAGGGATTGCAAACAGAAGGAAAGAGATGGCCTGTCCTTATAGAAGTGCAGCCTCCACTAGATAGCATGTTTCAGTAAATTTCCTGTCCCTTTATTACTGCAAGCAGTGTGCTGTGAGTTTTATGAACAAGTGAGAGGTCTTTATTTCCCATGCTGGGACTCGACAAGTGGTTTTTGGGTTAAAACAAAATATGTCAATTGTTCTGTTCTATGAGTAATGGTCTTCAGAAAGTAAATTACTATGTGATTTCCCAGGGCAGAAATTATACAGAAGAGAGGTCATTGGCTACTCCACAGGGAAAATTAAAGCTTTCATTAGGGAAGCAACCTTGGGGAAAAAATCATGTTTTCCCACCTTCTCCCTATTTGGAGGAAGAATGACAAGCATGTGTGAGTGGAGAGTGAAATTCGGTGCTCTGGTCTACTTAAAATGCCTCACAGCAATACATCAATAATAACTAGGTCCTTGTGAACTCCATTATTGTACCAGTGGCAGCTATTCCAGAGTTCTGTTTACATTTATACTCTTTCCTTTCTATTATAGTTAAGATATTGTTCAGATATGAAGACAGAAACTTTTGAGAATCTAAGAATAAATCGCCTATTCTCAGCTGGGCTTCATACTAGAGTAAAAGTTATTTTGAGAGAGCGGGTGTCTTTGTCTGTCCGGTTTGCTGATCTCTTTGGGTTTTGTCCCTCCTTAACCTGATCAGCTCCTCCCTCTTTTGCTTTGTTCAGTGTAATTTCCCCTGAAATGGTCACCTGCATTTGACCTTTCATTTCTCCTGCCTGAGGAATTAGATTCAGCTCTGGTTAAAGATAGAGACGTCTCTTATGACAATCACTCACTCATATGTAACAGTAAGACTCTTAGAACAGATACCAGCCTTGAATTATAAAGGAACTACTTTTGTGATTTAAATTAAACTTAGATCATAGAAAACCACTATAATTGTGATCTGTTGAAGAATGTGTATTGTTTTTATAGATATTTAAGCTACTGAAAATTTTGCATACAATTTATGGTGCACATTTAACTATAACACAGTTTTTTAGGTTTCAAATATTCATAGCAACTGTGTAAAATATTACCTTTACAATTTTGTTCCAGGCTGCAAAGAATATCATTTGGGGTACTTGGGTTAAATAGGGCTTGTTAAAATGTATTTCATTCTTTCTTTTAACTTTCTTTCTCTCAAGAAATGCTGGAATTTTTTTTAAAAAAATGTACCATGACATGAACTTTGCATTTTATTGGATAACTGACTTATAGAGATAGCTAGAGCAAAATTACTCAGCACTAACTTAAAATATCCCACTGGGGATTAGTTGCAGCAGTCAAATAAGTCAAGAAGGGCTTAGAGGGAAGAATAGCATGCAGGAAAAGGAATTTGTCTGCTCTTGAAGATTGTAGTAAAGTGAATGCTGTGGAATTTAGACTTAGCAACTAAAGTAGAGAGTACTGAAGGGCCCTGTCTAATCAGCAACACTTAGGGATTTTCCAAGGCCTTTGTGCACTGAAGAACTTGCATAGTGGGTTCTCCTCCTCATCTGTTGGAAAAGGCAGCAGACATTTCTGAAAGCTGGAAGGTTGTCTTGAAAGTAGTTCACGAAAAGATGGTGCCAACATTGCCTGCCTTCTTCTTATCTCTGATATCCAACATCTCATGTCAGAACCACAGAAGCAGGGACAGTGATTACCATCTAGAAACTAGCTGATTAAGCACCCAACTGACTCTCAAACACACTGAACTTTACAAACAAGTGCACTCAAATAATAAATATTCCTGCTGATGGAAATGGAGTTTTCGCTAATAAATAGGCTGAGATTTCATTAAGTCAAACTTGTATTTACTGAGAATCTAACAGGTTGAAAGGAAGAGGTAAGACTGAATGCCTCCTTCCAAGGACTTGTGTTAAGTTATTAAGTATTCAAGGTTTAGAGTCTAATTATTATTAATTGACTTCTTAATGGAGTTTATTGCTTATTATCCTTAAACAACTTCTTGTGATACAAGAATGTTTAATTTGCTTCAGAGCCCTCAGCTTTCGTATTTGCTCAGGATTGCTGACAGAGATCCTGTGCTGATTTTAAAAGATTCCTTTAAGCACTCTTCATTGTAATGAACCTTGGTGGCAGTACCTTTTGAGAACCTCAAGAATTATTATGTAAGATTACACAGTACTGAAATGTTCTGGTTATGGCAGTCCTGATACAAACCAACCAACCAACCAACCAACCAACCAACCAACCCCAAAAAGCTATAATTCAAGAAATCACCAAGAATTCTACTAACTTTATGAATTGTATAAAAACACCAAGATGATTGTACTTTCAAAGTTGATATTTCTGATGTTGATTTCAGGACCTTCAATATTTAAATCTAAATGTTGAAGGCTAAACAAAACTTTCTCCATTAAAAGGAAAAAACTTGGACCAGGGATATAGATCCAACACTTGGGGCCAAGGCTAATATACTAAGTTCAAGCTCATGAATCCGTAAATTAGAACAGAGAACCAACTCTGGATGTTGAACTCAGACCACATATATGATACACCCACCAAAATCCCACACATATATAATAAATAAAAATATTTAAATACTTATTAAAACTTATCTTTTTATGATTTTAATTCATATTAAAATCTTTTCTCAGTTTTTATTGATTTTTTCTGTTGTTATTCTATTTTTAAAGCATTTTTACTTTTTCTAAGTACATTTGGTTTTTTTTATAGTTAATTTGAACATGGGTGGTGGTAGCACACACCTTATTCCAGAACTCAGGAGACAGAGGCAGATGAATCACTTAGTTTGAGGTCATCCAGGTCTACAGAAAGAGTTCCATGCTGGCCAGGGCAACACAAAGAAACACTGTCATGAAAAAATGAAAAAAAAAGTTAATTCTAAATACACTGATATGAGACATCTTACTTGAAAAAAAAAAGTCTTTATCACTGTGTAAGCATCAATGTATATTTAGAATAAATTGGACATTAATTTTACTTTTAAATCTGGTGCAACAGTTAATAGCTATGCACAGTACTGGATGCAAATTTTTTCTTATTCCAGGGAGATAAAAGCTAATAAGACATCTGTTAATAATTTGTATCTGAAGTCTCTGTTATAACTAACTCTGGTATACAATCAAAACTGTATATTTGGCAGGTCATCTACATACAAACACAGAATTAACTCCAGGGCTGTAAAATAAGACCTGCACAGAATGCCAAGCCTCATCAGCAGAGCATCAACAACCCAATGCTTTGTCATTCATCAACCATGTCAACATCGATGATCATTATACTCAGAATCCAAGTGATTTATCTCTTCCTTAACATGAAGAAGTGATGCGTAATTTCACATGTATAACTTCCTGTTTTCTAAACGTTTGCAACTTACTAACTAGTAATGCACTGTTCTGTGATATAAATAGTTTTTTGCCCTAGAACAAGGAATAAATGCTTCAGTGGAGGACATAATGTATCTTGGAATTAAACTGTATCCAAGTTGAAAACTTGAAGATAGTGGATACATAGTCCAAAACATAATGTGCTCAATCAAAGCTTAAAAAATACAAATACTATACAGATTTTTTTTTTTTAATAAAGCTGTCCTGCAAAATCCCCAGGCAAGCTTATTACATTCATTCTTGCAATTGGTTGCTTTGTGAACAGTTTTAAGTTCCTTACCCATCAGTGTTTGTTTCTTTCTCAAGGCGGGTGCACATTACCCTCTTTCAAGTGAGAGTGATGTGTGGTAGTGGGCTAATATGGTATCTGATTTTACGGTAAAAGGCAAAATATATGTGGACACATTTTCTTTAATATAAAGCTTTGATTTGCTCCTCCCAATCTAAAGAGGAATTATTACTCTGTGTATGTATGAATGTGTGTGTGGGGGGAAATATTTCATATTTATAATAAAATGTGTTATCCATCTCTTATCTTGAGATAATCCCTTATATACACAGGGGCAGGCAGTCACATTTTAAGATGTGCATCCTTAAAATCTTTGGGGGCCATCCAAAGCTTAGAAATGGGAACCAAATATGAAAAATGTTCAAGTAAAACTGGAGAAAAGTTTGCTGTGGTTTTGTTGTTGTTGTTTCACCCCTTCTATGATAAAATTGGATGGACTCTTAAAATTCTTAATGTTAAAACATCCCAGAAACAAGAAGATGTGATTATTTATATATTGTCAAATATGATTTCAGGTAAATTCTGATTTTATGAATGTAACCCTTTGAACAGAACAATTTGATAAATAGAAAGGATTTTTATTCATAGTAACATGCAAAGTCCTTACTATCATAAGAGATGACTTACAATTTTTATATCAGTGCCAATATCATCTTTAAAATAGTGATTATTATTGCCACACCGCATGCCATTTCAAGGTATATTTAGCTACATTAGCAAATATATGCAAGTCATCATAAATTTATTGCCCCAAACCCAGAACAAGAAGAAACATAAATAATATCGAAAAGTGAATACGGACCATAGGATCTTCTGCCCCCTAAATTGCTATATTTGGGCTTTGAATCCAGTACTGAAATTCTTGACAGCTTCAGGAAATATGAAGAAACTAAAGATTCACAAAGGAGAAAATACCTGTTTCTCAGGGGATGCTTTCTTCGCTGCTTGTACATATTTCCCAAGTAGAGCTTCACATAGAAGTCTTCACTGAAAGACTTTCCCAGTACCATCTGATGGCAGGGCTAAGAATAATCTGGCTTCCCTATAGGGCTTGTCAGTAAAAACAAGGAATGAAATTTTTTTTTTTTGTCATTGTTGGTTTGTTGTTGTTGTTGTTTTGTTTTCTGTTTTTTTTTGTTTTTTTTTTCCCGAGACTGGGCTTCTCTGTATAGCCCTGGCTGTCCTGGAACTCACTCTGTAGACCAGGCTGGCCTCAAACTCAGAAATCCGCCTGCCTCTGCCTCCTGAGTGCTAGGATTAAAGGCATGCACCACCACTGCCCGGCACAACAAAATGTTTTAAAAATCAATCCATCAGACCACTGTTACAGACTGAGCAAGCTAAGAACCTCTAACTGGAGCATCTTTGCACAAAGCTGCTTTTCTCACTTTTTTGTAGTTGTATTTTCACTGACTTAGATACAGCTCAATAGTCTCTTAGATCACTAATGTTTGGAGGTAGCAGGAAATCTCCTGTTGTAGATCCAGGGACTATATTAAACAAACAGACAGATAAACAAACAAAATAAAAAATGAAACATACAATCAAACAAACAAACAACAGAAATAGACCCAAACCATCTTCATCTTACAGTACTCATGGTACCTGATGTGTAGCAGATCCAAGAGGTGAATGGTTTAGGTGAATCCAGATCTGCTTGTTTGGTTTCTATCGCTTTATCTAAACTAGGGACTCCTAAATGGGGGACACATTCCCTCACAGGACAGTGCCTACGGCCTTGGATAACAAACTTTCTGATATTATGCATCAAGTTGTCATACAAATATTTTTCCTGACCTTAGCTTTGGATGCACCACTATGAATTCTGTAATGGAAAAGCAAGTTTTAAAACTGTATCTGTCACATATTTTCTCCCAGAGCATTATACAGACTATTTGTCTATTTCTGAAATGCAGGACTATTTGATTTTTAAAACAGTATTTTAGAAAAGACTTGAAAGATGTAGTTTCTGCTCATTGCTATTTTAGGACATAACAGGAAATGTTGACTGGAGAGGTCAATATTTATTACTGACTCTTTGGTTTGAGACACTTTATCCATAATGAATATTGTGGTGGTTTGAATAACAATGACTCCCATAAGTCCATATCTTTTAATACTTGATCGCCAGTTGGTGAAATCGTAAGGGAAGGATTAGAAAGTAAAGTCTTATTAAGGGATGTGTCTTGGGGCTGTGGGATTTAATTCATTAAAAGCTCCCTGCTTTGCGGAGTCCACTCTCTTTATCCTGCCTGCCATTCAAGATGTGAACTTCCAGCAGTTCCTGCCACCATACCTCTCTCTGTCATCATGGACTCTAAAGCCCTGGAAGGTTAAGCCCAATTAAATGCTTTCTTTTATGAGTTGCCATGGTCATGGTGCTGTATCACGGGAACAAAAAGTAAGACACATTTGGATGAGGCATGTCACTTGCATTATGTTACCAGGAAAAATGGAAAATTAATCATTGAAATTTGTTCACATGAAGATCTTATCACCCAGTATGTAGCTTATTCAGAGAGAACTAGCTAACACATGGGTGGAATTTTCTAAAATGCATGTGTCACTTTAAATTCCAACCACTATTACATAATTATGATATAGGATTATTTTGTCACAGAAAAAAGCTGCTTTTTGAATTTTTTTCAAAAGTGAGAGCTCTACAATACTTTACTTAACAAAGTGTCAGGCAAAAATTTTAAAATACCTTAGGACTGATTCCTTTCCTTTCCTTCGCAAAATTCTCTGCTTCTAGGAAGGAGAATTTTGCTGAAGAAAATGATAAAGTGCATTAAATGTCTCATAAGCATAAAGAGACTTGGTGGACCTAGGAACAGGTAGCCTTTGATGTTGGTCTTTCAGTTACCTGAAGTTGATACATTTTTCATCAGAGAGGACTTCTATTGATATTATGATATTATTATTCTTGAAACTAAAGTTTCCTTATTTAATAATTGTGAAGGGATATCAAATAGTTTCTGAACTTCCTTGAACTCTCAAGCATGCTCTTTTACCTCAGCAAGATCAAGCCTGTTCTGAGTTGATATGGTGATCTTTTTTGGTGCCTCTGGCTCTCCAAGAGCATTCTACAGTACTTCAGCCAACCAGCATGCTGTCTGGAAACTTGAGAATACAATTTTCTTCTTTACCTTTGCTATTCATATGACAGATTGGGGGTCTCAAACTAGTGTAAATTCCTTTACAATGGTTACACTTTGTTTTTTATTTCAGTTTACATTATTTTACCTTCTTTATTTTTACACTTTCTGTATTATATTACAACCCCAGAACAATCAGTTCCTGCTTTTATATTCAGTCTACGGCATTCATATAAAATATTCACTTGGTTACCGAAGACAAATGTTTTTCTTCATCCCATTGACAACTCTTACCTTCTGCTAAGGATTATTAGATTTCTCTGTTTAATTGGGAAATGTTCATACCCTAATGAATAATAATGAGTGAATGAGTTATCTTTGTTAACTTTTCTGATTGGGGAGTGCTATTATATAATCATATGAAAAGAAATTCATTACTTACTAGCACTAATCATACATTGCTAACTTGGCTGAACATCTGAGCTCAATCCCAAATTCATAGAAAGCTGATGCAACTGATAGTCTCCTGGGCTGAGCAATTAATTTGGTTTAAATTGCTATAATCTGAATAGGTGAGCAACTCATCACCTATACCCATAATAGAGAGAGTTATGTATTTATAACATCATACCAACATTCCTTTGGATATTGCAGCTCCTTTAGGTTGGCTTTTGGTATTTCAAGCAGAGGCTTACACATAGAAAACTTTCTACATTTTGTAGTGAAGGTAATCAGACCATAGCAGAGGGTGTGCAGAAGAGAGGAAGACAAGGCCCTGTACCTTTCTGTACTGTTAACATGATATATTGAAGTGGCACACTGGTTGTTTGTGGTCAACTTGGCATAAACATAGACATACCTCGAAAGGCTGTGTTAACTGAAAAAATAATCCCTAAGACTGGCCTACAGGAAAGTATGTAGGGTATTGTCCTGATGAGTAGTTTATATGGGATGGCTCACCTGGACTCATGGTTGTGAATAGTATAACCAAGCAAGCTGAACAAGCCATGGAGAATGTTCTAGTAAGCATCATTCCTATGGCTTCTGCTTTATTTCCTACCTCCAGATTTCTACCTTGAGTTTCTATCTTGAATTCCCTTAGTGACAGAGTATTATTGGGACCCATAAGCTCAAATAAGCCCTTTCCTTACCAACTTGATTTTAGTTAGTATGCTTTGTCATTGCAGTACATACTGTATAAAGGACAGAAGTTGTCACCAGAAGTAGGATGTTGATGTGACATACCCAACCACATACCATAGGAAAGATACTGTAGGCTGGAATATCAACTGACTGCTCAGAGTTAGGACTGTTCTATGGGAGCTTGGAAAATGAAAATATTGAGAGCAATGCATATGATGGAATCCTGACTTGTGCAGGTTCAGATGGAAGTCTGTGAGTCCCTTAAAGACTTGATTGGGGCCACTGGTATTTACAATTAGGTATCTGTGATTCTGGTCAGTTGGAGCTGAAGAACTGACTTCAGTTAAGAAGAGACCAACATCATTTTAAAAACTTCTGGAAAGTGTTCTCCAAGGGCCAAGGCACAGAAACTGAGGGTAAGAAGAGGCCAAGGCTGTGACAAGTGCTAGCAGCCAAATTTGTATGTAAGAGTTCCCCAACTGATATTGGCTTTGAAGACATGAAACAGTCAGAGAGAACACATGAGGTTTTTTACTGTGAGATGCCAGAGCAAAAGCTAATGGTGAAGATGCAGCCTTAGAAGCAGTAGAAGCCCCATAATTGAAGGGGCCACAGAGAGAAGTTGAGGGTTGTCATCATATGGTAGGAGTTGGAGTCTCTGAAGAGTTGCTGGGAGAAGCTATTGATCAAAGTGTAACATAGTTGCAATGAAAACCACAGCATTTTGGAGACACCAATACCGTGGAAAGACTACCAAGAACATCATGAAGTGTGGCGTGGAACCAGATTGAGGCTATGAAAATCATTATGTGTGTTGTGGAGAGCACTTTTGCTCCCAGAAGACCATGAGTCCTAGAAGCCTGCCACTTAACTCTACACTGTTGGATGTTGGTTTTGCTTCGATGTGAATCTAATGATGTCCTAGATTTTCCCCCTTGGAATAAGAAAGTATGTAACTTATTTTTGGTCTTACAGGAACCCACAGCTGAGAGACTGAGACTTTCAAAGAGACCTTAGAGTTTTAGAGACATTTTGGGAGTTTTAGAGAGACTTTGACATTTGAGAGACTTTGGAAATTTAAAGAGAGTTTTAGATGTTTTAAAGAGATTGAACTTTCAAATTGTTTAGAGTTTTAAAGAATATGGACCTTTTAAACATTGAACTACTTTATATTATCATGTTGGTATTAATGTGAGATCTCAATTAAACACAGAAAGAAATGATTATATGATTTAATAGTGATGTTTGTATGTCAATTTGACAAAGGTGTCAGTGGCTTAATGGTTTTGTTTGTTTTGTTGTTTTTTGTTTTTGTCAAGTTGATGCAAACCTAGAAAAACTGGGATGAAGAAATCTTTTTATTGGTTATTTTATTTATATTTCAAATGTTATCCCCCTTCTCAGTTTTCCCTCCACAAAGTCCCCATTCCATCTCCCATCCTCCCCTCCCCACTTCTATGAGGGTGCTTCCCCACCCACCCACTCCTTCTCCCGGCATCAAGCCTTCACAGGACCAAGGGCTTCCCCTCCCATTGATGCCAGATAAGGCAATCCTCTGCTACATATGCAGCTGAGCCATGGGTACCTCTATGTGTACTCTTTGGTTGGTGATTTAGACCCTGGGCACTCGGGGGAATGAGGAAATCTTAATTGAGAAAATGCCCCCATAGGAATATAGGCAAGCCTATGGATTATTGTCTTAATAACTGAAGTGGAAGGGCCCAGTTTGCTGTGGGCAGTGTTGTATATAGACCCATGGTCCTAAATTGTATATGAAAGCTGCCTGAGATAACAAAAGAGAGGGTATTCCCCCATGGCTTTTGTTTCAGTTCCTGCCTCAATATTCCTATCTTGAACTTCTATATTGACTTATTTTCATGATAGACTATGGATGGGACATCTAAGTTTTAATAAGCCTTTTCCTTCCTAAATTCCATTTGTTCATAAAAAATATAGCTGTATCCCCTAAGACAACTATGTTCAATGTTTTTTTAAAGCCAATATTAAACAAAACAAATATTTTAAAAAAGTGCTTGAATACAGCTTTCAAACAACCATGATCAGAATCTATTTTGTTGAAACAACAGCTTTCTTACAGATTCCCCACAGTTGCTAGTGTGTGGAAATGTGATTTATTAACTGTTCACATATGGACCATACTAAACATAACACCTTAGATGCTCTACACAGATGCTGCTGTTAAGGCAACGCAGATAGCAGCTGCCTTCCAAACAATTCCTGATGAAGGATGTATCCTGAACGCATGCATTTTTCACATTAATCAATGGCAGTTTGAGTAGAGCAAGGGCACCAAACATTTGGATCATGTGCATTACAGGAAGTGGTGGAGCCTAATAAACTGCCTCTGGGCAGCTCACCATTTCTCTGGATATACTCTCCAGTCTCACAAACTCTTAGAATTCTCTGTCAGTTTAAACGATCTCAGCCAAACAGCCAGATTGGAGTTGTTTTTATATGATAGGTTATATCCTGGTCCCAACATATATAACCATATCTAATTCTTTCTAGAAACATTGAGGTAGTCGTTATAATTATTGTACAGAGGAAAAAATGAGGTTTAGAAAACCTTAATTTCTCCAACATTTTTCTAGTTTCGAATGCTAAGACAAAGCAATATGACTAAGGAATCTTAAAAAAGGAATCAATTAAGTTGGTATTAGAGTGTGGTTAGAATCCATTTCCATCATTGTAGCAGGCAAGCAAGCATGGCAGTGTAGCAATAGCTGAGAACATAGATCTGATCCACAAGTATCAGGGAGAGAGAGGGAAGTTGCTTGTCAGAGAGTTTATTGATTTTTATTTCTCAAACTGGTATTTACTTAAATTTTTGTGACATTACTGATTATTCATGATCTTTGTATTTTTGCAAATGGTCTTCAAACTGGGACAGCCCTTTACTAACCAGCCCTTCTAGAAATCCTCTGATATTCAATGTCTTACATACAATCCATTGCTATGATAAAAATAATAATAATAATAATAATAATAATAATAATAATAATAATAATAAAAAGTAACATATGGGCAAGGACTGTAGGAGATGAAGGGGTTTGCAACTTCATAGGAAGAACAATGATATCAACCTACCAGATCCCCCAAAGTTCCCAGGGACAAACCACCAACCAAAGAGTGCACAAGGGGTACCCATGGCTCCAGCTGGATATGTAGCAGAGGATTGCCTTATCTGGCATTACTGGGAGGAGAGCCCCTTGGTCCTGTGGAGGCTTGATGACCCAGGATAGGGGAACGCTAGGACGCTGAGACAGGAGTGGGTGGGCAGAGGGGAGCATCCTCATAGAGGCAGGGGGAGGGAGGAAGGGATGGGGGCTTGTGGATGAGAAACTGGAAAGGGGGAATAACATTTGAAATATAAATAAATAAAATAACCAATAAAAATGAAAAAAGTAACATATGGGAGAATGGATTTATTTTTATCACATTATCAAGTTACAGATCATCATAGTAGTCAAGATAGAAAGGAAATTAAAGTAGCTGGTCACACCACATCCACTGTTAAATGCAGAAATATAGAGGGGTATACATGTTCACTATTTCACTTGCTTGTAGGCAACTGGATTTCTCTACTTATATGTACATATACAGGACCTCTAGGGAACAGTGCCACCCACAGAGAGCTGTGTCTACCCACATCGATTAAATGACTTTAAGATCATTCTCTGAAGACAGTTTCTCATTGGGACTCTTACCATGAGGTCCCAGGTTATATCAAGATGACATAGCTTACTGTCACAGGTGACTATATGAGCTAAAGACGAGTATCCTGCTAGATTCTTCAAATGAGCTCTAACCTCATGCCTATGGTTCCAAGGAAGAACACTGGAACAGACCTTTAGAAGTTGAGAGAAGGTCTGGTGCGTATTTTTCTGTGTATTTAGATATTTTGCCCTCTGGGATATGATAGTTGTGTTTGTATGGACTGTGTCTTGAATCTGAGGTTTGAGAAACTAAAATGTTTTTGAGGTTAATCTGGTACCTAGATTCATGGATTGGGTTTTGTCTCAGTCTGTGGGTTCTAAGCTAGGAATATTACCTGGTGCGATAATTTTATCCACTTGACTCTAAAATCATGGGGAAGATATTGACCCAGAGTCTAGAGGTATTAACCTAGAGTCTGGTTCCATGGATGCTGTTATAGTTCCTAGTACCATGGATGTCAGCCTGGATTTAGGGTTCACTAGAACAAACTGATGCTGGTGTCCATATAAAATTGATGCTAGTCACCCACGTTTCTGCACATATTCAGTTACCACTCTTCACCGTATGTTGCATCAGATGGGTTGATTAATAATGTAGTCCTTTCTATCCATGTTGCTTTTTATCTCATGCATGCTCCACTCGATTACTACAAATACTTACTTGGGTATCCTCAATCTATTGAAGGTGTGCTTATGTGTGTAAAGTGGCGTTCTGGAAACTAACATCATACCAGTGGTAGTTCCCTTTTTGTCTTTAAACAAGACAGCTTTGAAAACCTGAACATTTAAGCAAACCCCCATGTAAACAAATTTCTCATTTGGTTAATTCAAGTGTGCTCACTTTGGACAGTACTCTGAAGAGTATATCCAGAGAACTGGTGAACTGCTCAGAGGCAGCTTATATTTAGAATTCTTTATCAGACTGGAAACAAAATTCAGAAGTGGTTCATTTTCAGCACTATTAAGCATATCAAAAAGTTTCAAAAATTTAAACTATTATTTACTCCAACATAATCTATAAAGCCATGAAAACATCTGTATATGTTTTGATTTTAGTAGAACCACAAATTCAAAAAAGCACCATTTCAGGCTTCAGTTTCTGGCCTAGTGACTTCATCATTATGCTTTAAGGAGATGATTTATCCCTGTTTGTAGAATGGGAGCAATCCTGCATCTCTAATTTAGTAATGCAGGGAAAGAATTCGTACAAATTGGAATTACACAGGACAGATCCTTGAATGTAATATGTTCCTAATGAATGCTGGTATATGTTACTAGCTTTAAAAACGGGTTTGCAGAACCACTAAAGGGGTTAACCACTAAGTAATTGGGAAAATGGCCAGTCTCTACTTGTGCACAGGTGGTACATCCTCACATATGTACAATATACTACAAGTACACATACACACATACACACACACATACTTAAAGAAAAATAGATTGAGTGACTTAAAAAAATAGCCCAATGTGGCAAGTCCAGAAATTAAAAATATTTATAAGCTGAGATCATATGTCATACCTCTGTCCGTTCTCAAATGATCCTAAACAACAATATGGAGATCTGCACTTAAAGTCTATCTAAGGATATTGCCCTGACAAAGCTAACACCTCAAAATAACGGGTGAGAAAAATAAAAGCAAGCAGCTTCCCCAAACCTATTTTATCCACTCTGAAAAATCCCCTTACATGTGCTATGAACAGTGAGGTGTAATGGAAGTCAGAAGAAAATAAAATGTATAATATAGAAAGCTTGCTTTGTGATCTATTCAGATATTTGAAGGAGGAGCCAAGGAGCTGGGATAGTAGGTAAGAGTGCTCATCTTATTAGCACAGGATTGAGTTATAACCCCCAACACCTGTGTACAAAGTGGGCTGTGGCCATGTACACATGTAACCCTATTGTAGGTAGGAGCAGCACTGGGGATATCTGTATGCTAACCTAGCTCAAGGTTCAGAGAGATCCTGTCCCAAGGGAGTAACACAGACAATAATAGAGCAGAATACCCAATATCCTTCTCTGGCCTGTGTGTACTTGTGCACGGGTTTGCATCCACACATATGTACAATATACTACATGCGTGGGTGCACACACACACACACACACACACACACACACGTACACACACACCAGCCACACACTCTTTAAAATAAAGAACATTGAGAGACTTAAAAAAAAAAAGCCCAACACTACAAGTCCAGAAATTCAAGTAATTATAAGCTGAGATCCTGTGTCAAGCAATGTCAGTGAATTGTTGTAAACATTGATGTAAGTGCTGTGGAGTTTTTGTATATGAAACCAACACACAAGAAAACAGCTATATGAATAGAACAGGATGCCATGAATAGAAAGTAAGTGCTTCATTACACTGCTGCCTTTAAATTTACACAGTAAACAGACACTGCTTAGCTAGTACATGTATATTCCTCAAAGTAAGACTCATGGTAGTCAATACATGAATGTACTCTGTAAAATGAAGCATATCATCAAGTTAGGACCTTTTAGGTGTGTTTTAAAACTAAAATTAGGCCCTCGTAAAGACCTGTCTTTGAATAACAGGACTGCTCTTGGTGCTCAAGTCAGTTGTTCCAGTAGTGCCACCACTTTGGTTGTTAGAGAGGCAGGAGACTATGACATTCTCCAAAACTACTTCATCATGTCTCATCTCTCTCATGTCCTTCTCCTCCCTGTTGGCTGGTCAACAATGCTGTAGAAATTTCAGAGCTAAGAACTCCTACTGGTCCAGATTAGCTGTATCCCAAATTGGAAGATTCTGAAATATAACCTTGGGTAAGCAAGGCCAAGTTTGAGTGTCCCTGCCACACTTAAGCTATTGCCAAAATTATCCAGAAGAGTAATATTTCCGCAGTATCATTACCTTGAGATACTGTGGAAGGGAAGATATTTAATATCTTGCTGTGGTTGACTTTCACTGCAACCTTATGTGTAAATCAGATCTTTAACTCCCTGGACAATGACAATGAAACCCAGAGAGTCATCTGTCCAATGTAGCCGTATTTTCAAAGAGTTATATCAGAATCATTGACTTAACCATCCATTATTAGAATTAAGATAAAGATTTAAATGAAACCCCAAACCATAATCATTTAGCAAGGAGTTAATTCTACAAGCTCATGTCACTGATTATATAATTTGTGCAAGAAGAATTGACACATGTCTAATATTATTTAAATGAGAATAAAACATCTAGTTTAATGTCATTGTCTCCTTATCTAACAATGTGGGAATCAGGAGAATCTGGTGGTCTGGTGGTCAGTATATCACCCTATACAGCTTCTCTTTGTTTAATGACTCTGGAAAAACTGGGAAAGGCTTTTATGACTTGGAGCCTCCACTTTCTCTAACAGTAACCCAAGTGATAATTGGAAGGAGTAAAGAAAGATGGCAGTGAATTATAAACATAGGTGAACAGTGTCAGCCACTGCTGACTGTAGTGGCAATGGGTCTGTCCTATTGTTTGCTAAGAACTCAACTGCTTTTTCCAGTCCAAATACCATCTTACAGACATTGTTCACATTAAGATTGATTAGGAATTATTTAAAGAAAAGACAACAGAAACTGTCACACTTTGTTTCTTTCAAAGGCTTTCCTGATTGATTCAGATGTGCCAGTTATGAGGTTTTGACAGCTAAAATACAATGAATAGATTTAGAAAGAGAAAACAAAATGAAGTCAGGATTTCTATGAACAGAGTAGTAGACTTATTTACATTTCAAAATGAAATATGCTGTAATCTTCTCTTTAATGCAGATGTGTTATATTCAAAGCTGAACTATTAAAGTACAGAGACTTTGCCAAGTTTCATGACAATATCACTTTGTATTCAATATCATACAGATGTCATCTTTAGAAGATACAGCTAAAGGATTGGCAACATAAATTTAAAGCAGGGTATTTATTCAGTCTAAACTCATGTTGTCTTTCCTTCAGAGTGTTTGCTAAAGAATAAGATTGGCAAATATATCTCTGTCAACATCTGCTCTCAATTTCCAAATTGACAGTATTTGCAAGCAGAAGTTGGGATTAAGTATTATTCTTAAACCTTGGATCAAGCTAAAAACCACATTCTGTCACTATGAAGGGGGTCTCATTTGAAAATATTTCAAATATATTTAACAAAGTACAATGAGAGATTCTTTTTTTAATTTTTATAAAATTCTCATTACTTTCCATTTTATCAAATGTGGAAGCAGATAGGTATTTTCCTCTAACTGTGCTGTTTTAAGTAGGTCTAAGCAGGGGAGTATCATTGATGACTGTGCTGGATAAGAAGTATCCTCTAGAAATAAGATCAAAGGCACTGTGGAAGCAACAATAGAGGTGAAAGGTGGCTGTGATAGTGGGGTTATCAGAGAAGTGATCTCAGAAGACAAGCACTTGGCTACCAGATGCAGCAGCAAGAAAGCTTGTGTGAGTTGTGAGGTAGCTGCAGCTTTTACATACTGTGGAAGTGCCATTCATGGTCCTGTATATTCAGAGACAAAGGTATCTGTAGGAGAATGTCTTGGGTAATCACATTAGGTAGAGATAGATTCTTCTGGAAACCAATGTATACCTGTCAAGCATCTGACCTTGACGCCCCTCAGAGTCTAGTGACTACATGACTGCTGCGCTTGACCTCTGAAATCTCACACAGAGATTTCTCTTGTTTAAATCTGACCAGTCAGCTGTGCCATGTAAACAGCTGTGTGGTTGTTGATGCACTCTATAGCTGCCTATCCCAGTTTTTCCAGGCTCTACTGGGAACTATTTAACCTCACTCTATTCTCATGATAATGCAATAGAATAGATCCATTCAAAATCATTTTCCTTCACCCCTATTCAGTTTCTTTTATGGCTTTTTAGGTTTTCCACATCATTAATACCACAATTTCTGCAATGACCTACAACATTTGGAAGATTTTTCTCCCTGTTTTATTTTTAATCTTCCTTCCCAGCCTCCTCTTCTCCTATCTTCACACACACACACACACACAGAGAGAGAGAGAGAGAGAGAGAGAGAGAGAGAGAGAGAGAGAGTAATTCCGTGAATATTGAATATGCCGGACACTCCTACCTGTGCCCGGGACCCATTGACTACTTATTACAAAGTGGTTTTCTCCAGATGGCTGTATGCCTCAATTCATTGCCTCCTTCTGTTTTTCCTCCTTGAAAAGACTCCATAATTACATTGTGGAGTTTTTCATCTCAGTGGTAATGAGTCCTGAAATGTGATGAAATCTTTAATAAATTAACACACCTCCATAATTTCTACCTTAACAGGTGAAGATAGAGGCTTCACCTTCATAAAGACCTTTCCTTTGGTGCTTCTGTGATTTTCTTCTCCTCTCAAAACCCTTAGAGTTCTGTGTGCTCTTCCATTAGACTTTTAAGAGATTGGGCTTGGAGATTGCATGAAAGGAAGTCCAACATCTGAATGTCACATTTCTGTATCCTCACTCTTCTCTATAAGGAGACTGGTCTTCAAGCCTCCTACTTCGGCACATCCAGAGCTAGGCTTCCCCCTCCTCATGCGATCACACCACTGTTCTCATTCCTTCCACAGTTGCTTTCATCCTTACTCTTTCAGTCTATTTTTTAATTAAATTTGTTCTCAACACAATTTGAACATGTATACAACTAACACTTATCATTCTCATCCTTCATGCTCCTGATCTCGTAACCCCTTCTGCCCACCTTACCCCCTTGACACAAATCTCTCTCCCACTCATTTCTATGGGGTTTTTTTCTGACCTATGGAGATTGACCAGAGTTGTCTGTGTGGCCCTGGGTATGGAGTCTGGTCGTATAGCAGTGGGTACACAGTTGGAGTCAATGGCTATCCCTTTCCCATTAGCTATCAATAGCAAACAATTCAGCATCAAAAGGTGTACACAAAGCAATAAACACAATTATTTCTAAGTGTTTCTAAGCACTGGACTTTATTAGGAAGTACAGCTGATGGGAAGCTATCAGAATCTGATCCTGGCCTTAACACTTAATGAAATTTGGTACTGTAAAAATGTTTTCCATGCCTTAGTACTATCTGTTAAACTAAATATTAGCAATAATGGGAGGCATTTGCAGTGGATGCTATCAGTTAGGGCTCTTATGAGAAATTTGTGTGCAGAAGAGTGATGTACTGTAAAGTCTGTCTTTAAAGTGTAAGGAGGACATTATAGTAACATGAATTCCCTGTGCCTTATATCTCCACATTGGACTAAATGTAGCATACATGTTAGTACATAAAGAATACAAATGGCCATGTTCATATATATGTAAGTTTATGTTATGTCTTCAAATTTCCATTAATGAATCACTGATAATAATGACCTCAAGGAATGGGCTCTGATGCTGCCACAGTGGATTTTAATGGACATTACATGTCAACATCTTCTCTGAAGATAACACCAATCAAATGCTACTAATCCAAGCAGTATTCTTTTCAAACTAAGTATTCAAATAATTTGTAGTCAATTAGTTCAAAGAAATTGAGAAAATCCCATATTCCTCACAAGAGGGAGTTGTTTGAAATACCAAAGCCAGTAACATACAAGTGATTTCTCACGAAGTTAAAAAATGGAGCTGCTTCCTACCATGCCCCAGAAAGGCTTTGTTTAACTAGGAAAATGTAAGAGTACGGATTGAAATATGTTGGAAGTACTGTAATCCATGATAGACACTGCCACTAAAGATAAGTCTCTGCCTTAGTACTTTCATATCAGAAGTATTATACCTTCTAACTTATATGTTTACGACGTAATGGTTTCAACTAATTCTTGATATTTCCTTACATCTACTCTTAACATATTAGTGGACATACATACTTTTGGGAAGATGGAAGTGGGCAGGTGGGTGGGGGAACACCCTCATAGAGGCAGGGGAATGGGATAGGGGGTTTCTGAAGGAGAGACCTGGAAAGAGGAAAACATTTGAAATGTAAATAAAGTAAATATCAAAAAAAAGAAAGAATGGGGGAATCTCCAAATAGCTATAAGATGGAATATCTTTTGTTCCACAAACTACAGCACAGCCCCACAAAATGGAATATGATGCAGCTCCTAAAAATAACACAGCTCTTTAAGATATGCCTGAGCATATCACTAAACCCTGTGATCATAGAAATAACAGGTAGAAAGTTTTAAACACCGAGCAATAATTTTAAAGGATGGTGATGCATCCATATTTGTATCTATGTATTATTAGCCATTTTACGTGCACATCTGAGAGTTACTTTTCTTGGAGATAGAGGAAGATTAAAATTTGAGTTTCTTTATAAAATAAACTCACAACTGAACTATTTAGCTTTGCCTTTTGCAGCTACTCTGATATGTTTGTATCACTAGAAGTCAATATGCAGTATATTGATGATGCACTTGGGCTTGAATTTTAAGTTGTAGTTGCAGAAGAGTGAAGGAGAACAGACATGTACCATGAGGAAATAGAGACAGCTGAAAGGGGAAGAATATGAAGATTTAAAAATACATCTGAACATATGTGAGAGAGATGACTTAAAGCAAGGTTAATTAAGGTGTAAAGGAGACATGATACAGTGTGACAGGCCTGAACAAGATTATTTGGAGGGAGAGGGAGCGGCCCTAAGGGAGTACAGTTGACTCATACAGTTAGCTGCCAGTGAGTGGTAGTGTTAACCCAAGACAATTTGGGTGCTATAAAAGTGAGTTAGTAGAGAGATGGTAAAAATGAGAAGGCCTTTGGATTAAGAAGCAGCCATATGGGCTTCTAAATGATTAAGGTACTTGCTTTGCAAATCAGAGGACCTGAATTTGAATCACCATGAGTCATGAAAAGCCAGGTTAAGTCACCCACATCTATAATCCCAGCACCCCTACGGTAAGCTACAAGACACAGACAGGAGAATCCTCTGAAGCTTTGGCCCAGCCTGGTACACACTGCACAGTGACAAATGACAAAGAAACCCTGCATACAAAAAAGGTGCCATGGCATTGACTAACCTACACACACACACACACACACACACACAATAAAGAAGTAATGACGAGCATGTGAGATACAGAGTAATCCCAATGACAAGTACAGAGGTTTGATAAACCACAGCTTTAAGAAAAGTCATACGTCCCTATAAGCATCTGTAGATACTTAAACATCAGTTCTTACATTTAAAGTATTTCTCAAACACAAAAATAACCAGAATATTTTGTATGTGTATATGAAAGTTGAGTCTTTCTTAAATGCTGTTGGTTTTCTAATGATTATAAATCTTATAATGGTGGCTTTAAATTTTCTCCACAAATGGAAAAATAAAACACACACAAAAAAAAATAAAATAAAAAAAGGTAACTCTCTACTAAATTGAAGTTAGAGTTAGGTGGTGAATGCCGTGCTCACAGAGCATTGGATGTCACTAACATTTCACAGGAGAGGTGTTGGAACCTGAGTCTGTGGCACGTGATACAATTTCCTCCACTAAGATAGAAAGACTCCTTGGCCAGAGAGTAAACATATAGACCTTATGGATGAATACCTCCAGTAGCAATGTGGTCCAGGCCTGTCCCCAAATGTCTGATATAGTGTAAATAAAGGATGACCTTAAGTGTCTAAAGCATAATTTCTACAAAGACCCAAGAGGGAATCCCATACCTGCTTGCTCCCTGTAACCTCCTTTGTTTGATGAAACAATACTGAAATACATTTACTACATCATAAGATGGATATTTGTACTGCATTCTGAGTCATGAAGAACTATGTCATATTAGCTATTCAAGGATATTTCCTACTTTGCTGTGCTATTGCAGACTCTGTACCCAACAATCATAAAACAATGAAGAGTTCCCAGAGTCCCAGATTTCATTGTGTGGGATGATGCAAAAAGTAAAGGACTTGCCTTGAGGCACAGTTGACTGTTGCTACAGAGGCTGTAGTGATTGTTGCTCTGTAAGACAGTGTCTGTAAGACAGCAGCTCTCTATCTGCCTGTCTAGGATCACCCACAGGGAATCCCATATTGCCAGTTCATAGTTCATAGGTGAACATAACCGAAATCATGACATGGGAGAATTTGTAAATTAATTTCTTTAGGTAAATTAATTAAAATGAAAAATTATTATAATAAAATGTAGAGACTCTTGACAGAATGCTAGTGGAAATTTAAATCTCCAAGAATATTAAATTACTTTATATGATTTACAGATTTTTCTGACATTTATTTTTACTACAAACTCCTTTTTGTAAAAGAAAAATACCTTTTTATATCTACCTCCGTATTTAAAAACAAACTCAATGGTGTTTTTGGAGGATTTTTTTGTTCCCTGGAATCATAAAATTCTTGGTGACTACCAAATGAGTGATCACAAGAGCATATGGTTTGAGGATGGGGAAGAAAATGGACAGAAAACAGTATTTTACACACACACTTCTTTGAGGAAATTTTACTCTATGTAAAAAAAAAAAGTTATCAAGTAGAGATGATTAATTATTTGCTTCAGAATGTACTCAGGTTGTGCTAAAGAGCAGAAGATAGTAAAGAACAGGGAAAGATCTCTTTAGTTGAGCCTCAGTTGAAGTGGACAGACTATAAACTGGGCAAATCCAGCTTAGGTCCACAGTTTTCACGTAAGGTTTTATGTGAACTCAAACATGCTCATCTACTCGCCAATCTCCAGGGCTTGTTTATCTGTCCTGGAAGTTGAGCAACAGCATCAGAAACTGTGGGACTCGCCACAACCAACATGTTTCGTATCCTGCCCTTTGCAGAACAAAATGTTGCTTACCCTGGTCTCATAGGAAAAGTAGAGTACTTGCAAACTGTTATCAAACTATAGTGGATTATATGAGCCTATTAAACGGTACTTGTATAAACAAGATTTCTGCAGATCTGCAGGAAGGAAGGATTTGTAAGAAAACATGTTCCAGGAAAGGTGTCGCAGAGGTTCTGAAAGAGAAGGAAAGACATTGTCACGTGCTATTGGGAATCTACGGACTGTGATAGCTCTGGAATGGGTCAGAGGCTGCAGCAGAGAGCCCGTGGACAAGAGGGTAGAAAGGAAAGGTCAGGATGGGTGACACAAGAGATGGTGATTTCTAGTTTAGAACTGTGGAATGCTTCTATAGTGGCAAAGTAGAAAGAATATAGACTTCAGAGCCTAGTGACAGTGGTATACTGATGGTCCTGGGAAAATATCAGTTCCCAGCCTGGCTCCTTTTATACAGGATGGTGGTGTCTGTCTTTGAACCTTCCAATGGAGTGGACATAAGAAGCTACATACTTAACAGTGTGGTTGGACCATGTTAAGTGACTCCAGCAGCCATGTTCTAACATTTTATTGGCTATACAGCGGTTTTATTGCAAAATGCTGTGTAAGCAAGGCTGCCATTCCAAGTGTTATGTAACAAGCATATTTCATTGTCACTGGAGTCTATCGTGAACCTTTAGCTTGTCTTTGTCCTCTTTTACACTCAGTCACCTTTTTATACTTCCTTAATAGACAGCCAATTTATCTTGTTCATGCACAAGAAGGAAATTTTTAGCATAACATCAATTTCCTTGGCAATGAAGAATAAATGAAAAGGACCAACTAACATTAGAGAAACATTTGTTGTAAGTACTATAATTTTAGTGGAATTATATAACATAATCAGGGTATTTTTGACAAATTTGTTTTTTAATATTAGCTTTTTTTATTTTTCACGAAGGCTTTAGTCCTATCATGTTTTCTTTCTAAAGCTATCAAAGGACACAAAAAAATTGATGTACCTACATCATGCGTAATTTTATCAATATAATATTTCATTTTGATATTCTAATTTCTACTGATAATCTATATGCAATATTGCACAGTGGTCAGACATCAAAATAATATGAGATTAAAATAAGGCATTTAGACATACTTCAATGAGTATTCATGCATCATAAATTGCTATAATACTCAATTTAAACATTTGTAAGCTTTTATACACATGCATATAATACACATATGCATAAAACATAAGCATGTAGACAGATGTACACACACACACACAAATGTGCACAAATGTGCACATACACAGACACACAGAGACATACAGGCATGCACAACTTATGTAATAGGTCTTAGTGGTTAAACCTTCATTAAGATAAAAATGATGTTTCCTTCCTGTCTTATCCAGCATGACACACAACTGGGAATTAGTTACAGTTAGAGCCAGCTCAATTATGCTGCTAGATATAACCTTGGTCAGCTTGGTTATGATAACAGTTAGCATGCATTGTATTATTTCTTACTAACATAAAGATCAATTTCTACTTTAGAGAGGGTCAGAAATCAAGTGTGTTAATCTTGCAGAGCCTTCCACATGAAAGAATTCCAAGTACAGAAATTAGCTCTAACACCGAAGCATGTCTAAGGGAAATAGGCTGAATGCCTCTAGGTTATTCTGAAGCAAGTCCATCAGTGTTTTTTGCAGCATTTCTATTTGATTAAGGTTTCCCTGGAGCACTTCCTTTAGACCCTCTTTCTCTAGACCATCATCTTATTTTCAGGTACTTCCAATTATCCTGAATTCTGATGTTTGACCTTATTACCAATATAGCTATTTTCTTCATAGCTGATCATTGCTTCCTCATGCATCAAAACTCATCTGTAGCATGGCTTTTATACATACTCAGGGGGATCACTTAGTATGCATCATCTCAACTTAAATGTTTATTTTTGTCTTTAGCATATTTTGGTTTTTCATTTTAAGCAATGGAAGTGTGTTTAAGCTTATAGCTGAATTTTTACTTCTCGTTACATATATATTTAGTTGTTTGCTTATTTAACACATTTCAAAATGTACCATCTTAATAGCCTAAGTTAGTATCTTAAACATATTATTAACAAATTTTAGAAATAAATTATAATTTGCCTATATGTATTCTATTAAACATTGTGATGCAAACACTATCAATTCTGATTTTTATTGCTACTCTTTTACCAAAAAGGGAAAAAAAAAGAGAAAGCTGCTGTGGTGGTTTGAATATGCTTGGCCCAGGGAGTGGCACTATTAGGAGATGTGGGTGTGCCCTTGTTAGAGGAAGTATGTCACTGTAGAGATGTGATTTGAGACCTTCCTCCTAGCTGACTGGGAGACAGTCTGCTCCTGGCTTCCATTGGCTTCACTAACCCCATGTCTATCTGAACTGCTATGCTCCTGCCTTGATAATAGACTGAACCTCTTAACCTGTAAGCCAGCTCCAATTAAATGTTGTCCTTTATAAGAGTAGCCTTTGGCATGGAGTCTCTTCACAGCAATACAAACTCTAAGTAAGACAACTGCCCAGTTGTGTTCTTCTGCATTGCACGCTCTCATGAATTTAATCAGAGCCATGAATTGTAACACTGGTTAAAACCTCCATCTGATAGTTGCCAGAAGATGGTCAGTAATGTGTTTCACTTTACCTAGTATGTGCTGTCCTATGGAAAATGAGAATGAGGGAGAGACCTCACAAGGCTGATGGGAGAAGAAACAATGTAATTAATGTGTAGAAGACACTTAGCATACTGCCTAAAAGTATATACTGTCTCAATTTTATTACCACCTGAAGGCCATTGGTGGGAAGCAGTATGCAAAAGGTCTTGTTAATAGACAGCTAAATAATCCTAGGGATTTAAAGAACCATTTTCAGGAATTTCTCTTGTCATTTGCCAAGATAGGTTTTGAGTGCTAAAGTTCTGCTATACTACTCAGCCATTTCCAAAGGCTGCACCGTTTCGAAGGCTGCCTGTATCAATGTCCCCTCTTCTCTCTGTCACTTAGCAATCTGCCCCTCCTTTCTCTTTTACTTTCCTCTTCTTTTTCACTCTCTTCTTTTTTATTCTCTGCGCTTTTCTCCTCTGTTTCCACCAGCACACAATGACCAGACTTCATCCAAAATGCATTCTTCCAATCAATATACTCTTTTAGCTTAGCACTCAAGGATAACTGGCTTATACTGTGACTATTTTAATTACACTTCTCAGAGAGACTTGGTGGAAATTGCCTGTTTTAGCCAATGGGTTGATTCCTGGTGGTAAAAATGAGCACAGGGGCTGTGTGCATGTGCCACTTATTTTAAGTCTCCCCTTCAGAGGTCATAGTATGGCAAGCTCACTGGGAAGAGATGATGTACTCCTGGCCTCTTGCATAAATCATGAACACAGCATGTGCTTGCAAAATAATGGCTGAATAAATAAGATGACACAAAGGCCCGGGTTGCCTTAGGAATTTAAGGCTTATTCTCAGCTTTACTAGCTTTGTTAATAACTGATAATCAACATATGTTGAGTGTTTATCATGAGTCAAACATTGTCCAATGCATATTCCATCAGCCAAGTGGCATACTGAGGTACTTCAACTCTAACCTACGCACTCCCCATGCATTATATGGCAGACAAAGTGTGCATTAACAAAGCTCAAGTATGCATTAACACACTGCTACCTGGTATCTGACACTGCATAATGATAAAAATAAGGATGGTGATACACAATAGCCACTTTATATAAAATGAGGAAATCAAACACTTTTGTAGTACACAGTGCCAGTGACGAGCTACAGAGTATAGCTATGTTGTTCCTAGCAGTTATATCCTTCCTCAGTTTCCATATTCTTTCTGGTTACAGATCTCACTCTTACTTTGATAATTCATTTGATCCATATCCACTTGATCATTAAATTCCATCACTAGTATTGCCATATGAAACGTTTTTTATTCAATTTGCATTACACTGCACAGTAAAAGCCAGGCATTACCAGAAGCACTTTGAAGGAGATGTGAGAAGAAAGACGAGCATAGTCGATGATAAGGGAAAATGTTTCCTGTCCAAGAAAGAATAATCATGGATTTCGGTTTTCTACTCAACACACCACTCTGCTCATTGAAGAATTTCTGCAGAAGATAGATTTCTGCATCTTTTCCTTTGCCTAACTATCTGTTATCACTCTACATGAATTTCCATATTTTCTACAAATTATATATAAAACAAATCCTTTGAATAAACATGTCGCTTTTGCCTGTTAAGAATACTCATTTCCCTTTACCAAAGAAGTCTCTTTTTGTCACAAAGAGTATTAATGAAAGCCACAACTTCTCAAAATTCAAAGAATAAATGACTATGGATTCCCATCACCAAAAGATATGTCCACAATACAGTCCCTAAGACTCGTGGAATATTGTGGAAGAGGAAGCAAAAACAGAAAAACAAAAAACAAAACAAAACAAAAAAACCCTTATAGCCAAAGGACTAGGATCCAGCTGCTAAGTAATATATTCCAACATGTCTGGAAGGTTAAACCCATGAAATCTCAGCAGAATGGCTGCCTAAAGAAACCACAGGAACTGTCAAAACCAATGACAGGCCAAACCAATGACAGGCCAATTTGTATGAAGCCATCTCATAAGGCCCCACCACTGGAAGAAGAGCTTCAGGCCAAGCTAGAGAGAGAGAGAGAGAGAGAGAGAGAGAGAGAGAGAGAGAGAGAATATGAGAGTGAATTAGACTTCTCTAAAGATGACTAGCCTAATAGGTTATTCAATACCAAGTGGTCAGTCCTAAACACATACACATATGAACAATTCTAAGCGAACTCATCAGGTGATGTAAGTACTTATAAAGTATTGTTTATAATAATTAAAATTAAGGGCCATGAATGAGTAATGGTTTGAGACATGGGGATGTTAGGAGGAGGAGAGGGAAAGGGTGAATGATATAAACAAATGTACATCAGTTCATTTCATGAAGTCCAAAAGGATAGGATATGTCAATTCATTTCCTACTTACATGATTTACCAACTGAGAATAAGATACAGGAGTCAGAGAATTCTGTCACTTATAAGATCTGTAAATGTCAATTCAAAGTTAACACTTGGAGCAGTAGGCAAGTGCTAGGTCTGCCTCTATGTGGTCTTTCTTATGAGGTGGTCATTGGTGCTGAGTCTATCTCTATATGATCAATTCCATTCTATGAACCAAAACTGATTTTACCTCCTAGAACACTGCCTGGTCCTATCTAATTTTTCCATGCCTTTGTAGGCATTCTGCCTGCTAGCGAGCAGAGTAGTTCTCATAGTAAACTGGGCAAGTAAGGGCATTTGCCTCAAAAATCTCCTAGCCTTTATTTCCTAGTTTCCAACAATTATTAGTTCATATTGCCCTATTATAAAATCCTCTACATCAGTATGATATCTCCTTAAAGTTATATTAAGTTATGATTGTAATAATCACATGATATTTGATTTGATGTTGACTGTAGTTTACTATTCCTTTTAATATATATATGAATATATATATATATTGCTATACATATGTAAGAAACAGTACTTAAAGCCTTTATGAAATGTTTATTTATGAATTTTCTCTTTATACATAAAGAATGATAAGTTTTTAGACACTAAAATATCTTTCTAATTTGTATATTTCAAAGGCCTTTTAATAACTTATGAAAATATGATCAGAAATATGCATGATTTAATTATTTTAATTATGTGTATATATCTGTGTCTGTAATTGTATATGTATACATTTTCACAATCTCTTAAATTCCCAGCATGGGATTTGGGAAGTGTTGATTTTAGAACCATTTTTATTTTTAAATCCTTATTTGTAAGTCAGTTTATAAAGTCTATTTCTTTGATATTTAAACATAAGCTGGATCAGTTTACTTATAGATAATTGTTAATTAAGGGAAATACAGACTTAGCTTGCTGGAGAATAGTTCTAATTCAGTATGAATATTAATTACTATTGTATATCTACACACTCACAAGAGTCATGAAGGCACTGAACTGAACCAAGTAAGGTGAAACTACACAGCAGCTGGCTACTTGAGAAAAAATATAGGTGCAAAGATTCAGGGAGAGGAGTTGATCCAACTATAAGTGGGCATTGAGGGTTTATTCTTCATGGAAAATAACATTTAGCATGTCTTCGTTGAGCTGTGTCTCTTTTTTTCCTCTGTTGTAACACTTTCAAAATGAGATGAAACTTTACTTTGAATTGGCATCTATTAAATGAATATTTAATGCATCTAATTTAATGATATGGGGAGGAGATGGCTAGTCAAATGCTAGAGGTATGAAACTTGAAGTTATATTTATTTTAATTACTGCCTTTATTAGCCCCCATTATTGATTCTCTTTGATCAAAATGGATCTTTCAAGTGTTATGTTTAAAATAGATTGATGTATTTCAATTCATTCCTGAGCTCAGAGCTGTGATGCTAACTTGACTTTAACAACATATTTAGTCAATGGAAGTCAGATGGAAGAGGAAAAGAGATACAACAAATTATGTAAGATGTAAAGTACATAATACTGCATTGACGAAAATACGATAAAATCCATGAAATTATTACACTTTAGGAAGCTAAACAATGATATAGTTTGTGTGTTACTAGACAAGTTTGAAATAGAAGATTTCAAGTAGTCAATAAATTGTATTCAGTAGAAGGATAAGATGTTTTGAAAAGAAAACATAATACGTAGGTTCAAGTTCAAAGCTCTCATTGGCTGGTACAAGCCTTTTACAATCCACAGTTTTTCATTCCTACTTCCTTCATTTTAAAATTGAGGTTAACATTAATATTTAACTTAAAAAGTTATTAGTCATGGCAACAGAATATAGTAATATATTTGGTCTTTCAGAGGATAGTAGTTCAATAGTTTGACTATAGCACTATAAACCCAGACTTTCTTATTATCGTGCCTCTTTTCCTCAGTGCAGAGTCTGTTTTACTAGTATAATACCAGGAATACCTCACCAACAGATGTCGTCTAAAATGATAAGAAAAATTCTGGCCTATTAATAAGAAGTAGTGATTATACATACCCTAGAAAGAATTTTATTCATGAGGCAGATACTATTATTTAATAACTTAGTGGTATTCATGACATATAAAACCCATGTGAAGTAACAGGATTTTGAAGAGGTTATAGGTTAAAAAAGAAAGAGCCCAAGTTTACTGTGAAAGTTACTTTATCATTAGGTAAGAAGTCATGAATAGTCATATCTATATTTATAAATATAAATTCTATTTAAAATATCTTCAGTATTCATGTTTATTTTAACCATTGCTATAATGAATATTAAATTGAATAAATAATTATTCAAAATTAGCAAAGGCAAGCAAATACACAAAAGTGAGAATGTCACTAGGCTAAAAGTGCCTTCTGGAGGAATGCCCAAAGTAATGTACCTTGGTACAAAAGAAATGAATTAAGCCAATCTTCAATAGAAAGTGCCACATCATCTCAGGTAATTGCAGCATTGTAAAGCTGTATATAAAAGATCCCACTGGGGCTGTTATCCCAAGAAAGGTGACCCTTGGCTGTATGAGAAAGGAGGCAGATGCTCACAGCCAACCAATGGACTGAGCACAAGGTCCCCAATGGAGAAGTTAGAGAAAGGACTGAAGGAGCTGAAGAGGTTTGCAACCCCATAGGAAGACTGACAATATCAACCAACCAGACCCCCCCTCCCCAGAGCTCCCAGGGACAAAACCATCAACCAAAGAGTACACATGGAGGGACCCATGGCTCCAGCTGCTTGTGTAACAGAGGATGGCCTTGTCAGGTATCAATGGGAGAAGAGGCCCTTGGTCCTGTGAAGGCTCAATGCCCCAGTGTAGGGTAATGCAAGGGCAGGGAGGCAAGAGTGGGTTGGTGGGTGGAGGAACACCCTCATAGAAGCAGGGGGATGGGGGGTTCGGATAGGGGTTTCTGGGGGGGGTATCGGGAAAGTGGATAACATTAGAAATGTAAATAAAGAAAATATCATCAACAAAAACAAACAAACAAAAAAGCCTAGAAGCAGGTAAATAAACAGCATTTCTTCATGATTTCTGCTTCATGCTACTGCCTTGAATTTCTTCTATGATGGACTATAACCCATAAGTGTAAATAAACCCTTTTCACTTCCCAGTTGATTTTGGTCAGTGTATTACAGAAACTGAGAAGCAAACCATGACAAAAGCCAAATGGGTAAGCAAAGACCTGTAGAAAGCAGCATCACAAATATAAGGAAAATGTATGAGGCCCTATCCCCTGGCTTAAAAGCTATTGTTGGCTTAAAAGCCATCTGGTGGCTACCAGATGAGAAAGTCAGGTTTGTTGTGAGGTATCTCCTGAGGTTTCCCATGCTCCAGTGAATGACTCTACACCCTGCACATATGGGCAACCCTAATTCAACTCATTGAGTTTGTAAGAAAAATTAAAAATAAGATATTAAGTTTGGAGTTAACATTGCAGAAGAGGGTCCAGGATGAGTTGAAGGATAAAATACAGAGTAGCTATTTATTATTAAAATTCATTGTATATTAATTAGATGAACTTCTCAAAGTATGAATTTAAATTCACTGTATATATATTTAAAAGTAAGGGAGACTGCAAAGGCATGCTGCTTGGATTTTTAACATGAGATATCTGTGGGTCAGGGGAGAAGAGTGAACTGTACAGAAGGAAGGCAGAACCCATCCAATATTTGAGAGACTCTGCATGATGCATTAGGACAAGAATTATCTCTAGAATGATAGAGAAATAAACCTGGGATTCCTGAGGAGTCTTGCAAGAACTCATGGTAACTTCTTCAGAAGTTGAGTGTGAATGAAATGAATGAGAATGAAACTTCAAGAATATGCACAGTTACTACAGGGGAATACAAGCAAGGGCCTTGGTGAACATTTACTGAGACTGGGAATTCTGGAGTGGAAATTAACAAAATGTCATTAGAAGGACTGTTGGCTTCTCACCAATTCAGATTCCATTTGTAAACTTTGTGTACCTTGTAAACATTATAAACCCTCAAGGCAGAAAACTGACCAGCAGCCCCCGACCCCGACCCCACCCCCACACCTTGAGGCTCTATGGCAGCCATGCCTCACTTCCCAGACTTCCCTAATCACCAGAAGGGTCTTTCTAAGCCCTGAGCCTGGAGATTGGGCAGGTCCCACCCTACACAAAATATTCCACCAATCCAATAGGAAATCCTTGAGTTTGCCACAGAGACCCACCAATCCCCCAGCACAAAATGCCACCAATCCCAGGATTTGATATTTCACCAATCATCATTCTGGAGATCCCCACCCTGGAAAGATCTACCCCTTAGAAAAACTACATAAGGCCTGCCTTCTGCTCAGTTCCTGACCCACCCTCCTGGGTATTTTCCTCTTAATAATTCTCTTGTGTGAGGTTTGTTGTGCTTGTGACTTTGTAGTATTCTTCAGCTCCCCACTGCCAGGATACCCTTCCCTTCAGAGTTACAAGACTTACAAGTACGGTAACAATAAAACTCCTGTTTAGGAGAGGTGGTAAATTGTTTAGTTTAAATCTAGTACAATGGAGCTTTAGTTAGGATATTTGGAACATTTAAGGTCTGACAGTTAGAAAATTGATAATGATGAAAAATATGAGATCAGAATAAAATGAAATGAAAAGTAAGATTATTTATTAATATAACAGAATCATGTAACATAATTTCCATATACACTTAGATGTCTTGCTTTAATTTATTACCCAAAGGATTAGTATCATTGTCTTATGCAAATTGATGTTTAAAGAGGTTAGACATTTCTCCCAAATCATGCTGGTAAAAGCTGGAGAAGTAGGGATGCCAGTTATTGTCATTCTGGTCTTTAGTAATTTATAGTTAACTGAAATTGATGTGAAATTATTTTTTCTAATATATCAGCATTTGAATAATTAAATGAGTATGTATGAGATCCAATACACATGTTCAGAAATTTTTATTTTCATTTAATAAAATAAACATCAAAGTTGTTGCCTAAATTTCTTTATACTTTGAACCAATGAAAATAATGTTGACTCGAGTTTTATGAGATTAAAAAACATAAAATGAATTGATTGATATGAGAAGTTTTAAGCAAATATGTAATTGAATTACCATGGCTGAGTAACGAGAGGTAGCACCTGTGAAAATGTGCAGTTACCAAATTAAACCAACCAAATGGTACCTGGATTTTAACTATAAATATGAGCCTTCAAAGTCCCTAGTTGGACAAATGATGAATACATTTCCATTTAAAAACAGAAGCATTACTTTGCTTTCCTATTGCACTTTTGTAAAGTCCCCAAGGACCAGAAACATGGTGATACACCTATGTTCAATATTAATTTGTTTATAGGGACAGCTGTGCCTTCTACTCTGAGTATTTGCATCGTAATTTTGTGTATTGTGCTATTTGACTACTTGTCCTGCAGATGCTGTTTTTACTGTTTTGCTTCAATTATTTCAAATATTCAACATGAATATTTTATTCCATGTTACTTAGGTCTATGTAAGTATAGATAGAAAAATGAATATATATTACATATGAAAATATGTCAATATCCCATATATATATATATACAAAATACATAAACTAGAAGTTGTTGGAGAGTCAGTCCTGCAAACAGGCATTCTCTGTCTTTTCCTTGGAGATGACCTCCTTTCATGAGGTCTACTAAAGACTCTAATAAGCTGGTTTCAATAGCAGTATGTGGGCAACAGGAGTGTTAATTCAGTGAAGATTATTAGTTTATGCATATTCATTAAATTTGTTTTTATGCAGCCATTCAACTTAGTAAATGGTTGCAGCCAGAAAAGGCTCTAATTAGAGAAATTAATTAGGGCTTTGAAAGGTATGGAGGGATTTGTGTGTGCATTTGAAAGGGATATTTTTCTCCTGATAATAAAAAAATAAAATAAAACGACCTGCTGGGGGAAGGCTGGCAGTAGTTTGAATATATCTGAGGCTGTGATAGTATGGAGTGTTTCAAGCCATAAGAACACGAAAGAGTGGAGGTGTATTGTTCAAATTAGCACAACATCTCTGGGCTATTAAAGGACACTTTGGTCTCTCCTTGTTGGAATTTATCTTTTATAGCTCCTAACCAAGATTCAAAAGCCACATTGACTCCACTCCAGCCCTTAAAGTTAAACCAGGTGAAATAAAAGTACTCTGGCTCTGGAAAGTAGTTTTTGTGTCAGCCTTGTGGTGAGTCCTTTCCCCTCAGTTACCTCCATGGTGTCCCTGCCACCAGAAGCCAAAAAGAAGCAGCTGTTCTGAATATGTACAAACAAAAGGAACGGTTTCTATAGCAACCATAGAACCCTGTGGAAAATCTCTCTCACTTTAACACTAGCCAATCTCTCTTCTTCAAGCCTCCTTCTCTTCCTTTTGTGTGCCAGCAGATTGCCCTTACACTGGAAAGGCACCTAGTGATTTGATTGCACACAGGGGGACAGGGGGACTACTGTTGTCACACTTTGCAAGAACTGATAGTCTTGTTCTTGGCAAAAGATTTTGAGAACACTGGAGAACCGGACATTTGTAGAGTGCTGGCTGCTGTATGCACCAACTTTCTTTCCTTCATTATTATTCTTTGCCTGATGAGATACTGATGTCCCTTTCACCTCTAGATTTCCTACTTGGTTTTCTTTATAGCCCATAGTAGGGCCAAAAGTCAGTGGAAGCTGGCTCAGGGAAATCTGTGAACATTGCTTTGGGAGTTGCAGGTTTCATGTGAAAGATATGGGGCTGTTTTGATCTCACTGACATATAGTAGAAAATGTTCCATGATATTCTCTCTCTCTCTATCTCTTCTCTCTCTCTGCTGTGTGTGTGTGTGTGTGTGTGTGTGTGTGTGTGTGTTTGTGTGTGTGTGTGTCTGTAGGATAGAAAAGTCACTGTTTATCAGATTAAGATCTGCATCCAAACAGTTGTCACAATTTTTAAAATTTCAGTTATTTCATTTGTATTTTAAATTTCTTACAATGTTGTATTTAAAATATTTTTGTGCATGCTTCTCTGTTGACACACATATATGTGTGTACTTGTTTGGATCTCATAGCACACATGAAGAGGTCAGAGGAAAATTTATGGAAGTAGGTTCTCTCCTTTACTATATGAGTTTCAAAGATCACATAAGGCTTGGCAGGCAAGTGCCTTTACCTGCTGAGCTATCTTTCCAGCCCATATGTTTCTACAAAGATGTGTTTAGATTAGTCTTTAGAATAATGTCTAAGTTTTTATGTCTTTTGGGCAGTTGGCCTTCTTACTCACATCATTCTTACTCACACATCATTCTTACTCACAAATTAGTATTCAAATCAATAATTTAGACAATTATTTTATGTACATCTTATCAATATTTACCAACAGAAAAAAAGAGGTTAGGCATTTTGCTATGTATTTTACATATCATTGAAATATATCTTTAGTATATGGAAATCTGCAAGGTGGCATTGTATGTTTAGATTTCTAGTTTGGCACTGTATAAATTTTAAGATCCATCAATATCTGAAATTAGGCTAACTGGTTGATTAAACTGTATAAAGTTTGTCCACATAAAAATTATAATTTAACTAAAAATTCCATACATAGGAAATGGCTTATCAGTTATTAAACACATTTAAAATATTTCATAAATGATGCTACTTATGCAAAAATGTGTATATAAATATAAAATAAAAGTTAATAAAAGCTCATTTGTTTATGCAGTTATGATATGGAATAGATTAAGTTTTACCAATCTGTTTAATCCTTTGACTTCAGGTAAAAAAATGTCAGGGAAGATGGTACATACTCATAATACCATCTCTAGGAAGGCAGAGATAGGAATATGACTGGCCATTAAATTTAGCCTTCTTAGTGAGCTCCAAACCAATGAGAGATTGATATTACTTAAAAAGGAATACATAGGGTTTCACTTAGTCCTCTACATACATGTTCACATGTACCCCACAGAGTGCACCTACACACACACACACACACACACACACACACACACACAAATGGTTAATAATTTATAAATGCTGGGTATAGTAGTCTGGGCTGGCATTTGTGTTCTTTTAGGGCGTGTAAGACAGCTGCCCAGGAGGCGACTATTCCCAGCAAAACTCTCAATTAACATAGATGGAGAAACCAAGATATTCCATGACAAAAACAAATTTACACAATATCTTTCCATAAATCCAGCCCGCAAAAGGAAAATAGATGAAATACTTCAACACCAGGAAACTATAATCTAGAAAGCAAGAAAATAATCTTTCAGCAAACAAAAGAGTAGAGCCACACAAATATAATTTCACCTTTAACAATAAAAATAAAAGGAAGCAACAATCACTTTTCCTTAATATCTATTAACATCAACTGACTCAATTCCCCAAGCAAAAGGATAGACTAACAGACCGAATATGTAAACAGGACCCAGTATTTTGCTGCATACAGGAAATACACATCAGTGACAAAGATAGACACTACTTCAGAGTAAAAGGCTGGAAAAAAATTTCCAAGCAAATGATCCCAAGAAACCAGCTGGAGAAAACATTCTAATATCGAATAAAATCAACTTTCAACCAAAAGTTATCACAAAAATAAGGAAGGACACTTTATACGTTTCAAAGGAAACAATCTACCAAGATGAACTCTCAATTCAGAACACCTATTCTCTAAATGCAAGGGCACCCACATTCATAAAAGAAACTTTACTAAAGCTCAAAGCACACATTCCACCTCACACAATAATAATGGGAGACTTCAACACTCCATTCTCATCAATGGACAGAACATGAAAACAAAACTAAACAGAGATGCAGTGAAACTAACAGAAGTTATGTACCAAATGGATTTAACAGATATCTATAGAACATTTCATCCTAAATCAAAAGGATATACCTTCTTCTCAGAAGCTCATGGTACCTTCTCTAACACTGACCATGTAATCAGTCAGAAAACAGGACTCAACAGATACAAGAAGATTGAAATAATCCCATGCATCCTATCAGATCACCATGGACCAAGGCTGGTCTTCAATAACAACAAAAACAACAGAAAGGCCACATACACGTGGAAGCTGAACAATGTTCTACTCAATGATAACTTGTTCAAGGAAGAAATAAAGAAATTAAAGGCTGTTTAGAATTTAATGAAAATGAAGGCACAACATACCAAAACTTATGGGACATAATGAAAGCAGTGCTAAGAGGAAAACTAATAGCTCTGAATGCCTCCAAAAAGGCACTGGAGAGAGCATACACTAACAGCTTAACAACACACCTGAAAGCTCTAGAACAAGAAGCAAATACACCAAAGAGGGGTAGACAGAAGGAAATAATCAAACTCAGGGTTGAAATCAACCAAGTAGAAACAAAAAGAACTATACAAAGAATAAACAAAGCCAGGAGCTGGTTCTTTCAGAAAATCAACAAGATAGATAAACCCTTAGCCAGACTAACCAAAGGGCCCTGAGACAGTATCCAATTAACAAAATCAGAAATGTAAAGGGAGACATACCAACAGAAACCAAGGAAATTCAAAAAATCATCAGATCCTACTACAAAAGCCTATATACAACAAAATTGGAAAATCTGAATGAAATGAACAATTTTCTAGACAGATACCAGGCACAAAAGTAAAGCCAGGATCAAATAAACCATCTAAGTAGTCCCATAACCCCTAATGAAAGAGCAGCAGTCATTAAATTTTTCCCAACCAAAATAAGTCCATGACCAGATGGGCTTAGTGCAGAATACTATCAGACCTTCAAAGAAGACCTAATAACAATACTGTTCAATCTATTCCACAAAACAGAAACAGAAGTAACACTGCCTAATTCATTCTAGAAGCCACAATTTCACTTATACCTAAACCACACAAAGACTCAACAGAGAAACAGAACTTCAGAACAACTTACCTTACGAATATCGATGCAAAAATACTCAATAAAATTCTCACAAACTGAATACAAGAACATATCAGAAAGATCATCCATCATGATCAAGTAGGCTTCATCCCAGGGCAGAAGGGATGGTTCTATACAGGGAAATCCATCAACATAATCCTCTCTGTAAACAATCTCAAAGAAAAAAACATCATGATCATCTCATTAGATGCTGAGAAAGCATTTGAAAAATTCAACACCTCTTCATGGTAAAAGTCTTTGAAAGATCAGAAATTCAAGGCCCATAGCTAAACATTGAAAAAGCAATACATAGCAAACCAGTAGCCAACATCAAACTAAATGGAGAAAAACTTGAAGGAATCCCACTAGAATCAGGGACTAGACAAGGTTGCCCACTCTCTCCTTATCTATTCAATATAGTACTCAAAGTCCTAGTCAGAGCAATTAGGGAACTAAAGGAGGTCAAAGGGACATAAATGGGAAAGGAAGAAGTCAAAATATCGCTATTTGCAAATGATATGGTAGTATACTTAAGTGACCCAAAAAGTTCCACCAGAGAACTCCTAAAGCTGATAAACAACTTCAGCAAAGTGGCTGGATATAAAATTAACTCGAAATAATCAGTAGCCTTCCTCTACTCAAAGGATAAACAGGCTGAGAAAGAAATTAGGGAAATGACACCCTTCACCATAGTCACAATTAATATAAAATACCTTGATGTGATTCTAACCAAGCAAGGAAAGACCTGTATGACAAGAACTTCAAGTTTCTGATGAAAGAAATCAAAGATCTCAGAAGATGGTAAGATCTCCCATGCTCATGGATTGGCAGGATTAATATAGTAAAAATGGCCATCTTGCTGAAAGCAATCTAGAAATTCAATGCAATCTCCATCAAAATTCCAACTCAATTCTTCATACAGTTAGAAAGAGAAATTTGCAAATTCATTTGGATTAACCCAATACCCAGGATAGTAAAAACTATTCTCAACAATTGATGAACTTCTGGAGGAATCACCATTCCTGACCTCAAGCTGTATTACAGAGCAATAGTGATAAAAACTGTATAGTATTGGTACAAAGACAGGCAGGTAGATCAATGGAATAGAATTGACAACCCAGAAATGAATCCACACACCTACAGTAACTTGATCTTTGACAAAGGAACTAAAACCATCCAGTGGAAAAAAGACATCATTTTCAACAAATGGTGCTGGTTCATCTGGCAGTAAGCAGCATATAGAAGAATGCAAATTGATCCATTCTTATCTCCTTGTACAAAGCTCAAGTCCAAGTGGACTAAGGACCTCCACATAAAACCAGATACACTAAAACTTATATAGGAGAAAGTGGAGAACAGACTCAAACACATGAGCACAGGGGAAAATTTACTGAGCAGAACACCAATGACTTATGATCTAAGATCAAGAATCAACAGACGGGACCTCATAAAATCGCAAAGCTTCTGTAAGGCAAAGGGCACTGTCAATAGGATAAATCAGCAACCAATAGATTGGGATAAGATCTTTACCAATCTTACATCTGCTAGAGGGCTAATATCCAAGATATACAAATAAATCAAGAAGGTAAACTCCAGAGAACCAAATAACCCTATTTAAAAATGAGGTACAGAGCTAAACAGAGAATTAAATCAGCTGAGGAATATCGAATGGGCAAGAAACAACTCAAGAAATGTTCAACAGGGAAACATCCCTTAGTCATCAGGGAAATGCAAATCAAATCAACCCTGAGATTCCACCTCACAACAGTCACAATGGCTAAGATAAAAAACCCAGGTGACAGCAATTCCTGGTGAGGATGTGAAGAAAAAGGAACACTCCTTCATTGTAGGTGGTATTGCAAGCTGGTGCAACTGTCTGAAAATCAGTCTGGAGGTTCCTCAGAAAGCTGGACATAGTAACCTGAGGAACCATCTATACCACTCCTGGGCATATACCTAAAATATGCTCCAACATATAACAAGGACACATGCTCCATTACGTTGATAGCAGACTTATTTATACTAGCCAGAAACTGTAAATAACCCTTCAACAGAGTAATGGATACAGAAAATGTGGTACATGTACACAATGGAGTACTATTCAGTTGTTAAAAACAATGACTTCATAAAATTCTTAGGCAAATGGATGGGACTAAAAAATAGCCTGACTGAGGTAACCCAGTCACAAAAGAACACACATAGTATTTACTAACTGATAAGTAGATATTAAACCAAAATCTCAGAATAGCCAAGATACAATTCACAGATTCCGTGAAGCTCAAGAAGCAGGAAGACCAAAGTGTAGATGCTTCTGTGCTTCTTAGAAGGGGGAACAAAATATTCACGGAAGGAAATATGGAGACAAAATGTGGAGCAGAGACTGAAGGAAAGGCCATCCAGAGACTGTTCCACCTGGGGATCCATCCCATATACAGACACCAAACCCAGACACTATTGAGGATGCCATGACATGCTTGCTGACAGGAGCCTGATATAGCTGTTTCCTGAGAGACTCTTCCAAAGCCTGGCAAATATAGAGGCGGATGGTTGCAGCCAACCATTGGACTGAGCATGAGGTCCCAAAGGACACACTAGAGAAAGGACTGAAGGAACTGAAGGGGCTTGCAATCTCATAGAAAGAATAACAATATCAACCATCAGACATCCAGAGCTCCCAGGAAATAAACCACCAATCAAAGATTGCACATGGAGGGACCCATGGCTTCAGCAGCATATGTAGCGGAGGATGGCTTTGTTGGGCATCAATGGGAGGAGAGACCCTTGGTCCTGTGAAGGCTCAATGCCCCAAGGTAGGGGAATTCCAGGACAAGGAGTCAGGAATGGATAGGTGGGTGGAGGAGCACCCTCAAAGAAGCAGGAGGAGAAGGGATGGGATAGGAGGTTGCCACAGGGAAAATGAGGAAAGGGGATAACATTTGAAATGTAAATAAATAAAATATCCAATAAAAGAAAAAATAATTTATAAATGCTTTAGATAACATTTTAGTAGCCGTATATAGAGAAAAATGTTGATTTCACTTAAACAATAATTATTACTTACTCCAAAGAGATGAATTAAATGTAAATGTACCACTATAATAACTTAAAACCATATTTTAAAAAAAAGAAAGTGAGAACACTCAAATATGATTTTTTTACTTATCATGTGGAAAATAGTAACCAGATTACTAGAGGTATTGATGAGGGTGTCAGAATGCCTCTCTTATCTACTATTTGTTGCATGAAATATATAAAATGCACCATCCCATGCTAAGGACAGCTATTCTCTGATCCTGGTGGTCTCTGCCTCCATGGCTAGCTCCACGCATTTTGAGGTTCTTTTGCTATGGTTTCTGCTCACATTCCCAGCCATCTGTCCCCTGTGGTTAGCTGTTACAAATCCCTGTAACCAGGTAAAATAAAAACTCTAGAGGCTTGTAATTTATCACTTAGATTTATATTAGTAAATTCTCAACCCACAAAATGCCCACACAATGAACTCAAAACTCAATTTATATAAACACAAGCTACACCCTTACATGGGGCAAACACATCCTACATATTATTTAACCACCTATCTAAGAAATCCCCAGTACTTATGGCTCCCAGGACTGAGTGATTCTGGCTCCTTTTACTCTCTTACAGGTTCCATCTTGTCTCCTCCTCACCATCTTTTCCTCTCTTCCTCTGTCTCTCTGTGGTAGAAATATAACTGGGTGAAAATTCTGTAATGGATAGTTCAGGTACAGGTTTTACAACTTCAAAATTATATACCTTTAAAGTGAATAGTTTCAATTCCAAAATTGTACCTTGCATGCATAATTAGACGTACTGGGAAATATAGGATTTATATAGGTACTCAGTGTAGAAAAAGAGCTAGAAGTAACACCTGTGAATGTAAAATACAATTGTCATCCCAGAAGCTTACTGCTGAATAAGCTCACCCTGTCTAATTCTTTCTGACCTCTGGCTTGCAGATTTAATTCAGCTGTTCAGGCTCAAATCTCCTCTCTAAGATTACTGATCCAAATTGGCTTCTCTCGGCTTCTCATCGAATTTCTCTGCTTGGCCTCAGACCAATTCTGGCAATCTGTTCTAATTTTCTGGCTCCTTCTCATTCTCTGGCTCCTTCCATCTTCAAATGTGTTGAGCTTCTTCTTTCTGCCACTCTTCTCTGTAAAACTGTCCCAGTAAAAATTGCTTCTTGCCTCTCTCCCTGCACTGCTCTGTCAAGTTTCTCTTTCCTGTGCTGAGAGTTGGGCATATCCTATCATGGACTCATTCTGTCAAATCTTTCCTTGTTTTATCACTTTTTCTGCTCTTCTATTGACATCATTTTCAATCATGGCTGCATCTTTCTATAAATTAACCTTATTTAATTATTTGGGATCAAAGGTGTATATTAAGGGCATGTCTGTATTCCAGCCAGAGGGATTAAAGGTATATGTAGTATGCTTGCATATCAGCTGGATCCAATAGACCTAGAAGGTCTTTGGATGTGATCCCTTGCCAGAACAGCCATATTGTGGTTCAAAATTACTCTACAACTTCCTTCTTTCCTTTTAGGCTAAAATTCATACACAGTTTAACTGTTACAACAGAAACAATTATCAATCTCATAAACTTAACAGTCAGAATGTCCTTATGAATATTCACTGATATGATGATCCTTCATAACTATATCACCGATTATCTGTCCTTCAGGAAATGTCCGCTTCAGCATCAAGGTTTTCCAGTCTGCCAGTCTAATTAATTATTTGCGCTTCAGCTGACTTTTTAAGCTGTTCCCATGAGAAGGTGGGGACAGGGATAGGGATCAGTTTTCTGTCTCACCTGAATTGCTGTACTTCTATGTCTCATCGCTTTGAGCTGTGCCTTTCATGTGGAAGCTTTTCCTACTCAGATTGGATCTTTATCAATTTTGATGGAACCCATAGTCTTTCTTCACCTGTGGAAATATAGACAAATCCTCTTCCCCAACACAAAACATTCTCTGACTTCCATTCTGATGTTAAAACATCATTAAAATATATATGCTGATCTAATTCAGCAGTTTTTTCTATAATCCAATGTCTTTCAGCTGCTGTATCATCCATCCAGATGCTATTTCTGGATGTTTCCAGTACCTCCAAATAAAGTCATACTAATGTGAATACCAGACAAATCTACTGAAAGATTCAGAAAGATCACAATCCTTTGAACAATTGAAACTCCCACTTGAGAATCAAGCTTTTAATACTCGAGCCTTAGTGGATGCATTTTGTATTGAAACTATAGAAAGGTATAGAGATGCAGCTACTGAAGTAATTTAGTGTCTAACATGAGAAGGAACTTGGATTTGAGTCCCAGCAGGACATATGGGACCAGTACTTTTGCAAACTGTGGGTAATATTTATTTGAGCTGAAAGAATATTTTTTCTACCAAGGAAGACAGAAAACCTTAAGCCATTTTACTCATATATATTCTTTGCTTGCTCTGTCTCGATCTCTCTTTTCTTTCTAAGTCTCTCTCCCTCTCTTAGAAAATAATAGAAAAATATTATGTGATCAAGTAAAATATTAACTTAATAAATAAACTAGAATAAAAGAGGGAATGCAAGATTAAATTTTTGATATAAAAGAAAAAATTCTGTCAGAAGGATATAGTAAAATTAACTTCACTCTTACATATTTTCTTATTTATCCATTTCTATAAAAGAGAGTTACACATCCAGTTCTTATTTGTTGATATCACAACATCTTATAAACATTTCCATTATCTTTACAAAGAGATAGGTGCAATATTCTTTTGTAAAGAATGTAGGCATCTCCAACCCCTATGAAAATAATTGTTAATCACGTGAAAGAAAATACTCTGAGTTAGAAGCCTTAAAATACTTTATCTTTAAAAATTATTCTATCTGTATGGAGATTTTGCCTGCATGACTGTATGTGCTACATATATGCATGTAGTGCCTGCAAAGGCCAGAAGAAGGTGTTGACTCCCATCTTTGGTTACAGATGGTTGTAGCCACTGTGTAGGTGCTAGGAACAAGGTTTAGCCTTCTACAATAGAAATGCTCTTAATCTCTGACCCCTCACTTCATCCCCAGTCCTACAGAAAGGAATGAACAAAGAACCAAAAGCCCTTGAATTCATGGTACTAAATAATTAATGGAAAATAGGAGTGAACGTTCTCACACTTAAGCTCAATAGATTTCTCCACCACCTTCTCCTCCTCCTCCTTCTCCTCCTCCTCCTCCTTCTCCTCCTCCTCCTCCACCACCTTCTCCTCCTCCTCCTCCTTCTCCTCCTCCTCCTCCTTCTCCTCTTCCTCCTCCTCCTCCTCTTCCTTCTGACATGGTCTTTGTATGTAGTCCTGGCTGTTCTGGGTCCTGGAACCTGGAACTTGCCCAGTAGACCATACTTCAAGCTGACAGAAACCCAATTGCTTCAGCCTCCCCCATGCTAGGATTAAAGGTGTGCACTACCATTCCTGGAAAATGGGATTGTAATATTGAAAAAATACAGGGGTGTTTGTGCTTTGGAATTTGATCACAGACTCAGCAGTTCTCTACCTGTGTATTATGACACCTATGGAGGTCACATATGAGTTATCCTGAATTTCATATATTTACATTATGATCCCTAACAGTACCAAGCTTCTAGTTCTGAGATAGCAATGGAATAATTACGGTTGGAGGTTACCACAACATGAAGAACTGTATTATAGGGTCACAGCGTTAGGAAGGTTGAGAATTACCAAGGGATTCCGTCAGTCACCTATAAATGAAGGTTTGATATTTATCATTGTGTCCTTTCCCTCCCTGCTCCTGAATTCAGGTCTAGTCAAGGTCTCTGTTTTTCTTTTACATTGTGCTGTGACGAGTAAAATTATCCCTGAATTTTGATATCTCTTTAGGGTCTGCTTGTATTCTTCCTCCCTTCTAACCTCTCCTAGTTACATCAAATAAAATGAAGTCAGCATAAATATTCATGTGAGCAATGTGACATTTTAATATATCTTGGATTTCTTTTTATAGCTCTATTTGGTGTTTATATGGTTATATATGTCAAACAATTTAGAAATACAACAGCTTTAAAAATTATGTGAGCTAACCAAAAAAAAAAAAAAAAAAAAAATCCTGCCTGGGCTCTCTTTGCTTATTCTAAGTAAATTTATTCTGTCAAGCATTAACTTAATGCATAGCCCTTTATAACACACTGAAGCATCATGGCTTAAAGATTCATTTTAAGTTTTAACTGCATCTATGTAAAATTGGTTCTGCTTTTATTGGTTATTTTTCTAAATGTTCACTTTAAAAATAAATTCATATATGGATGTTTTGGGAATTTGTATCTAAGCCAACAATGTTTTATTTCCTGTTAGTTTTAATCCAGCTATTTTACTTGAGGGAATCTGTCCTGAGAACGATTGATGCTGCTCATAATCTTACTGAGAAAAGTTACTTATTCTGGACATTTGAACATGTATTCATTGCCTTGTATCCATAAGAAAATTCTATCAGTTATCATATTCTGAGTAGTGTACTGTAGAGTTTATCCCTGTTAATATTTAGATGATAGATGATAAAATGCTAAATGATTATACATGAAGTTGACTAACAAAGGAACATTCCCTTGGACATTTCCTTCTTACTATGGATATAAAATAGTGCTACTCTTTGAGTATTTATACTGTCCTAGCCATAATAGCAAAGCATTCTTATAAATATTGATATTTTGTAAATACCATTCCTGTAGATAGAGAAAATTTTCTCTTGGAAAAATTACATTTTTAGAGGTATCAAGTACTTAAAAAATTTCAATTTCTAACTTGCAGTTCTCTTACTGGGATTTTCATGGAACCTAGGAGATCCTATATTATTTGGGAATATTTATCTATGTCCCATATAAATAATACTAATGAGAAAAACCAAAATATTTGGAAACAGGGAAAAATACTAAAGAAGAAGATTGCAAGCATTTTATGAAATTTATACTTTATTCAAAGGAAAAAAAATACAAGCATACATTTTATGAACATACACACGATACTTATAATAGCATCTTTGTTGAATTCTTTTTATTGGTTCATCATATTACCTTTATACAGAAAGATAAAAGTTTACATATTCATTACTAAATGCTACTATTATGATAGATGGTAGACACAGCCTACATGAATGAGCAAACCAATGATCTAAAATCCTGTAAAACTTTTCTACAGCAAATACTTTTTCCAGGTTAATTGTGTAACAGGTGCTCCACATAATTCAAGCCTCACTCCCATTGTGCAAAAGCCCCTGGCAGTCTCTTAAACAGCTTCCTAACACTCTTTTCTTCCCTGCTCAGATCAGTGGGACATTTATCATCAGTGGGGATAACAAGCTCTTGCTGCTCAATTTCCACCGGATTTTCAACTTATCTGTTTATTATAAGTGTTGGGATGGGGGAGGAAGCTCACTGTGTCCAAAACAGCAATTTGGAACTTTAGATAATGAAAGTCAGCAGGTACTGTTGACTGAAATCTAAACAAATCACATCTACATGTGATGTAGCTGCATCAAAATGGCAAAATGGTACTTGACATGAGTTTGATAAAAATGCTTATTTTAAGTATTTATTGAATAATGATCTGGGAGTCTGGGATTGGTTTATAAATAATGTACACCAGACCAAAGCAAACTGCAACAAAAAATAGGAAAGAAAGAAAGAAAAAAAGAAAGAAAGAAAGAAAGTTAGTTAGTTTCATGGGTTTCATGGGTTGTTGAAGATCAATAAATATCCTGACCAGCTATCATAGGCTGTACTTATTTTAGCATGAAGTCATTATCTACTGAATGGCACACAATTACTCAATATGACAATATTCAGGCTGTTTTCTCTTAGGGCACTTTATTATATACAATGTCATCCCATATCAATTCCCCAGGACTTCAAATGCGTTGACTTCTTTAGTAGGCCAGCTTTCAATCTAATTTGAAAACATTAGTGGCAAAGTTGAGAACAACTAGTGGGGAAAATACTTACCATCTAGAAACCACTTACTGATATGTTTGTAATGGGCTGAAATTGCGTTAAAATTTTCTATCTTCAAAAAAATTTAAAAAACTTTCCTTGATGTTTACTTATTTAAGTTTTGGTCCTAGAATCTAGGACCTTGTACATGCCAGGCATGTATTCTGCCATAAGCTGCATCCATGGCCTTTCCCTCTATCTCTTCCTTTTCTATTCATTTTTTCTGCTTTGTCTTTTCAACACAATGCAGACAAAATGGACCTGTAGTTTTGTACCCTACTACATCAATGATAAGATACAACATCTTCAAGATACATAGGCTTTAGGACTTTCATATCTAAGAATGTTGGCTGTATAGACTAAACATTATGGTCATGTACACTAATGTTTGGTGATTGGCTACTGGGTAGTCTGTTTAAAGTTGACTTTCCAAGTTCATTCTCTTGCTGCTCTACTGGGCTGGTTTCCTGAGGACAGCTGTCACCCACCCATTCAGCTATCCATCCTCAAAGTACAGCCCAGTTTTGCCTTTGTATGTGGATTGAGGCTCCCAATTATGGACGAAGAGAAGACAATCCAATAGACTTCTGTGCCTAGGCCAATTACCTGCCATCCATGAACCTCAACATTGCTCATCTCCTTTTATATGCTCAATGGAACGATCATGATGAGGATTCAAATTTCCCCAAACCAAGAACTGATTTCTATTGAAGATAAAAGAAATTCAAACCAGCTCCTGCATGTCCTCAGCAGGTAGTAGAGTACGTATTAATTCTTTCCTGAAGAAACAAAACTTTCTCCTTTGGTTCCTTGGTAATAAATACTATCCCAACAGTCAAATAAACTGTAATTGAAATTGCTTTCACCATTTCTCATTTCTAAAATTAATTGTCAACTTCCCCTTCCTATTCTCTTGACCTTAAAATGACTTGTGAATGTCATCCTTATAAGCTTTCTCTGTGCACTGCAACTGCTGAGCCATCAGAGCTTAACTGAAACTTAACATTGAGTTTTCACTGATCGCTTTCAGTTTTTACCAATTTACTTTTTTTATAAAATCTCTATTGGGGAAATTCCCCCAAAACACACACACACACACACACACACACACACACACACACACATACACACACACACACATGTTATATACATTATATACATTTTAAGTTATTAAAAAATATGCAACTGTGGCAATATGCATATGCACACAGACGCATGTTTAAACCTGGTGTTAGTTTCTAAAGGTGTAGTTCTTCAATGTCTTTGCTCTATTGCTTAGTTTTATAAATACTTGCGATGCCATTTGACTAGCAATCTGTTCCACAATAGTGAGCTAGCTGCTTACAGTGAATTTTGCTCGGCTTATATGACATTAACAAGACTTTAGAGAAAGTTTGTTCCCTGCAATGTACTTATTCTTACTTTCTCTTAGCTCCAGGTCAATGTCTCATGGTGACTTAGAACAATCTTCTTCTTAATATCAATTTGTTTATTTAGTAACTGTTAATGTGTAACACATCTCATATGTACAGACAGATCCTGTGTACAAAACCTTCATATTATAGCTCACAGTTGTGCTGGCTATAGCCTTTGTTCTGTGATCCTGCCCAAATACCAAAAACGTATTGAATCTAGATGTGTCATTTAGTATGACAGCAGCTTACATGGACTTTTTGGTTCATAAAAGCTTAGCATCCAAAGGCCATGCAGCTGACAAACGTTCAGTTAAATGATTAACCTAGCTACGACTGGTGCAGCACAGAACCTCCTTGGTTCTGACTACTAAGACTAGATGTGGGTGTCCTTGTTACTACTATGTGAGAGAACCTAGGATCTGATATTAGATGTCCTGAGACATTGGGAAAATATTTTCAAATCATCCTCTCTAGGGTGTTTGAGAGCTATAGGAAACTAATCGTCTCTTTATTTGTGATAGCATTGTCTCACTTTTTATTCGCTCTAATCCCCTCAGACTTCCCTTGCCCTCCCCTCAGACTTCCCTCCCTCTCCCCTCAGACTTCCCTTGTCTACCTCCCCAGTCTACCTTTATCTCTAATAACTATTTTTTTCTGTTTTCATCTCACGTTCTCTTCCCTTATCCCATTCTTCTTTCTTCTCTTTATTTTATTCCTTTTCCTTCTCCCTTTCCTCATATTTCACTTATAAGAGAAACAAATCTTTCTGAATCTCGCACATTCATGTTTGTTTGTTTGTTTTTCTGCATTATTCACAACCGTCAAGACATGGAATCAATCCCCATATTCATCAACAGATCTGTGGTATATATATATATAATTATATAATTATATATAATGGATATATATTATATTATATATATTATATATAATGGATATATATAATAATGGATATAATATATATATATTATATATAATATATATCCATTAAAAAGGACATATTTTGCAAGGCACGGATAAAACTGGAGATCATTAAAATAAGAAAATAATTTTACAGAGTAATTCATTTATTTGCTTAGAAACTTTGAAAAATGAGATACCTCTCTGATTATACAATATTTGTGGTACTTGAATAGGAAACTAACTAACCCTATAATAATTTGGGGGAGATTGTGAACTGCTTTGTAATTTTTTTCCATATTTAAATTATAGAAATGAAGCTATAATACTTCCTTCCATCGGTGCTCTAATTAAAACTGAACTTTTGTAAAGGAAACATATATTAAACAGAAGAGTTGGGGAACCTGAAGGAATAGCATCTAAAATTGGTTGCCTGTTCAGTGTGTGTGGTAAGGTTTCTTGGGAGGCTTTTCTTTCAGATGCTCTTTGAATCATGCCTAACACTTAATTCTCTAAACATTGATATTCCCATTTTAATTTTAGCTGGCACCAGAAGGAAATGGTAAAACAGCAGATGATTACCTCAGTAATGTATTCCACATTTTCTAGCAGCTTTACAGATTCAAATAAAAAAATAATAATCTAAAAATGAAAAATGTACAACTAAAATTAAACATGGAAAAATATTCTTAAATCAAGAGGGTTCTTTTTTTCTTTGTAAACTCCCAAATGGTGGAAAGTAAATTTCACAGAGAAATGTAAACAGGACCTAATTTTAACACTGCTTATGTTTTGATGACTAACTTGAGGGGTTTTTTTTTCTTTTTTTTTTAATTGATTGACTTAAGAGGCATTAAATTTTATGATTATTTATCTGTCAAATGATTACCTGATACCTGCTTTCCAAATGCTTACCTGCATTTTTTAAAGCACAGTCTCCATTTTGGAAACATCCTATATATAAGTTAAATTATTTAGTCTAGGCAACAATTCTACTGAAAGGAACATAGGTGTTCCTTTCTTCAGATGTAAGAGGAAGCAGACTAGATAGGAGATGTACTACAGTAGCAAGAGGGATTTATTAGAACCTTTGGCACTCCTAGATTCATTATAAGATTCTGGGAATACAACATGCTGTCCAAGTGAGTGAACTCACAGAATTTGTATTTATATCTATGGCCTCCAATAGAGCTGAACATCTTTCCAGTATTTTTATGAATAAATAGGCCACCTGTTTAATTCATACTGCTGAAATATTGATTTACTTTGAAAAGAAAATACATAAAATCAGTGTCTTGATGTCTACTGAATAATGAAGCTAATACTTCTTTTTAGTTTATTTTATACCTGAGTTAAATGGATGACTTATAACTCAAAATAGAATCGTTTGCTTTGGTCATTATAACTAGACTGAAGCAATGTCTTTTAAACTAATATATAAAACACTGAATTAAGAAATCCTGGCTTGATGTGCTAATATTCAGAATTCAAATCAAGCTGGGCTTGGTGATACATGTTCTTAATCGGTGTTTAGGAAGTGAAAATGTGAGGACCAGAAGTTCTAGGCAACCTTGAACTGTTCATAGTAATCCTCACAAAGAGAATCTGAGGCCAGCCTACGCTACATGATCTTCTGTTTTCAAAGCAAAACAAATCAATCTAACAAAAATACTCGGGAAGAATCTAAATTTATCTCATTTAGCAAAGAAACAAAGTTAAGTGTTAATAAAAATACTGCTCTGGAAATCATACAAACCATATCACATCTAGCTTCTTCCAGCATCTGATAAGTAGTTGTACCAAGTATCAACTTCTGGCTTCATTTTCCAAACTACAATCTGACTCTATAGTTACTATCCCATGTCATAACATACTTATTTTTAACAGTTTCTTGTCTCTTGCATCTCTTATGGAATCAGTTGCTACATGCATTCACTCATGCTCTGAACTCTCCTCCCTTCCCTTTTCTTTTGCTGCTCTCATTTCTAGTATGTCATAGAGTTTAGGATGACCAGCTCTTGATTTATTGTGACAATATCCTGTCTCCTCTCCCAGTTTTCACTTTCTTCTTTGTATATTTCATACTTTATTTGAGAGCTAACATGATGCTTGGGTATGAAATGACATTTCAGTAGAATTATAAATATGGGTAAAGGTATTCATTTTTACTATCCTGTACATGAATTGTACTTTTTAAAAGTGCATTCACATTAACAATTTCTACAGAACATATTCAAGATTAAAAGGAAATAACATTTATTTGAATTATGTTGATATTTGAAATTCATATTAAAATATGAATGAACATTTTAGGTTACTGGGGAGATTTCTACATTATGTTTTATTCACTATTTGAATATGTACACAATACCTAATCTTGATAATCTATTACATAGAAAAATAAGGTAAAAAGAGAAACTAAATAGGAAAGACCAATGGTTCTTGAACACAAAGTCATTCATGTGGGTAATACTCTTAGCATCATCTTTTAAACTAACTGAAAAATTATAAAAACAGAGTAGTCCAGTTTTCAACAGTTCCTCAAAGAAAGCAATGGGGAGATTATGGAAACATGGTTTGGGCTTCAGCAGAATGCTTGATTACAGATGAGAAAAAAATTACTTACAGTTTGTTGAGTGTTTACTAGTCTCATTGTGGTCATATTCACTTCGAAGTCACTTCTGGGTAGAATAAAGACACAGTATTTCTAGACTCTGCTTTCTATTGAGAACCCTACTCATAATTCAGATTCCAGGAAGTGAGTAGCCTGTCTTCATAGCTCCTAACCTGAGGATTTCTATGCAACAAACAAACAAGGAAACAAACAAACAAAATTTTGTGATTCAAATATGGAAAATATTGTGACTAAAAACTGTATTGGATTGATTTAAGATTGTAAATGACCATTTTCTGCATCTAATCAGATTAAATTAAAGACAAAAAGTTTTACTGACAGGGATCCATCTACAAAGACACAGAATTGTTAATAATATTAGTTCATGTTCCACAAGTGTTATACCCCAAAATGTTCTCATAATAATGAGCAAAGAAAGAAGATACATAGAAAGATCAGGGAAAGCTATACACATTTTTTAAATTGGAGTTTCTTCTTGGTAGTTAAAAACATACTTGATAGAGTTGAATTCTTAGATTAGAAATAGAATTAAAAGTGGCAATTTGGTATTCTTAATCATCTACTATGCTATGTGTTTCTTGAAGATTCTACTGAAGACTTTAAAATGTGTTTTATAATAATTTTTCAAGTCCAAAAAATGAGTGTATAAAAACCATATTTTAATGTTAGGCTGTGGTGTCACAGGTCTTTAATCCCAGCACTCAGGAGGAAGAGGCATGTAGATCTCTGAGTTCAAGATGGGTCTGGTCTACAAAGCAAGTTGCAGGATAGCCAGGTATACACAGAAAAACCCTATCTCAAAAAACCAACAAAAATGGTTAATAACATATTCAAAACATATTAATATTTCTGTTTCCTTCAATAATATATTGTATCATGAGATGTATCATGGAGATAGCATAGAAGTAGCATGTGAAACTAATGCTTTGTGCAGATTTGAATATCACACTTTATATGAAACTATATTAATTTCTATTGATAATAAAATGGCAAGAATTTTCTGTTTTGGCATCTATTTTAAGTTTTAAAGAGAAATTTATTATAGACTTATGAGTAAAGAGAAAGACTGAAACACATACATACATATATACAGACAGACAGACAGACAGACAGACAGAGACAGAGAGTGACAGAGACAGAGATAGAGAGACAGAAAGACAGAGACAGAGACACAGAGAGAGATAGTGAGGCTATACCTTTTGAGTTAGGAATAGAAGTCAGCCACAGGCTGAACAAGGAGCTGCATAGCAAATAGGAGATAGTGCTGGCTCTTCAAAGAAATATTAAGGAAACTCAGAGTACATTTTAATGATACCATGATGGAAAACTTTCTCCTCAGTGATAATGGACTCTGTGAGCCATAGTTAAAAACCTTTCAAGTAGAAGAAGATATTTGAGACTGTCAGGCATCTGGAAATGCCAAATAACAGCCAAAGTACTATGATTTTGATAAGACATTTGGCTAGGTAGAGAATGCCGGGAATGTTTGCTTGGGAAATGATCACCTGTTATCATCTTGAATGCTTTGTATTTTTGAACATACATCTAGGAATACCAAGTTACAAAATTTTGGTCAATTCAAAGGGAAAAAGAAAGACAAAAGAACAGAAAGAAGGAAGGAAGGAAGGAAGGAAGGAAGGAAGGAAAGAAGGAAGGAAGGAAGGCAATCAAGTAAACATTTAAATAAAGAATTGAAATAGATTTACATTGTATTATGAAAAGAACTGCAGAACTTCATGGAGTCTTCCACACTTACTTGTTTTCTACAGAACTAGTGCAAATCATTACTTTGTTGTTCCTTCATCTCATGCGTGAAAATTGGAACAAAGATAATTCTAAGGTGACATGGTTTTTCCATACACCCCACAAAACTGGAGGCAAATTTTAACAAATGAGAAAACCTACATAAATCTATATCTTATAATGTTCAGTATATTTGTTCTTCTACCCATTAATATTTATTGTTCTTATTTTTATTATTTTTAATTTTATTGCTTCTTCATTTTTAATATTTAGAATAATCATTAATACTTATTTATTTCTTAATTATAGTTATGAATGTTCAGTATATTTATTATTCTACCTGTTAGCAATAATTGCTTAATGTGCATTCTTTTTCCTCTATTAATTGGCACTAGTTTGTGTATATTTTATTTTTCATTGATTTGATATAATATTAACTAGGAAACTATTTTATGAAATTTGTTAACATATTTTTTTCAGAAATTCTGTGAACTTTGTAATACTTTATTCACTTTCATATAAAAGGTATCTTTTATGAATACTATGCTATTTGTTTCTGAGTCTACTCACATTTACTCAGCCATTTTTCTTTTTACTGTAGATGCTATTCACTATGAATTATATAGTGAATACATATGTTATCCAGAATTTGTTCCTTTTTCCAATTCTATCCAGTTTTCACTTTCTTGATGACATATCTTCTTGATATTAATATCCCTTTATATTGCATTCTCTCTGAGGCTTTCCAAAGGCTAATTTTCTGTCACTAATAATTTTGAGTTTTTCATTTTTATGTCCTTTGTGTTAATGGGTTGAACCCAGAATTGCCATGCCTTTTAATTAATCTGATTAACCTTCCTAGGATCACGTAAGTCCCTAGTGTATACTTCAACAAGAGAAGCTCCATTTTGAAAGTCTCTCTGGGTCACTGGTAGAACAGCACTGTTTTCTTGTTAAAAAGATTTACTTATGCTTATCACTGGAGTTGTTTATTCCTTCATGCTATCCAAGGTTCTCAGTTCACTTCTTCTGTTCTTTTTAAAAATCATTATCTCTATTAGCATCTTCAGATTGTACTAATACATATGTCATATATTTGATAACACCCATTAAGACACATTATAGTCTAACTTGTTCTTTGTGATGATTCTACTTGGTATTTTCTGTCTATGTACTTTCTGTCCAAGTGTAATTCAAAAATTTCAGTGGTTGCCTGACTTGAAGCTAACTCTTTCAGTATATGTTCAGTATATTTATTATTCTACCTGTTAGCAATAATTGCTTAATGTGCATTCTTTTTCCTCTGTTAATTGGCACTAGTTTGTGTATATTTCATTGTCCCCAAATGTCATATCTTATAAAGATATGATATATTAAATTTTCCCCAAATGATATATTAAATTTTCCCCAAATGTCATATCTTATAAAGGCTTATTATTTAAAGTTGTCACTTGTTCTTCACTCTCTTTACCTTTCACACCCATATTCCCAAACATAAACATTACATATTGCTTCTAAAATACATTAGATATATTAATATATTAGCCTTATTATGCTATGACTAGCTTTCTATAGTGTAAATTATGAATGCATTCACATTTCACTTAGTTTTGTTTATACACCTTGAAGAGAACTTATATGAACCACATGTTCAAGAAAGAGTAATTGTATGGATTGATATCTGTGTTGGGAGATGCTGTACTGGGACAAGACTGGGGGAAGAGTGTCTGATTGGTCTTCTATCTTTGTCTTCACACAGGCATTAAGTATAACATGTAAACAATGAGGTATTTGATGAGTTTGGAAAGGGGCACAAAATCATAGTATTCCTCATCTTAGTGAAAAGATCATTGCCCTGTCTGAAAATATACAAAACATGAAAAATACTGTCTAGGTAATACTGGGTTTCCTATGAATTCAAAGAGGACAGCAAAAGTAATTAAAGCATGTTTTACAGAAGCTACAATCAAACACTTAGGTCTGTGGCATCCTCCTTTATGCTATGAGCTGTGCTGCCCTCCCAGATTTCCTCATGAGTTGTGAAACAAGGAGGCTGCATGGATGTTTGCATTGCTTTCAGTTTGTATAACATAACACAGATAGTGTCTTTTAAATGTTTATTTGAGTGCCGTGGTTTTAAAATTGATTTCCAAAGATTACTCATTTCAGTACTTCATGAAGCCTCACCAACGGTATTACCTCTCAACTGTGCAGCAGGCTGTCATGAGAGGTAAGAATGAAAAATCATAATGAAGCATAGTGAAATTGGACAGTGTATAAAATACTTCATCATTCTGTCTCTTCCCTTGTGGGAAGAGTAGAAGAAGTTCTTAAGAATCATCTCAATTATTATATAAAAGAGTGATCTCTTTAAATGAATGATGTGTTAATGGAACAAAATAATTGGCAATTGTGTAATACAATGGGACACATTACACAATTATGTAGTTGGGTGAACTCCATTGTACATTACATTTCCTAAGAAGCCTTTACATGGAGTTTATCTGATGTAATACTTTTGGTTAACATGATATACATGTTCTTGAAGTAGTCTACTAGATGATATGTGGAATTCTATTTCTCTCATACAACTTTAAATTTTTACAGTATGTTTATATATTTGTTACACATAGGCATAATTATCTAACCTATAGAAAATATATATTCAGACAATACTTTATACACATCTAGAATTAACAAGAATATAACCAATTTGTGTTTACCGTTTCAAGTGCATCGTGGATTATTTTTGAAAGATCCCTGGGAGAAATTCCTAGGAACTAAAATATTGGGTTCCAACATTTTCTCTGCTAGTGGTTCAAAGTGCTTGATTATTTTCTTTATGATTTTCAACGTACACTACAGTTCACATCTGAAAATGTAAGCGCCATTTAAATAAAGCCACTTTTTAAGAGTTGTAGATTTCTTGTGCAATTTTGTTGACAAATAGAGGGATTTTGTTGCTGCCATGTTTTTTGGTCTTGTCACACCAACTAATTCTACCTTCATTGTAGAAAGGTAGCTATTCTCTGGTATTGAAATTTCTAAATGTCTGAAGATTCATCCTTTGTCATATTTTGGAGAGAAATTTCATATATTTATGATGAATAGATTCTTCCTATATTTTGTCTCCATGTTGACTCTATTATCATTTATATATGAGAAAGAAAACCTACATTTTTAGTTATCAATGACTAAAGAGTAGATATTTTGAAAGTTCAATGCAAACTAGGAAAGACAAAAACCAGGATCCTTGCTAGCTTTGCCTCTGCTCCTCTTCTAGCCCATCCTGTACAGAAGACAAGATATTGTGAACAACACACTTTTAATATCAACTGTGATGTCACCTAAATTTATGATGCTATTTCCTATACTATTCCTTTTCTTTGTAGAGACGGAGATGAGCAAAGATGGTTTACCAGTAGCTTGCTTCATTGCAACTGTGTGAATTTATTGTTTATTTTTATCTGATTTCTGATTTCTGTATCTGCTTGACGTTTATCACAAGTCTCATTATAGCTTCAGGACCTTAGTGATTTCATGAAATTAGAGTTTTCAACAAATCTGGGATGAATTTCAAGTTTGATTTATTATTTTAGGCAGAAGCCATGTAAAACTTGGCAATGCGAGATGAGTTTTGAATTTGAGGTTTTCTGGTTCATTTAAGCCTGGATCTCAAAGAAAACCTCAAGGGATGAGGGCTCAGGAGCTGAAGCTGAATTCACTCTAAATATTACAGGATAAAAATACTTTCTGACCTACAACTCAGATACTCTTTTATATATTAACACTTATATCATTGTTTCCCATATCCATCATTTTATAAGCTAGGATGACAAACTAATATTTACAGATTTTAACTGTTAGCATAGTCTTTCTAAGAATGATTCTTCTGAACAAAACAAAATCATTCAGCTTGATGTTATTAAGCCTGTTTCCCACCAATGCTATTTTTTATATTAATTGCCATTCTAACTTAATACTCTAAAAAGAAAAATATTATCAAACAGTGGAGCTAAAGAAAAGTAACCACCACATTGTCCCCTGTAATGATTGATATTCTGATGTAGAAACTATAATAAAATTTTTACTTTGGACTTATAATATAGCAAGTGTATGGAACTCTGAAATCCCATTCATAAAAATATTAGTGTTTATAAGGACCTACATGAAAATAAGCAAAACACATGCAAGCATTTCTTAATAAAATTTTATCCATACATAAGATGGGAATGGAAAACTTTCCTTTTTTAAAATAACTCAATTATAGCCAGGCAGTATTGGCGCACACCTTTAATCCTAGCACTTGGGAGGCAGAGGCAGATGGATTTCTGAGTTTGAGGCCAGCCTCGTCTACAGAGTGAGTTCCAGGACAGCCAGGGCTACACAGAGAAACCCTATCTCAAAAAACTCAACAAAACAAAACAAAAAACAAAACAAAAAGGCAATTTTTAAGGCATTTAATTTGACACATGCTTAGAGTTTAAATATGCATGGCTTTGAAAATTCTGAATTATCATTAAACAAAACATGTCAGACATAAAAAAATATTGTGCACCATCATATATATTGTGCTGTTGTATTTCCTATCAATTTAGTTTGATGGAAAACATTTTGTGGAGAGTATTGCCTTTAAGGAAAAGCAGTAGGGGTCATATTACATTTTACATAATGGAAACTTCATAGGATTGTTGTGTTCAAACTAAAGGGAATTGTCTATGATGCTTCCTACCCATTTGTAATTTGTGTTCATTCTTTAAACCATGACCTTTAAAGTGAGAAAGCTTTTGCAATTTTTAATTTGCCAATCTACATGGAGGTCCAATTTCCTAGGTGAGGCAAGTAACAAATCAAAATTTAGGCTAAATTCAAAGATGATTGTATTGTATTCCTTTATATTTCATGATTGTTGATCCTGTATTAGTTCCCTGTGTATTGTCTCTATCTAGAGTGGTCTAGAAACTCCACAATAAGTCGAGTGCACAATAAGTTATGGAGTCATGGAAACATATTCTCAAAGTTTAAAGTTCTAACACCATTTGTTCCAGGAACAAAATGACTTTGAACATTAAGACTGCTTGTGTTATCAAAAAGTAGACCGGTAAACATGACTCAGCCAGTGCTTTAATGACTCTTGTAAAATGTTCAGTTCCTTGCATAGGATGCAGCCAAGAGGTTTGGTGGGGTCTGAGTACCAGAAGGTCTGACACATTAAGTCTCCTTTTTAGAATCAGAGGTTAGAGGGATAATTAAAAGTTTGGCAAATTAGAACAAATTTGTATGTGTAGAATTTAAATCATCAGTGTGGAGCTGGTGAGATAAGATGATTAGAGCTAGGAGGAACTGGGAATACCTGCCTGGTGGGGAAGCCTGTTTGCCCGGGGAGAACTTAATTACAGTGAATAAGAGGGGAAATACAGGAAGCAGGAGGGAAGAAAAGGGCTCTTGCTTAGTCTTAAAAGAGTTTATTGGAAGCAATTATGTATCTTGGAGAAGCTATCAAAACTTAACATTTGCTTTATTCTTGTGAGAATAAATTCTATCAACCTTTTCTTAATAACTAGTACTGAGGGACCATTTAGACTGTGTTTAGTAAAATAGACCTTTATAAACTCTCCCCTGGCAGACCTTTAACAACCCTCTGTGGTTTGACACATAAGAATTCAGGAATATGTGTCGGGTTTTTCACAATCGCATAGACAACAAGCTGTGTGTGGATGGATCATTCTTATCCTGATCCTTTACTAATAAAGCAAGCTCCCTAGTTAATGGTTCCTGGGTCATGTTTGGATTTGGTGAACTTGGTGTGCATTATGTACATTTTGAAGCAGAAACATATTTTCCCTATTACATTGAAAGAATATTTTGTAATAGATACATTTAACCAGCACTAAAATAACTTTAAATACTAATTAATAATTTGAAAATGAAATTTATTTTTATCCAATAATAAAGTACTTAAAGCAGTAAGGAGGAAAACAGATGGCTCTTTAGATCCATATATTTATAATGTTTCTGAATTACTATTCTGTGATTAAGGTTTTGATTGTGGGCCAAGAACTGACATTCCAGAAAGGCATAAGTGAACTTCTCATAGTCTTGTCAAACATCGTCCTGGTTTTTACTGTCAGTATGCTGAAATCTTCACTTCAAGTAGTGCTTCCTCCCATCTCACATACTTCTGAAATTTAGTATCGGAAATTCTCTCCTTTTACCTGTAGCAAATTCCATCTTGTTCCTACTCTTATTTAAGTCATCGTGTCATTTTTAAAATTCTTTCCTCAACTAACATTTTTGTTATCTTGCATTGTCCTTCTAAAAATATGCCCTGGTTTGTCTTTTTTTATTTAATCTTTAACACATCTAGGCTTTTTCTTCATCTCCCTTGCTTCCCTTTGTCTTTGGTGATGTTTTCATTTGGAATTGCTTCCTCCAGAACTCCACCTAAAGTAATAACTTCAAACAGTTGCACAAGGCACAATATTTAAAATACTAAACCTGGCATGCAAAGGGGCTTTCCCCTGCAATTCCTAGGCACATAGTTCTACTTGTCAGATGAGAAACAGACACATGGGATAAGGTAACGAACAGAAGGGAGTGATGTAAGCTGAGAACAAGTGGTTAACAGAAGGAAGTTCCAATGCAGTGAGCATGGCATGTGCTGGGTATCTCAATCTGCAGACATTGGATCAGCTGAAATCAACGAATAACATTCCACTTCCTTAATATCCAAGAATTTTATTCTAGAGATGTTTCAGCTACATTTTAGATCCTCATACTGTGCTCCCAACAGCTGAGGTAACTGAAGGATGGCTATCATTTTTGCTATAAGTACCATGAAAATATGAGACAAAAGAAACCTATCTATATATACTGCTAGCATACTAGTAAGACATGAAGTAAATTAAAGTGCCCTAATATATAGCATTGGTTTAATTTCTCTTCAGGAGTTTAAGATAGTTAACCAGTATTCGCATAGTTTTGAAGTCTTTTACAGAATTTAGAATCATGGGTAATGGAGAATTTCCAAGAAAGATAAGAAAACAAATGCTTGTCCTAATGATGATGACAAAGCTGGCAATTATAGAAAGTCCAAAGAAGTGATTCTTAGGTGTTCAAGGAAAATGAGGCCAAAGCATAACTGATGGGTTTTAGAAACTTAAAATATATCAGGGACTGGAAGGCAAATGTAAAGATGAGAAATAAGAGCAAAGTAATAGAGAATGAAACTCAGCTAATGTGAGGGCTTCCTAGATGACATATCCTGATGTGCCTTGTGGCTGTCAACAAGGTTCTACAATGCCTGAGAGGACTAGCGCATGCTTTGTGATTGGCTTGACATGTGTTACAGAGCTCAGTCTCAATTCTCCGTGAGACATCAACTAAGTTCATGAGAAGGTATGATTCCCATACTATTCACTACAGCCTGAGCCCTGCTATTTAATTGTTCTCATGAATCTTGACTTCACACTCAAAATTACTTCCCTCCAACCTAAGAAATGGACTGGCCTCTCCCTCTTTCCAAGTTGCCACTAACAAGAGTCTAGGTGTCATAATCTCTAATAAGTCTCTTTGTGTTTGGAGGGAGCCATGTGCTCATGGTGACATCTTACTTGCAGTGTGTTTAATTACTATGGAATGTCTACACCAATGACTATTGGGCACACAACAAATAGTATATCTTATCTTAATCATATATCTTAAATAGTATATCTTGTCCCCTTTCATATTTGAATCTCACTCCTGTTTACCCTTTTGTACTACTGATAAATGCATACTTACTGATCCACTCCTGGTTGAGCTTCTTACATGGGGAATAGATTTTCCTAAAGAGTGATGACTTCTCACCTTGACTGAGTAATCACTGACCTGTAACAACTCCAGATACTGACATGCTATGACTTGTTTAGCACTCTTTTTACCACAACCCCTTGGGACACTGGTCCACAGACTACTTGCCTCCTCTTGCCTGGGTTAATTTCTGCAGTCCAGTTATTTTTTTCTGCATATAAAACTTTAATAAATAAGCTCCTATTAGACTCAGTCAATATACAGCCCTGTTTGCTCATGAATGGTTACTCTAATATCCAATCTCATAGTTTTACAGATTAAATAATGTATGCATTATCTTATCTTCAAGATGTCTATTGACTGCCTGTTAATTTTGGTAGAAACAGTAGAAGAAACAGAGGTTTTAAGAAGAATATTTGAAAATGAATATCACGGTGAAAGTCTATTTGTGAAATATCTTGGAGTACACAAGTCATAGGATTTCTGGGTGACCCCATGATAGGTTTGATGCACAAAGTAAGAGTAGACATGGGAATCTGAGGGAAACTGAGCTCTCATGTGAAATATAAATTGCAAGTAGTACTTAGGAACACTATAAGTCCAGTTGTTTCAAAACTAAAAATTTTGATAAAGGCTCCTTCGGTAAGGTTAAATATGGGTCAGATTTGAACCACTGGAGGGGTATTAGGTTACACAGTCTTAGTTGCTGTAGTGTTAACATAGGTACACAGGCAGACTGAGGTATAATATCACTGTAGAGGTCACAAGAGAAAATTAAAAATGAAAGTATATTAATTGTTTTTATTTATAATAGATATGACCAATGACTTGAATGTTAGACCTTACAATAAGAAATTTTATTAAAAAGATTCTTTTTCCTAGAACCAAGATTGAATAGGAACTCTTCATTCTTGTTTTTTATTCTTTATTTTTTTTTAATTTTTATTGGTTATTTTGTTTATTTACATTTCAAATGTTTTCCCCTTTCCCCGTTGTCCCCTCTAAAACCCCCGTATTCCACCCCTCCTCCCCTTCTTCTATGAGGGTTCTCCCCAACCCACCACCCACTCCCGCCCCACTGTCCTAGCATTGCCCACACTGGGGCAACAAACCTTCACAGGACCAAGGGCCTCTCCTCCCTTTGTTGCCCAACAAGGCCATCCTCTGCTATGTATGCAGCTAGAACCAAGGGTCCCTCCATGTGTACTCTTTGGCTGGTGGCATAGTCCTTGGAAGCTCTAAGAAGAACAACAATCCAAATTCTTCATTCTTATGACCATTTTATAGTGCTATCTAATGCTATCCTCACTTTATTGATTAATCTCAATAAGGATAAGAAATTGACTAACAGCCAGTCTGATATTAGAGACACAGCACAAAGAGGGGTCTGAGTTTTATTTTGAGCACTTATTCACTTCATGGTGCCTGCTGTCATTCACTCAGTTCCAGTGTTCCCTTTAGGTCTTCTTTGGAGGAACTAGGTCAGATAAGGCAGCATTCCGCACAATGCTTCCCAGTCCAGATGCCTCTGGACCAGGGCCGAAAGCCTCTGTCAGCAAGTTCTGGAGAATCCCGAATAAATGAGAACCACCAAGGAAACTTGTCCTTTTTAAAATGACTAATTATGGTACTGATCACATTAACCTTTAGGGCTGTGCTCTTGTGTGCTGAACAGCTTTGACAGACAGGCCTTTTCTCAGTCAGCAAGGAGGGATCATTAGTATCTCATTCACCATGAAGTTTGTATACAGAGGTGATGGAAATCTTTCCAAGAAAGGACTGATAGCAACTCTTTTCTTTCCTACTTCTCTCTTTCCTGGTTGTACATGTATGTATGCGTGTAGGATAATGCATACATGGAATCATGTTTTATATCTGAGCTTTCATTGTCTACTAGTTAACCCAATCTGTATTAACATGTACATATATTTTAATTATACACATACACACACACAACATTTATATTATATTAAAATAAGTAAACTGGCAATTAGAGAATATGCAAAGGTTATATATAATCAGTAAGCCATTTTATAGATGGAACTTGAATCTTCTACAGTTAATATCATATAGGGTCTTAGAAGCAATTCCATGTATATATCAGGGAATGACATCATATGAACCCATGTACATGATCATGGTTGTCGTCGTCGTCATCATCATCATCATCATCATCATCATCATCATCTAACTGTATTTTAACTCTAAAGGTTAGGATTCATTAAAGTAATGTTATAGGATGCTGTTATGTCACTGTAGTAAGAATTAGAGGTCATTGTCTTATTTCAGTGGCTTTCTGAAGTCAAGTCATTATTACTTTTTGTTTAGTCTTCCTTATGTCTAGTAAAAGAATTCGGTAAATGGTAAGGGGAACCAAAGATTTTATAGTAAAGAGAAAAGTTTCAGAGTATGCATACACACTATATTTTTGTCTTCAAGTTAGAGTTTATCAATCAGTATTTATCTTAAATATTGTAAGTGATTTTAATGGTCTTATTAAATGTGGCCTTTTCAGAGTCTGCATGTTTTCTGCACAAAGGATCTTATTTTCTCTGATTTACCTGGCACATAATGACAGGAGAACCTTGTCCCCTTCCATAAATCCTTTCGAGAATACTAGGAATATTCTGCCTTCTACTCTGCCCTTGTTGACAAGCTGCCTTCCTCCTTCCTGCTCCAGTGATCTCTCCATACCTTATGTTAGTCACAAGGCTGCTCTCTGTACTCTGATCTGTGGGCAAAATCAGGGGCCTTTCCAAATCCATTAGCACTAAAGTGCCTCTTAAAACTCATGTCTTTATCTAATTCTCAGGGTCCCAATGTCACTCTAAGCAGAAAGGTCAACTGTTGCAGACCCAGAAAACAATCTCTGGCTTCAAGATCTGACACTCACTGTTCCATATTTTATTCCTTGGGTTATATTAAAGAAAATGCAAGTCATGTGCCTTTGTCCTGTTTCATGAAGCACCAGTCATGCCTACATATAATGTGGATATGTTTACTATAGAAGTAATACTGAGTTGTGAATAATGTACTCCTTTAACCTTAGAACTTGGGAGGAAAATGTAAACATCTCTGTAAGTTCAAGGTCAGCCTTTTCTCCCTTTTCATAGCGAGTTATAAGATAACCAGAACCACATGTCTAGTCATACCTTGTCTAAAACAAACGAGAAAAATCATGGTAGCCCACTAAAAAACTATATTTTTCAAAAGACTAAAAACTATTTTACCTATTTAAATTTATCAAGACATTTTTATTTGATGTAAAATAACTTTACTATAACTATAGTAAATTAATAATTTTTAAAAATTAAAATACAATTCCACTACTTATTTGCCTGTTCCCTTTCCCAGCCCTCTCATATCACTTCCTTTCAATGTCTGTACAGAATCCCCATTTTCTAACAAATTGTTGGCTTCCTTTTATTATTCTTATTGCAAGAATACAACCCAAAAGAGAGGGGCAGAAAGATTTTAAAGAGCCAGAAGTCCAGAGAATTGTCTGTGAGACTGTGTACTCCATAAATAACAGGGAAGTTACTTCTACAATACCTCAACAATATTCTGCCTAAACTAAAGCTGAACAATGATTGCAACAATGTTTACTGAAGGGAGGAAGCTCACAGGGTCCCAACCTATGACAAAGAACTGCAGGCAACTAGTGACTATTAAGGAGAGAACTAGCCTCTTCCAGAGATGAGTCCTCCAGCTGCTTGATACAGAGTGCTCACCCCTGAAATCAAACAAAATAACTTCAAAGCTACAACTCCATGGTCTCTTGATTTCAAGATATAAATCTTGAGGGAATTAGGTATGAGCTTTCTGCTTTGCTGAGAAGTTGAATGCATGGTTAAAATACAGTATAAACTGTTTAAATCCTAGGTCTTTTGTAAGACCTCTTTTTCTCACACACTGGGGAATGGAGTATATTATTTTATGGACTTATAATTGCACAACTAAAGTTTGTCCTAGATGTCAGCTTTAGGAATATAGTTTGGTCATGAAAAAAGCTATACCCACACTGCAATCTTTCATAGTTGTCAAAAACTCATAAGCAGAACAAGAATTTATTGGAAAAAAATGTTCCTTTCCATTCACTATGATGGCCTGCAATTAACATAATTTAAATACTGGGAGAAAGGAAAATTCCTACAAAGTCTCCTGGGGTTGGAAAACTTAATCTATCTCCTATTGTTTACATTCTAAAGGTGCTTCTTCACATTCCCTGTTTGTCTCTAAGTAACCAAGACTACAACACCCACATCTCCTTCTGGGATCTCAGTTACCTCAGATATTACAGTAATTTCTATTATTGGAAAACATCACTCCACCCGTCATGAGTGAGCGGTTTGAATTTCCTTTAACCACAAATGGATCATTTACCTTTTGGGTAACATCCAAGCGGCAGCCTTGTTCTCAATCTAGGGTATCTCTTCTTTACTGATTAAAGGCAATTCTCCTTGAGTCATTCATGACTCTAACTTGATACTCTGTTTTGTTACAAGTTATACCACATAGGTACTCATAAAGAAGTATGAACCAGAATGATACTTAGGTGACCAATCAATTATTCTATAGAAAAAAAAATGTTTTTCTCAGAGTTTTTTATTTTATTTATAGATCACTTCACTGTGTTCAAGGTTCTCTTGTTCCTGAGTTTTATTCAATATGAGGTCTTTTCTCATTTGAGCTCTGCCTATGACTCCAAAGGGAGAAAAAGGAGGATGACACTTTTCACTGTTTGTTAACATCAGCCAACAGAGCTTACACTCATTATATAGCTGTTGTTTTATTAACCAGTATCAATTCTGACACAAAAAAAATGTTCTTTTTGCCAGTAAGTCACCAATTCACAGATTCACTCAGAATCCCCTGTATCCTTATTCAGAGACCATTCAACTTGATTGGCCCTTTCTCAGCTATTGTGGTGGTACTCTCAAGAACAATGAACACAAAGCAAGATGCAGGCTCTCTATGAAGCTTTACCTGTGCATTTGTGCATATGTGTCACAGGTATTTCTTTTCATTCCATGCCTTACTTTTCATAAGGCTTACCATATCTAAGATAGCTATTTTATTGGCTCTTCTATCTCCAAATACCAGGTTTAGGAACAAAGAAATTTAAAGACAAAAGTTCCAAGCTCTTGTTCTAATATAAGTCATCATCAAAATGGCCATCACTTCCCTTAACAATAACTACTTCCCAGACCTCCTAACACACACACACACAGAGAGAGAGAGAGAGAGTTTATTTGCTAATTTAAACATTGTTGCTAAGAAAAGTTATTGCTGATTAGTCATGTTTTCCTATAATTCTGTGTTACGCTATATATTTTGTGTATTGAGTTACACCTGACTCTGGAGACTTAAAATCATGGTTTTATAAAACAAACAAACAAACAAACAAAATTGCTTCATTTCTATATGCTGTAAGTTTGAAAAGTACAGTTTGAAATTGAAAGCAGGCAATTGTGGTTTAAGCAAACTACCCTTGGGTAGGATGCCATTCATTTATCCAGCATAAACAGAGAGTAGGACATTTTTAATAAAGATCGATGACAGGGGAAAGGCACATTTGTTTACATAAGAATGTGTGCTGTACACCTGAGTGGAAAACCTCCACACAAGGGTACTATGTCTTAACGTTTCTATATGAAACTCTAGCTCCAATTCACATCTCTGATTGCCATCATTTCTCCTGGGAAACCACATTTAATCATCAAACCAAAGAAAGGTCATAATCTAATAATAAAGGACACTGCTTTAACTTTAGAACATTATTTGGGAATAACAAGAAACATAATGAAAAAGACCCATTCTACTTCCTATTCATCACAACTCTTTATGTCCAGGAATAAAAAATAAATGAAATTTAATCATGAAATATATTAGATCCAACTAAGAAATCCAGTATATTTATAAGGAACTTATGAATAAGACTTCCTAGAATCCACATTTCAATAATTACTGATCTTAGCCAAAAAGAACAATATTAAAGTATATGAGTATGAGTATTTCTATATATTTCCATATATATTAACAGGGATGCCTAACTTTTACCTAAATGTTTGAGGCACAGTTTGCATGTTTGAAAATACAAAGGCTACAGTTGTGAAATACATTTTGATACTATGATATCGTTAAGTGTTTTAATAGAGGTAACATATAAAAAATACCTAGTATACAGTCAGACTTTGGTTTTCATGGCAGTCAAGCAGAAGCTGTTACAAAATTCTGTGTAACAAATGCACCCTTGTGTCTTGGTATTTCCCTTTCAAACAAGCAAAATAGATTGAAATCACTGTATCAAAAATTCTGTCATTGTAGGCTAGCAGAAGGATGCTCTGATGTTTGATGACTGGAATGGCCAGAAGATCTAAAAAGCTGGATGGGTTGGGTTAAATGACAAAAAAATGATCCTGCAATATTGAGGACCCCCAAGAACAACCATGTAACATTTTGTTCCTGCTATACACAAACCTGAGTCTGTTTTAGCTCTCTCTATATCATCTTCGCCCTGGGTCTAGACCAAAGAAAGGAGCTCTCACCTAGAAATCCTGATCTACAGGCTGAAGAACAAATACAGAAGGCAGAACCAAGATTTTGCTTGGTCATGGTGTGTGTCTCAATTTAGTGGCCAGAGAAAGTTACATACTTACAGGATAGTGACTTGGGGAGAAATACTGTCAGAAGAAAGAATATTGTTTTGGACAGTAGTTTGTGTTTTTGAGAATGGCATAATCTAATATACTGGGCAAAGTACACATTTAAAGACAAAATTCAGAAAATGGAGAAAACTGGAAAAAAATGGCTGCTGGCTCATGCATGGGAGTTTGTATGTTTCCATTCAGAGCTGGAAACTTACTGGCCAAGTTACATTTGTCAAAAGAATCTGAAGGCTGGTGACTATACTTGCTCAGTTCCCTGAGACAAACCTAACTCCTGAACAGATCTTAGATACCAAGATCTTTAAAGTCATATGTAGTATAATCTGTCAGGTTGAAAGAAATAGAATTCATATATTTTATAATATATAGTGTTTATTATCAATATAAAATAATAATATCATATAATTACATCATTTCCATCTTCCCTTTCCTCCCTTCAAACCCTCCCAAATATTCATACTTTATTTACATTTCAAATGTTTCCCCCTTTCCAGGCCTCCCCTTTGGAACCCCCTATTATCTCCCCCTTCTCCCTGCCTCTATGGGAGTATTCCCCCACCCACCCACCCACCCATCCACCCACTTTCATCTTCCCTCCTCGGCATTCTTCTGTACTGGGGCATCTAACACCCTCAGGCTCAAGGGCCTCCTTAGCCATCAGGGGGAGGAGGAATGCACATTCTTAATTCACCAGGTTTCCCAATGTCAACAAACCATTCATATATACAAAACAAAGTGGTGCTCTAGTTGGGGCACAGTCTGGTTCAATGACCACAAGGATTTTTGTTTGTTTGTTTGTTTTGATTTCTGTTGTTATTATTGTTGTTTTTGTTGTTGGCAAGATTGGTGGTGCATAGACAGGTCCCTGCATTTTACTGAAATGACGTGAGTAATCCATGTTCATAAAAATCTCATATTGAAATTTCAAATGTTTTTGTGGATTGATTTATTATCCCAAGTTCTTGAACCTCACTAGAATCTTTTCAGGTACATGCTAACACAAATTTCTGATTACAAAAAAAAAAGATGTCAAAATTCAAGTAAGTAGAGCCATTTCCATATATACTTGTGGTATGTGTGTGTGTGTGTGTGAGAGAGAGAGAGAGAGAGAGAGAGAGAGAGAGAGAGAGAGAGAGAGAAAGAGAGAAAGAGACAGAGAGAGAAACAGAGAGAGAGAGACCCTGAAAGTAAATATAGGTCAAAGTCACTTTAGCATCTTTGTTCCTTCCATATTGATTGTCATGGAAATTAATTTTTCCTTTTGTGAGAAAGTTGTTTCTTATTCTATTAGCCATCAGATTTTACAAAGTGTTTCTCTCTTGTATTTTGAATCTTAAGATATCCTTTCACCCCCAAGAGTGATAATAAATGCCAATAAGTGCAGTGCTTAGGAACCCAAGGCAGGAGGATTACCATGAGTACAAACCCAGACAGGGCTACATAGCAAGCACAAATGGACATAATCCATGGAAAGACATTATGTCAAAAAAAATGCTTTTTCTTTAAGACATTAAATACTTTTTAGACTGTATAATAAAATTTCAAGTCTGTCAATAATCTCCTGCAATTTAATTTTCTGTATAGTGAAGAGACAGAGTGAGATCTAATTAGCATAATTGTGCCAGTCAACACCTTCTGTACTTTTAGAACGTATGATTAAGAATGGCACTGGGAAATATTTTCACTCTTCTATATCTTTGTCATATTTTGGTATCAAGTCAATTAAAATGAATTATTGAGATTCTCCCTTTATTTTTAGCTTTTTGAAATACTGAGGGAAATTTCTCAAAAATCAACTGGAAGATTTGGGGGACAAGTTATTTGAAAAAAAAAAAAAAAGTAAAGCGCTTTCAACCTAAAAGCTCAGTGCTTCAATTGCTAAGTTATCTGTGTTCTTATTTCTTTTCTTACTGACAAATGCGATTAATGGATCTCACTGTGTCCCAATCCAAGCATGTTTTCAAAATGCAAGAAAATTTACACTTTTATTCAGTAATAATATTAAGAAGCCTTGCTTATTTTTTAAAATAAAAGCACCAAGGTTTTCTGTTGGTTTTGAAAGAATATATTTTTATATAATCTGAAATATGTACAGAAGAAAGATTAAAGGATTTTCTATGAAATAGTACAATGTTTACAGGCTGTGGATAGAAATGTTAATGTAACATTCCTTATGACTTAAAAATCACATAAGCCGAGTGCTGGGGTTCTGGGTAACTTGGGCCCTGTTTGCTATGAATGAATATAGTAAACAAGCTTTACAGTGGAACACATAATTAAACATGAGATGACATAGAGTCCTCTTAGCAAACATCATTGTGTCAAAGTTGTGGGAACATTTGATTTCATTTTTCAGAATATTTGTGATAATCTTACGACCAAGTAATTTTCTAGAAACTAATACTGCCCCACACAATGTTAATTGTAAAAGTATACATTAAGTGGCCATAAATAATTTCTCTCTAGATCTGAAAGCAATTGTAAATTTTTAAATATGATCACTTTAACTCCACAATAATCTGTTGGAATAAGAGCCTTCAGTTGACATAGTGCTGAAGCATCGAAATGGATATTATCAACAAAAAAATTTGTATTTGTGATAATCAAGTTCCAATTTGTAAGTTAATCTTATTACATTATGAAAAACATTTGAATAATCCTCTTATCTAAATACAATTGAATTGAGAGAGCCCTTGTTATGGCTAAAATTAGAAATATGAACTTTGTTTTTTTAAATTACAGAAATCTCCCCCAGCAAGCAGTTGGCTAATGTGACCTTAGCTGTTCAGAAAAAAATAAAAATAAAATTAAAATATATGTTGAGTGAGTCATGAAATAAAAAGTAATGTTCAGAGATTTTTAATGACATTTTAGAACATAACCTTTTTCTTTGACAATGTTCATTTTCATCATGTGTATTTTAAATTTGTCTTAGTGCTATATAATATCTACGTAGAAGGTCTAATTATGCTAGTGAGTAAACCTAACTAATGTTTTACTACAGAAAGTTGTTACATAGGCTAGATTTCCCAAGATCAAACTATCTTCTGTGGCTTTATGACTTAAACTTTGGTAACTTATCTGATTTGTTTTCCACATGCATGACTCAAGTTAGAGTTTCTAGAAATTTTTCTTTCCAATTTACCAAATACAAAACTCTCACAGAACCCAGAACTAAAACCATTATCAGTTGGGCATTGGTTATGATAACAATCATTATGCCTTTGGCCTCAGAACTTATATGTTCTCATCATTACCTCTTCACACACATAAATAATACATATCAATAAAAGTCAGGCTAATATTTTGCTAAGTACATGTAGCAGGTACCTATCATATATTGATAATTATCATTTTCCTTTTGTATTCTTTATTTGTTTAAGGTCACAGAGCTGATCTCTGATAGATCTTCAGAAGAATTACTATTTCTGATGAAAGACTAATAGAATGTTGGACATACTCAAAACAATAACAAGAATAACAGCACAAATCTTAATTGAAAACAATTGAAAATTGGGCAAATGGTCAGGTTGGCTGCATATTTTCTTTTAATACACTTCACTATGCTGGGTCAAGATGTTGTACAAAGTTAATTTAACAACCCACTCTCCCTTCCTTCCCTTTCTTCCTCCCTTTCTCCTTCTTGCTCTTCTGTTCCTCCGTCCCTCCGTTTTACTTTGTTCTGTCTCAAATTCATTGTTTCTTTCCTTTCGTTCCTTTCTTTCTTTACTTCATTTATCTTTTTCTTGTTTTAGGGCACACGCCAAATCATTGAACTTTTAAATCATATCTTTATAACTTATATTTCATCTTTTCAAATTTTCTCTAGGCTCTTCCTGCGTTTGTAGGAAAATCAATGTACAAAATTGACTAATTATATAAATATAATATAAGAAATTACATTTTATAAGATATGGTAGCAATACTGCTAGACTAAAGTTAAAATTAACAAAATATTGTTACAAGATTGTAGAATAAAATATGGTAAAGTATTTAATATTTGCTAATAAAACCTGTCAAAAAAGGTTTTATTAAAGAAGTAAATTAGTTTAGCAAAGAATTCTCAAGCCCTATTTGGAGAAACATTGAAACATAAACTATAAAGGCAAGAAAATTTCTACAGAAAGCATGGATGAAATTTCTATAACTTAAATAAGACATTAATAATGAAAACAGTTAGCTGGGCAGTGGTGGCGCAACCTTTAATCCCGGTACTTGGGAGGCAGAGGCCGGTGGATTTCTAAATTTGAGGCCAGTCTGGTCTACAAACTGAGTTCCAGGACAGCCAGGGCTACACAGAGAAACCCTGTCTTAAAAAAACAAACAAAACAAAACAAAAAAAATAATGAAAACAATTATATAAACTCGGACCAAATCCATCATTATAGTCAGTGCTATACTGGGTGGGTCCTGAGCTGAAATTCTGTAGGAAATGTTTTTGTTCATATGATGAACACTTAAAATTTTTAGAGAAGTATCAAGGTCTGTTTTGCTATTTTAATTTTGGAAACCAAAAGCAGCGAGGAGTATTTGATTTACTACATTCCAAAAATCACCTCAAATGGGCAATAAGAAATATAGTGACCTAGACACACACACAAAGTCAGATAGACCAATGATCAGAGAAGGAGACACAGAGATAAATTTGGGTATACACAAATATTTAACATGAGAAAGTATCTATATGAGCCAATAGGTGGATTATTTGGTAAATAGACTTACTAAAATCATTCATTCTATAGATAAAACAACAAAACTCTACAGAATGGTTGTGTTTAATCCAAGATGCTCATGAGTTAAATGCACATTTGACATATATCACGTGCTGTCATTGTTATCGACATTGTTGTTTGATGATGAGATCAGATACTAGACTTATCACACTTCATTCTGTATCTAGCTTTATGGGTGAGATTGTAAGGACCTTGTAGAATGAGCAACAACATTTACACTTTAGTTTTAGAAACAGCTGAAATAAGAATAGACTGTTTTAATGTTTTGGTTTTTTTTAACAATTTGACAAATTTATTTAATGCATTGTGATCATAGCTGCCCAACTTATCCTCCTAACTCCTATGACACCTCCCTACTCCTAACTATGTGTCCTCACTTCTTTCTTATTTTAATTAACAACATATTAAATCCAATTTGTTCTTCCTATATTGTCTTGGATGTAACAGAATCTACTGGAGCACGGTTGATCAACTAGGGGCCATACCCTTATAGGAAACTGATTCAGAGTTCCCCAGAAACCACCAAGTACTATAAATAGTGCCACTGTCAGGAGTAGATTTCTGCACTTATTGTCTCTGTAAGAAAAATGTAGTCATCATTTCTATTTTAAATAATGATTCATTTGTTTCATGCCATATTACTTCACAAGCTTAAAATTTTGAAGACAGAGAACTACACCCCCTAGGTTTTGAACTTTGTGTCCATATGTTCATAAGAGTTTAAAAAGTTCTTCCTGAGATACAGTACTTGCTTGTAGTTTTTATGAATGTCATTTATTTGTAGACATCTTTCCTAAAGCTATATAAAGAATGACATTTCCGAAAACAATAGTTGTAGACATACAAACCCCGTTGGACTCAAGGTATGCATGCGAGTGAGAATACTCGATTTCTGCTAAAACTTGGCTTAATGAAGATGAAAGACCTTTGTTTAGGTCCAGCTTCCAGCTGTTTACAGGATAACAAAAACTTGAAATGGCAGATCAAGAACTTTATGTTTTTGCCACAGATAACATACTGGAGTATTATTTAGAATGTAATCGAATGTATATATAAATTAAGGCTATGCTATACATAAATAGGCAGAGAACCACTCAAAGACCTGTTAACAGATGGAGAGAAGAATGGCAAACCAGGTTGCTCAATTATAGTGACCTCTTCTATTTTGGCATTCTTATTAGTATGCTTGTTTAATTTATTCTTATTTTTTAACTGAACTTAATGACGTTGATTGAAAATAGCAAACAATCTGAGATTGTGAGTAGGTTGAATCATGTTTTAGTATTTGGGATGTAGCCCACATATTCCTATTTAAAAACAAAGTTGCAAAAGTTTAGGGGTTTTACTCCATCTGTTTAAAACTGCTATTTGCAAAGACAGGGATTTCTCCTATATTACACAATGAATGTTTCTTGCTAAAATGTGATGGAGCCTTTATGCCTTCCTATGAAATTAGAGATGTTCTGTAGATACTTGAAAATAACAGACCAAGAATCCATTTTAAAACAAGTCTTCTCATAATTTCCTTCAATTTTTTTCTACTATTTTGTATGCTTTCAGCAGTTTGGCATTGCAATCTTTTCATAATGCAAGTTATGGTTTATAAAATCTCCTTCATTAAGAATAAATGAAAGGAATCTTATATAGTCAGTATATATGTAACTGAAAATGACCTACATTAGTCTGCCATGCTATGTTCAAGCTTACTGTGTTTTCCTGAAAGAGTAACTATAAATATTCACTCTGTGAGACATTTTTACAACATCCTGTGAAATATATAGTTTTCACCAATGCCCTGAATAAAAACATAGTTAGCATGAAAAATATGGTAGAGATCAGTCTTCCATGCATGTTGGCATCAATATAACCTGAGGCATAATGCAGCTAAAGAGATGGTTCGGTGGTTAAGAAAATTCTCTGTTCTTCCAAAAGACCTTGGTTCCTTTTCTAGCACCAATGGCAACTCATAATTACTTATCCCAGCTCCCGGGATTCCAACACTCAATTTAGACCTTCATAGACACATGCATACATGCACACACACACACAGACACACACAGACACAATACACACACACATACACACACATACACACACATACACACACATGGCAAACACTCATTCAGAGACATCCACACATACACAAATAAAATTAAAATAAACATTTAAGAATATAAATAATATCTGGTCCTTTGGCTGAGATTTTCAACCATCACACACCTAAGTGAGGACAAGCATTTATGTCTTCATATACTGTCTTTCACAAAGAGAAAAAGATCACTGGATTGGAACACAGCTAGGACTTCTTGGTTTCAAATTCTTTTCTAATTTTTTTAAAAAAGCATCCCAAAGGCATACAGATGCAGGATCAAAAATACTTGAAATTACAGGATTCATAGAACCTGGAGGGATAAATACTTCATTTTACATTCTGTGTATATTCCTGCAAAATAAAATGAATTGATGTACTTTAAACATAAATCAAGTGTGTCATAATGGAAACAACAAAGTATACATTCTTCCATTCAACTCATTTCTCTTTTACTGTGTCATTCAAAATAAATCTATGTCTTATTTTAGCAGTTATTCTGGAGACACTTGATAGGTATTCTGTGAAAAGGAGAGTCTCATCAGGTTTCACTCAAGTAAGTTTTTGATGAAACATTTATGAGGTCTGTTTTGTCTGTGTCTTGTTCCCTGCTGCGGGCATGAAATGACTTCTCCCTATTTATAAAACCAAGTCCTCTCTCACCTAGATGCACTGTGACCCTTACAGAATATACAACATATCCATTACAGATTATATTAAAATTAAATTTTTACAAGATTTGAAAATAATTATCAAGAGCTGTTGCAGAAGCTACCTCGGAGAGTGACAGACATTGAAATAAGTGCCTCATTTCCCTATAGGTGGAGTTGGAATGGCAGATACCACTTGAGGGCCCCATATTAAGATGGTTAAAAGTTGCATTGTTTTTTATGTAACAATAAATCTAGATAAATACAGTATATTATTTTAAAATTAAATTATAATATAATAAATCTAGTTAAATAAGGTCTACCATTTTTAAATTAAGTAATAATGTTTGGGATTTCTAGATCTTCAAGTATTCATACAAAGTTTTCACTCCTCAGGGATGATTTCTATAATCATATCCTTCTTAGGTATTATTGAATTTAAACCTCATACAGAGGGCATTCTGTTCACCTATCCCTTCTAGTATTGGGAATACAATAAGAAACAAGTAAATAGTTGCTTTCTGTTATAGAAAAGACATAAAATATCTGTGTGAATTTTATAAAGTCACTTGTTTAGAAAAGCTATGGAGAAAGTCAAGCAGGGTTACACTGTCATGACATACCAATTTAATCAGTATAATCAGAGAAGTAGAAATTATCAAATATAAATAATCAAACTCTTTTAATGATTCACTGTTATAGTAAATGATAAATGTGCAGACAATCATCATGCATTAATTTTCAACCATAAAATTTCAGGTACTGAATTTATTTCACTAGTAATTAAATGATGATTTAGAATTTTTCTCTCAAACACAAATATTTTATCCTCATGAAATTAGAGGGCAATCACTTTTTAAAACTAATTGTATAAAATATGTCTGTGTCTGATTTTGGAATCCTGTTTTTTAAATTCTCCTTTTTTGACATGATGATAATATGTTAATGTTTCAGATTAAAGTATGTATACTGCTTGTAACCATATTAGGAATATTAAATGCCTTGTAGGAAATTTGCTATACATCAGTGATATACAATGCAGATTTTGTGTCTATTAGTAAGCTTTGACATATTTTATGAAATTCAGAAATGTTTGAGTAATTTTATTCAGTAGTGTATTTAATTTATGTGTGAATCTGTTGATTCTGGCACATTTAGATTGAAAAACCTCATGGGGACTGGATCATGTAAATGTAAATGTTGCTTTTATTCAGATGAAAGGATGAGATGAGAGCTGTACATAGCCTAGACTGAGCCCAGAATTTCTTCTTATGTACTAACTATTCTTTAGTCCTGTGCCTGGAATCTTATAGCCTCCATACAATCTAATCTTCTAAGCTGACTGATTTAATCTAGCTTCTCTTGGCTTCTGACTGAATGATCTGTATGGCCTCATACTAACTTTGGCAATATGTGTTCTAATATTCTTGTGCTGTTCTTGTGTATTGGAAATATCTTATAACTGACTCATTCTGTCAAATTTTTCTCTGATTTGTCACTTTGCCCCTGAATTAGATGTCACTTTCACACATGGCTACTTCCTTCTATAAACCTTACCTTAATTTTCAGGGATTGAAAGTGTATACTAAGGGTGTATCTATATTTTAGCCAGATCGTACTGTATAATACAAGGCATATCTGCATTCCAGTTGGATCATATAGATCTAGAAAGTTTTTGGATGTAATACCTTGCCAGAGCTGCCCTGTTGCTGGTTTAAAATTCTTCCATAATATCAAGAACTCTGTCTATCTACCTGTCTATCTGTTTGGCCATCTGTCTGTCTTTCTGTTTCTGTCTCTCTGTCTCCCTGCCTCTCTGTCTCTGTCTGTCTGTCTCTGTCTCTCTCTCTGTGTCTGTGTCTGTCTCTGTCTCTCTGTCTCTCTCTCTCTCAGTGGCGTCTCTTTCTTTGTCTTTTTCTCTATGTGTATTTCTTTGTTTCTCTGTATCTTTCTCCATCTTTTCCTTCCTGTTTCTGTCCTCCATCTCTCTCTCTCCTCCTATATGCTACACACACACACACACACACACACACACACACGCGTGCGCGTGTGTGTGCCTTTACAAAATCTTAGTCATTTATAACACAGTCTCAAGGATTTCATTACTCCTCTTATTGCTACCTCCATTAAATATCACTAAACACCAGAGAAACACAAATTTAGCCCAGAGAAGAATATAGCCACACAGAGCTCAGAATGACTAAGAAAAATTAAATGAAAACCAGAAAATATTAACAAAGAAGCAAGGAAGCTGGATCATTCATATATTGTTGATAGGAAAGAAGCATGGTACCATCCACTGAGAAAAGTGTTCACAGTTTGTCTAACCATGTAAATACCAAATGACCCAGCAGTTCTTCTTTAGTCCTTTATCCTAGAGAAATCAAGACAGGTTCATATAAAACCATCTGGCATTTTATAACAGCTTTATTTATAAAAGTCAGTGACTGAAAATATCCCATATGTCCTCCAGTGGATAAGTGGTTAAGCACATTGTGATGATATTTAACATAGACTACTACTTATTAGTAAAGATTAAATGAACTGTGAATTTTCAATCAGCTAGATGAAGGACCAAGTGATTAATTACACTGAGTAATAAAGAGTTAATCCCCTAGAGATTAGATACCATATTATTTCATTGGCATAATATTCTTGAATGAGAAAATGTAGGAATGGAAAGAAGATTAATGCTCATTGGAGAAACAGAAGGATGTGTATATAGGAGTGAAGATGTGTCTGTAAAGAACATGAGGGTTCCTATAGACATGAAAACATACTAAGTCAAGATTGTATCAATACAATTTCCAGACAGTGATATTATACCATAGCTTTTTCAAGTTGTTAGCTGTGGAGAGAAATTAGGTTAATGGTATACAAAATATCATTTAAATTTTGTTATAAGAACCTAAAAATCGGTAAAACTTCAAAATAAAATGTTTAATGAAGCATGTCCTGGTGGCATACAATTTCAGCCTCAGCTATTTAAGAGATTAATGGGTAATTTCTTGAACCTATAAATTTAAGATCAGCCTGGGAAGTCTACCAAGACCTTGTCTCAGTAGCATTAAGAAATCAAATTAAAAAATAAAAAGTAGATGAAAACTGAATCAGTACATAAGGTAATCAGAAATATGTTTTTCAATATCAGGGCTCTTTAGTCAGAGGGACTCATTGGCTAGTAAACCTCTTTGAAAGTTCTTGGACACTTTAATATTCAGTTATTTTGTTAAAATAGTAAAGAAATATTAAGATTTTCAGTTTTTAGGTAGTGTTTCAGGCTTTTTGTTTACTGATAGGCTAACACTTGTAAAGGTCATCAGGCCTTTATAAGCTTCATTTTCTCTGTCTAAACTGAAGGTTGAATTTTTTCAGATACATACATGCACTGTTTCTTTGAAATTATTATTTACTATTTGATTATGATGATACATATTCTTCAGAGTAAGATGACTAGTAAAAACCCAAGTTTTGCCAAATAACTTCACACATACACACACACACACACACACACACACACACACACACACTCTCTTGTCCCCTTCTAAGGCATCTTTGGGACCTAATGGAATCATAAATCTACTTCTAACTTCATGGCCCATATGAGACTATATTAGCTTTTTAAAAATGATTTTTACATAATGGTAATCTGTTATCATTTTACAACCTGTAGCCCAAACACATTCTAAAACAACATATTATAAACTGATACATACTTTGTTCAATGGTATGTGGAGACTGATTCCTTATACGACAAAATTTGCAATAAATAAATAAAACAAATTTTGAGATAACATTTTCAAATATCTCATTTCATGATGTAGAATATATAACAAAATCATTTTAAAAATTAAATCTTCAACTCAGTAAAACCAGTCTGAAAGGGTACAAAGCTTTTTATGAGATCTGGTTTCACAATATTTAACATTAACTTTCATTTATAAGACCTCAAAAATATTTCTATTGACTCCTTAGGTCAATAGTTAAAATTGCCTGCAATCCCTTATACAGGACATAATTTGTATAAGTAGATATAGTTTACCTTGAATAAAACATTTATAAAGGTAATAAATATAAACAAATTTCTATCTCAATAAAGTAAATAATCACATATATTTATGTTGTTTCTTTGTGCATTTTTCTTAATAGTCAGTGTGCTTGCCTAGTAAGTTTTATATTTTGCATGTCTTTTGATTTCAATGTTCAATTAGAGAAATTCTTTTCTTTGACATTCCTCTGATTAGTTGTATAGATTAAGACAATCCATAATTTCAGTTTCAACAGATTTCTTTTAAGAAATTCTTCAGAATTAAAGAAAAGAGTTGGTTTTTTCTCCTTTCCAATTGATTTCAGAATATGGCTAAGTTTAGCTCTTTGTAGAACATCAAGAAATATACCTACCCTAATATATCAGTTGCATCTTACCGTGATAATGTCATACAAAAAAACATATATAAAATTTAACTTTGATGCTCTTGTAAACATCCATTTATGTCAAAGAAATGCCTGGATTAGAAGAGTTTGGCCAATAGCATGCATAAAGCTTACTTTAGGGTTTGCAAGTTTCATCTTCTGATCTGTACTGAGTTTTCCACATGCATATGCTGCCTGGTGGACAAATGATCAGCGGTGTCCTTGTGTAGCACTGTGGAGTTCAAGCTCTGTCACTCACATATCCCCATCAGAGTCTCACACTAATGTTTGAATAAAAGCACTCAGTATAAACATTAAAGCTTGGTTCTAGTCTCAGCTTTTATCTCTGCTGCTAGCATTCTATTAACCAAATGGAATAATATATCCCAAATATATCCCAAATGAGAATAAGAAACGGAGGAATATTCTCCCATTTTTCACTTACTGAGGCTGTAGTTCTTGCGAATCCAAGAATTCAGAGACAGTTAAAAAACCATGTGCCATGTAATCTGCATACCAATAGTGTGCATGGGGTTGAAGGGAAGATAAAGAAATATACTGAAAATCTTCACTATGTATTACAATACATTTAAAAACATTTGTAATTATGGTGGTGTTCACAATTACCATAGCATATCAAACACACCTCATCTACCTTACAGATTTAGAGTAAGGGTCAGCAAATTCTCACCTGTTGGTCAAAAGTCCCTCATTTACTCTATATATTTCACAAGCAAGAGCTATGTATAAACATTTTAAAACAAATCAATTTTAATGGCACTTTGTATTGAGTAAATATGATGTAGAACTCAGAATGCAATATCCATAGGAAAACATCGGGGAGCATAGTAACCCACATTGATATATATCCTCTCTGGAGTTGCTGTCACTCTACTGTAGCTGGGCAGATATTCACAACTGGGGAATTTCTAAAAATTCTTTCTATCTGTCCCATTTCAGAAGCTTACTAGCCTTCCTGTTTAATAAGAATCACTTCTCATATCCATATAGACAATTCCAAAAATGCCTAGTCTGGTGATTCGGTCACTTCTTTGAGAGTCTTCCGGAAACATTTCAGATGTCAGGCGTGATATTTCATGACTTCTGACTTACAGTGGCATCTTCTTCCCTTCCTCCCTGCTTATTTTGCCAAAGTCTTTATAGTCACATTCAGTGGTTATTGATCTACATCATATTTTTTTTCCACTGGGTTCCTTTTATGAGTTTCAGTGGCCCATACTCTATAAAGTTTGGTACAAGAAAAGCCCCCTTCTAGGATGATCTGAACATCTTCTGCCTATGCAGAGGATGCCAGAGCTGGAGCTCTCACGCAAATCTCTGCTGGTGTGACCTAAGAATCTAAACTCAAATAAACTTGCCACTTTAGCAATGAATGGGTAACTGGCAAGTGAACATTTGTCCTCCAGTTATGGATGTTGTATATTATATCATGCTGTGGACACATCCCTTAGATTTTAGCAGTACTTTTCTACTTCATTGTCATTTAAGAAACTCAATGTATTATTTTTTCATCAAATCAGTAAGTAAGCAGAATTAAAGCACTATCATAAACCATGTCAAGTTTTCAAATCCTGTAGCTTTTTAATTTTCAGCTACTTTCAGTAATCTATATAATTGTTGTAGTTAGTAGACAGTAAGCTAAGGGAAGTGATTTTTCTGGAACTCTTCAAATTTGGTTATTAAGTTGCTTCTTAACTCACCTTCATTGTGCTTTTTACCTTGGGATGTTTCTGTAAAAAGGAAATCTTCAGTGAGGTTGGGGATCAAACCACCATCAATTTTGCTCACAGCTGCCAGCTACAAGACATGCTCTCTGCCTGACAGATACTTTCAGGCTCAGACAGCAATTTTCTTAGCACTTCCTTGTCTCAAAATTAACCTTTTAGTCACTCTCCATCTCAATAACTAAAACAGGCATATCCACATGTTTCCTCTCTCACAGTGAATGCTTTACCTATGACTTCTGTCTCCACAGATGAAAAATTGCCGTTCTAACATTCTGAAGCAGTTGTTTCAAGTCTGAACACATCTTGTCATCTACATGACTGAAAACAGGAGTGAATGTAGCCAGATACCTACATCTTACAACCACAGTACTCGGCTGACACTTCACAATCTCATGTGTTTCTTCTCCTCTTCATTTAAATCATATAGAGTTAACTTATTCCTGGTTCAGCAAATTCAATGAGCCACTGGGCCAAATGGCACCACCAATGTTAAAGCTGAACTCACCTTTGTCCTTTGAAATTGGTCATATTAATTATATGTTTGAAAGCCAACAGCAAAAAAAAAAAAAAAATTTGCTAGCAAGGCAAGTCTTGGGCATTTGTTTACAAAATAACAGTATATGTCATCTAGAACAGGGCTTTTTCAACTTTTAACACTTGCCACCTCTTTAGAACTCAGAAAAGTTAGGTGAACCTGGAAATACAGGTGTATAAAACGGGTGTGCAAATGAAATTGTAAATTACAAATACATTTAATTTACAACAGTTTTTGGGATACACATACTTCAACCATTCATTAAGGACATGCTCAATTGTGCATACTAATAAGATAGATGTACTTGTTGATTTTTACATAAAGAATGTAGTAATTGCTGAATATTATAGATCTCAGAATGGATGACCATCAGACATTTTAAATACTTGTTCATTATTCATCAATACTGCCACATATGTGGTACAAAATAACAGCAGTATGTTAACAGCCATTTAGAAATTGTTCCCCAGTTACAGGCCAAAGTTATTTTAATACTTTTCAGTATTGAAACTCAACTCAGCAACTCAAAAAATTTCTATTAAAAATTATAACAATGTAATTCAGTTTGATAAGTACATATTGAGGTGTGACCTTGAAAACTATTAAAGCACTATCTTCTGAAAATTAAACAATTACCTTTTTATAAAAGCAGAAAACTTTGTATATCATGCAAAAACAATACAACTCATTCCTGTAAGGGTCCTAAGTCTGAGCTGGGTTAGGAAGAGCAGCCATCATTGACACTGCATGGTTCAACAGTGTTCTCGGTGGTGATGCGTTCAGAGCCAAGGCTACACTGGAAGCACAGGATGCTACTCAAACAAGCACTGTCAGAAACATCAAATTTATTACGTTCTTGACTTTGAATGAAATTCCATCACTGTCCATTCAAAGACCTCTTATTGTTGCCAGATTGTTTTACATATATTACATTTAGTCGTACATCCAGACTTATGATTGAACATGCAAGAGTTGGGGCTGAAGAGATGGCTTTTCAGTTAAGAGCACTTGTCACTCTTGCAGAGGACCCATGTTCACTTCCCAAAGCCCACAACCAATAACTGTCTGTAGCTTCCACTCCAACAGACCCTATATTCATTTCTGGTTTTCATCGACACTGCACACTTGTTAAAGAGACATATAAGCAAATAAAATACCCACACATAAAAAATAAAAATAAATACATCTTTCTTTTTAAGATACTGGAATTGAGAAAATACAAATGAACTTCAAGAACATTTTGAAGCTAAATTATTTATTGCTTCATCGTGCTTTATTTTAAGAATGCTTAAGAGATGCCTGTACAAAATCCCAAAGAGTTTAAACCATTGTCAGTTTAGATTAATAATTTACCTCAATCACTCTTCACTTGCACAGCAGGGAGATAGCTCCCTGTTTATGACAAGCTGGAGGAGATATTAAGTGGCTAGTTGCAGAGGAGGCTCCGAACTGCATTGGTGGTACCAGAAAATGGCTTTTTTTCCTGAGGGAGATAGGGGCTATAAAGAATGCTGATAACAAAGCTTGAACAGTTCTCACGAGAACACCAACAGGTGTGCTTAGGTCTTTTGAGGAAACAATGTAGAAGCATTGTTTTCTGTTTTAAATAAAAGATCTCCTTTTATTCAGCTGACGTTAAAAATTGTGCATTTGGTGTCTTAATTCTAAAGGATCTTCAGGCTACAAAATATGGTGGGAAGAGCCATACTCTAGACAAAATTGAATCATTTAAAATGCCTTCTGAAGAGTCTTGCACAGCAGAGCAAAGCACACATTGATCAAAGCATGGGGTCCCCGGTGTGAAGCTTTGAGGAGAAAGTGTAACATCCTAAATGCACAACAATGATAGCAGAGATAAAAGCAGATGGGAAGAGAGGACTAGGAAGCTCCTCTCCTTTTGTCTTCTGGAGCTCTTTTACCTTTCAGAGTTATTCATATTTATTGCTTTTACTTTTTTTTTTTTTTTTTTGGCTTGTCTGTTTTAGTCTCTCCCATTTTTTTCCCATTTTCTTTTGAAGGTAATAGCTATTGTAAACTTGCTTCACTGTAGGAACCAAGGTCTCTGCAGTATGGACCTCCTTTTATAGAAATGGGGAAATGTTTGCTAGATGAAGCATTCAGAACTTACTCCAGCTGTCTAGCTTCTAAGTTGACAATTCCACCCTTTCTCACGTTAGAACTATGCTGTCAATGGAGAAACATGACTTAGAGGCATCAGTAAAATAGCCTGTGCTATGGCATAGATACAAAATAGGTATAACTATATACTTACAATGAAGAATTATATGAACTGAGTTCCCTTTGAAGTCACTTAGGGGAAATGGTGAATGTAGGTAAAAGTGGGCCATGATTTTGTAGCTTTAGTTTAGTTTAGCTTATTAAGAAAGTCTTTTAAATGTATGTCTGTTTCCTTCTTGTTTTATTTTATTTTGAATTGCTAAGAACCAAACTTGTGCCTATAGACAAATTTTCTATCACTATGCTGCTCACTGAGCGTCCCACTCACTGGTGGAGTACTCATTCAACATATACAAGTTGCTAGGTGTTCATGGACTAAGGCTTGGAAATAAACAGTATCATTAGTTCCCAAAGAGCCAGCACTCTCTCCTATTTATAATCTATTAAGGTATTACTGCTTACCGTATATTTTCAAGAGCCTTCCTGGAAAATCTGGAGGCTAATAGATTAATGGTGGCAATAGGAGTCTTCATGAAAGAGTTCTAAAAATACAGTACCTTTCAAAGTCTCTGCTGACATGAAGGCCCAGCGACAACATCGAGATTATTGTGCTAGGAATATATTCAGCCCAGAGGGCATGTGCTAAATAAAACGTGGCCAAAAATATCTACATCCTCCTTATACTATCTGCCCCTTGCCTCATGACTCCAACATATTACCCGAGAGCCTTCTTTCTTTAGTTTCAGTAAAAATTATATTCAGCCATACTTATCTGTAGTATGAAAATAGTAATGGTTATTTTCCACATCTTAAAGGTAACTTTGTTCACACATCTGTGATGATTGAATGGAAGTTACACTGAAGAGGGTATTCAAACGAATCCAGGTGGGGGGAGGTAGTTTTCAGGCTACAGTAATTGTTTAATTGTTGATATTACATGAATCATGGTTGAATTTTAAAATTTATATTTGACATTAAAAGGTAACAATTTGCAGTTTCTCCTGATCTCTTGGAAGATATTGTTACATTACACATTCTTGGGTAACAAAAAGTCTCCCAAATCTTAGTAACAGGCACTCCTCTGGAATTTCTCTCAAAGTGAACCAGCATCCCTGCTGCCTACCTGCATTCTACAGTGTGTTCCATGTACTAGCTTTCCCTCACTGCACACTTTGGTGCTACCTTCTACCCAGGCTTATGAGGACCTGACACTTGCTCTAACAAAACATTACAGTAGAAGAAAGTTTTTTTGCCAAAAATTAATGTACAACAGTGCTAATTAGTTATACTTCCTGAAAGAAGTGTGTGTGTGTGTGTGTGTGTGTGTGTATGTGATGGGAATGTTTAAGTCTTGGTTTAATGTGACTCATCATATAATGCTACTGCATGATTAAATGCTACTTATTCAGAAACTTGCTAAAATTCTTTAAAACTAAGCCATTCTAATGTTATCATACATGGATGTTTATGTTTAAATTACTATGACTGTCCAAATACTTGTATAGGATAGGTAAAGGTATAGGTCATTCTAAGCAACTGGCTCTCAAAGTCCTCTTTGAGTCTTTAGGGAAATTTTTATGTTTGATTTTTTTCACAAAACTACATATCAAAGCTATTTTAACCTTTGGGCTTTCTGCTCATGTGATTGATGAGTCTTTCACTGTCACCTTTGGAAGGTAATGTATATCTTTTTGTCTTTTATCCTCCTTCCCTTATTATCTCTTGTTGATGGCCATGGATGTGCAGAACACACTCCTTCCGGTATCCATTCCTAATAACCCAGCTCTATCATTTGTTGCATTAATTCTGTGTGTGTTTGGGGATTCAAGACACATACTGAGCAGACTGCAAGTTACGAATTTTAATTTCAAGAAACATTCCAAGTGGAGAGATGCTTGTTAGCACTTGGAAGACAGATGAGTACTTAGGAATTGCTTGTGTGGGGCAGTAACAGAAGGGAATGATGACTGGTAGGATGGGGAAAGGTATTGTGATACAGACAGCATGGAAAACAAAAGCCTCCTGTTTCCTCGGCTGTTGTAAGAAGTTCAAACAAATCTGACTGCAGGAGATTTTTTTTGGAACCAAAGTTGGGAACAAGATGTAGCAGAACTTAAATTCTGAGCTTAAAACTTCAAACTCGGTTCTATGAGAAATAGGTAGAGAGAGTGCCAGACTCCTACAGGAACTGAGAAGAGCCTCTGCCTTAGTAGACTGCTATTACAGATGGTCACCTGTACTGTTTCTCTGTTCTGTGAGTGGGTGGAGAAGATGTTGCTGACCATTGGCTTTATAGTTTGGTCATCAGCACCTTGCCAAAACAGCCAAGAATGAGCATACGGAGCAGGAAAACCCATCAGATTATTGTTATTTCAAGCATAACATTAAGTAGTGCTTATACTGGTCCAAGTACTATTTTAGATGTATTAGATACCTTGTCTTAAATTTATTCAGTTTTTAACAGCCATATTTTCGTCCAGATTCGAAATTAGCTACATTTAGTCATCCATAAGCATATGAGATAGGTTCTCACACACATTGCTATTCTATAGGTGACAAAACCTGAGCCACATTTGGAGTCACCTTGCTAAGACAGCTGAAGTAATGAGCATACTGTTGCCTTACAATTCATCAGCAGCATAAACTTGATCCTTTGAATTGTGTTACTGTAGTAATGACAAGTGCAACCACATGTCCTGTATCTACCCAATATCCCCTATGGTTCCAAAGATGGTCTCATTTTTTTGCACACAGCTGTCCCACCTGTTTTCCTGACATTCTGATTTCCCCTCCCCCAGGTTCACACATCCTACCCGCGTGCTTTTCCTTTGAATGATCTAGGGTAGGTACTTATTTGTTCTCTTGTATTCAAATATTCAGTATCCAGAAAGTATATTTGATCCTTTCTAACAACTGTTTTTGATATTCTGTTGAGTACCTTCCCTTTTCTGCCCAGACACCATGGAGATAAAGTGTCTTCATTTACTGGTCTTCATTCTCTCCACATTTAAACTTCCGTCTTTATTCTTACCTGTCATTTTACTTCCCTTGATTGTCACTGTAAAGAGAGGACAAGGTGTTCTAAAGGGGAATCTAATTATCCTCCCTCTGCCCCTGGGCCTGCATGCTTCAATTATTTCAACCCTGTGGTCTACAGTGTGTTCGTGTTCCACAATATCTTTTTTTTCCGTTTTCAACCTCATATTCCTTGGCTGGCAAAACAACAACAACAACAACAACAACAACATCAACAAAAACCTCCCCTAGTTTGAAATGTTGGCTGGCAAATAAATCCAAACTACCTTACTTTAGAACGTTATCTGAATTCTGTTAATGTTTTAACTATATGCTTAATTTGTACATGCTATGTCCTAATCTTTTTCAGCATTTCACAGATTCTCCAGCTCTTTTTGTTGGATCTGCCAAGCTGGCAGTAAATAGAAACAGAGGCTCTGCCCAATGAGTCTAGAATGAAATGAAGATGATGACAATGTATAGAATAAATAAGAAAGTACTGTAATACATTTAATATCATTGTGAATTAAGAAATAAAAGAGGTACAAAGGCTATGAAGACGTGGATGGGAAATGCAGTTTTTAGTAGGGACGAGAGAAAGTGAGCCACTGAGAAGTAACTTTTGTGGAGAGTTCAAATGAATAAAGAAGGGTAGGTCTCAATCTGCATAGCAACATGGAAAAAACTGGTGGAGATGCTCTGAGTATGGAGAGCATGCTCCTGGTTATTGAAAAACTCACAATAACACCAAACTGTCCAGATATAGTAGGAGGGTAGCAGTAGCACAGAAGGTAGACCCAGTGTCACATGTCTGCTTCTTCTCTATCCATCCAACTTACCTCCTTCGAGAACTCATTAGATAGTATCTGGGGTGGTAACCTATTCAAATAATGCACACATATCTTTTATAATGGTACTTAGTGCTGTCCATTGCTTGGTTTTTCAGATACACTTTTGTTTATAAGTGTTATAGAAAGATTTAATCAATGCTTATTCAATAAAATAAAATATATGACTATAATAAATGATTTCTTCTAAAACATTTAAATGTTTTCATTCAGCTACATATTTATTACAAATAAGTACTATTTACTTAGTTTGTAGTAAAGTTTAAGTAGAATGATATGTTGACACTAGGTTCTTTCTTAAAGGTTATGATTGCATTTGTTTTTACCTCTTTTAAATGTATGAGTTTTGTTCTGACATTTTTCAAGTTTAAAAGGCACATCAGGTTCTGCCCTGCATAACCTCAAGGTTACAACCACGATATAACAAACACAAGGAAGATGAAATCCGGTGTTTCATAGCCAAACAGATTTGCATGATCTTCTAGGGAATTCCAAATGCAAAGATCGCTTTATTTGAATGTGAACCTCTTAAGAGAAAATGGCCTGTCAAAAGATATGCTCCTAAGTTTTGTCCTTGGGCTTCTGTGAATGCATATTCTGATGTACTGCTAGGGAACACCACAAAACTGGAGATGTTCTTGGCTTTCAGAAATAGAAAGCTCCCCACTCCAACTGTGCTCATTAAAGGTCTCAGTAACACACACTGCAAAAAAATAGTGTGGGTTTAAATGACCCAACCAACCTCTGACTGTGGTTATTGCCTTTTTAAAGACAAGAGACAATTAATGAGGACCTGCATTCTTCTGAAGCCATTTTCCTCCCACAGGCAGCTGCAGATGGGTGACATGACTTTCCTGTGAGTGGAGGCACTTGAGGGCAAATAGTACATCAAGATTTCTGATCCATTCTGAAATCAATGTGTAACATAGACGAAAGCTGCAATGATGTACTTTTGGAGGAGGCTGACTACCTTCCATTGTGCCAAATGGCAAGATGATAAAGTGTGAAGCAATACTGAGGCATATCTGAGCTCCTGACTGTGCTCTGCCTTAGGTTAGATAAGACCTTTACAGAGCATCTAACACAGTATTTTTATCTGTAAGGTGAGAATAATTAGCATGCCTACCATAGAGGATAAGAACAAAGAACAAAATCAGCCTTTGGGTATTTAAGAGTTACTTCTAACTTCATCACCTTCTTCATCCTCATCGTCATCGTCATCATCATCGTCATTGTCATCATCATCATCATCATCATCATCATCATCATCATTTTATTATCATCATCACCCTCACAACTATCATCCCTGTCATCATCCCTATCACAATCACCATCATCCTTGTCACCTTCCCTATCTCCAACATCATCCCTATGTTCGATCATCACCACAATCATTATTCACCTAATCGCCGAAGTCCTTCTAAAGAAAGTATACTTTCTCACTTTTGTCAAAGTTCTACTTTCCTGGGGTTCTTTGGGTTCAATGGGGATCTGGAAATGGTTTCCTGAGCCATCCTAATTGCAGCAGACAGCAATCCCCAGCAAAGCCCCCTAAGTTCTCCTGTCTGCAAATGGAGCACAAAGGATTTTACATTTGGCAGAGTGCTCTTCTGTGACTTGAAAGTGTACCTCTGTGGGCATGCACAGCAGAAGCTCATCCGAAATACCAGGAACTTTGAAATGTGAAGTCTGACTTTTAAATCAAGTACATTTCTGCGCACTGTTTTCTTTCCAACTTTCTAATTTTATTGCATCATGAATGCTCCAGCTGGAAGCACCAGTTAACAGTTGGTTTAAAGTGTTTAAACTTAATTTTTAATGCATTTTAAGATGTGTGTGTGTGTGTGTGAGAGAGAGAGAGAGAGAGAGAGAGAGAGAGAGAGAGAGAGAGAGAGAGAGAGAGAGAGAGAGAGAGAGAGAGGAAGAGAGAGAGAGAGAGAGAATTGGATCTCAAGATCCACTAATAAGAAAAGACAATGTTGCTGACTGCATTACTAATTACCAACATTTTACTGAATCCTCCTCTCTGTGAGCTATTAGTTATATAATTTAAAACTTGAAATTTCTTTAGTTGGAACTTGCCAGTCATTCGTAATACAGAGCAGTCCATTTTTATCAGCCTATGGAGAACAATGAGTGCCATTAATTGAACCAATACCCATAGACCAGTTTGTCATGTTTTCATAACTTAGAATTTAGCAAACACAGAAGGATGAAAATTCCTGTACACAATTTTCTAGTGCGGAGTTGAGCAAATGGGTTGAATTTGCCTGGCTGTATCAATTCTCTGAAGAGGCAAATGCTATACAGTGTTCTAACCGTCTCTAAGTATACATTCTGTAGTGAGCACCAATAATATAATTTCCATTATACCCCTCAGGTTCACAAGCTGGTATTCTTAAAATGCCTTTGAATATGCAAACCCATGCCTACTCTTCTTCAAGTCCATTATTTCTGCTTTCTGGAGTGAGACATGTGCTTGCAGGAGGTGTCACTGGATCCTGAGCAGACGCACGTCTTGAGCACAATGTCATCAACATACACATATTCCTTAACATACATTTTGTTTTTAATTTTGGATAAGTTTTATAAATGTTATAAAATATTTTTCATCACTTTTTCTCAATCCTAGTATAATCAAAAGAATTATATACACTTGGAATTTGTAAGTATAACATAATAAGTACTATAACTCAATTTTTGTATAAGGCCTGGGGATATAGCTCAGTAGTACAGAGTGTGCATTCAATGCTTTAGGTTCTGGGTTCAAGTGATTACAAAATACATGATGTTTTGTAAGGCATATCCTAATTAATATTGCAAATCCTTTAAGAGTGCTAAATATTTATTTAACATTATCTCTCTGACTTCTTTTTATAAGAAAAGCTTTGTTAAAAGCTAAGGCTCCTTTTTGAGATTACATGAGTTTCTTCCTGTTCATTGCCAACTCTACATTTATACAGAATTTGAGTTAAATACTAGAGAGAAAGATATATTTCCTGCATGTTTCTGTTCTCTTTTCATCCTCTGTGTTGCCAGAAAGCCATTTCCCTCTCAATCACTAAAGAAGCCAGTGGATTGTTGTAGAGACGGTTAGCCAATGCTCAAGCTCAAAGCATGGGGATTCAGTTTGAGAAGATCTAAGGATAGCTACCCTGGTCTGCGTATGGAGAGAGAGAATCTATTTGGGGATGCAGACATTTAAATTACATATTTCAAATTAATAATTCTCCAAGATAGGATACGCTGTAAGCAATGACCCCTATCTTCATCTTGAACTAGTATATACAACTTGTAACATAAAGGCTGCATTTTCTATACAACAAAATGTTACATGACAAGTCAGTTTAAACTCATTGGAGAAAAGAATATTGATGTCTTCCTCTAAGATTTCGATAGTTGAGTTTCTTTTCTGAGTTGACTATTCTGTTATGGTTATTGTTCACATTGAGATAAGATTAATATTTTGCCATTATTTTGTCTCTTTTAATTTTCAAATGTATCAACATGTGCCCATTCTGGAAACAAGTGTATTTCTCTAAGGGAACTGAATTACAAAAAGTAGCATGTAGTTTAGTCAATGTCAAATATAATTTCAGTGACAGGAGAGAGATATTAGGAAAACTGAAATGATATTTGTGCTCTGGTAAAATATCTCCAGTGTATATAATGATTATATTTTCACCTACAGTTATTAGCTGATATCATAGTGTTTGCTGTAACCCTTTAACAATTCAAATAACAAAAGTCCTAGATTTACTATTATGCAACATGTTTTAAACCATTTTCCATATTAATAACGAATTTTATATTCTTCTTTTCTCGGCTCTTTTCTAAGAAACAAGCATGCAGTGTTTGAACAGTTGGTAGACTGATTGCTTGATTGTGCTGTGTCTGTCATACATGATATTTTAGAAGTGTTAGAAATTCTAGTGCAGATAATCAAGTCAATACTCAGCTGGTTTTTTGTTACTTTTATCATAATGTGTTGATAAGTGACTGGTAAGGGCTGTGTTGAAAAGTCAGTGTGGTAGACCAAATTTTGGACATTTAATAGTATGAGATCTTCTTTGCTTGATTCATGAAATAATGAGTGACTATCACCTAGATATTATGCATAATGCTTAAAGTTGTCTTTGTTAAATATAAATGTGTATTTTGAAATTTCTTTTCTATTGAAATCTAACATTTTACTGTATACGGATAACCATAGTCATATATATATGTATATGTGTATGTATATTTATGCATTGCATACATATATGTAAATTTATAACAAGTCAATTCATTTTCTGACATTTGAAATTCCTGTGCTCTAGCACAAAATCTTAAATTCTTAATATCATATGTCTCCATCACTTAGGGGAGGTAAAGTAAGCAGATGAATTTCAGCCATGGCATTGTGCTGGTTGTATTGTAACTTTAGGTTTCATTCTTCTGGTTCATTAAACTAACTATAAGTCAGGTGTCTCATGCATAAAGTAGAGAAAATAATGATTCATGGAGTTAATAGGGATCAAAAATATTTTATAATGAGTGCTTTTCTACTATTATTATTGTTTATATTTATCTCAAGCTACAGTGCATAGTCAAATACCAAAATTATTTTAAGGTATATAATCACCTTTAAAACAATCTTCACCTCTGATAACTCAGCTCCTCAGTAGCTTTTTAAGAAAGTCCTAAAATATTATTTTGAAATTAAATTTTGTTTTGAAACGAAAATATATTTCTCTCTTCAATCTCTACCATATGTTCACTCAGCTTTATTTCTAAATATAAAAATGAAACCTGCATAGTATGTAGGATATTACATACACATGGCTTCAAGGGTGCCCACTTTTTATGTGAGCATCCACAGATTCCCTACTAAATTTCAGGAAAAATGGTGGAGCCCTATATTTCAAAACATGAACCGAGCTGAATCCCTTAAGGAACAAAAAAGCAAATATAGAATGTGCAACTGGCTATGACCCTGAGCATTGGTGACTGAAGAGGTATGCTTTAAGATTTTAGAGGGCAAATAGAAACCATCCAGAGAGAATCAGAAGCTGAAGAGGATGTTCCAGGCACAGAGATCACTGTTTGTGAGAATCGAAGTTGCAAGAAAGAGAATTACAGGCTATTTAAAATTCATGAATAATAATGTAGCTGGGAATGTGACTTCTTTTCCTTAAACTATTGGAACACATGTCGAGTTCTTTCTATCATATCTACAGAGCACTCTCTGACAGACTATCGTTGTATAATTGTTGCAATTATTTTGAGAATATTTTAATCCATTTAAACAACTGAGGAGTAATATTCCTGTGAGAGACAACATTTCATTGATTGCATGTAGAGATAAAGAATGATATTTAAGGTAGAAACCAGATGTCTCTACTTGATAGTATGTCATTAATCTGACAGAACAAAATTATATCGTACAAATTGTTTTAGCACCATGGCTAATCTATGCATACGATGATTATTAATGATAGTTTGAATTTTTCAGTACTCTGGCACAAAGGAAATAGAGAGGGAATAAAAGTGTAATAGTATCTGATTTCCCAGGAGAATATTGTGTTTCTAACAACCATTAATTACAATGATGATATACCAAACGATGTTTATATTCCATGTAGCTTTATATTTTCACTGTTCTTTATTTTTAAAAAAAGAAAAAAAGAAAAGAAAAAGAAAGAAAGGAGTGATCTTCTAGGAATGGTTTTATTTTTCTTTATAATCCTGTCAGGAAGATAAAAGTTGGGTTCCTAGGAGATGGCTCACTAGGTAAAATGCCTGCCAAGCAAGCATGATGCCTGAGTTGAATCCCAAACATCCAGGTAAAACAGCGAAGCGTGGTGTGAAACATTTTTAATCCATGAAAGGACAAACAGGGAATCCCCTGTGCTTGTTTACCAATCCATGGCAATGGGCCAGTTCTGGGCCACTGAGAGACACAGTATCAAAACGGAGACTGATGTTACTATGGAATGGCATGGGAGGTTGTCTTTCACACACACACACACACACACACACACACACGCACAAGCACACGCACATGCACACACACAAGGCATGCAAGCACAGGCATGCATACATGCATGTGCAAAACCAAACACAGTTGAAAAAGGTTAAATGATTTAATACCATCGATTATTAATATTAATTTTATCTAGAAGTGTCTGTAAAGTTTGGATCTGGATCTGACTTCCAAACCTGACTTTCAAATCTCATTTCAACTTTCGTTTCTGGCTTTTTAGGGTATATCAAAGTATTGTGGGATTAAGATATTTGAAGAAAATGTTTTCCATTATGTTTCCAAAAAGCAACTAGATATTCTGGTTCTTCCTGTCAGTGTTCTCATTTTCTGATTAATTGTAATAAAAAATATCAATCACAAAATGTTAAATAAATTGAATAAAGAAATATAAATGGATTTGTTCCTTGTTAAACTGTTGTTGCTAGTCTGTAAAAATTAAAGTAATTTTATACAGTATAAATAGAAAGTTTATTAAATTTAATATGTATGTATTAGTAAATTATTCTTTAATCATTTAGCAAAGGATTTACAAGATATTCAAGATCATGAATAAGTGTAATTAGTAATAATTCACTAACTTTAATAATTCTTGTTAACCGAGCACCTAATCATGTGCAAACTGCAGTCCAGTTAACTATGACACAAGTTACACACATGGGGCAAAGATAGGATCAAAACTTCTTGAAATCATAACCCAGACAGTTGAAATGAGCAATCACTATTTGACTGTTTCATTAAGCCAAAACTCATTGATTCTTAAGACACCAAAACAGATTTGTTGTATCATTTTCATCCAGGAAAGAAAAAACAAATCTAAATCCCACTGAATGTGCAATGATTTTTCCAATTTGTTATATATATATATATATAAGCTTTGACAGACTCAAAATAAAGAAACAGATTAAATGTCAGGTGGAAAAAAAAACAAAAAACAAAAAACAGAGAGCATCAGTTTTTAAATCCCTAACACAATCACTAGGAAACACATTCTGTTAGCCTATAAGAACCTGGGAATAATCTTTATTTTCAAATATGCTGACAGTCAAAAAGCAATGGATTTTTAAAGAAGAGAAGCGATGCAATTATTTATATTCTTACATGCGTAATTCTGGAGTCGTCATGTGGCAGGGAAGAAATGGAAGTTCCCTTTTTTTTTTTTTTTTTTTTTTTTTGCTTTTTTTTCTTCCCTTTTCTTTTCCCCCCCGAAAAAGGTTTTTTAAATCAGGATCTTTACAAAATAGAAACTCCCCAACAGAAAGGAATTCAGAGAGAAGGGAGCAGAAGTGTCTGTGTCCAGCTGTCGACTCATGAGAACCATCAACCCCCAGAGTTTCATGATGCATGATTCGACAATAAACTGTAATGTGAATAAAACGTAGTCAAGGTTCAGTTCCCCCAACTCTTTACTGTGATGGGTAAACGTCTCATCCTCCTGTCTGGGTTTTGAAGAGGTGATGTCCCTGGCATGGCTCTATAACTCAACACTTGCCACTTACACCATGGCAGCATTTGATTCAGCCATAGACTTTATGAGTCTCAGCTTGTGGTCTGAATACATTTGTGTATTAATTGGGAGTACCTAGGCAAGGAAAAAAATGGTGTGATTATTCACGTAGTCTGTTTCTTTAATGACTCAAAACAGAGGTAGAGGCCAACTTCAAAGGCTGCTTGTAACCACAAATGACCATGAATCCTTTTAACAAACCAATACACACACACATGAACACATATGCACATACACACACACACACACACACGTACTATATATAGTATAATAAAGTATGTTGTCAATATAATATGTATCATTTACTATACTTGCAAGTTGCTAAGAAATATTTTTCAACAAAATGTGGTAAGTATATGAAGCATTACATATGTCAATTTCCTTGATTTACTGATTCCCCCTTCGGAGTGTGTGTGTGTGTGTCTGTGTGTGTGTGTGTGTGTGTCTGTGTGTGTGTGTAAGAGAGAGAAAGAGAGAATGAGAGGGACAGAGCTGGACAGAGAGAGGGAGAGAGGGGTTTGTGTGTAAAACCTAAGTGATGGATTAATAAAAAAATTTTCTCAATTTAAAAATATACATGTATTATTGAGAAATTAGTATAATTTTTAATAACCACTATTTCAGCTTTACTGAAATAAATAAATACTTTGCAATTTACACGTCAGTGTAAATCATCAATTTGAGGAAAATAATGCTTACCATATGAATAGGATTACTAAGTTTGATTTGGAGAGCATGTACCATTTACTTTAGGTGTGCTTTCTGATTTAACATGTTGTTTCCCATGAGGTCTTTGGTTATAAATAAAGTTAGTGTTCAAAGAGCTAGACCAAATTTCTAAGAATGAATTCACAAGCTACAGTTCAATTTTGTTTCATCCAAAGAGAATGTTTTTCATAACAAACAATTGTTGGAATTTTGCCTCATGATGTTTATTGAATTGTCACGTGGCTGGGAGAGGTACATTACCCTTTTGTATGTGTCAGCGAGATTACTTCCAGAGAGGGAGAATAAAGGAAATGTGATCAGTCCTGATATGGGTGGCACCATTTCCTAAGCTGAGTTCTCCAAGGGAATGAAAAAAGTGGGCCTTCATACAACAGATATTCATCTGCACAATTCTAGGTTATTCCAGTGCATCCTGTCTTATCCTGTCACACCTCCTTCCCATGATGCATGGGACCCTCTGGAGCTGTGAGTTAAAAATAAATCTTCCTATGACAGTGTTCAGTCAGGCTACTGTTAGAACAATGAAAGTCGACTGATAGACAAACCTGCCAACAGAAATAAAGTACTTGATGATGATGATATGATACATGATGTGATTTGAGTATATGCACATACACATATACATATATATTAATTCATGCATGAATAAGTACATAGGAATTCATATATATGTACATATAGTCTTTTAAGAAACCTCTTTCTGCTAAATATTAGGTTCTAGTCATTGACAGTTATTAAGCTCTTTGAAACTCAAATAGTTTCATTTTTTTGGTAAAAGACAAATCATCACATAAACTCTCAATCCCTTTGACATTGTCCTTTTTATCTGTTTGTCATTTGGGAGGGTGGATATTATTGTCGTTTGGTTTTTGTTAATTGTTTCCATGGAGGGCCTCGCTGTTACTAGCTTCCTCAATATCATACTTAAGATTTTTAAGGCTTATAGACACTATTTGCCTTAGGCCTATATCTAGATCTTTCTTGAAGGGATCTTTCTTTTGCAAGTAAGAGTATGTATGTGATTACTTGAGTACAGATCTGTTCCTTGTTCTCAGTTTCTCTATCCAGACTATTTTCCAAGACAGAACATAGAAGGATATCTGGGAAAATAAACTACCTCAAATTTTTTCTACATTTCTTTCTGTACTTCTAGTTCAAATTGGAATTCTAAGATTTATTATCATCACATTCCAAGGATGCCTTATCTAAAATGTTTGAAATAGAAGACCCTTTAGATTTGTTGTTGTTTCAGTTTCTGGTTTGATATACCCTGGTGATGAGATTTAACTTTAAACAGAAAATGAATCAGTGTTTTATAGAAGCATTGTTCATACAACATGAGGATACAATTACTGTATTTGTACAGTATTTTTAGTGTGCCTGCTATGACTTTAACCCTCTAGTGAGACTGGGTATAGACCTTCCCATATGTGCCCTCATGTTAGCATTCAAAAGACAGTTGGATTTGAGGGGCATATCAGAAGAGTGTTTTGTGTGTGTCTGTATGTATGTGCGTGTGTGTTAAGAGTAATCATTTTTGTTTTATTTCATTCTATATTCCATGTGACCTTTCTATATATGACTTGAATGACAGAGATAAAGTAAGAGTGCTGTATTTACAGCATGTGCATCTTCTAAGATAATTCCTACACACACACACATATATAAAGTATTGGCTATGATATGCATCTCATCCTTAGATCAGGTCAGATCTACATTATGTGAGCACACAGACTTGGCTCTTCCTTCTGCAAATTCACACGTAGACTTACTTCAGTGATTACACACATGCCTAACACTTACCTAGACATTGATCATTTCCATCATTCGCTTGTTTTCTGTAATTCCTTATCTAATAGGAAAAATCTTTTTTTAAAAGCTTTACTTATTCTATGTGTTTGAATATTTTGATTTTATGTATATATATATATGCACTGAATGTGTGCATGATGCCCACAGAGCCAGAGCAGGACACTTGGTCCTCTGGAACTGGAGTTATAGACCACTGTAAGCCTCTTTGTTTTCTGGGTTATGAACCCAGGTCCTTATAAAGAGACTCAATTTTCCTAACTGCTGAGTCATATCTTAATGCTCTAGCATATTTCTTAAGAGGAGTTTATTTGAATAGTAATCTTGTAATGGTCTTTTCACAATTTTAAGAAAGGATAGAGCTTAAATAAGATTTCTTACCACAGTCTCTGTTTCATTATTTTCATGAAGTTTGCTGATATGTCATGCTTTCCAAGATATCATAGAGTAGTATATTACACCATTTTATATGGCTACCTCTTTCACAATCTTTATTGTCAATAACTATTGTGATTTCTCTCTTTTCTAATACTTGCTGCATAATGTGTGACCCTGGCATGGTAGTTTTAAGGGACACAGGGCTTTCGTGTACTAAGAGGCACCTGGTTAGATCAGCTGAACTACGGAAATATGTCTGGTAAAGTCACCACTAACTTCAGCCATTCCCAGGCTAATGCAAGTTGTCTGGATTATTTGTGATTCTCAGAACCATAAGAAACCCTGTGACTTTTTTTTCTGTGTCCAACAAAGCACTAATTACCCACAAGCCTGATAGGTGGTGATAGTGTGTCCCAGGAGCTCTGCAGTTGGGGGTTTGTAGGAATAGCTTGACAAACAGATTTGCTGTAAATGTTATTCATAAGTTTCTAGTTTTACCATCTTGTTAATCTGGCCTATTTTGGGGCTGAATTTCAGAGACGTGTGAGAACCTTCCAGCTGTTCCTGCCATTCCTATCCTTTCCAAATCTAGTAGCTGATTATTATTGACTGTAGACAGAAAAACTTGCATGCACAGCAGAAATAAAATTAACAGACATTTATGCTAACATAGCCAGTCATCTCACAGATATCTCAGAAGGGGGAAAAATAAAATTTACTTCCCCCAAGTATCCTCATTGCAGCATGAGGATAGCTACATTTATTGAATATTTTCCCCACCAATTGAGAAACCAATTACTTTAACAATTAGATGCGGTTTGTTTAATTTCCCTTTCCTGGCTTGCTGTGCATTGTGTTCCAAGAAATTTCCCTATGGTAAAGAATGCATCTCTTCCCCTACATCCTCTCAGTATGTTTGCCAAAGTCCATCTTCCATCCTGACAAAGAACTTTCCTAGAAAGAGCTAAACGAAGTATACAATTCCTGATTACACATGCTCATTCTCAAACAATATAATATCAGAATCCTCAGTAGAGTGCTCACAGGGTAATAGGAGTGCAAATTTCCCATGGTAGGAACACCACACACATACCTTCAAAAGATTTCCAGGATATTTTGATACTACAAGGAACTATGACTGCTTCTCTATTGGGTATAGTCATCCTCCCTTAGCTGATCTGTTGTGGCATGGAAGATAATCTGAGTTAATGTAGGAATGCCTTCTTGCAGGAACTTTTACCAATGACATCATATGCTTTGTCTCTGTTAATTGTAAAAGCCAAGCCACCAAACACAGAATACTCATTTCCAGATTCTGAAGTTTTGGTGAGAATTAAAAATACTATTTTGCTTAAATTACTAAATGACTATGAGGATAAGTCTGTAATGATTAAATATAGTTCTTTTTGTACATTTCAAAATGAGAAGATATATTATTAAAATATGTAGACATTTGATAATAGGCAGACTTATTCTTCTGTAACACCTTTGTCTAAAAGACTTTGAAGACACCAGCTCATTAATCCTCACAGGCTCTTTTTCATTAAATTATAAAGCCACTATACCATTCAAAATTAACAGTGATACAATATTGTTCCTGCTATGTATAGTATCTTAATTGACTCTTTATTACCCATAATGTCCTCTGAGAGCACAGGCAGTTTTCTTTCATACTTTCTTTGTTCACATGGGTAAGATTAAATGTTTGTGCTGAGTTTATATTACTCTATATTTTTCATGAACTTTGAAGATGTCCTCATTGTGTTTAATCATTAAATAATAAATGTTGTTTCTTTATTGCCATTGTGACACATTTTCCCACCCATGTGGTCAAAAGCCCCCTATTCCATTCATAATTATTTGTACCTTCTTGGATCATTTGATATTCTGATGATTTTTAAGTTTTCTTTGGAACTCAGCACTATATGATCAGTATGTACCTTTATCTTTCACAGATTATCTTGAAAGATTACTTATAGTATTCAGGCTATTTTATGGTGATTACTTTTATTATATATATGACGTTTCATGTGGTGCCCTAATTATTGAACACCAATTTTTCTCTCTCTGATTGTGGGGAATAAAGTACAAATGATTCTTCTCTCTCTTCACCAGCTCACACAAAGTACTGCTTTTGGCCTTTACAGTGTTACACCAGCATGTTTATAGGAAAAACTTACATTGCCGAGTGAATTCCCTGTGTATATTGGGTTTGTCAGCAGAGAAATCACAGCATAAACATGTTCCTTGTTGTCTCACAGACTCCTCAAAACTGACTTCATGTGCTCCCATCAACATGAAATTTCCTTAGACAGTGTCAATGTATATTTCTAAAGCTAAGTAGATTCATTTTCTCATATTTGCAGTCGATCAGATTCAGAGCACAACCTGGGACAAAAGGAAGGTGCTTGTTCTCTTTCTAACCTAGCAAAAAGCTGTGATGCAATCTTTTTTTCTTCTTGAGAATACCGTGAAATACGATCATGTATACTCCTGTTTCTCTGAGGCAACTTCCGCATATTGCTCTGACCATGCTCCCCACATAGTATCTTATCCTTTTATAACCTTCTAACTGTCCAGTCAGTGCTGCCCATATGTGCATGGTTCTAGGCCTACCCACTGTGAGATGAGAATCTTACGAGTAGTGTCCTCAGTGCTATTAGTGTTTGATGTGTCCCTGTCCCTCAAAGGTCATAATTGTTTCTGCCACTCTTCCGAGTGACAGATATTCTCAAATTTAAACCATTTGATAGAAAGTGATAATAACATGATGGTACTTGATACATCATCTGCTAAAACAGTAGACTTAATTGGAAGAAATTAAGATCTATCTCATTCAGTGTTAGTTTACTATTCAATTGGTAATGTGTACTTAGGCAATATAGTGTCATGGAAAATTTTAAATTACTATAATGGGGGGAAGTACATACTAAACATGTGAAAACACAGCATTCGAATGTGTTGTTTCCATAAGTAGTTGTTCGCTAAAGACCTATATGTTATCTTCTTTCTATATAGGTTGACTGAATGTATAAAACGTTACATAAAATGCCAACTATTTCCCTGGTACTCTTCCTTTTTTTAAATTACAACCTTAAAATGCCTATTGTTTTTGTTCAGTTCATATTTACACAGTCATTCTGGAGACACAACCTCACACAAAGAAGTACAGACAACTGAAGAATACTGAGTATAGCAGAAATAATCTTCCCTGGGAAAGTGCATGACCATTGGTTGTCCAATACCAATTATCAGACCTGTGTATATATTCACATGCATATATGCATGCAACAGCAATTAATGAAAAAGAGGCCATGAATCTGAAGTAGGGAATGAGGTTTTCAGGGTGATTTGTTGGGATGAAAGGGAAGGAGGAAATGATGTAATTATACTAACAAAAAGTAAAAGAAATAATTACAAAAGTTTGCTATTGTCATCATTATCCTGACAGAACTATGATTGTGAGAACTACTCTTATGCTGCCTGCTGAGAAATGCTTCTTTGATGACTACTCAAGCTGAGTTCATAAGTAAAAGTTCACTTTAAGAAAGGTTTCCACAGGTCAGAACAATCCCATGACCATTGGCCTGTAGCAATAACAAGCTGTCTCTAAGTGTTAAAATAATACACAGGATTCTAGAAAGATAAAATATACAATATTCTTTCAATTCTAAATTAGTTAAAAAATAACCCATGGGAAACCTCCACTCTATCTTGGCTGTGAATATAACATATTGATATGTTTGTAGATGTTGTAGTTAAGATGTATCTTGATCTAATTTTAAATTTAATATGTATGATAATATACTGTATAACTCCTGTTTAATAGCATATGTTGATCATTTATGAGTGGAAATAAATATAGTGAGTGAACTATGTGCCCAAGCACAGGCAAATTCATCTCTATCTCTACTAATAAAGGAAGATTTGAGCCAAGAAAACTGTAGTTGGCCTGTCATTTACCCATCAGATTGAAGGCAGCCAAATAGGAAATTCTAGTAAATAGGGCAGTGCTGAAATGTTATCTTTCAATCCCAGATAACAGTGTGGCTAACATGGCAGTTATTAGAAAAGATAAAAATGTACTAAATTTTTCTCTGTACGGATAGACCTTGGATCTTCCTGTGTCCCCCTTGGGATGGTAAGGATAGAGTTCTAAGATACAGGATACTCATGGAAAACACTCCCTGTCACAGAGTCATTGCACATGAATGGGTAGCAATGCTTCTTTTCTGTGCACTCCTTACCTCCCCCACCCTCCGACAGCTGTTTGTGTCCAACATGAAGAGTTCATCCATTTCCCCAATAAAATATGAATTCCAGAAACCCATGGGTTTTTGTTTTTGTTTTTGTTTTTGTTTTTGTTTTAGCAATCTGTAAATGCCACAATCCTAGTGAACAAAAGCATGAAGAATGAAAACAGGGATTTTGTTGGCTTTTGTTTTTTGTTTTTGTTTTTTCAAAAGTCCCTAAAATACTTTAAATGCACTTTAATTAGAAAGAGCAGTAGCAGATTGTACTGTGCATTGTTTATGTTTTTTAATGGCTAACATATGATTCCTGAGTAGAATATAAGTAAAATTTAAATATCCATAGTGTTCAAATTTAATATGAAAATATTGTCTTCAGCAGTTACTATCCCAGGAGGATAATGATGTGTTATTTATTCAAAATAAAGTATATGCCAGAAACTCATTTCAGCGTTTGACGGCTCATTGCTGCCTTTCTATTGAAATATATGACCACAGTGAGACAGGATGTAACACATCCATTTCATACAAAAGAAAGCTGAATATCAAACCTACATATGTAATAAGTGCCATAATTGGTGGAAAATAATTTATTCCAAATCATTCTGACTCCATATCTTGCCTCTTTCCAATAAGAAAGCTTATAACACTTTGGAAAATAAGCCATACCTATCTACCTTTGAATAACTGTGAAGCATATTGTTTCATTAAATATCAATGTGGAGAGCAGAGCCCAAAAGAACAAAGGGAGGTAAGATGTGAGGGAGATAAATCAGTGCTTTAAAGAGATAATGGCATAAACGCAAGGAATTATGTAATTTTTCATGATCATCTGATTCTGCGAGTTCATTAGGAATTTTGTTTCAGTCCAGTCTGGATTCTTAGTGAATGGTCCTGCTGAGGATAATTCCATAGTAGCTTTTAAAATCATGATTTGTGTTAAACCTAATAGGATCTTGGTTCCCATGTATCCCAATAAAATTCTTAATATCCCACATCAGAGTGCTTAGAGAATCTCTACACACATTCCCTGGAACCCAACTGAGAGTGACAGAGGAAAACACTACTGCTGACTGTGCACTTTCTAGTTACAAAGAGGAGCCAGCTAACCTTTGCTGGTGAGAGACTATAATTCAAGCATCATGTTACTGATTTTGAACTGGACAATTACAACTAAATATATAGTCAGAATTAAACATGGCTTAATTCAGTTTGCATTCATGTTAAGTGACATCATCTACACATTTAAATTTTTTTTTTTTTTTTTTTTGTATTTTGTATTTTCGAGACAGGATTTCTCTGTGTAGCCCTGGCTGTCCTGGAACTCACTCTGTAGACCAGGCTGGCCTCGAACTCAGAAATCCCGAGTGCTGGGATTAAAGGCATGCGCCACCACCGCCTGGCCACATTTAAATTCTTAAGAGCAAAGCAGTTTGTTCGATTACATTGATTCATGAGTCATATCTTCACTGGAAAATAGAAAATCGACTTTAGAGGAAGTGTCTTGAATCTAGTTACCTTTATATTCTGATGTGATAAAAAGCACCTTGATAGAAACTAAAGAGCTCTTCACTGTTTAATGAGTTTTTATTTTATTTTCAAAACTTTAAGATATTTTCAGAATAATATACATTGTGGCTAGTTATTTTTAAATGATTATTCATGCAATTAAGGCACAAAAAAAGCCTTAGTTGGAACCAGTTGAGCAAATGTTTGCTCAAAGCACTTCATTACCAACACCACAACCATCACTACCACCACCACTGCCGCAGCAGCCGCCACCGCCGCCGCCAACACCACCTTTACTCATTTATTTATGTATTCATTTATTTATTTATTTACTTGTTTGTTTATTTATTTATTTTAGCAAAATGACTCCTTACTTAGGAACGCATTGTTTACATGTCTCGGTAAAAGTCAAAAATCTTTCTGATAGTGATAATGGAAAATTAAAGCTAAAATTTGAAATTAACATATTTTTTAACATGGTCCGTTAGCAGTGGTCTTTTACTAGATTGGTCCTTAAGTTTAAAGATTTTTTTATTGGCTATTTTCTTTATTTATATTTCAAATGTTTTCCCCTTTCCAGGTCTCCTCTTTGGAAACCCCTTTCCCGTACTCCCTTTCCCTCCCCCTATCAGGGTGCTCCTTCATCCACCCATCCACTCCTGTCTTCCCACCCTGGCATTCCCCTACACTGGGGCATCGAACACCCTCAGGCCCAAGGGCTCTCCTCCCACTGATATCTAACAAGGCCATCCTCTGCCACATATGTGGCCAACACCATGGGTCCCTTCATGTGTATCCTTTGGTTGGTGGTCCAGTCCCGGGAACTCCTGGGTGTCTGGCCTATTGACACTGTTGCTCCCTCAATAGTGCTGCAAACCCCCTTAGCTCCTTCAGTCTCCTCTCCAACTCCTCTGTCGGGGACCCCCATGCTCAGTCTAATGGTTGGCTGCTAACATCTGCCTCTGTCCGAGCCTGTCAGGAAACAGCCATATCGGCTTCCATCAGCAAGCTCTTCCCAGCATCCAGAAGAGTCCAGGTTTGGTGGCTGTATATGGGATGGATCCCAGGTGGGGCAGTCTCTGGATGGCCTTTCCTTCAGTCTCTGCCCCACACTTTGTCTCCATATTTACTCCTGTGAGTATTTTGTTCACTCTTCTAAGAAACAATGAAACATCCGCATTTTCGTCTTCCTTCTTCTTAGGCTTCAAATGGTCTGTGAATTGAATCTTGAGTATTCCAAACTTTTGGGCTAATATCCACTAATCAGTGAGTGCATACCATGTGTGTTCTTTTGTGATTGGGTTACCTCACTCAGGATGATATTTTCAAGTCCCATCCATTTGCCTACAAATTTCATGAAGTCATTTTTAATAGCTGAGTAGTATTCCATTGTGTAAACTTACCACATTTTCTGTATCCATTCCTCTGTTGAGGGATATCTGGGTTGTTTCCAGCTTCTGGCTATTATAAATATGATTGCTATGAACATAGCATGTGTCCTTATTACATCTCGGAACATCTTCTGAGTAAAGATTATTTTTTAATGGGCATTGAGATAAGGAGATGCTGGTATTTGCCAAATCTTTTGGTGTAAATATTTCTAACGTGGACAATGATGACCAGCTTGTGAGACAATATTGAGTAAACATGGAGATATTCACTACCATACACTTTAGTTCTTTTTTTCAAGTGTTTTGTTTGTTTGTTTGTTTTTATTGGTCATTTTATTTATTTACATTTTAAATATTATCTCCCTTCCTGGTTTCTCTTGCAATCCCCCCTCCCCCTGCTTCTAAGGGGGGACACCCCCCTCTGATACATCCACTCCCATGAACATTTCTGTATGGAAAAAAATAAGCTGGCATAAATAACTTCAAGAAAAAGATACCAATAAAATAACTGAAAGCGTTACAAATTTGCTTATAGTATAATCTACACATCGAAAATTCAAATGAATTAACTTTTAATAGTAGCTTCAATCACTGTCTATTACAAGTCCACTCCACACTAGAATGGGATACTAGGTGATGGCTCTTCCAACTAGTGTTACTGAGTACAGCCTTATCTCTGTATATCTTTTTGAGTTCAAAGCATCAAGGTTTTGAAGGTTCCCTCAAGGTGTTCCAGTGGCAAAATCAGTTAATGCATGGAATTCATATGAAAGCTCCATGAAAATTATAGTCATCCAAACTCACTTTCTAGTGTTATACATACTATTGCCTATTCCTACCTAGTCTCTCCCTACTGTCTTAACAGCTAGCTGGAGAAGGATTCAAACTCATTCTAAGTTTGCACCCTTGAAGTTGGAACTGTTTTGCTAATGAGTACATGTTATCTCTTAGCTAGTTAAAAGAAGTACCTAAAAAAACAGAAAACCCTAAAACACGATTTTTGTATTCATCAGATATTAAACATTGTCTCACTTTACAAAAAGATTTTCTCGGTAGCCCCCTGAATGCACTTTCCTGTTGTATGTCTTAGTCTTTTTGGTTGAGCTGACATGTTATCTCTACATTAGATTCTAAATTTGCTGAAAATACTGTCTCAAAATATCTGCCTAATCTCATTTATTGAAGAAGAGAAAGAAATAACATTTTTTTCTTAGCAACTTTTTATATGTATGTGTGAAGCACCACCATTTTATACATGACTACTGCTGCCATATGTAAGTGTGGCTTTCCCACCTACATCCTTGACTAGAATTACTTTCCCTTAGCTCCTCTTTTTTTATTAACCCAAATACTAAATATATGTTAGATTTCCATCTTAGTAAGTCCAACACTGCTTCCAAAGTACCTGCCTGATGCATAGCAAAGAGTTTCCTCTTGATACTGGAAAATACAAATGTTAAACTGGCAATCTACTGTGTCAAAATAAAACTAAGCATATAAGAAAAGTCTTTTTAAAGTTTCATTTTTAATTAACAAAAATAATAATGGACATTTATAAAGCACAGTGTGACCCTTTCATGGTTATGTCCATAGTAGAATGAAAAAAATAAAATTATTTGGAATATCTGATTATAAAAAATATTTGTGATTTATGGGAAAGTATCCTTATTTTAGTAGATTTCAACGGTGTCTCAATAATGCCTAGTGCCTTTTATTATAAACACCTTCACATTAATTGCCCTGTGTTTGTGATTTTTGGACACACTGGCATGGTGTTCTTAAAATCTTCAATTGTTCTCAGTAAGGCAGTTGGGAATGGATTAGGTATGACTTTAGATGTTGAAATGTAAAATGACATAAAAATGTGAAGTGTAATTTGGTTGAAACCTTATTAGAAGAGGTTGTCAAATGCTTAAGAATCATTTGAGACATTAGTTAAGACACAAGCTGGAAATTGAGCAGAGAAGGATTCAGCAGAGTGAATCCTGCCATTTACCATTTAGATGGCTTGGAATAATCTACCAACTGTCCCTCTTGTAATGCCTACATCTCAAAAACTAATGAGGAATCTAGGGGAATGGATTCAATGGCTATTTTTGACTCTAGACACCACTATTTGTAAATAATAAAATAATAAATTTTAGAGCTAAAGATACTAAATTGATTTTTAAAACATCTGTGCTATCTCAGTAGGGAATACGTTGCTTATTTGATGTCAAGTGATATGTTTAGACAGCTTTAAATTCCAATGTGCTGAACAGAGAGAAATAAATCTAGATATATTAAATTTAATGTATCACTGTACAGATAGATAGATAGACATCATGGTTTGGCCATGCTCTGAAGTACAGAGTCATGGATCATTTAGCATAAAATCTATTTTTTCTTTAGCTAAAAAAATAATACTAAATAACTAAACTGTGAAGTGTGTAAATAGCTATTTAGTGCCTTCTCTCTCTCTGTTTGAATTCTCTTAAGAAGAAAGAATGGGCAAACATTATGCCATCATATAATAAGCAAGATACATCAAGACTTTGTAAGGAAGTCTTAAACTGTATTTGTTAAGAAAACATTTCTCTCCTTACCTTTTAATGATTAATATCCAGGAAATGATAGTTATCTCAAGGCACATAGAAATATTGTAAGATTTTTAACATTACAACATAAAGTTATTGGTAAAGTTTTAAGATTAAGTTCATAATCTACTTGATTTCAAGATCAGATAATGAACTATTTTCTCTCTAATTTCAAAAGTAATCTTTGTATTATATATTTAACATTCAAACTATTATACTCAACAAAAACATAAAATCATGTACACCATGTACACTACTGTACATAATTGTGAATGACATTTTGTGATTTATATTTTAACACCTACACCATTTTAAAGAAGAAATCAATGCTATTTTACCAGAATACAACTCTTGCTACAATTCTGAAATACATACAGATAGACTCAAACCATGGTATAGTGATCTATAAGTTATGTTAAGTTTCCAGAATTATTGTAACCTTTCTAACTTTCTTTTTTCTTTTTTGTTTTTTCAAGACAATGTTTCTCTGTGTAGCCCTGGCTGTCCTGGAACTCACTCTGTAGACCAGGCTGGCCTCGAACTCAGAAATCCGCCTGCCTCTGCCTCCCAAGTTCTAACTTTCTTCAAAACTATTGTGACTTTTAATAATCTAGTTTCTACAATTAGCAGAAAGTATTCAATGGCAACAACAAAGCTTTGATTCTAGTTTTTAGTGACAGACTTGCATTGGCAAGCACACCACTTTTCTTTGTTGCTATTGGTGTTTTTACTGCTTAGAATAGTGCTTAGTATAGTTGAATACTTTGAAAGTTACTTTACAATCAGGGGAAACATACTGAATTACAAAGAGTATTTCCAAGTATATCTAGGTTTTCACGAAATTCTTGTACATTGAAGTACACACTGTGTACTAAAAATATGACCAGTTATTTAGTAGAGTCAATGTATCTTTTTCCATAAATTATATTTCTTCTTTTACCTTTTTTATTCCTTAAGAATTTCATACATGCATGCAATATGTATTTGAACAGATATACTGGATATAAACTCTCTACCACTCACTCCCCTTTTCTACCCACCCTATCTTTGCTCAAGTTCATCTGTTCTTTCTTGAAATCCAGTAGGTTCATTCAGTGCTGCCTCTAGAGGCATATGGTTTCCCAAGGGTCATATCCGTGAAGAAAACTTATTTTCCCTTCACACTGGTCCATGAACTGCCAGAAGCTCTTCAGCTAGGGTGGGATTTCTTTGACCACTTGTCCCTTTCCTTGCTAAGGATTTATGTGGCTTGGTCTTGTGAAGATCCAGAAAACGCTGTTTTGATGTAGTCATCTTCTATCTCTGGCTCTGAGATGACCCTTGAGATCTATAGGAGAGGTATGATATAGATATCTCATTTAGAGCTGAGCTTTCATTCTCCTTTTCTCTACATGCCAACCAGCTGTGAGTCCCTGTACTAACTGCTATTTACTGCAAAAACATTCTTGGAGGAGGGGTGAAAGACACTCTTATACTGCATATAATGAAATAAGAGTCAGTTTAATTCTATGTGCATTTAGCAGAGTAATAGTAGTTGGTTCTTCTTGTAGTCTATGGTGTGTATAATGTTTTTGGCTCTGCAAATGGTACTAGGCAAGAATTCCATCTGGTGGAATTGGCGTTAAATCCATTCAAAAAGTTATTAGTTACTCCCATAACTCCCCTATTACACCAGTGGGCATTAATTATCTCCAGTGTGTTTGCTTCTGAGCATTTCAGGCTCTTGTATGGGTAAGACTGTTGGTCATCCCATCAACAGGATACATAGCACTTGCCAGCATTATGAAAGCTCCTAGGCCAGTACCAGCTTGATTTTTCCAAGTTCAATGATATGAACTTGTGGTGTTTTCTTTGATAGATTCGTACCATCAAGTTCTGGAGGGTAAATGCAGCCAGTGTCAAGAGTCTATAATGTTGGTTAGTTATAACCAACAACTTAAAGAGATGTAATCCATATGTGACACTGGGCTATTTATTTGAAGCTTTTGGTGTTTGTGAGAAATATTGATCCCATCCCTACCTCTTATGATATTACTCCATGCAAACTTCCTTTACTTATGCATATACATGTGTATACAATAGTAGGATTCCATACAGCTTTTCTGAATGTTTTTGGTATTGTTTATGTTTCCCTACATTTTGTCCTTTACCCAGCTCTCCCACCTTAAATTACTTAACTCTTCCTGCTTTATTCTTCCTTTTCCCAATTCATGCTACCTGGATTCCAACCCCCTTCCCCATTAACATAACTGTCCCAGTGGCCCTTTACTAGTTTCCTGATAGAAAAAAAATTTTTTTAAAGGAAACCAGGAACAAAATCAAATAATCACAAGCTCTTTATATGACTAATAGGTTATTTGAACAATTAAGCCCTTAAAACTAGGTGATTATTATAATCTATTTAATAATATAGATTATTATTATGCTTTTGGTCCATATATAGTAACAGGTCTCAAATTTGAGTCAACTCTTGCAATTCTTTAAATATGAGCAAAGATAAAAAAATAAAATTGGAATAAACAATTATAAAGTGAAAATTTTGTTTGTGCTTTCATTTTTAGACACCATCTACCTATGCAGCTCAGAGGAACCTCAGACTTAACCCTCTTCTTTGCCTCCCAAGGGCTAGGAATACTGGCATGTATTATCACAGCAGCATTTCTTAATGTAAAACACAACACGTTTGAAGACCATAGACATGAAGCTGACTACAAATGCACGACTTTGGGATTGGGCTATAGTAGAGCTCTGCACTTGTTTTCCTTAAATTAACTCTTGTTGAAATCTCTATCAAGTTAAGCTAACAGAATAATAAAACTTAACTCTTGCATAATAAAAATTGAATACTCAGCTCCAGAAAGAAAGTATCACTATGAATGCATACACTGTTTTCCCCAATCCAGTCACTATTTTTGGAGTCTTCCTCAAAGGTCACAGAAATAACTTTGTGTGGAACATTTATACATTTGTATCCATTGTGACGGCTCAACTACCACAATTTCCATGTCTCCTTTAGAGATATCATGAGTGCCTCTCTTTCTAGAGTTCTCTATGATACTAGCTTTTTAAAATTACTTTTGCAAATAAATGAATTGTATTATTAATTTTTAAAAATTAAAATATAAGCTACATTATTTCCTCCTTTTTCTTTCATCCCTTCTCTGGAGTTGTTTAGGCAGGCCTATTGATGAGACTGGATGAGTGTAGTTTCTCTGGCATTTCTAGGAGATGACATCTCACAGCTATGGATAATGGAAAAAAACATACAACCACCACTTTACTAAATCAGCTATGTTCTAAATATTAATCATTATACCCATAGAAAAGCATGTCTCACTTCTTAAAAAAAATTAAATGAGTCCTTGCAACAGATGGAGACCATTACACAAAAATACAACCAATCAAAATGTTGAGAACAAGTAACAGTATGCTTCTCAGCCTGAACTGATACAAGAACAGCTTCAGCACACTAAGTCTCAGGGATCAGAACAGAGGAGGGAGGAAAAGGATTGTAAGGGCCTGGATGAGTTGTACACTCTTGACTTTGACTTTCATCAATGACTCTCACATCTGACTTGACTGTTCAAATGATGGACTCTGGCAATCCTTCCTAATATGGAAGTTCAGTTCTAGACTCATATCACAAACAATACTCAGAGCTAATTTAGCTGTTAGTTTCTATAGTTAACTTAAAATGTCCCTGTTGAAATAACAACATAATGAATTCTTAACATTTGTTAATATTAAATAAATAAAAGCTTCACACTTTACTCAAAGAACATGTTTTTAACTTTAAAAAAGAAATTGACTCTGAGCCTAGTATGAGCCTACATGTGGCTGTAGTCCCAGATACTTGGAAAGCTAAGGAAGGATGGCATGAGCCAAAAGTTCAAGATCAGTCTACTCAACATAATGAGATCCATATCCTATTTTAATAATGAAAATATATAAAATATATGTCTTCTAGTAAATGACCTTCATCAGAAAAACTTAGAAAACTGAATTTATATACATTTTTATAAACTTTAGTTTAATTTTATCTCCTGGTTAATCAAACTAATTTTAGCACTTTGTTTCAATTGTCTGTGACTTGGACAAGCCCTGTACACCCCCAACCTGCCTGAGGCCTCACACTGTTAGAGTGTTCCTAAGTTTTCAGTACACCCTGATCCTCGGTGTCTCCCAGGCACTGAGCATTCCCTTGCTCTCTGTCTTTTACTTGAAAACTCTGATATTACAGATTTACTCCCTCTCTTTTTTTGATTGAATTCTGGCTTTTTTATTGGAAAATTATTATAGTTTCAAGATCAGAGATGGAAATAATTCAAATGTTTATCATTATTATAACCCATAATCCTACAGGTTATAGAAAACCAGTTTGTAAAGGTTACCTTATATCCTTTCTTAAAACTATTTTGACAGGCAATTTGAAAACTTAGAAGAATATATGTGATATAAATTAGCAGGATAGTCCTATTACCACAAAAGCAGGAAACTTGATACTACCAGATGCAAAGCCTATGGTCTCTTTATCAACCCAGCTCCGAGTGACATACTTCATGGTGTTTTTCCTTTAGATTTTACAGAATTTATAAAAACAATACTACTATTCCATTCACCCAGTGGCAAATAAATGAAAGACAATGGGATACCCAGGAGCCACACAGCCACAGTGAAGCAAACGCTAGGCTCTCTTCCAAGTTAGGGTTCTTTACTACCTTGGTACTGCTCTTCCTGGACCCCCACATAAGATATGAGAGCCTGACCTATCAGATGTCACCTTTGTGGTACTGACATTATTTTATTAGACACTTATATGGATATTAATTGGTATGCAGACAGTTTTGCTTTGGGCTGTAACCTTATAAGGCAAAGATACAGGTGTGTGTTGTTCACCAATGTAATCCCCCAAGTCCTAGAATCTAAACTTGTATTTAAAGAATCGATGGAAAGATTAAGTGGGGCTAATTTTGTATGCACTTTCTAATGTACTGAAGTTCACATAGCACAAATGAAAAGTTAAACGTTTGTATTCCTTCTATATTAATGAAATGATTAGTTTCAGTTAGGACAATCCTAACCCTTTCATTTCTCCTCGTATCCATTATCCATAACAAGCGCCGAGCCTTTGCTTTCTACCTTTCAAATCCTTTTGTATTGTGTGTTACTCTTTATCTTGTTCTCATGTGTTATTTTCTCACTCAAGTCTTCCAGCTGGCTTTTATTTGAATGAAAAGTGTGTGTGTGTGTGTGTGTGCACATGCGTGCGTGTGTGTGTGCACATGTGTAAGTGTGTGTGGCGGCATCTACCCCCATGCATTATCACCGAGCTTTTCAATCTTCTCTGGAAATATCATGTTACAGATCCACTAAAATTGTCTCATTTTCAACAATGTTCTTGCAAAGTAAATTAAGGTAAATCCATTGGACTAACATAAATAATTGCAAGATATCCATAGTGTGTGATTTAGTTACATGCATATACCCCTCATCTAAAAAGACAATAGTCTTCATTTCTGCAGTGGTTTAAACATGACATGGCCTCTACTTCTCTTAAATGATTCTTCATGCTCCATATTCTTTCCTAACTGATAGAAATTTTAAAGATAGTAAAAAGCGATGTTCTTATACAAGTTTTAAAATGGTTTTTCAAAAGTAAATTAAACCACATTCAGAAAGATATTTCAGAAGGCCAAATGAACTTGAGAAGCATGAGGTACAGAAATAAATTAAGCATAATATATTAATTAACACAAAGCTGAACCCTGTCTTGGTTTTCACCCAGAAAGAAAGATAATTAAAAACAACCCTGTGAAGTATTTTTCATATGACAGAATTACAGAACGGATGGCAAATTAATAATAAAGGATATTTGAATGTGAGACATTTAGAATCAACATAAAAGTAGTAAACTGCATATTTTGATGTTCTGTATTTAACTCTCTAAATTGATCTTATTTCTCAAACAACTGCTCAGAGTGCTAAGTAATTATCACACCAGGGATGCTTTAATATATGATGGTCTTACCACGAGGAATATTTTATGCTTTAGTAATCTTCCTTCTCTGAAGCATGACTGGCAAATGCCTTAAATTAAAACAATATATCCCCATCCTTTACTGATGAAAGCCAATATATTTAATATGCACAAACCTTTTAGAGATTCATTTTACTAGGAAATAATGCAATATTAATTGTTAAGCAATTCTTTAGGATGACTAATGACGTAGATACATGATGGCATATCTTACTACTGTGAGAATACAAGCAAGACAGCTGTTCTGGGAAATGGCTGTTGGCCAATTCTATTAGACTGATTTCTTCTATTCCCTGTACTACTTAAGAACTTACTCACTTGTCTAAAATAAGACATTCTGCTTCTACCCTGTACTCTAGGATATATGTATGCAGGTATTGTTTTCTGTTTCACATTTGAAAACAATTATTTTAAAATTTATCTCAGCATACGTTAGAAGTTGTTAAATCTATACTGAAACATAGAACTCCTAGACTTAAATGTTTTGCCAAAATCCAGGTGCTCAACTGATTTTCATCAGATTTAGTGCTAAGGTATTAACACTGTTTTTTTATTCTGTCTTGTGTATAGATATATCAGTCTATCATTTGGGTTAATGCCTAACATAAAACAAATATCCTGATTTCCAAAATATAGCTGCTGTTTACTAGGATAATGTAGTAAACACAAAAAATAGAATGTTTTATCTGTTATCCTACAGAAATTAGTTCTCTTGGCCCAGGTATATGTCTATATAATCTATTAATCACAAGTAGTAAGGAGTTTTCTACTTTTGGTTTATAAAACTAAATATATAAACAGTTCCAAAAATTCTTCCTTTTTTATGCTGTTTTACATTTCCAATAAAGCCACAACCCACATGCTACTATAACTCCAGGCCATCCTGCATTTGCTGCTAATCACTATATACTGCCAAAATTCCTCAACATGTGCAAAGTTAACATAAAGAAAATTTTGTTATGAATGGGAGATTTTTATTATTGATGAAAATCTTTGAGGAAAAAGAAAAGGGCAGGATCCAACAAGCTAAGCCAATGTGCATCTTTTCATCAAATAGTTCACAATAATGCATAATATTTTTGCCAAAAGAAACATTCAAGAACACTCTCATTAAAACTATTCACCTCGATGATGTTTGGTAAATAGATTAGAAGAGAGAGGAATGAAGATAGATTAATAAAATATTATGTTATCTGCCATCCATTCAAGGATATAGAAAAACTTATATTAGAGTTTTATTTTGTCGTTATTTTAAACATTACTTGATTATTGTATGTATAATAAAATATATTAAGGAGGTATGGGCATAGTCTGAGGGAATAGAGAAGACTAATGAAGACAAAATTAAACTTATTTAAGTTTTGTAGTGTGTCAAGCTGGTGGGACAGAAAACATTCTTTATAAATGAAAAATGCTATAGAAGGGGAGGAAGTAAGAGCAAAGAGTGGGAGGATTCAATAGTTATTGATATGGTAGATGAGAGGGAAAAACAGTTGAGGAGCATACTTTAAAAGTCAGTTTTCCCTAAAGATAGCATGATCACAGTCAGTCTGGTTTTCTAATATTCCTATCACTTTCTGTAGATGGATTTACTTTAGGAGAAAGGGAGAAGTTCATTCCAATGTTTGCTTAAGAATTATTATTATAGTAAATGTAACAATCATGGACAGGTTAAAAATAAGCAATCTTGGAGGCAGGCCTTGGGATTGGGAGATTTATTCTGCTTAGAGAATGATCAGACTAGATGTAAAGAGCTGAAAAGAGCTCATTGAGGGCCATCAAAGCTCAAATGCATAGGAAGGGCAGACTTGACAGTCTGACAAAATTTTGCAGTCATGACAAAATCTGATCTCCAAAATAACCAACATGTAAGTTCATGACATAAAACTCAACTACAAAGTCAAGAAACAAGGCAAGCCCTTAGAAGTAAGGTTGAAGAAAATGTTATTGTTCTTAAAGAGTAGAATTAAGACATTTAAATGGAGCCTAAGGGCAAAAGTTCTAAGTTTGAAATGCAAGTTAGAAGTTAAATGTTGACATCATCAGCAAATGACATAAAGTAAACAGGTGTTCCTGATCCAGAGGTTAGCAGAGGACACAGTGAAGGATAAGGAAAGAATGATAAAATTTGACAATGTGCTTTAAATATATTAAATATTTAAAAGATGAAGGAGTAAAGACAAAATACAGAAGTGATGAAAGAGGACATTAAGGTCACCTCCAGGAAGTGAGTCAAATGCAGTGTTGGAGAAAAGAGAGAGAAAAATAAGAGGAAGGAGTGGAGGAAGATAAAGGACAAGAAGCAGGAAGAAAGGCAATAGGAAGATCAGGAGGGGGGGAGGAAAAAGAGGGGGGAGAAGGGAAGGAACAGGAGGAGGGAGAAGAGCAGAGGAAAAGAGATAAAAACTGCATGGAGTGATTTAATGTTACAAGTGCTCCCTACAAATGAGAGGGGAAGGAGACAGAAATGCTTGAGGACATGCAGATGTGTCTCTTAAAGAAAATGAGAATTCTCTAAAGTATTGTGAAATGGTCTGGAAAGGCTATGTGGGGAGGGGGAAGGAACAAAGCGCTGCATATTATGTCTTAATTGAGTTAAAGGATACTGATCAAAGATCAGATCCAAGTATCCAACATGTTACTACTGGTGTTTAGTATGCCTGTAACAAAAATGAGAATATTTTGATCTTTATCTTCAATAAGAATGATGCAGAAAGAATAAAAATGAAATTTAGCAAGATTTATAGGATTTATAAGATTTATTTCAAAACTATTAAACATGAATTATATTCTTACAGATTTATGATAGTCAATGAGTATAAGATATTGGAACACATAAAATTGTTCTCTAAAACCAAAGAACTCCTTTATTTTTCAAAAACATTTCATGAAATAAATGATATAGAAATTTAATTTCAAAGGAAATTGTGGGAAGTAACACTGTTATTTGAGTGTGTTTCCAAAATAAAGTGTGAAAAAGGAGGAGAAAGATTCAGTAGCCAATGTTTTTGTTCCGTTCCGAGTGAAAGTTCAAAATACTTAACACACAAATATAAACTTAAAACCTTAAAATAGGTTGGTAAGCCAATAATCTAAAGAACTATTTAGTGAAATTAAGATTCCAACTGATATATACTAGTTTCATTATTTAGTAACTGGTATAAGTAATCAACTGAATACTGGCTGAAAAACATTAACCATTTCTGTCCAGCATATTTTTGTATAAAGATGTTAAAGGCTGTGTTTTTAACAACCAGTAAGATTTCTTTTGTATTCTTCTTTACATGAAGGCTGTGCTACACAATGGCTTTCTCTGTGTCTCTATTTAATGAGTGTGATGAGGCAGTAGAAGACAATGGGGATAGGCTCTTCTTAAAATCAGGTGTGGCTTGACTTGGGAATTCCATGGTAAATATATTCTGTAGCATAGATAAATTCCTTGAAGTTCTCAATACTTTAACTTTGTCCATTATTGGGATCAATGGACTTATAAAATGACACTGAAGGGCATCAGCACATCTGGTGCATCTTTATGGTCTGAGCAGCCATAACTGCTGCTGCTATACTGAGGATTAAAACAACCTTGCTAAAACAATTGTCCATTGCTTAGGTGTAGGGAGCAAGTGAAGTACTGAATGAATGTTGTTGACAAAGGCAATGCTGTGTCAAAGAAGGAAATTCTTTATCCCCATGAGAAAAACCAAAGCCTTCCAGGCTGGAATCATATATATGCCAAAGCCTTTTCTCCTGGTCTCTGTGTAAATGTTGATATGTGCACAGAAAAAGCCCACCGTAGCTTTCTCCTACCATATATTTATAGCCTGAAACTATCTCCCCAACTGCTTCTACCAAAATTCACTAAACCTTACTCCTTAATTCAGCTGTATAAGCAAACATTCAAACATTGCTTCTTTTCTCTCTTGTATGCAATAACCATGTATTAACTCCTTGTGTGTGTGTGTGTGTGTGTGTGTGTGTGTGTGTATGTGAATATATAGTTGGATATGAAGATACTGAGCTACCAGAGTCATATGGCTTCTTCATCAGAGACCACAATCTACCTTACCCAGCTTTTCTGTGCCTGTGTGACTGTCCTTCTACTATTAACCTCAGATTCTGAAACCAAAGTCATACACTTACAAGGCAATTGGGGGATTATCCAAGGTTAGGCCTAAAAATGTACAAAAGTTTCTAAAACTTACAAATGTAAATGCAATAGCTTATGCACGCCCTTATCCACTCTTCTTGCAGAAAGGTTTTATTCACAATTTGTTGCAGTGACAAAATACCTTACAAAAGCAATTTGAGAAGGTCAGAAAGTGGTGGCATGCCTTTTTACCAGCACTCAGGAGGCAAGGTCAGGTGAAGCTCTGTGAGTTCAAAGCCAGCCTGGTCTACAGAACAAGTCCAAGGACAAACAGGGCTACACAGAATAATACTATCTCAAAATAAAATAAAATAAAACAAAACATAAAAGAAGAAACACATGGAAAAAACAAACAAAAACAAAGAATCCAACTTGAGGAATGATAGGATTATTTTGACTTAATTAAGGACAACAGTCAATTATAATTGAGATGGTATTGTGTCAGGAGGCAGATTGTCATATTGCATCAAGTTGGGAAGCAGGAAATAATAAATGCTTGTTTTCCTTGCTTTTTCCTTTCGTTTAGAAAAACTCTAGCCCTTAGAATAATACCATCAACATTTAGAATGGATCTTCCAAACTAAATTAATCCAATATAGGCAATCTCTCAAAGACAAGCCCAGAGATTCACTTCTATGGAAAGTCTGAATCTCATCAAGTTGACAGTCAATTCAAAGATCCTTAAAATGCTTTGTAATTAAAATAGGAAGAAAAATTGATAGAAGAAAAGTTGGTAGAAAATAAAAAAAGAAAAAAAAACAAAATAGCAAAAGAAAGGAAGAGTCTGGAGCAAAAGAAACAAAATTAAGGTACTTACATTAAACAGTTAAATTAATATGGGTAATTAATGGATAAGGAACTGTGGCATTGGTGTGGATGTAAAGACTAGGTAAAGTTAATGATAATAAGTAGATAAGTTTAAATAAATTTGCCACTGAATAGAAGATACTATAGATCTGTGTAACGGTATGACGTAAGGTAATGATTCCTACCAAGTCCCATAAAGGCTCATATGTGAATTTGCTTCACCTTTACATTGTTTTGATACTGAAAACCGTGCACATTCTAACTTTAGCTTAATGTGTATTACTTTGGAATCAGTATCATCCTCATGTACTATTACCATGCCATCCCTGGTACATCGTCACATGAACTGATCCCTCCTACTCTCCATAAGTCACGGTAGGATTGGCTGGAGCTTCCTCAGAGTTCTTCCAAGAGACTGCGAAGGCTAAAAGATGCATTTTAGTTCCTGTTCTGTCTCACAGATGCTCACTTGATTCGCTGGAACAATTTTAGAGTGGACAAAGAATTCATGATAATTATCAGAAGAACAAACTAATTAACTCTCTACTAAAGAAAAATGTAGTAATAATTAAAATGATGTGTTTCCCAGAAAGGAAAGTAAATAAAAGACATTTAATTTCAGTACATTAAATAACTACAAATTCATCAAATTTTTAATCTAAACTGGTTATAGGATAATATTTAGTATGAAAAGAAACAAATAGGGATGAAATGCTAGCAATTATATATCAATAGTCTTTTCTCAAACATGTAAAAGGAAATACATGACTGATGGCGTGAATATCATAGGACATGCAACCGCAGCAGCTAATTACCAAATGGCTACCTTGTGACAGCATCATCCATCCACAGTATTCATTCCCCTGAAGAAGGATGTAGTGTTTTATTCTCATTTAAAATGAAACCACAACCAAGACAACTCAAAGATCTTCTTATTATAAATAGACATCATCAGAGTAAGATGAACCCATGCTTTTGACTTCAAATGTAATGTATTCATACCTTGCCATATATATTAATTTACTAATTCCAAAGAAAGACATTTTTATCACATTCTAAATACTTACATTGTGAAAATTTGCTTATACAACCATGGTTGACATAAAAGGTCATCATTCTCATTTCAAAAGCATGCAAACAAAAGCTAAAAGAGAAAACAGTAGAGCTTAATGTTAGGAAAACCTGAAGGAGGTCAGAAAATACCTCTGAAGACTGTAGCTATGCAGTCTACTGAGGCTATGACAATGAATGCAGGATGAAAGCTCTGAGTAAAGAAGAGGTCATTTTATTAACTCCAGATGAGTATAGTAGTCAAACTTTTCACACACAATGAAAATCTACCTTCGTGGCTGGGCACTTTGACACACACAGTCTGTGCACTTGAAAGGCAGAGGCATCATATCATCTGCAAATAGTGTTATTTTGATTTCTTCTTTTCCAATTTGTATCCCTTTGACCTCCTTTTGTTGTCTAATTGCTCTAGTTAGAACTTAAAGTACTATATTGAATAGATAGGGAGAGAGGGGGCAGCCTTGCCTTGTCCCTGATTTTAGTGGAATTGCTTCAAGTTTCTCTCCATTTAATTTGATGTTGGCTACTGGTTTATTGTATATTGCTGTTACTATGTTTAGGTATGTTCCTTGAATTCCTGATCTTTCCAAGACTTTTATCATATAAGGATGTTGAACTTTGTCAAATGCTTTTTCAGCATCTAATGAAATGACCATGTGGTTTTTTTTTTTAAAATTTATGTACAGGATTACACTGATGGATTTCTGGGTATTGAACCATCCCTGCATCCCTGGGATGAAGCCTACTTGATCATGGTGAATGATTGTTTTGATGTGTTCTTGGATTCGGTTTGCAAGAATTTTATTGAGTATTTTTGCATCGATATTCATAAGGGAAATTGGTCTGAAGTTTTCTTTTATTGTTGGGTCTTTGTGGGGTTTTGGTATCAGTGTAACTGTGGCCTCATAGAATGAATTGAGTAGTGTTCTTTCTGTTTCTATTTTGTGGAATAGATTAAAGAGTATTGGTATTAGGTCTTCTTTGAAGGTCTGACAGGATTCTGCACTGAATTCATCTGGTCCTGGGCTTTTTTTGGTTGGGAGACTTTTAATGACTGCTTCTATTTCTTTAGGGATTATGGGACTGTTTGGATGGTTTATCTGATCCTGATTTTACTTTGGTAATTGGTATCTGTCTAGAAACTTTTTCATTTCCTCCAGATTTTCCAATTTGTTACATATAGGCTTTTATAGTAGGATCAGATGATTTTTTAATTTCCTCAGAATCTGTTGTTATATCTCCCTTTCATTTCTAATTTTATTAATTTGCACACTGTCTCTGTGCCCTCTGGTTAGTCTGGCTAAGGGTTTATCTATCTTGTTGATTTTCTCAAAGAACCAGCTCGTGGTTTTGTTGATTCTTTGTATAGTTCTTTTAGTTTCTACTTGGTTGATTTAAGCCCTTAATTTGATTATTTCCTGCCTTCTACTCCTCTTGGGTGTATTAGCTTCTTTTTGTTCTAGAACTTTCATGTGCTGTTAAACTGCTAGTATATGCTCTCTCCAGGTTCTTTTTGGAGGCATTCAGAGCTTTGAGATTTCCTCTTAACACTGATTTCATTGTGTCCCAAAGGTTTGGGTATGTTGTACTTTCATTTTCATTAAATTCTAGGAAGTCTTTAATTTCTTTCTTTATTTCTTCCTTGACCAAGTTATCATTGAGTCGAACATTGTTCAGCTTCCATGTGTATGTGGGATTTCTGTTGTTGTTATTGCCATTGAAGACAAGCCTTAATCTAGTGATCTGATAGGAGGAATGGGATTATTTCAATCTTCTTTTATCTGTTGAGGTTTGTTTCATGACCAATTATATGATCAATTTTGGAGAAGGTACCAAGAGGTGCTGAGAAGAAGGTACATTCTTTTGATATAGGATGAAATGTTCTGTAGATATCTGTTAAATCCACTTGGTTCATAACATCTGTTAGTTTCACTGTGTCTCTGTTAAGATCTATATGACAAGAACTTCAAGTCTCTGTAGAAAGAAGTCAAAGAAGACCTCAGAAGATGGAAAGATCTCCCATGCTCTTGGATAGGCAGGATTAATACAGTTAAAATGGCGATCCTGCTGAAAGCAATCTACAGATTCAATGAAATCCCCATTAAAATTCCAACTCAATTCTTCATAGACTTAAGAAAGAGCAATTCTCAAATTCATATAGAATAACAAAAAACCCAGGATAGCAAAAACTGTTCTAAACAATAAAAAGACTTCTGGGGGAATCAGCCTCCCTGACCTCAATCTGTACTACAGAGCAGTAGTGATAAAAACTGCATGGTATTGGTACAGTGACAAGTGATCAATGGAATAGAATTGAAGACCCAGAAATGAACCCATACACTTATGGTCACTTGATCTTTCACAAAGGAGCTAAAACCATCCAATAGAAAAAAGACAGCATCTTCAACAAATGGTGCTGGCTCAACTGGCGGTTATTCCTATTCCATGTACAAAGTTCAAGTCCAAGTGGATCAATGACCTCCACATAAAACCAGATACACTGAATCTAATAGAAGAGAAAGTGGGGGAAAGTCTCGAACATGTGGGCACAGAGGGAAAGTTCCTGAACAGAACACCAATGGCTTGTGCACTAAGATCAAGAATCAATAAATGGGACCTCATGAAATTACAAAGCATCTGTAAGGCAAAAGACACTTTAAATAGGACAAAATGGCAAACTACAGATTGGGAAAATATCTTTACCAATCCTACATCCAATAAAGGGCTAATATCCAAGATATACAAAGAACTCAAGAGGCTAGACTCCAGAGATCCAAATAACACTATCAATAAATGGAGGACAGAGCTAAACAGAATTCTCAATTGAGGAAACTCGAATGCCTGAGAAGCATCTAAAGAAATGCTCAACATCCTTAGTCATCAGGGAAATGCAAATCAAAACAACCCTGAGATTTCACCTCACACCAGTCATAATGGCTAAGATCAAAAACTCAGGTGACAGCAGATTTTGGAGAGGATGTGGAGAAAGAGGAACACAGCTCCATTGCTGGTGGGAATGCAAGCTGATACAACCTCTCTGGAAATCAGTTTGATGGATCCTAAGAAAAATGAACATAATACTACCTGAGGACCCAGCTATTCCACTACTGGGCATATACCCAGAAGATGCTCCAATATGTAATAAGGACACATGCTCTACTATGTTCATAGCAGCCATATTTATAATAGCCAGAAGCTGGAAACAACACAGATGTCCCTCCACAGATGAACGGATACAGAAAATGTGGTACATTTACACAATGGAGTACTACTCAGCAATTAAAAACAATGACTTCGTGAAATTCTTAGGCAAATGGATGGAACTTGAAAATATCATCCTGAGTGAGTTAACTCAGTCACAAAAGAATAAACATGGTATGTACTCACTGATAAGTGGCTATTAGCCCAAAAGTTCGAAATACCCAAGAGTCACTTCCCAGCAACCATAGGGCTGAGTGTGAGGTCCCAGATGGAGGACTTGGAGAAGGGACTGAAGGAGCTGAGGGAGTTTGCAGCACCAGGGAGGGAGCAACAGTGGCAACTGGCCTGACCCCTTGATACTCCTAGAGACTGAATCACCAACCAAAGAATACCCATGGTGCTGACCACATATGCGGCAGAGGAGTGTCTTGTTAGACATCAGGGGGAGCAGAGGCCCTTGGGCCTGAGGGTGTTAGATCCCCCAGTATAGGAGAATGCCAAGGAGGGAAGATGAGAGTGGATGGGTGGTTGGGTTGGGGAATACCCTCATAGTGGCAGGGGGAGGGGGAAGGAATGGGGGGTTCCAAAGGGAAGATCTGGAAAAAGGGAAACATTTGAAATGTAAATAAAGTATGACAAAAAAAAAAGAAAGGCAGAGGCAGGTGGACTTTTATGAGATCCTGTGCAGTCTTGTCTACATTGACAGTTCTAGTCAGTAGACAGTCAGGGCTACACAGTGAAAGCCTTGTTAAAAACAATAAGTATACATATGCCTCTACATAGAAAGATAATATACTTGACTGGCAAGGATACTGAGTGTATAGTGTCAGTTTTCTATTTGTGGAAACAAACTTAAATTGAAACCAGAAGAAAAATATACCTGTCATTCATAAAAGTGCATAAAAAGGATCAAAGGGGTGACCTTAAATGATGCAATAGTACTTATTAAATATTTATGTAGAAAATCACAATGTAATGCAATCTATTTAAAATATAGAAAGTAATATACAATAATAGTATAAACGTTCCTTTCCAGAACCAGAACCACTTAGCATTAGGATGGGTTGGAACATCTGCAGACCCTGACAGAGAGAGAATGCAAGAACAAGTTGGGAACATCTGTCAGTGTCAGCACATAGTTCCTGCTTCTCCTTTCCTTTCTAAATCTGGAGTATCTCTTCTTAGGCTTACATGATTTTTATCTCATGAAATTTATGAGATTTTCATTACTGGAAATAACTTTTTACAGAGTCTTTCTGATCTATTATAATTCACAGAACCCTGAGCTTAATACGAAATTTAACTTTCAAGATACTAATAATTAAATCTCATTACTTATCCAGAATTTCATGGTGGGATGATTGTAGACCCTAATTATAAATAATGACATTTTGTGATTTTTAAGTTATATAATATCAGAAAAGACATTCCCATGCATATGTACTCATTTACTCCATGATATTAAAGTTGTTGTCCTCTAAAAGCCAATTTACAACTGCAATGTCTTCTATGTGTTTTAAGTTTGCTACTGTCTTCTTTTTACACTGAGTTTTCCACTTTAATTTTTGATTTTATGATCAAGCATAAACATTTTGGTAACTTTTGTAAATGTAGAAAGATTTTATTTCTTTGTAAATAGGTAAATATCCAAATTTTCCATTGACAGAGTACTTTCTATATTCAATGGTAAGCACAGGAAGTAATGGCTGAACAATAGAGTTCTACATTTGATATAAGGAGAATGTAGCATTGCCACTTGCAGACCTGCCACAAACAAACAAACAAACAAAAAATGTTATTTTCAAAGTATATTGAAAAGTATTTGAATTTGTGATAGTTTCTTTTTTAACATACTAATTGATAAACCTTAATAAATCAGCCATTCCCCCCAGTACAAGGATCAAATCTGCAGCCCCTTGTATTTGTTCTACCTCTGTTCTACATCTTTGGCCTTCTTTCTACCTTTCACTTTGAGATACAACTGTATTAAGTTAGCTACGCTTCCCTTGATCTCACTGCACTGCACAGGCTGGCCTTGACTTTGTAATTGTCTTGCCTATGATTCCTAAGAAGCCTCATTATTGAATTGAACTACCCTGTACAGGAAAAAAAATAATTATTTAAACAGTTACTGTATGATGAGTTTTTGCCAAAGCAATGTGCTTGGTACAGAACTTTCTGTTGATAGTCATTAGTATGTTTGCAGTAAAAGGATGAAGAGTATGATCTTCTGGTGTTTAATTAAATCTCTATGTTAACCCCATCCCGATAGCTATGTGGAATGCTTTTATGATCATATTCTTTGTTGTGTCATCCAGAAATTCGCACTGCAATATTTGCAATATCACTCTTTGCTGGCCAGCATCAAATATATATATATATATATAATGAAATATATATATATATTTCATAAATGTATATATATATATGAAAAATGGTGGTAGTATTTATGGTGGGTAGAAAATCAAGCAAGAAGGCTGAAGTCATGGGTGAACAGATAAATAGAATGAAAGTTCATAGAAAACTGCTAAATACACACTTTTCTCAAGCTGATATGGAATATCCCACTGGAGACCTCAAGTACAGATTAGCGATTTCAAATAATTAGAACCATACCATTATGCTCTAATCTAGCATAATGCAATTAATCTAGAAAACAGAAAATGGGTAAAAATCCCTGATTGTTGGAAAAATACTACTGAAAATTGAACACCTTTCTAATATATGCATAAGTTAAATAATACCAAGAGAAAGTAAGTAATACTTTCACCTAAATTATATTGGAAGCAGATATTTTCAAAGCGTGTGGAATGCACATAAAGCAAGGTTAGAGGGACTGTACAGCTTGCATCCATATGTTGGAAACAGTGCAGTATCTAAAGATAATTGTTAATTAACTAATTAGCTGAAATTTTACAGATCTATAAGGAAAATCATAAGAAACCGAAGAATTAATAAACTAAAAATAGGAAAATTATGGACAAAGCCTATAAATATCAAAGCTGATTTTATTGGTAGTGTGAATACAATACTCTAGCCAGACAAAATACATAAAAGAAAAGACACAAACTCCTAGTATCAGATATGACAGGAAAAACATCATTACATAAACTTGGGGCTTCAATCAGGAAATAAAAGTTATTATGAGCATCTCTATGTCTACAGTTTTTTAAAATCTGTTAAATTTCTTACAGAATTTAATGTGCCAAGACTCAAAGGAACAAGCAAGCAATACTTATTCATTTATATATTTTAATTAAAAACAATTCATTTTAATTTATATTTATTATTTATGCATGCACATATGGATAGGTGTCTAAGTGACACAGCTCAAGGCTATGCAGCTCAGATGACAACATTCAGGAGCTGGGGCTCCTCTAATATGTCTTCTATAAGTCAAACTTGGGCCATCAAGTTTGAATAGCAAATGCTATACCCACTGAAATACAATACTGGCCAGATATTTATTATAATAATCAATAATGAACAACCTTCCGAGATAAGAAAATACTCAACTATTTCTAACAGGCTCTGAAGGAAAAAAGATTCCAGACTCTCTTTTAAGAGAGAGAAGCAGAAATACATCTTATTGCATGAAAATAGCAGTACTGAAAGCAAACAAAGACAGCATATGAAAACTAAGAATATATCTCATAAACATATATTCAAAATTTCTCCAAACTATTGAAAGACACAATACAATGGAAGGCCTTTGGAGATGTGTTAGTATATTAAGTGCTTTTTATGTGTGAGAACTTTAGTTTGGATCCCCTGAACCCACATAAGGCCACATGTGAAAGACAGGGTAATGTCTCTGGAGATAGTCACAGGATGATCTCGGGGCTGTGGGCAACTAATCCAGCTAAAACAGCTATGCCCTGATTTGGTGACAAAACCTGCCTCAAAACATACTATGAAGTTGAGTGATAGTTCTGCCTTGACAGTATAAGTACTGAATTCAGATCCCCAGAACCTATGTAAAGCCAGACACTATAGTGCTCCTGTGATCCCAATATGCCTACAATGAAATGGGAAGGCTGTTCAAGAGAATCCCATGAAGCTTGTGGACCAGATACCCTGTCATGTATAGCACTCAAAAACAAAAGACTGTGTAAAGATCTGTATCAGAGGTTCACCTCTTCCCTCTACATGGATGGGTCTCCACTCTACACTTGAATTCACATGCACATGTTACACACAAAATGGGATTAAATATCACTACTATTCAGCATGTGAACTCTGTCATAAATAAACAAGGCATGTTTGACATTTATAATTCAGTTTATGTAACTGATCATATTGTAGACTAAAGAAAACCCATATCAATATTTATAAAGACAGCTTTGTAAAAATCTAAAATCATTAAAATTTTTCATAAAAATGAAATAGAAAATAAGAACTTCAAATGAATAATGTTAACCCACAAACATCTTCAGCTAACAACTCACTTAATCATGATGAATTAGCAACTCTCCCCTAAGATCAGAATTACTGATTTATCATTTCCCTTCCTAAATTATACTAGAAATCATCTTTAAAACAAGATAATAAAAGGAAATTAAAACTACACAAATTAAGAGGGAAGGAATAAAACATTTTTGTTATTTAATGACATGACCATGTACAAGAGACTAGACTTGAAGGAAAAAAACTTTCCAGAAATAACTGAGTATAGCAAAGTTCTATTTTTAGTGGTTTAGATGTATTTTTTTATGGTTCATATGTATGTGTATATATACAACATTTTTACAAGTACCCACTGAGGGCATAAGTGGATGTCAGTTTCTTGGAACTGGAATTACAGCTAGTTGTAAACTGCCAAGATTTGAGTGCTGGATACTGAACTCATGTGCACATGCTTTTAGCCACTGAACAATTTCTCTAGCCCCATTGAAAAGTTTTAAAATGCAGTGTTACTGTACAGAAGTAGAACACTTTTCTAAATACCACTGTTGAACAATTAAAATGTGAAGTCTTAAATAGCATTATTTTTGCATAATAGTATAATTCAATATATATCAAACAAAATGTGTAGGAGATATACATGGACAAAAGCTACAAACATTAGAGACAAGAAACCAAGACTTGCAATATACCTCAACAGCAGAGCAGTTGCTTGCATGTGTGAGGATGTAGGTCTAATTTTTAGCACTTTAAAGCCTAAATGAGGAATAAAGAACTAAATATAGATCACTACATGTTCATTGAATGGTATTTTTTAAAACTAATCTGTAAAAAACATAAACAATTCCAATCATAATTCTGTCAATTAATCTGCAGTGAACAATGAATTTTAAGACTTATTTGGCAGGCAAATGAGAAAAAAGAGATAACATAATAGTGAAGAAGATTTAATATAAGATTTTTGTAACTGAGACAGCATGGAGTGGTAAAATAAACAGTATGTCAGTGGGACAGAACAGGGCCTGGAATTGAACCCACACTAATATTGGTGACTAGTCTTTGACAAAGGACAAGTGTTGGTGCAATGGAAAGATATAATCTTCTCAATAAATGCCACTACAGCAACTGAACATCTGAACCTCTGGAATGGAATCTAAACACAGATCTTATACACAAAACAACGATGGCTCAAACTGAGTGAAAGCCCTAAGTGTATAAGGCAATACCCATAGGTTTCTTAGTTATCTTAGTGGTATAGTTTGAAAATCTCATGCAAAACAGGTATTTTGCTTCTTCCTTCTGAAAGTGAATTGGAATTCTTCTTTAGAACAACTTCTGCATTTTTTCTGTTTGAGAATTTTGTTAATTGCTAAAATATTCAAAATAAGAAATATCTGGCCAGCAGGCTGTTTCAGTGTGTATAGGAGTTGCTGCAAAACCTGATAACTCCAGAATGTTGTCATTTCCCTTTGCTATCTTACTATGTGACCATGTAGTATTATATTATTATGAGACACAGTCATCGGGGGCTTGTCAGATACTGAGGGTATAGTCCTCACAAGTGGATCTGTGACAGTAGCCTGAGAACTTTGGCACTCCTGCCATGGGGGAACACAGTGACTACTTGTGTGACTATGAACTAGGAAGCAGGCCCTCAGAATCACTTTGCCACCTATCATTGTTTTTAGGACTGCTTAGACTCCTAGACCTTAGAAATAAGGACCCATTGTTCTGTTACAAAAGCTGAGACTAGCTAAGATATTTGAGTTTGATAGTGATATTTTTAAATCTGCACCAAAATCATTATCTATAAAAATATTTTCTACAGTGAAATTGTTTTAAAATTAAAAACCGTTTTGGCAACGACACTGTAAACAGGATTAGAAGACAAGTTAGATAGTGAAAAAGTGTTTGCAAAATTTGAATATTTTAAAGACCATGTTACTGTGTGTGTGTGTGTGTGTGTGTGTGTGTGTGTGTGTTATAGAAAAATCAGCAATATAAAAGCATTTTAGATTTTTTTTTAAACTTAGCAAAAAAATTGAAAGGTACCTACGAAAATAGCATATATAGATATCAAATATGCATATAAGAATTTCTCTACATATCATGGCCATAGAGCATTATGAAATAGACCAAGAGTGAAATAAACTGTCATATCAGTTAGAATGGTAAACGATGTCATATTATTTGAATGGTAAAAGAAAGGTTGGCAAGAGTATGAACTATGAAGAGCGTTCATTTGGAAAACGATATGGGCACTTTGGAAGTGAGTTCCCACTTTAGAAAAACACTAGAGACCCTTACACTTGATCCTGTAGTCAGACTCCTTGGTACCAGCCCAGTAAATTGAAAACTTATGTTCACTCAAAATCCACACAGCTATGTTTGTAGAAACTTACCTAAGTGTCCTAAAACTTGGAGCTAGTCAACAACTCTTCCAGATTTTAAATGTGGAAATTGTAGCACATGTACACACTTGTGCTCTATTCTTCACTAAAAGTACGTACCTACTCTATCATGCCAGTCTTGGAAACACCTTAATGCCTGCTCCTTACTGAAAAGGCCACTCTAAAGGGGCCAAGTGCTCCATAACTCCAAACACATGCCAGTATGGGAAGAGCAAAACTATTAAGTTAGAAACAATAGCGGTTTCAAAGGAAGCACAGCACACATGCAGCAAGCATTCTCAGTGATTAGATAATAATGGGTGACAGTCATTGCCAAAAGCCACTGCATGTAAAGGACTAAGATCAAAACCTGAGAGTAAACCAGGCACTGCAGAGGCCAACACTATGTCAGTACAACTTCATGGATTTGCTTATATTCAGAATTTTGATGTGCAAGAGACAGATTATATGCTGCTTAACTTTTATTTACCTAAAACAACTTCAAATAATAAAGTCCACTAAAATCGAGCTTTGTAAAAGGTCTCCATTTTCTAGCAACTCTGAGAGCTTCAGGGTGCCTGTGGAGATGCATGTTCCATGCACCTCCCACCCTGTCTATCACTTTTTGTCTCTGTTGTGAGTTAACATTGAAACCCTTGAGCTGGATTATCTGATCCCCAATTTCTGTATTTCTTTTATATTCAATCTGAATAAGCAGAATACTGAAGTTTTCTTTTGACATTTCTGTCAAGATTCCACAATATGCATATACCACCCTACATCTCATATGCAAAATGCTTGTTTATGAGTTTTCTACTAGATCATCAAACAAGCTGTTGAAAATGTTGCAACTGACTAACAGGTTCTGGACTCTTCCTCAATGAAATAACAGAAAAAGATGATTCATAGCTTTCCTCTTTTCTTCAAGTAAATACAGCAAGTTCATGACTTTCTTCCTTCTGAGATATGCCTTCTGTGCTTCCTTTTATGTTCTTTATTCTTATAAAGAAATGGAAGTTAGGAAAGCAAGAATAAATTAAACATGAAGATCACATGAGAACTAAATTCAAGATACCTATCTCTGTAGCATCATTCGTCACATATTAAATCATATATATATATATATATATATATATAATTTATGTTATTTATAGATGATTTTATGTATAGATGATTGATAGAATATCTGTAAAAGCTGACACTATAATTATGTAAAATAAGTAAGAATATTTGTTGTTTATACTTTTGGTTCTCTTTTGCAATGTTTTAAGAACCTACTGTTTTTGAGAGGTGATATATCATTCTAGACTTCCTATAATATATTTGCCAAAGACTAAACTATTCACTATGAAGACAGACACCTTAAGAACTCAGTAAACATCACATTATATATCACTGTAAATGACTTGATGTACATGCTGTTAGTAAATAGCACTGGATATACACAGTTACATCTTTTCAGGGTTTATTGTTTGTGGAGAAACATAAGACAGAAGCTGCTCTGATTATCATTATAAAAGACAAATTGTTCTAAAAAATTATGTATGGATTTATGCTGAAGAATTACAAATGATACTGCAATAAGCAACTATACTAAGCTATGAAATAAATTCAGTAGCCCCAATTTTGCATATTAAGTTGCAGACACAGGGCTGAAGCAAACAACATGGTGAGCATGACTTCAAGATGCCATGCCTTCAAATAATAAAATTCCACTAGTGCTTGACTTTAAAGTATTGATTAATTCTCTAAAATGAATAGTAATGGACTTTCAATATTTATTAATTATTTTGTGGGCAAATGAAATGTAAACTTATGTATCTCATAGGATATGATACTTTGAAATACATATACAATACATATATATCATACACATATACACATATTTTATACACATATATATCTCATACACATATATATCATATACATACACATATATACATATTTTATGAGAATATAAAAAGTCTACATCTTAGCAATTTTCAAGAACACAGTTATAATTAACTATCCAGGTGTACAGCCATTATGATAAACTTTTACCTCTTATCTGAAAATATATGTCTTTTATAAACATCTACTCTCAACACCAACCCAGCCTTGGATAACTATCATTCCACTCTCCACTTTTATGTGACATGTGGTTACTTTAGTTTCTCTCACAAGAGGGATCATGTTCTATTTGCCTTTCTATATCTTGTCAAAGCTCCTTTGATGCAAAAAAAAAAAAAAATGGGCTTTTTCCTAGCTTTATAGCTTGGCTAACAATCCACAGTTATTTTTCATCCATTCATCAATTACTTTTATATTTTGACTACTATGAATGGTCCTACAGTGATTATGGATGTGTGGATATTTTTCAATGTGTCTTTTCCCTAGAGATTCAGCATTGTAATTAGGGAATCACAAAATAATTTTAAATTTTTTGAAGACTCTTCGTACTGTATTACCTAACTGCACTGATCAACCTTCCCATGAAGTTTTCTCTATCCTCATCATTCCCATTACTTAGCTCCTGCCTTTTTAATAATTGACTTCTTATAGTTATGAAGTTGATGTCCCTTTTTCTATTCATGAATTTTTTTGCTAGTTATCAGGTATATTGACTATTTAAAATACATTCTGTACATCTAAGTGTCTTCTTTTGAACAATGTCTATTCATGCCTTCTGTTAAACTTTGATCAGTTATTTGTACACTTGGTATTGGTTTGAGTTCTGCTGAATGGTTTTCAATCTAAAATGTGTGTGTGTGTGTGTGTGTGTGTGTGTGTGTGTGTGCGCGCGCGCGCTATTTCCAACTAGTGATGCTCTTTTGAAAGATTGTGAAATCATATAGTGGCACCTGGCTGATGTCAGCAGGTTACTAAGTGTGGCCCTCTGAGGGTTACAAATGTTCCTGATGCTGGCTTTATTTTCTGCTTCCTGCTTTACCAGGATGTGAAGAGCTTCTGCTTCATGGCCCCAACCATACCCTCCCAAATAGGGTGGACTGAAATTTGGCTCAGTGAAACTCTGTTTACTTCGGAGCCTTGAAACTGTCGTCACAGCAATGTTATCATGATGAATATAAATTCATTATTATTTAGGTGCTGATCTTACATCTTTGCAAGCTTCCTATTTTTTACCTTGACTGTGTACTATTTAATTTGCTGTGCAGTAGCTTTTTTAAATTATGTCATCAGTCTTATCTGTTTTGCTTTTGTTGTTTTAGGTGTCATCCAAACAATTAACTGTTCAGACTAATGTCAGGGGACTTAATTTTCGTAGTTTTCTAGTTCTTGTCCTACATTTAAGTAATTAATCAGCTTTGAGCTTATTTTATGCATATTATAGAGTGAAGAAATTAATTTACATGTGAACATCCAATTGTGGCAGCATTATTTATTGAAGAGTGTACCATTGTATACGGGTATTTTTCTTACAGTGGCATTGAGTGTGGAATTATAAATGGATGTCTATGTTTTCTCATGCATGCCATTGCTTCCTCTATTCCTAAGCTATTACCATGCTCCCTTTACTACAACAGCATTATCATATACAGGGAAATTATATAGTGAGATGCCATTGGCTTTATTCTTTTTTAAAGGCTGAATTGGCTATTAAAGTTCTTTAGTAATTTTATAAGCAAAGTTTAAGATTGCTATCTCTATGTTTGTGGAAACTCTAATTTGTATTTGGATAGGAACTGCGTTGAATCTGTAGGTTGCTCTGGATAATGTAGATATTTTAACACTCTTACAGTTTTCTGATCTGTAAACCCAGGCATCTTTCCATTTATTTATATCTTCTTCAGTATTTTGCACCAATATTTGTAGTGTCATTTAAAGGGTTTTCAGGACTTTGTTGGATTTTGTTCATAAACCTTTCAATGCTTGTGTAAGTTGGATTGTTCTCTTGATTACTTTGAAAGAATTTATTTTAGTATAGAGCTAAACTATAAAACTGACTTTTGTCTGTGATTTGTGCCCTTTAGCTTACTGAATTCTTTTATAAAGAGGTCATTGTGAGTATATAGAAACAAACTCATTGTTTTGGTTTTAATTGTGTTTCATTCAACTTTGTTAATGACTTCAAAGTGGGTAGAATTTTCTTTACATACTAGTCTTTGATTTAGATGCCTTTTATATTTTCACACTTATTTTTTCTGGATAAGATTTTCAGAATGATATAGTTAGAAATATCCATCAATGGCTTATCAAGGTAATAGATCCCTCGTATATACAAGATAAGTAATCGATCTCTATTTTCAGGTGGCTTAGGTTTTCTAGAATCAACATGCCATTCACTACCAGGTATACCCAACCTGGGTCCCAGGGTAGCTAGAAATGTAGCTCAGAAACAACAAATAATATTGAGAACTTGCTTAAAACCTGACGAAGGAATTTAGTTTTTATTCTTTTGTTTTGTTTTTGTTTTATTGCAAATTTTTATTACACTTTGATTGTGTGGTTCTTAGCTATGAACATTATAGGGAACCATGTCATTTTACAAGGTCCAAAGTTGGACATCCTGGAAACAATTCAATTAAACAAATGCATTTTATTTACTTAACTTAATTGTCCTAGACAAACTAAGTGTCTATGAGAATTAAGCATGTCCTTTTACCCTCCATTTCTGTAAGTAAAATTAAATAGTAACACTCACCTTTGTGAGAATATGATTAAGAAAAGTAAATCTCTTGTCATCTAGTGACTCCATTTCTCCATGGTATGCACAGCTATATCCACTAAAAACACAGTTAAAATTGCTACTGGAGGGGGTAGAGAGTTGGCTCAGTGGTTAAGAATGTTTGTTGTTCTTGTAGAGGACCAAGGTTCAGTTCTCCACACCCACATGTCATCTCACAACCATACTTAACTTTAACTCCATGAAACCCAATGCCCTTCTCTGACCTCTGCAAATATCAGACACACACATGGCACACAAATATACAGAGATAAAATATAAATACATATAAATTAAAAACAAAAATTTTAAAGTGCTAGTAGACTTATATCCCTTAACATCTATTTTAATTTGATATATGTATCTTAAGCTATGTAAAATCCATGTGGTACATATAGTACTTTGAAAGGTACCATACAGCGCAGTTTTTCAAATTACATCTTTTAATTTTTATAAAAATTCTAAATGTTAATGTAATTTCAAATAGATAAGAATGAATACTTGGATAGTTTAGATTATCATAAAATAATTGGCTAGTATTTGCTTTTGAACTCAGATAAATCATAAATTATTACCTCTTTCCTTCCCATTACAAGATTGAAATTTACTAAAATGTCATCCTGAAAACTGAGGATAACGTAGAAGAAGTTATGAATTTAAAGTAGTTAAAATCAAGTATTTCTTTGGTTAAGATCATGGTGTGTGTGTGTGTTTCTTTTAAAGCATCTACTAACATATTTCTATGCCATATTTTAAAAAATACTTATGTTTTCAGATTAATTTCAATCTTGCAAAAGTCAAATAATGGTTCATTTTCATTATTTAAAATTATCAATATACATATACATATGGAAATATGATTCAGAGAGGAGGCCAGGGATGGACAACTTAGCAGACTGCCCTTAGTTATGTGTTCTAAGTAGCTAATTGATGGGATCTTGGTAAGTCTTCCAGGCTCCTCTACTAATTCAGTGAATGGTTGAATATTTCTGCAATTTCTTCTACATACCTGGCATTTTGCTTAAGCATTGAATACAGAAACTTGTATGGTTCCTTCTCTCACAGAGCTGAAAGCTTAGTAGAGAGTGATACACAGAAATATATTCACTTTCATAGTATGAAAATTTGAAAGCTTCTGCCTTAAGACCTGACAGGAGAGTTTGACCTGGCCAGGGAGGTCAAGAATGGCTTTGCTGCAAAGGTCACATGGTATGTAGAATAAAGAACAGTTGGTCAAGGGAAGAGGGAGGAAAGTTGCCCTAATATGCCTGGGCCTGTATTTATACTCCTTTTCCTGTGATTCTTGTTAGTGCCTGTTATCGGTGGAAAGATAGCAGTTAAGAAACATCCTTCGTGATATTACTGAATAGCTGGGTTCTGACTCATCAAAAAGACCCACGATAGAGTTATAAAATCAATAAAACCATTTTAAATAGTGTTTGTTACATACACTTTTTTATATATACACAAAAGAAAATTTTACTGTCCTATCAGAGAAACAATTAAGCATTTCTTTTGACTTGTATGGTAACTACCACATGCCTTACAAATGTAAAGAAATGTGCATAAGCTTTAGCCTTGTAGAGTTTTCTAAATTCTTCAGATGCTACTACCTTTTCTGCTAGTACTTGTAGCAGGTTTTCAAATATAGCAAGGAAATATAAGATAATCTCTTATTTCTCTGAAATACTCAAATAAGACCCATTGCAGGAATGAGATACATGTATTAATATGCCAATCATTAGTTTATCACATCTTTAGCTTGATAAACTCAGTAAAGCTGTAAAGTAGGGAACAATTCACTCTATTATTTTACTGTATTGTGACCTTTTAACTAAACAATATATTAGGAAGATACTTCAATACATATATGTTATAAAAAAGTCTAAGGTTTTACAAAAAGTTGTAAAGATATAGAGTTAAGGCTGTGCACTTGTTTCTGAGAGCACATGTATCTGTGCTCTGATGATTAAAGTACCAGGCACAGCCAGGCAATTTCCTTTTGATTCTGGATTTATGTTCTCTGCTTCTGCTTCTGTCTCTTTTTGTTCTCCTTGAGAACTTTTCTGAAGCAGTAGGAGAGCAGGAAAGCACACAGAGTTATGCACACAAATGTGACTTTTAAAAAGACAGTTGATATGTAAATGACTTCAAAGTAATGATCTGATGTAAAAATTCCATGAGATGCTAAATAGTACTAGATATTATAAAAATAAAAATCTTTCTCAAATTTTCTGGCCTACTCTTATTCTCTGTTTTTCCTTTATATAGATGGCAACTACTCTGATGTTATCATCAAGAAATCTTGGTGTACATAAAGGACTCTAGTGACCCTTGTTCCATTAGACACTCAGACACTCACACATCAAAGAACAAGTTCTTATCTTGAAAAGGTTTCCTACTGAACAGTTGATAAAAAAAAAAAAAAAAAAAAAAAAAAAAAACCTCTAACTCTGGTAAATCATTTAATAATTGATAGTGGAAATAGACCCTTAATGAAATTTCCATCTTCCTGAAACATGAACTCTGTCCTTATTACTCTTATTATTACCTAATGCTGATGTGTGCAGTTACTTGACAAAACCTAACTTTGAAAATTAAAATAAAATATCAACTGGTACATTTCTCCAATTCCTTTAAAATAAAACTACAAAAATAGAAATGAAGAGATGATACAAGCATATGTTCTGTTCAATACATTTTAATTTGAATTTTTGAAAATATTTATTAGCTTCAGGACAGAATGCTACTGATACTCTGATACTTCAATGAAAAGATATTTGCTTTTATTAGTTTTTCACAGAATCCTCTTAAACCTGGTTAAATTGATATTTTTTTTTAAAGGCAAGAAATTTCACAAATTATTTTTTATACAATCATACCCTTTAGAAGAGAACTTCAAATATTAGAGCCATTCCATTTTGCAAGCTTTTTTATTTTACAGACCTTAAAAAAATGCAGGATCTGAAGGAAATTAATTTTAACTGCTTAATATTCTAGAATCACAAAACCGTGACTATAAAAATTTATGAATGCCTTTAGCAGAAGCCCATCCCCAAAGAACTGGCTTCGCATGACACGCTAGTGTTCATCTGGGAGAATTCTATTGATGACCAGAGCCCCAGCCAACCACAATCATCCTTTGCATTTGCTGATGCAATGATTCATAGCTGTCATTCATTGATCTTTAATTTTTCCCAGTAAAATTACACCAACTGAATGGTTTTTTGTTTGTTTCTTTTCTTCTCCCTTTTTTCCTTTTTTGTTTGTTTCCTTATTTCACAAACATCTTTCAGTTTAGATTAAATTCCCAGAAGCCTCTGAAACCTTCTCATTAAGTGTTCTTAATTCACCCATTTCTCATGGAGGATTTTTCTTAAACTTTTACTCTTCAGTTGCCGTTTGCCTTAAATATTCTACTATATCATTTTTACCTATAAATTGTGATCCCCAAAATGGAACTCTGTAATAATATTATTGTAAAGTAATTGGAAACACCGGAACCATAGCCTACTGTGACCCAGACATCATAGAAACACACAATAAAATTGTAGTATATTATCTTCTTGATGTTTTATCGGAAAAAAATCTTGGACAGATATTTTAACATATGATCATAAATATGAATGTTACAAATTTTAACAAATTTTCACTAGGGTATGGGTTTCAGAAATTTTCTGTGTGCTAGAAAGAAGACACTTAGAAAAATAGCCAATTAATAACTTTAAGGAATGTAGTACTCTAATGGAATTGAAAACATTCTATAGCAATGTCTGAAGTAGCAATTATTCAATTCTGTCAGTCCAGGAAAACATCCTCTGTAATCGCCAGATTATTGAAGTTCCCTTCCTAATAAGTAGGTCAGACATTAGCTGGAGGCATCACAAAGCTGCTAAGCATTCATTAATATTATGTGAAACAGGGCTGCTATAAGAAAACCATACATTTCTATAAAAAATGCCAGTATATAGATTAACTTCATCTTTAGAATAACTATCTCATGCCAGAAATAAGTTTGGTTAGAATTTACATGCAAAATGATCTGAGGACTTCTGTCAGGCACTATCTTAAGTACTGTACAAGCATTACACTATTTTTAGGTGTGTACTCTTACTTTAACTATCTTACAGATTAAAGAAAATGAGCATTTGAGAAAATTTTTGGTTGAAGATCATTCTTCTAGTTAGCCACGAAGAAAGAATATGGACTGTCCAAGGTCTGTCAAAGTTCTGTCCAAGTTCTGCTTCCATCCATCTGTCCATTATATTCTCAGTTATTAAAGTTATGTTTTCCTTAGTGTTCAGAAGGAAAAGATATGTTAATATAGCTTGCAAGTCTTAAGTCTTAAATAACACATAAAGACTTTGAATTTCTGTTCCAAGATCCACAGGTCTTTTGATATCACTATGGTAAAATTGAGACCCCTGAGCTCTCAGGGTCAAATGATACCTTCTTTAGCCTGTGTATTTTAGATTTCAAGGAAAAGAACATATGTTCTGAGTCTGATCCTTGTTCATATCTATTTTCTTCCCATTATTTTGTCTCGAATGGATCACACGTTCACACTGACATGTTTCTGATGACAAAGAGGGAAAGAGCATCCCTGCAATGTAGCTGACTAAAAAGCCCCTGTTCTGGCTACATATTTCTTTCCTTGGAAGTTTTATTTTTCACTTTAACATTAATGAAAAATGTATGCTTTAATGCATAATATATAACTGTTTTCATTCTTCATGGTTTTATTTCAAATGAATTTTTAAACAAACTCAAAGCTTGGAAAAAGAGCATTAACTCCCTTTTGTTTAATGCTGTGCTTGCCTTCATGTAGCTGTAGGAAATACATGTCTTACTTTGAGAGTAAGAGTGGTGGTGAACACTTAACTGAAATTTCATTAGTTTACATTCTGTTGATTCACTTAAAATATGCCCGACTTGTTGAAATATGACAAGGCAGGAAAGACATAATATAAGTCTGCATACATACCCATGTAAACCTCATAACCACAGATATTCAGCTCAGCTTACTGAGCTCCTTCCCCCACACCCAACTGAGGAGCTCTTGGTATTTAAAATCTGCAGGGAGAGGGTGAGTCAGTCGTTTTTCTTTAAAGATGTGATCCCAGGCTCCACATCCAAGAATATTTAGGCAACACAAATTGAACTGTAGGGAGAGCAAGGTGGGGAGGAGGCAAAGCAAATCTGAAAAGGTTAGGGAGCTGAAGATGGCTCTGGGAAGAGGTTGGGGAGGGAGGGAATCAGATCAAGATACACTGTATAAAATTCTAAAGGAATTAATTAAAACATTATTTTAAAAAATCAAAAATTAAAAATAAAGATAAATGGCACATAACAAGCAAGTCCTAATTGTTCTGAATAAAATATTTATACATTCTCTGTACAAGTTTTGTATTTGATAGTTGCATTATCCATCAATGAGAAGTAAATGGCTTAGTTTCAATATAAAATCCTATTTCTTGATGTTTTCTTGTGGGGCATATATTTTGTAAGCAATGAGAGTAAATATTGCAGGCATCAGGCCACTAAGATCTCTCAGTCACAGGAATTGAGGGAAGGCTCCTACATGCATATGTTGTATGTAAATTCACACAAACACACATATTGCTTTAAAGAAATAACACTTTCACTGATTATCTTACTTGCATTTATTTGGTGTAATATCTTACTTGCACTTATATGTTGAATTCAATGTCAAGCTCCAAATCTCAGTCTAGCATAGTTTTTGATAGTATAGCTTTCCACATAGATTAAATGTATTGATCTTATACTGGCATTCACTAATTTCACTCAATAAACTTCCTATTTAACAGAGAGGCCAGACCAGTTTCAGTGTCTGTAACTATCTCATTGTGGTCCTAGAATGGTAATATCAATATCAATTTGATTTTTTCATAATATGTTATCAGCATTTTTTTCTGTGCATTTGCAGAGTATTTTCTCCTTGGTTCAGGTATTTTTATGAATCTGCAGTTTAATTTAGTAGCTATTGTATTCAAGCGACTCCTGAATATTTAATTATTTATTCTGAAAAGTAATATGTGTGATGTCTGACAAAGAATCTATTAAAAATAAGCAAGATGGTGTGAAATGAGTGGTTAGAGGAGTTAGAAGCAATATAATAATGATCCATCAGAAGAATTTCTCCACTTTGGAGGAATTTCATAATTGTAGAGAAGATGGCAACTGAATTACAGTTATGGCAAAAACAAGCAAACTATTCCTGTTAAAACATAAAGAGTAAATATCTAAGTGCCCAAGAGTCAAGGGTCAAAATCGAGAACATTATGAAGGCATGGATATCATGTGACCATTTGTAATATATAAGTTGAAAAACAGTAAGGAAACAAAAATAAACCAACAAAAAGCAAAAGCTGTTCTAACCAGCTTACTATGTAGCTTAGTGATAGGACATTTGTCTGGCATATGTGGCACCTCAGGGTCACTACCTAAAAAAGTTAAAACTTGCTCTGTATTTGATTGGACAGAAGCATAGGTGGGAGGTTAGACTGGCTCTGAGCCTTATGTCTTTAACCTCTGTTTTAAAATATGGAATAAACTCTAGAGCAAACCATGGTTACCTTAACAATATGTTGCAAATGTAATTTCATTATTACAAAATTACAAATCTCAGGATTTTACTAGATCATTAGCTAGGATTTACTAATTACTCATGACAAACCAATGTAATTCTGACTGAAATATGATGTTAGGTTCTATATTGTAACCTTTCTGTTCTTCTGCTACTTACAAATTTAAATTCAGCAATAGTTTATTAATTGCTTCAGACTCTAGAAGGACCTGGCAGTATATGCAATGCAATTCTTATTTTCTGAATGTTGGTGGTCAAATAAACCATAAACCTTTAGGCAATGTGATTGTAAAGTGTTTCAAAAAATGTAATCACACAAATTCACAAATGATTCCACATGTTTTTAAAATGTTTTCAAGCAGGCTATGAATGCCTCAAACTGATAGAGTATAGCTACCTTTTCCAGTAAGTATAAGGTATAATTACAACCATCCCAATGCAACATTTGAACACTTGCATGTGAACACACACATACATGCATGGATGCATACACAGTTGTACAGGCATATGCACAGACACAAGCACGCACAGACACACACACACACACACACACACACACACACATGCACACACACAGCATGCCAGGAGTTTACTCAAATAGGGAACTTGGAAAGAGACTATCACTGAGTTTGTTGAGAAACCAAATCTCTTCTTTGCTGAAACCAGGAAATGCTCCATGAACATTTTCTTTCAGGTAGATAGAGTCCAAGCTCCCTACCTTCATTTTTTTGGAGCAGAAGCCTCTTGTCCCTACAGATTAACTGTCAACCTCCTGATGCTATCTGGTTCCTATTACACACTATACCATAAATCCATCTTATTTTATTTCTAGTGCTGGACTGCAGATTACCACAAACTCAGTCAATTGAACAACCCCTACTTGGTGACCTTACTCTGTAACAAAAGTCTGGATGGACTCACTGACACAGCATAATCTAGGCATAGTGGGGAATGTAGGGAGTCTAAGCACTCAGAAAATAGAAGCAAGAATATCAGAAGGTCAAGGCCATCCTTGGCTATATAACTAGATCAAAACCAGGCTGGAATATAGAAGACTCCTGTATTTAATTAGTTAATTATTTATGATTTTTGGATATTTTGGGATGAATCATTAGACAATGTTAACTATTTTATTATGTGAACACCTTTATTGAAAAATTTAAGATCACCAACAATTCCCTCTCCTCTAAATGACACCATGTAATTTTTCTCTGGGCAAAGGTTAGTTTATCCTGTGTGTCACCATGGGGGAGCTGGTCAAATTTTTTTTTTCTCAAGCCTGCTTTGTCTAGAGTAACTCCCCAGCCAATGCTCTCCTGAATATTGTACAGATGTTAGGCAAGAGATGAAAACACAAGTTGGAAACATTAAACAGAAATGACAGGAAGCAGGAAGTATGACAAATAAGATGGTGACTTCAAGCTCACAAACCGCGTAGCTGCCCCATCTGCTTGCTGAAGGACTGTTTAGAATTGTGTTTCCCTAGTTCTCTGAGAGACTAAAGCACTGTGTTTTTTTATAAACTTTATTGGTTATTTTATTTATTTACATTTTAAATGTTATCCCCCTTCCCAGTTAATCTCCCATCTCTCTCCTGACCCCTTTCATCTATGAGGGTGCTCCCCCACTTACCCACCCCCTCCTGCCTGAGTGACCTAGTGTAGAGGAATGCTAGGGCATAGAAGCACTGGTTTCAAAAGTACACAGACTTCATTAAGCCTTCTTCCTTTAAGGATCTAGTTCGTTTCACTGTTTTCCTTCTTCAGCCCAGATATAAAATTTTCACATATTTTCCCTGCTTTAAATTACTGAGTTATTATGGTGACATTCTGAGAACTATTACACAAATAATTCTATTGTATGGCTCAGTAGACTCTTTTAAAAATCGGTAATATGATTGGTCATCAGTTAGAAGCTCTTTGAGACAGCAATTCTGGTGGTCTTGATTGCTACTGGCTTGAAAGATGAGCTTGCTGGGTTAGCATTATTTTCTAAAAATCACCCTAGAATTCTTGGGAAGGCAGTTCTTAGAGTCCTTAAAACATTTCAAACACAGAATTTCTATTAAGCCAACTTCTCATTTAGATATAACTTGGGAAGTAAAGATTCAGTTTTAATTGCATAAATATTTCTATCTTTTCTTCCTTGAATTTAATTTCATTGTTTTTAAAATTCTCAAACTATATGCATTGTTTCATGTTACATCACTCAAAATGCTTATAATTTGGCCAGTAGGTTTTACCTCATTAAACTGCTTCAGCATAAGAGTAAACACATATTGGAATCTCTAGGATATTATTTAGTAATTTGATGGTAACTTAGTGCTACATCCTGCCTCCGAGTTATCTGATCTCTTTTCTGCATCATCAGCAGGAACACAGCTGCATGCCAATGTGAATTTGACTTAGGCAAGTATTACTACAGCCTTAAAGCACATCTGTGGCTTCCAACAGATGCATGCTGATGTTTCTCAAGCCAGGTGCAGCACTGTATCTAGGACTTACCACAAGGTGATACAAAGGAAAGAACCAGCAGAGCAGCAAACCTGATCTAGTTTGAGGCATTTAAACAGTGATGACAATTTATCTCTTCGGAAGCCCACGTGGAAGATATTTTTTTTTGAGAGAGAGAAAAACTGCCAGAAATAGATTGAGATGCATTCAGTTAATGAAGTAATCAAAAATATGTATCTATACCTTCTGCAATAAGATGTTGCAATGGTGTCACAATAAAAATCCAGAGAAGCATTCTTAAGGTCTACACAATCTACTTGCTAAATGTTACACAGCATGGGAAATAAAAATTAAATCTAGTAAATGATAATGAAAAAAATAATGATGGTAAGGCTAGTGTGTTCCAGGTCAGGGCTTTTTAAATACAGTCAGTGTGTATTTGTTTCTAGGGTTAATATTCTTGCTGAATTGTGCATGCAAATAAGCTTTGTAAAGCCCCGAGGCACTACTGTGAATTACTCAGGCTACTCACACAGAGGTGCTCTATAGACAGGGTATGTAAGACTTGAGAGAACATATTTCTGTACGCTGAGGTCATAGTATGCCTCTGTGACAAGTTTTGTGCAGGGATTCCTGTCTACTGATCTGTTCAGCCATGAGTCTTTGATTTCACTTACAGTTAGCAGTCTTCATCACTAGAGTTATGTGACATCGTGAAATAATTTACACTAAACCTCTTCATTCTTCATTTTCAGTATTGTTTTTAATTAACCTACTTCCTTCACATTTCCACATACATTTTTAGAAAATCTTATCTTTTTTTAATATAAAGTCATCATGCTGAGACTTTCAAACATATCCATTGGGGTTGCAGAGATGGTTCAGTGGTTAAGAGTACTCACTAGATAACCAGGAAAAGTCCCAGTGAGGAACCAATGTTGATGGTGTCACAGAACCGAGAGAACTCGAACCATTATGACATATATACATATATATATTTGACTGATAGTCTGAATAAAGTTGACTGTTGCTTGAAAAACAAAGAGTACTTACTCACTGCTCTTCCTGAGGACCAGAATCCCATTCCCAGCACCTGTGTTGGAAAGCTCCCTACTGCCTATAACAGCAAGTCCAGGGAACTTAAAGACATCATCTGGAGTCTTTGAATAATCACATGCATATGTAAATTTGTATACACACACAAATAATTTTTAAGAGATACTTATGAATATTAGGATAATTGAAATCTGTGAGTGTATATTTTAATTGGAGGGGTTGATTGAGTTATCATTGCATTTTCATTTTTATTTATTTATATATTTATTTATATAATTATGTATTATTCAAGGACATTGTATTCAGATTTTGGGTAGGCTTTTTTCCTGTTTGTTTGATAGGTTTTTTTTTTTCATCTTCCTTAGATTCTTATCTATAGTCACTCAAAGACTTTATTCCTTCCTTTCTAGTATTGGTGTTCTTCTTTCTCTCTATTCTTCCTACATTAGCCAGAGTTCTAGAACTGTGCTGAATGAGTGTTCTGAGACTGGGCATTTGCCATGAGCCTCATGCTGGAAGAAAGCATTCAAACTCCCGGCCTCTGATGTTGAATAATGGCATTAGGATTAGATATTCCGTTCATCTTAATGAATTTCCCAAGGACAGATCAAATAAAGATAACACCAGAGAGAGCTGATAACACAGTGCTTTCCTATATGATTGTGAGCTTAGTCTGTATTATATGAATCTTTACCCTTTCCCTCTGACGTCTGTTTCCTCTTCCATTAAACAGTACAATATATCCATTCAGGAAATTCACATTTAACATTTTTAGAGACTTAATAATGACAGTGCCTGCATACCTCACAGCACTGTAGCAATTAAAGAAGATATGTCTGTCAAAATATTCACCACATGGTGTTCATCTACCTTTAGCTGTGATTACCATTACTACAACACTTAATAGTGTCAAATGAGATATTCCTGTACACCTGTGCTTAGATCAGTTGTGCTTAATGAAGGGAAGGAAAACAATCTTCTTCCTACTCTAAGTGATATTTTACAGTTTCCAGAGAACGTTTTGGTTGTCAACTTTGGCAAGTGGATGGTGTGTTATTGCTGTCCAACAGAGAGGGCCAGGATACTACCAAGTATTCCTCAGTGAACAAGGCTGTCACCCACATAAAATGACAGTGTTGATTAAAGTGCATGGGTTACTAGTGCCAGTGCTCAGATGTACATAGATAGATTCTATAAATTATCAAAAGGAGTTTATACTTTACTAGGGAATTACCATTGTCCTGTTAACCTTTAACTATACTGACTGTGTTTATTGGTCTTTTAAATTTAGAATATACCCCAGTTTAGGATATACTCCAGTCTAGCCTCCTGCCAGCAATATATTAATTTACATTGCTTGTTCGAAATTGAGCTTCCATCCACAGAAAAAATACTTGTACAGAGAGACGTTCAGAATAATTACTCTGCTACCATCGGTTACTGTTAGTCATTAGATATGTTCAGCAGTTCTTTATTTTGCTTCCCATTTTAGGTCCCATTTACTAGTTCTTCCTGAATTCATACTTTTCTTCTGATTGTTTCAGCCAATGCTCAACACCGTGTTTGTGGATAAGCTTAAGATGCAGGCCTAGAAAATGCCCTGTCCATATCTAGAGTGTTATCCTCTTTCAATGATATAATCTGAATCAGAAAATAAGCAACATATGTTTTTCCTCATTTATGGAATATAGAAAATTAAAGTGATTGAGGTAGAAGGGGCAATAACAAAAGAGAACAAGGGACGGGGAGGGTTGTAGGAGATAAGAGGCGAATGAATTCAACGTCTAGTATTTGTGTGTATGTGTGTGCATATATATATGTGTGTGTGTGTATATGTATGTATACATACACACATGCATATGTATGTATATATATGACAATGTCAAAATGATGTCCATTATTTTGTTTTAAATTACCAACACACCAATATATACTTTTTAAAAATGAGGATGCTGGCGCTGTTGAGATGCCTGAAAAGTTGCAAGCACTGGCTGCTCCTTCAGAAGACTTGGATTTAATTCCTAGCACTCACATGATGGTCAACAGCCATCTAGTTAACTTCCTCTCTAGGGGATCTGATGCCCTCTTCTGGCCTCTTTAGGAACTGTATGCATATGGTGCATTGCCATGCAAGCAAAGCACCCATACACATAAAACTTAACAATAATTTTTTTAATTGTGGTATTTTCCCTACTTCAAAAGTATTCTTACAAATATCTGCTACAGAGCCTGAATCCTGTCCATAACTTTAAGCAATTTGATTACCCTCATAAGATTATCAAAAGAAAATACATTTCTTAGCAGCAGGAAAGGAAATGCACTGGAATGTCTCATCTGTTTTTGTGGAAAGAGTGTATTTATGCCAGAATATGAAGGGATCAATAAGTCACAGGGCTCTCATCTCCAGTCAGTCCCCAAGACCTGATGCATATTAATACATTGGCTTTTTTCTTTGCTTATATTTTAATAAAAGCTGTTTATACTTTAGTGTACTACATGAGGTTTTGCTATTTATATAACTGTGCATTAGCTAAATCAAACTAATTAACATACATTATTTCACATACTTAACTTTTGTGTTGAAAAAGTTCTAGCTGCTAGCATTTTGAAGTCTATATTTTTATTAACTGTCATGAGTGTGGTACGAATAGATACATCAGACTTACTTATATTTTTAAATTTAAGATGTGACTATTTGGACAATATAGCAACAAATAGCACATCAACTCTCTGTTCAGATGGCTTAGAGACAAAGACCTATATGTTTGACCACTTAGAACTGGAGGGTCTGACCCTTTCACAAGGACAGGTTGATCCAGATGACTGTAAAGCAGTCATCTATCTGAAGAAGTACAAGGTGCATCATTGCCTTGTTCCATAAGCCCTGCTGAAGGACAAAGAGAGCCAGGCCACATGAGGAAGCATCAAGTGTTATAGAGACCTATATTAATTCTATTTGTGTAAAAGAAAAATCTAAAATACAATGATGGCCATTTTATTAAAGATAGACTTGTGACATATAATGTAATAACTATATTATGTCAGAGAACACCAATGTTCAGACTTTTGTTTAAGATAATATATATATATATATATATATATATGTGTGTGTGTGTGTGTGTGTGTGTATGTGTGTGTGTGTGTGTGTGTGTGTGTGTAATCTAATTGGAAGAACCAGGTTAGAAGTCTCTGAATGGAAACAATATAGCCCACATTAATATTGGAAATGGTACCATTGACACCCAGGTATGAGAACAGAAGGTACAGGAAAGGTGTACTTCTATATAGCAGACAACTTTATGGAGGATAAGAAGAATAGAGAAGAAAAGAATAGAATCAACATAAATTGCCATGCAATGAGACTCTAATAGATTCTCCACAAAAGGAAGCCTCCTTTTGGATTTTGCAGGATTATGGGAAATTGGATAGACAGGTGAACCTCTAGTAAGACATACTGAAGAAGGCTGAGTTGAAAGCAAACTGGCAAAAGATGATTTTAAGCTCTGTGCCTCAGTAGTATGCAGCAGACTTGCCTTGCACAGTCCAAGAAGTTAGCTATTATAGTAAAGTAGGAAAATGGCACCCTTTCCCTTTGTTTAATGAATCTGTGGGCAAATTCATTGATATTACTGGTTTATGCCCTCATGAGTGACCAATATTAGTTCTACTTGTGTAATACAACAATCTAAAAAGCAATGATGATTTGTTCTTAAAGATGGACTTGTGACATATAATGTGATGACTATGTCAGAGAAGGTCAATGTTCAGACTTTTATTCAAGATTACTTGTATGGCAATTGAGTCATCCAGACTCATAAATAGAATAAAAACTTTATGTCAATGGAAAAACAAGATTTAGAATCAAAAAGGCTGGTTTATGCTTACATCAGTGTGAGTTCAGTAATTATTAGGCAATAGAGATTGACTTGCTGTTGGCATTCTGATTGACAGCAGTTGATGTAGGCAATGACGTCATGGAAACGGGATAGTTTAGGGAAAAACAAGAGGGATGAATCCATTTTCAGAAGATAAATGTCACAGAAAGGCTCGCGTCAGTTGTGATCTTTGCCTGAGATTCTGCTTTTCTTCTCATTTCTTGGGTAGCATTTTTGACTATTTTCACTAAAGAATGCTACATTACATTAATGTATACCATAAAGCTATTTTATATTACAGCTGTCAAGAGGAAACTTTGTAAATCAGTTGCACTAAACATTAGTTTGGAAACAGTACATTTTATGCATAGATTCTAACATAACTGAAGCCAAATAGTAGGAAATGGGATACTGTAATCAAGTGGACTTGGCCTTCCTAGGAGAAGCTAGTTTTTAATCGTAAATTAATTTTAAAAACAGAATTCTACGTATTCAATAAAGGAGAAGATGCCATTAAGGAAAACATTTGGCAACATTTTCAGTGCCAGGTTTTTTTTTTTTTTTTCCTGGAATTTTCTCTGGGCTATGTTTGAAAACTCAGGAAACATGAATATTTTGTGTGTGACGGGAAAACAGTGTTTTCCAACAGCTTCATGTAAGTGACAAATTTCAAATGCATAACAGTGAAGAACAATAATATTTTACGGATTTTTTTTCAATAGTCACTTTTTTCAAAAACCAATGGGAAGGTCTGGAGACAAAGACTTCCTTTGTTTTTAGATAACAAAGGCAAAAAGGACATGAAGAGATCATCCTAGATACATTTATTATCCAAAAAGTATTAACAGAAATTATGATTCAGATATGTGCTATGCAGCCAGCAGTTCTAGGCCTGTGTGAGCGGGTGTAAAAACAGCAGAACCCAACTGAAAAAAAAAAAAAACCAATACTGAACCAAGCTTGTAGATTCTTCAGACAGCAGCTACCTTACCGCACCTTAAATAAAGCTGGAATAAACATCAATTGTGTCACCTGAAATAGGCAAATATTATAAAGAGGAAATATAGAATAATGTGCTAATGACTAGGGGATGTATTATTGTTATTATTATTATTATTATTTTATTATTATTACATCATCATCATCATTATTTAGTATTACTATTTCCAAGAATAGCAGTCAATACCAGTACATTTGTCTGCCACAATATTTTGAGAAACTTAATAAGATAAACTGTGTCTTAAGTATTTGTATGTTTCAAAGCTTCTTTCATTCCCTGGCATGATGTTAGAGTACATTAAATATTCACTGAGGAAATGAAATTACAGAGCAACTGCATATATGAGTCAGCTGTGATAAGTCAGCACTGTTCGATAGACACTACTGCGATGATGGGCCTGTTGTGTGTGATCCGTTGTGAAACTGCTAACCTGTGAAGCACATGAAACCCAGCTAGTGAAACAGAAACTGCTTTACCCATTTCATTTCATTTAAATGTATAATTAAACAATCTCGTCAAATTATGCTCTTTTTTTAAGACACTAAAGGAAATAGAAGGGCTGGTTTCTCTTGTCATTGAACAGCCATGAATGCAGATAGATGGCTCAGGAAAATGATGAGAGTAAGTGGCTTGCTCAGTGCTATCCCTGAGATGCATACCATTCCCTCTAACGACCCAGGATGATCATGGAAGGGCAAAGGGGCAGGGACAATTTACGAACCGGAAAATATGAAAAGGAGCTGTGCATTGGAATCTTCTAGGCATGGCGCAGCCAGTGTTACCATGACCTGAAAGCAAGTATAGCCAGCTGCCTACAACAGGCATATGATAAGACTTGGCCTATTGCCAGTTAACCATGAATCATGGCATTGTGTGTGACTCACAGGACCTTCTTCTTCCTTGCTCAATTATTGACTATTAATGGATTCTGGCAGTTAAGCAGCCATTGTCTTTAATTGTGTACCCACTGGGGAACCCCTGGGTTCACTTGTATAATCCCGAACTCATAATCACACAGATGACCCTTTCTAGAAACTCAGTTGTTCTTAAATTATAACAACAACAAAAAAAAGAAAGTGGGAAAATGAACTTGAGGGGAGCAGTGATAGGCGTGAGAAGGAAATTGCACAGTAATCAGAATGTACTTGACACAGTTGAAATTGTCTACGAGTAAATTTCATAATTTTTTAAAATGTACTGACTTCTAACGGACCAAATGGAACATTTGGTTGATTCTTGCCTAGCCTTTTCTAGCTCTCCTGTGAGCTTGGGTAGAAATCCAAGGGAAAACATGGTGATACATCTTAGATTAGTGGAAAGGGACCAGGCTTCTCTTATTGACTTTCAGCGAATAAATATCACTTGACTATCTCATAACCACTGCTCTATAGCTACAGGTAGTTCTTCATAAAACATTAGATACATGGACTTAGAGTTCTGACCTGGCACACACCAACAAAATAATAATAATAATAATAATAATAATAATAATAATAATAATAATAATAAGTGGATATGAAGACTCCTAAGCTTCACTCCTTCTGCAGGGAAACAAAGATTATAATCTGTAGGTAGTTAGATACTTATTCACATTACTTTTAGTTCTTATTGTATTGCCCATAAATAAAATATAGTAAGCAGATACTATGAAGAGTGTAGTTGCTAAAGATAAGATAGTATGTCTGGTGCCATAAGAATACTAAGCCAGTATTTTGACTGTTCTTTGTCAGTATATATCATGCTTCCTGAGGACAAGATTGTGGACACTTTCTATCAGGCCAGGCAGGATTTGAGCTTTATATCTTATGTATAAGAAGCAGGATCCTTTTTCCCTAACCTCATTTGCTTATTCCTATCACAGAGCTTGATACTTAATAATACATTCAAATAATCATCCAGCTTGAATATCATAAAATTCAGTCCTTACTGTATAGTTTTCACATCAAACTTATATTCAGCCACAGTTACAAATAGAGGATATATAGACTGCACAAAAAATCAGTAAATATTCCTTGACTATATTAGTATTCCCCCACCCATACAAAAGACAACCAGGTAAATATTTAATTAGAAGCAGAATGGGTCTATGCAAGAAAACTATCAAATTTATATAAATATATATTATTGCACTATATGTGAGTAAGCCTGGAGGTATTACTGGAAAGACATATGTGATTTCTGAATGAAAAGATTAAATGTTGCATGGAATATAATCCTTTCTCTAAATCCATGGTTGGGAATGATTTCCAAGAATTTTTGAACATTTAGAATGATGAGTTTATCCATTGAAGCAATAAAACACGGTCTAAAGGCTCAATGATTAAACCATTGCCATACACAATAGATACATAGGAACTAGAGAAGACACATTCAGAGAAGCTCTTGTTGAAAATGAGATTATAAAATGGGGAAAGGTAGCCTGCAACAGTTTACCATACCAAAAAATAAATTACAGCTGAATAGAGAGGTTGAGAAATGATACCAAAAAGCAAGATAAACGTAGTGTTTATCTTGTACAGAAAAAGCATACAAAATCTTATCTGAGGAGAGCCACATCAACTTACATACCTCTAGGATTTTTTACTTTTTACTATAATGAGCATCTGAACAAAACTGAATTATAAATGGCCAAGTGAGAGAAAGTTACAGCACAATCAAAAGATACATCATAGAGCACTCAGCAAAGAGGCTGTATAAAATGGCTGACTTCAACACTAGCTAGAACACAAAAGACTACATAACTTAAGGCTGATTACTTCAGGCAAATATATTTGTATGATTAGAGTGGAATATGAAAGCAGAATCTGTAACCAGGCAATAGAAGGCTTACCCAGAGCACCCGGGTCTCTGAGTTTGAAATTAAGCACTTCAAAGTGGAAGAAGTAATATATACGAGACAGAGTTAATGTGACAAATTAATTTAATTAAAATGAAATAGTCAGTGTATTACCTAAAACATGACAAAATACTTTATAATCAGCTTAAACTCAAAAAGGCATAAAATCCTTACCAGACCATATCACTCGTAGATTGAATCATGTATTTATTCTGTTATGAAAATAGAAAACAAATAGCTTGTTACTTTAGGTTTTATATCTCTTGTCTCTCAAAAGAGGAAGTATTTCTTTGTATTTAGCCATTTAACTCAACGTGACAGATTTTCCTCTGATGTATTTTGGCTTTTTCATTTCATCTCAAAAGTTACACCTTCTTTTTCAGTATCTTTGTGATTATAAAATGTATTCTCCTGTATCTTTACTCAATGTTTGGATTCTCTCTTCATTTATATAATTTTTATATAATTTTTAACAGAGGACTCTATAAATTATCTGAGATTTCCTTCCATTATAAATGGTTAGTAGATTATCAGAACATTATTTTTAAGAAGTCAGTCTATCTTCCAAAATCTTAAATGACATTTACTTGCGCTATATAAATATTTATCCATGGCTCTTCCCTAGAATTTATTCCTTCCATTGATCTATGTCTCAAGTTCTCTGTCAGCTTTCCCATTTCTATTGTTATAGATATATGCTTTGATCTCTTTGGAGAGAGCATCTTTTCTTCTATGTCAATTTTAGGTTAACATATTATGTTCTGTGAATATAATGTTGAACGTTTGATAAGATCTTATTTAAACAAATAGAGTCATTTAAGAAAAGTACCTTACTAAAAGCTGAGAATTTCAAATGGGTTCTGGTCTACTTCTATAATTATCATGTATTGATATAAAATATGTAATGTTGGGTTTTTTTATAGTTGTCACTTTTCTTTCTAAATTCATTGTCAGTATTTTATTCCTTGTCCTTATTGTTATTATTCATAATTTACTATTTCTTTAAATTTCCTAGCTGGTTGTCCTATAGTCTATAGGACCATTTGATTTTGAGAACCTACCATTTTTCTGAATAATTTTATTATTTTTAACAGCTTTTAGTTGGTAACTCTAGCCTTTCCTATTAAGTAAACTCAATTAATACTTCTTCTCAAATATTTAAACACACACACACACACACACACACACACACACACCAGAAATTGTTACTCAGTCAAAAAATAAGCATGATCCTGTGGTTTGCCACATGACAATATGCAAAGCATCCTCTCTCTCAGATACCCTGACAGTTGTCATCTCCACTAATGTTCAGGTTCCTGGAAATGACTTACCAACTTCATGTCTCTACTTACCTATAGCAAACAAAAAATTAAAACAAAATTTTGTTCCATATGACTGTGTCCATTACATATCATATAAAAGAATATGTCCCCTTCTATTGCCCCTACATACTCAGTTCTCTCCACCCTCCGCTTTTGTGCTATGGAATCACCTGTGTAGATTCCCCAAGGTGGATCACTTCTTGCAAAGTTTTCATTATTATATATATCACACAAAGTGGCATTATATTTTTAAATTATCAGGTATTTTTATCTCTCTGTCCCTATATCCTTTCACTCAAGAGTTACTAATTTTATTCTTCTAGTAATTTAATGTGGTCTAGTGTTTCCTCTAGTTTATTTTTTTCTTTGCTCCTAGTTCAGACATTCTGGATCTATTATAACTACATTCATCAACTTGCATGAAATGAAAAAAAATTCACGCTGTTCTCTAATTTTACAAAATAAGCTGTTCCTTTTCTTTCGTGGATCTTCTGTGGATAATAAACTATTTTAAAGAAAGCTTTATCTATTAATATTTTAAAAAGAACATCTTGAGAATTTATCTTAAATGTGTTAACTTGTAAGTGAAATACAGAATCCACTATTGCTTAAAAACACAACTCAAATACCCTCTTTACTTTTCATGAAAGATCCTTTCTTTCTTTCAAAGTTTTGTCAACAGGCTTCTATAATATGATCAAACCATACTATGATGGTGATCTCGGTTGTCAAATTGATGGCTCCTAGTAGTATCTAGGAGATAAAACAAAGGCTGTGCTTATGAGGAATTATTTTGAATAACTTAATTGACATTTATAAAAACAACCACTTGGGTAACAGCATATCATGAGCAGGGGTAATACAATGAATGACAAAAAGAATGAACGTTAAATGTAAACATTTACTGGACTTTGCATCCTCGTGGCTGCCATGTGATCAGCTACCTCTTGAGCCTGCTTCACACCTTCCCTGCCGTGATTCACTGTGTCCTCTGTAACTGTAAGACAAATGAAATGTTTTCTTCTTTATATTGCCTTTATTAATATATTGTCACAGCAACATTTAAGTAACAAAGACACATATTAATTACTTCTGACACAATTATAAAACATGTATTTTCATTAAAATAGAAGGAAGAAGCCGGACAATGGTGGCGCATGCCTTTAATCCCAGCACTTGGGAGGCAGAGGCAGGTGGATTTCTGAGTTCGAGTCCAGCCTGGTCTACAGAGTGAATTCCAGGACAGCCAGGGATATACAGAGAAACCCTGTCTTGAAAAACTGAAAAAATAAAAAATAGGAGAAGGAGGAGAAGAGGCCACTTAACATGAAGTAATAGTTGCAAACACTCTAGCTACAGAGAAGAAACCATCAACATGTAAACATACAGAGTAAATGCAACAAGGGTTAGGTGAGATGGGAAAACAGGCTACCCATCCTACAGTTTCCCCCCAGGTGATAGTGAATCAGAACCCCTTTAAAACAATGTAAAAACACCTTACAACATTGAACAAATAGAAATGCCATTGGCAGATATGAATGAAATCCTGTGACAAATCTGCTTAGATTTCCAGCTAGCTCTGCTAGAATAACTTCAATCTGTCTAAGTCTAACAGCAATTGACATTACTTCCTGTTCCATCTTGGTATTAATTAATGTTAATCAAATTAATGGTATTATTAATCCTGGGCAGAGATTAGTGTATATCCCACTGAAGATGCAATTTCTGGGCTGTGGCGGTCATGGCAACCATGCCAGCACTCCCGCAGCTAGCTAGGGTATGATTTCAGAGAGGAGACTGACAGAAAAGCAGCACCAAGTTGCTTATATGTTCTCAACCTACTGTATAACCTCTCTCTTCCAGACAACTAAAAAATTGAATAGCTCAACCTTCTCCTAGTGGAAAACCTTAACTTGTAGATGTCAAATCTTATGGGTGCTATTTTTACTAACTGACATATTTAAAATTACTTAGAGACTGTTCCTGCACTAATATTATCAACTTATATTCAATTTCCTTTACTTTGAGATCTATTAACATTTCAAAGAGATAGTCTATATCTGGTACATTTCTTACCTAACCTTCTTTACTTGCTGCCTAAAATAATTACCTTTGAGAAAGCTTCCAAGTTGCAAAGCCAGTGTCTTCAAATTCAGCCATAGTGATGCTGCTCCATTTTCCCACATTTTTTAGTTCATGTCTCTATTTAATGTTAATTTTTATTCTCCTTTCCCTCCTATTTCTCAGTTGGTAGATGTTTCTGAAAGTAATATCCTACTCAGGCCTCTTTCCTCTAATTTGGTGTCTTTTTCAAGATAATCTCCCATAGGACTGCATCTTTGTTCTTCATAAAAATAAATTAAAGTTCTAGAATTATGTTGTAAAATTTTACACTCTCATAAACAGTAACCCAATATATGCTATGAAAATAGCTAATTGGTTTGCATTTTGATCCCCACTGGGACTTCAAATTCAAATGTCAGTAAAATTTAACCAGCTTTATGCATATCTAAAATTTTGCAACCAGGCTGAGTTATTTTTGCCTTAAGACACAATGTGATGGCCTAGTGTACACACCTGCAATCCGAGCACTAAGAAGACTAAAGAAAGAGTATTACTGTGAATCCTAAGTTGCCCTGAGCTACAAAGTGAATTCTAGATCAGTGAAGTCTTAAGAAAATAATTAAATGATTAATATATTAAAGATAAGTAGTCACTTTCCCATGCCCTATGCCTTGCAGTTTTGTGGCTTTCTTATTTTTTTACCTTAATATTAGCTTCTCCTTTGAAACATCATTCTATGTCAATATTCGTAACTTAAGGTCCCATCTCTAAAGATTCACTCTAAATGGTAACACCCTGCTAATGCGTGGTACAGAATGTGGAAAAGAAAATTCCAGCTAATCTCTGTACTGTAGATATTCATGGTGTGATCAGTTTCAGGTTGGCCACAAAGAGTACTGCATTGATCCTGGGGAAAACATACACATTCCATCTAGAGAAAAGGTTTGAGCAAGGTGACTCCATGGTAGTCATTACTTAACCCCTGTGAGGTACCCCTTCTGCACTTCCTGGCTCTGGTCAGACTAACCCTCATCAGGATTTAAAGTTGACACTTGATCTAACAGCAGGGGCAGTGAGGTGAACTGCAGTGGAGTGATGAATGACAGCCCAGAGAAAGTAAGTTGTTTACTTCTCTGCCGTGTCCTTACCAAGGGCAGACTCTGCCGGTGGTCTGTCCAAACACCACCTCTATGAGTGATTCTGAGCTTTCACTTGAATATATTATTTGCAGTTTCTTCTATCCATGATCCATTGGAAGCACCCACTAATGCCCACATATAGGATCCTTTCCTGTTCAACAGTCCAGCAAAATAAAAAAAAAAACTCTTCTTTTCACATCACCACATTGTCCCATGGCTTTTAGCTTTAGCAGGAAACAAGGAGTGGGTGTGTATTGGTGGTTATAAAGTGATGTTTATTGACTTTTGCCTTTTCCCAATTCTTCACGTACATGTCTATATTTGGATAAATCTATGTGCTCCACTATTTATAAAACTGGTCCAATGTTGGAAAGTACCTATAGACTACTCCTGGAAGAATACATAGTCTTCATATAAGTGGATAAACACCCAACAAAGAGGAAGATAGAGGGAATGGCGGGCAGTGGTGGCGCACGTCTTTAATCCCAGCACTTGGGAGGCAGAGGCAGGTGGATTTCTGAGTTCGAGGCCAGCCTGGTCTACACAGTGAGTTCCAGGACAGCCAGTGCTACACAGAGAAACCCTGTCTCAAAAAACACCAACAAACAAACAAACAAAAAAACAAACAAACAAAAAAACAAACAAACAAAAAAACTTTATTTTTTGATTAAAATATATCCCATATAAAATAAAATCAATGTAGTTAAAAGAAATTTACTCATGAAAAGATTATCTTAGCTATCAACCATTGTGTGTGTGTGTGTGTGTGTGTGTGTGTGCATGTGTGTATGTGTGTATGAACTACTTATTTGATTCTATGACAAATATAATTCCCTATTTTTTATTTGTGGACAGATTGATGTTTTCAGTGACAATAGTGAAGAAAGTATAAGTATATGACTTTCTTAAATTATGATATATATATATAATCTAAAACATAAATCTCGTATATTTCTGTGTATCATTTGTTTTGCTTATTTGAATGGTTTGTTTGTTGATACAGAATCTTATTATATAGCTTTTATAACAGTATTAAAGTTACTAATATCTTCTGTCTACCAGTCTTCCTATCTCAGCCCCACCCAGCATCAGGATTATAGATGTTTCCCACAATGCTTTGCTGTTTGTTCATTCTTTTGACTAACAAATTTAGTTCATTCAGTTGAAGTGAAACTCAACATTCAAGGGAAATGTGATAGTTTTTGATATAAAGGAGATCTTATACATTGGAAAAAATTTACATATTGTCCATGCCAATCACTAATAATTAGCCAAATTTGTCCTGGCAATAAATACAGCGACAGATGTCAAAGCTAGATTACTCTAGGGTTCAAACCAAGCACTGAGCCATGACAATTCACTTAGTGGTTCCAAATCAAATATATTAAAATGTCATTGCATAAATAATGAGGTATGAAAATCACAGTATCACTATTTCATAGAACATATTTACTTATGAATTCTAAATGATTCTTCCAAACTATAGAATAGGAAGAATGTTGGTATTTCTTATTATTGAACAAAAAAGTTTTCAGTTATTTGAAATGTTTTGCTGCACATATTTATATGTTTTAGTAACTTCACAAGTGTTTTTTCCAAATGTGTTTAGGAACATAGCTTATCAAAGTAAAAACAAATTAATCTAGTTTCACTAACTAGCTTATTTGTACATGTCTAGCTACTATACTGATTCTTACATGGTGAGAAATTTTATTTGATTCATGCCTTGGCTCTCTTTGTTGAACCTACTAGTTTATAGACAGATGGGGTAATTAATGACCAAATATAGTCCACTAAGTCTGGTGTGTACCATCCTTCAATGTTCATAAACAAATGAAATCTTCTGTTAACATTTTTGGAAAAAAAAATGTAAGAGAGCCAAACTCAGCTTCTCCATAATGTAATCCACATGGTTAAGGAGACTGTTCTCAAGAATCCCTGATAAACAAATATTTTTATTTGACTGTACCATGTAAGCATGTTCTTTGAAGTTGTCTCATGTAGGAACTAAATAAAATGTTTTTACACTCTTCTCTTTCATTAGTAACCACAATTTTAACCCAGCATAGCCATGGAAGATCTGTTAGCTTATTTTTGATTTCCTAATTTAATCTCCTTTTAAAATAATCACCTTTAATATCCCCACTTGGTACACTAATACGTCTGCTTTAGTCTGATGTTTAAAGATTTACATCACATGAATCTTTTTATCATTCCAATGATGAATATATTCTATTGTCCTTTGAGGTGACATGTAATTCTGATGCTACTCGTGAAACCCCTTGACGCCAAGTAAACTCAGCTATTAGGATTGAAATTGTTATGTCAAATCAGCCTTTATTTATATTACTACATATCAGACATGCCAATTATTTGGTTTGGTGGTTTAAAGACTCCTTCTATTCTCAATCAAATAAAGCAGTCTATTCCCTGGCAGTTCGAATAGTAATTTTCTGTTTGCATAGACTTCTTTTCCACCAAACAAAAGTATCTTCTACCTTTTGAAACTTAGTTATATGCATTTATTAGCATTATAATATTTTATTTGGACATGTTGGACAGTCTAACAGTTAGACTCTCTAGTCTTTATATTATCTAAATGAAAAAAAATCACTCTATTTTAAAAATAAATTTTAGTACATATTTGGACATCATGAAGACTACAAATTGTATATCAATATTATATAATTGTATGAAGACTATGAGCTCTATATATTGCCCAAATATATCATATGGGCATATTGCATCTCTAAATATTTATTATATTAAGTTAACAAAAACTATACATTTGTTAACAATTTCACTCAATTGCTTTCCCCAAATACAATTTTGTACTTGCTAATGAGACTGAAACAGCATATCACAAATTATGATATAATTATTTATTTATTGAAAATTGAGATGATATATACTAATACAAATAAAATTTTCTCTTCACAGCAGTCTACAATTAATAGTAGCAACCTCAAAAGTCCAACTATAATATAAGTAGGTGTCTCCTAAATCCTAGGTCTGTAGCACAATTACATTTAAATACTCAATCTACATAAGCATACATCAGGTATCTGCTGCTGATCTGAAGAGGCTTTGTCCTATGTTATAAAACCTCACTTCACTTGCAAAGCAAAGGGTTGTCTGTTTCAACTCCTCCACCACTTTTCTTACTAATTATTTCCTCTTGTTGCAACTTTTCCTCTCATCAGTGTACATTACCCAATGTAATTTTTTTCTTTTTATTGGATATTTTCTTTATTTACATTTCAAATGTTATCTTCTTTCCAGGTCTCCCTTAAGAAACCCCCTATCCCATTCCTCCTCCTCCTGCCTATATGAGGGTGCTCCCCCACCCACCCACTCCCACCTTTCTGCCCTGGCATTCCCCTATACTGGGGCATGGAACCCCCACAGGACCAAGTGCTGCTCCTCCCACTGATGTCCAACAAGGCCATCCTCTTAAGACTGCTGTTTTGCTGCCTCTTATTCTAAACCGGTAATAGATTGCTAGAAAGCTAGATAGCCAGGCTCTGTGAGATGTGACAGCCTTGTGAATACACTTGAATCAATGTTTTTCTTATTGTTTCTTAATTCTACTTTGTTCATCTTGTAACGAAAATCTACAAAGTATCTTTTCTCTAAAGTGAGCTTTGGTTACTGGGTACATACTGCCAAAAGCAAATGAATCACTGAACTTCTGACGCACACACCAGTGATTTGACTCCTACTGGAGACTAATTATTAAAGTGAAAAATAAGAATAAGCAACATTTACAGACTTAGCACAGGCCAGGAATGTTCTAGATACTTTACCTGCAATAACTAATTTAATCTTCATAAAGCAATGAGTCTTTCTTTTTAATTTTTAAAATATTTATTTATTTATTAGGTATGTGTTCCAGTGTAAAATGTGTGTTTAAGAACTTTTAAGTGTGCATGCTCACATGTGGAGGTTAAAGGGGAACTTTGTGAGCAAGTCGATTCTCACTTTCTTTCCACTGTGGAATCGTGGAATCAAATTAGGGTCATCAGGTTTGCACAACTGATCCATTTAGTCGATACTTCTCTTCCTTCTAGATAAAAGAAAATGGAAAATAAAAGAGTTAAATTTCCAGAAAAATGCTAGTAAGAGAGAAGAGATGGGAACTCAAAGAGTTAAACTAAAATTTAGCTACCATGCTACTTGAAGCTTCTTCTGAGAGGATTCAATGAATTATTTCACTACTGATTTGAGAATTAGAGAACATTAGGGGGAATGAATTCAAACCTGGTACTCGTAACAATATGAGGATTTACTATTCGTGATTATGATTCTTTTTTTAGGAATTTTCCATGACAACCACCCAAGAACATAAGTTAGGAAGACAAATATAGATGCAATATAATTATGGGATATAGAATTTGATATAGAACCTTGGTATCTTAAAATGAGTGTGTAAATAAAAGAGGTCATTGACTAAAGTGAATGGCAGAACTGACTTTATGCTACATACTTCTAGGCATTATTATTGGCCATTTTTCAAGAAGGAAATAAGAATACATGGACAGAGGAATAAAATTTTTGTTTAGCTATTCCAATAACCCTTATTTATGACCTGGGTGCTATACCACCTCTAAAATTATACCTTATCAATATTAATATCTGTTAATATTTATTAACTGAAAGTAGTATTCCTTATTGTGAATGAAACCAGTCCAGTAGTCTGTCTAACTTACAAGGTGTGGCATACTTGATTCACAAATAGGACCTTTGAACCCAAGTACAGGTAACTCTGAAATCTATGTGCTTAAATGCCTGTGCTAAGCCACAGTAAAAGGGCCCTTAACTTTACAAACATTTTTTAGTGTGTGCACACATAAGGCACACTATAATCTACAGTATTTCCAGGTGAAGAGTTAAGCAAAATAATGGTTAGTGTATATGGAAAACTGAAGATATGAGACTGCATCTTCTAGTCTTGTGGAAAATAGCCATGCCCTAGTGCAAATCACTGTTTATTAAAAACAATCATGAGTTCAGGATAAAATAGCTTTGCTTGCATCTTACAGAGTGAAACACAAACAGAGTTTTAAGCAAAAACTCTTCATCTAAACATATTGACAAAAGACAATGTAGGGATTTCTCTCAGGTACAAACATACACTTATCTAACCCAGGACCAAAGAGTATGGGATAATGATATGAACTGCTCTTATAGTGCTTCCTTGGTTTTAGATTACACAACTATCAAAATTAGTGAAATAAAATCATGTATCTCATGCTGAGACTCAGCACAGATCCTACTTGACCAGTCCGTATAAGTTTTGATTCTCTGAGTATCAGGAATTGGAATATGTTTATTTCTAAAAGACTGAGATCTGATTTTATGACAGTTACAACTACTGGTGGTACATATATAATTTACAAAATCACTGCATTCCAGTCTAGAAAGTCAAATTCCAAACTAAAGGTAATCCTCGAAATTCAGTCCTTGTACCAAATCCCAGCCAAAAGGACAACAGTGAAATTAAGGAAGACTTTGGCACAGACTATTTAACTACAAATGTTCAGTAAGAACAAGCTAAAATAAGTTCTTTTGATATCTGTCAACATTGAAGGACACATTTGGAAATACTTGATATTGATTTTCTAATCATAAACAAAAGAGTTATGTTATATTAGAGATAGAGAATCCAGTCTCTATCCTTCCCATCATAGAGGGTTGGGTAGTATCTATTCCCTCTCCATCATTGGCTCCTACAAGCCTCATATGGAAGGATTTTCCAGACCCAGTTTTGGTTGTCACTCCGCTGATGTTTTATATGAATGCATTGCTGATCACTCACTAGTGAGGCACAACGCCTAGGAACAATCCCCAAAAGTCTGTTGTATATTTCATAACTAAGCATAAGAATGGCAGTTAATTCTTTAGGAGTTTAATTTAAGCCTTTCTGCCGTTTCTAAAAGTAAGTGGGAGAATGAATAGAACAGAATGTTCTCATTTTGCAGAAATAGAATAGCAAACTATATATCAAGAGAGAAATTAGACTGAACAGTCTTTAAAAAGACACATGAGGAGTGGCAAAAGAAAAATGCCCTCTAATAGCTATCTTGTCTTTTGGTTCATTTTCTCATAAAAGAAATATTTGCATTCTGAGTTTAACTAATGATGATAAGAGGGTAGAGAAGTGATCCTTTAACATATGTAAGTATATGATTTCAGCTTGCTAAAATAATAGTCCACAGCTATCTTGTATACTGTATATTACACTGTAAGGTTCTCTTAGTAAACAAATTTTATGTAAAATTTCATTTACTGAAAAAAGCAGAGATGATGATAATACTCATTTCTTCTTCATCTTTTTAATATATATATATATATATATATATATACAGAGTAATTACTAATTTAATGTTTTAATATATTTGTAATTATGAATTAGTACATATGTAAGTACATATGTAGAAAATGACCTTGTGTGCTTTTGTGAAGCTCCACAATTAATAGTCTATAATGAACTGTCATAGAAAAGATACTAAGCACATGTTATACTCCGAACCTCAGAGAAGCAGGTACAGTGTAATATTGCCAGAGCAGTTTCAAGCCCTCCTATCTTCCAGACTGGTACACAAAGAGAATCACACTGATAATTGTGGCAGAGAAAAGAAATAACATATATGACAATGTTTTTGTGTCCTTGCTTAGCATAACTTTAGAAGTCATGTTTGTACCATTTCTAATTTAGAAGATAATTTTATCCAGAGTTTGTATAGGGCAATAGAATAGTAAGAAATTGCAATGTAAGATATCAGGAGTGCCTGTGTAGAAACTAGTAAGCTCAAAATTATCAGTGTCCTATTGAGGCAACTAAGAAAAGTGCTAACCAGACAAGTATGTGTGTATGACCTAAATAAGTACTATTTGGGGAACATTTTGAAGTAGAGAAACGAAGTTTGTAGAAAAACAATCTCAGTGTATGACTTTTGTCTGAAAATAGCAATAATATAATGTTGTTTCTAAAGCATGCCCAAGATCAATTGATTAGATAGTTATATGTTAGGTACCAGAGAATTCCAATACTTTGGGAGCAAAGAAATAAAATAAAAAGGAGTATGTGGGAGGAACAAAATTATATAATTTCTTGGATTTTTGAGGGAAAAGAGGCAAGAAAATATGAAGGGGATGTTATTTTATATATATATATGTATATGTATACATATATATGTATATGTAAATGTGTATATATATGATCTGTTTGTTTATTATTGGAAGATGAACAGCAAACAAGTCTATAAAACTTCATAAATGAATAACTGGCACAATTTTAATATAACAGCAAATAAAATATAATTCATAAAAAAAAAATCTTAAAGATGGGCATAAAGTGTAAATGCAGGGAAGCTGGGAAATAGTATTGTCAATAACAAGGATGAAATCTGGAAAGAATAGTACTTAAAGGGGAAGTAAATTATTGCATCATCTAATCCACCTCATGGGGTCACAAAGTCAGACTAAGGAAGTTATCATATCAGGCATCCTTAATGGCCAACAATAAACATTTGGAGAACCAAGAAACTCCAGAAACCAACACTTGAAATCAGCAGAGATGACCTATAAAACAATAGATCTAAAACTCAATCTGCCATATATTTCAGAGGTCTAGTACTTTGGAATTTATAATTCATTATAATTCAGCTACTGTTTGTGTGAGTTACAATAACATTCTAAAAACGTGAACATTGGTAAATATTATGCTTATTCTACATATTTATGTAAATTCCTCATCTCTCTTGCATGAAATAATACACTTCAGGCTGAGAAGTATGTGGTCAGTTCCAGAATGTTTTCCTAGTAAAATACAGGCCAACTTGAGCTATATAGAAAAATCCTGTCTCAAATGGCAAAGGAAAAAAAGGTAAAAAGTTAATAATAAATATTAACAAATTAAATAGTAAAGCTACATGCTTATGAACAAGAGATTTTAAGTTTTGTGAAGTATCTTCCGGGATTTGAAGAATGATTGCAGCTGTCAACAAGCTCTTAAGTTGTTGTTAAATGCTTAGAATGAAGAATCATTTCATTGTTTTGTTAATTCTATAAATGCTAATCTATGAATTAAAGCCAGTTTGGGAGAAGGATAGATTAGTCTTCTGCCCTTCACATAATTATAAATATAAATTATAAATATAAATATAAATAATAATATATAATATAAATTATACATTATAAATATTTACCAACCTTTATGGTTTTAGAATGTTATTGTAACTTACACAAAAGTAGCTGAATTATAATGGACAATTAAGTTCCAAAGTACTGAACCTCTGAAATATATGGTTGATTCTGAAATTCCCTGTCTTATAAAGAGTCTCTCTCTCTCCTGATTTCAAGTGTTGATTTCTAGAGTTTCTTGTTTCTCTAAATGTTAATTGTTGACTGTTATAGCTGCCTGTATTCCATATGATAACTTCTTTAGCCTTCCTTTGTGATCCCCTGAAATAGTTTAGATGACATTTCAGTTAGTTCAGTTGGTAATCTCCATAAAGAGACCAAACATACATCAAACATTTCTCTCCTTGATTCTGGGTGGATTTCTAGAAGGAGATAGATTCAAGAAATAGAAAATTTTGGTGCCCTAATCAAGGAGCTACTGCTCATTTTAAACTCTGGTGAAGGCATGAAGTTAGGGTATACATGTGCTTGTCGCATGGGGTTATGTACCTGTGCATACTCATGCAGAGGCCATTAAAAGATGTCAGGTGCTTTTCTTCTGCTCCACATTGTTGATTTAGACAGACTCTCTCAGGGAGCCAGAAGCTTGTCATTTGGCTAAACTCTCTAGCTAATCAGTTCTTGGGATCCTTCTGTGTTAGACTTCTGAATGGTGGAGTTAGAGACAAACACAGCCATTGACCTAGATTGTTTTCTATTGCTATGATAAAACATCATAACCAAAAGCTGCTTAGAGAAGAAACTTGGCTTAAATATCCCAGATCATAGTCCATTCCTGAGGGAAAACAGGGTTTTAACTCAAGACAGAAACTTAGAGACTGAAGCAGAGACTTTGCAAGAGTGCTGCTTACTGGTTTGCTCTTCATGGATTAGGACTACCTGCCAACTGGAGGCACCACCCAGAATGGTCTGGGATCATCCACTTCAATCATTATTCAAGAAAATGCCCTAGAGACTTGCTTACAGACCAAACTGATGGTGGAGCATATTCTCTAATAAGGTTCCTTCTTCCTATGTATCCATAGCTTGTGTCAGATTGAATAAATAAATAAATAAATAAATAAATAAATAAATAAATAAATAAAAGAAATGCATCAAGCACAGCCATGCTGGACCCTCTGCATACATTCTGGGAAGGCAAAGTAGGGTCTCATGTTTGCAAAATATGCGCTCATACCCAACATGTCATCTCCTCAACCACTTGCTCATCCTGAGGAAGAATCATAAAAGATTTATCAATTTCCACTCAAAGAAATTTCTAATAATGGCTTTCCAATTTCTCCTCAATGAAATCTCTAATAATAATATCTTTGACCTTTGTCTTGACTTCTAATAAGAATAAGCTATTGAATGAAACATTTTATATTTTATAATCTTGTGTTCATGATCCTACAAATATCTGTTAGGCATTTTCATTCATTTGGAACACATCTGAAAGTGAAGAATATTGTATTCTTAAGGTGAATAACTCTCTTGATTAATAACTTCACACTTTCCATGGCCAGGGCCTGAGGTGAGTACCCTAGTATGGCTCTTGTCAGTAAATAATTAATACAAGATAATGGAATGGATGAATACATGAATGGATAGCCAAATGAGTGGAATATTCAGCAAGGGCTGCCTAAGACGAAAATATCCATAAGGATATAACATTTCTCTAAATTTCTACTTCAGCCAGTCTCTGTAAGAGTGGCTAGTATGGTAACCACAAAATAATTGCTATCTGTACTTTGACCAGTTGTAGGTTTCTGTGGTAGTCTTTGTATAGTGTACAAAGAAGCTATATTTATGAGGGGTGAGACCTGCACTTATGTGTGCATCTAATGATAAGTATTTAGAAAGTATTTAGGAATTATATTGGTTTAGGAAAAGGCAGTGGTAGGTTCTCTCTAGGGCTCCTCACCAGTTACAGATAAGTTTCTGGGTTTATGGTACCCAACATAAAGTCTGTTGTTACTGAGTGGGCCTTAAGTCTAATTAGGTGACTATTAATTACCACTGAGATATAAGTGCCCCTTACTGTACTCTTGGGTATGTATTATCATGGTAGTCTTTGTTGTGGTTCACAAGTTTACAGCTTGATAGGGCTTTTAGCTGTTTTTCTCCATTAGCAGCTTACATAGCACTTGAGACACTATGAGAACTAGTTTTCAGGGAGACAGCTTTCAAATCAATTCCAGCCTAATTCCTTTAAGTCCTGAGCTCAGAGGATGCAGTGTCCTTAGCAATAGAGTTATACCTTCAAGTTCTGAAAGGCACACAAGGAGAGCAGCAATATGCTATATTGTTTTGGGAGTCCCTTGGATACCCATGCCAAAAAACTCAAAAGAAGAATGCCCATGTCTGGCACTAAAATATTTGTTAGGTAGTCTATGGCTCTCAGGAAAGCATCATCACTCCACGTGACATAGCTTCATTTAAATTATTTGTGTATGTATATGCATACACTCATATATTATATATGTAACTTGGCTAAATGTAAAACACTGTGTTTCCATATGGCTTTTCCAGCGTTCCTTAGTGTGCCTCATTATTCAATATTGCCATGTCTACCTCCTTTCCAGTTAAAATACCTCTGCCTCATTTTTATCATTTTTCCCTGCAGAGCAACTGTGTCCTACTCTCCCCTTCTCTAGAGATCCTTCTCTTTCCTTCCCAGGGTCTATTTTTATTTTCCCAATTTGAAGTTTTCCCAGGGTTATGCGCTCACATCTAATGATTTGGAACCAGAATCCATATCCAAGAGAACATGCTGTATGCATCTTTCTGAGTATGAATTACTTTGCTCAGTATAATATGTTCTAGTTCCATTCATTTACCTGCAGAGCTCATAATTTCATATTTTTATAGATGAATAGAATTCTAATGTATATAAATATTGCATCCATATTATCCATTCCATCAGTTGAAGGTCATTTAGACTGACTCCACTTCCTAGTCCTTGTGAATAGAGCAGCAGTTATTATTACGGCTGAATAAATAGCTATGTGAGACCTGGGTACCATCAGAGGACTAGGACAAGTGCAGGAAGCTAGAGAATAAGAGAACAGAGTCGCCGGACTAGGCTAGAGTTTCCGGTGTGCTGGCCTGTCTGGTCCTTGAGTGTAGGTGTAGCATGAGACTTGATGCAATAAAGTCTAGCAGACAGTGGAGCTAAGTAGGACTTGTGTCCTGAGCCAAGCTTGGAGATTAGCAGGGTGTGGATAGGATTTTTTTAGACTGAGATAGAGCACTGGGTTGTAACCCTAAGGTCTGGGTGAGGGTTTGGGTGAGTATGGGAAGCTTAGAACAGATTCAGCAGGCCAAGACAGCATGGAGTATGCTGGCCTGGTAGGATCTGGAAGGTTATAGTGTAGGTCTTGATGGACTCATTTTCTAGCCATTGTGAATAATGTGGCATAAAGTACTGATGAGCAAGTATCTGTATGGAAGAATGTTGAACCCTTTGGGCACAGATCAAGTAGCATAGCTGTGGTAACAGTGGATGTTCTTGTAGCTCTTTGAGAATTTCCCATACTGACTTCTGTAATGGTTGTGTCAGTATACAGTCTGCCTAGAGCAGTGTAGGAGCATTCCCTTTTCAGCACATCTTCATCAGTATTTGTTGCCAATTGTTCTCTTGATTCCCTGTAATCTGACTGGGGTAAAATGAAATCTCACATTAGTTTTAATTTTTTTATTTCCCTAATTGCTAAAATGTTTAACATTTTAAAGATGTTGATTAGTTGATTTCCCTCCTTCTTTTGAGCACACTGTTCAGATTCACAGCCCATTTTTTAAAAATTGGGCCATTTGTTTTCTTGGCTCTCTGTCTATTGAGTTCTTTATCTATTCTAGATGTTAATTATCTGTAAGATGTAAAGCTAGAAACAATTCTTTGCTCTGCTGTGGGCTTGCTTTCACTAACATGATTGTTTCCCAGTTGTGACAAATGCATATTCAAATGGAGGGATGCTTGAATGGTTAAATCAGGAGTAATGGGAAGCTGTCCATTGTCATCTTCTCTTAAATATAGTGCTTGAAGCACTACAAATCAGACATGAGGGAATTAGAGAAATGGTCCAGTGATTAAAATCACTAACTGGTCTTCCAGAGGTCCTAAGTTTATTTCCCATTGACCACATGATGGCTCACAACCATCTTTAATGGGATCCATTGTCCTCTTCTGGTGGGTCTGTAGACAGTGGCAGTGTACTCACATTAAATAAATAAATAAATAAATCTTAAAAATGAAATCAGACAAGAGAAGTAAATTAAATGCAACAAAAAAAATAAGATGTCATATTATACTTAGTTGCTGATGATATGACATTATACATTAAAAGGTTCTAATATTTCACCAGAAAACTTCAACGAATGGTCAGCACTTTCAGCAAAGTGACAGGATATAAAATCAACTTACAAAACCAGCAGATTTTCTATGAACCAATAACAATACAACTAAGAGAGATGATAGCCTCACTCCTGTTTACAATAGCGTGAAACAAAGATCTAGATATAATCCAACAAAGGAGGTATACAATCTCTACTATGAACACTTTAAGTCCCTGAAAAAAGAAACTGAGTAAGACACTAGAAAATTAAAATACTTTCCATGCACTTGTATTGGCAGAATTAATATTGTAAAAATGAGCATTCCACCAGAAGCAATTTGAAGATTCAAAACAATCCCAATAAAAATTGTCATGACATTATTCACAAATATAGATAAGAAAAAGCATCCTAAAATTCATCTAGAACTGAGGAAAAAAGATTCTGGAGGAAAACAGCTTGAAAGCTCTATTACAGAGTTATAGCAATAAAAACATCATGGTACAGGTGCATGTGTGCACACACACACACATACACACACACAGTAAGTCAGTGAAAAGATCAAACCATGAGAACGCATGGTTACAAGCTATCCTATATTTGGCAGAGATGTGAAAATACGCAGTGGGGAGAAGAAAGCATCATTGATTAATGATGCTGAGAAAGCCAGCTGTTTGGATAGAAGATTGAATTTAGATCCATATCTATCATTGTGCACAAACTCAGTTCCAAAGGGACCAAGGAAATGACTGGAAGAATACCTGGGCAGTACCTTACAAGATAAGAGTATGGAGAGGACTTTGTGAACAGGACTCCATTCACTAACAGATTAATGCCAATGATTGACTTAAAGAACCTCATAAAACTGAAAGATAAGATTTTTTTAGTGACAATATTACATAACCTTATAATCATTTTACTTTATTTTGAAACATTTACTTAGTCTAAATAATCTTTGTTTATTTTATCATTTATAAAAACAATCTCATAATATATAGATTAACTTGAAACATTTTTCTTTGCATTTTTTCTTTTTATTTCATAACCTAAACTTGTTTTTAAAGCTATTCTAAATTTTAGTCTTTTGCTTATGATACTAAGATGAAGTTTGGAAACTTTTTTCATTTTTATTTAAATTATTTTATTTATTTGTATTCTAAATGTTGCCTCTTCAACTCATCCTCCCTCCCCTTTGCCTCTGAGAGAGTGCTCCCCACCACTCTTCCACATCCCCATCCCCCACCTCCCATCCCCCAGCATACTATAAGGTAGGACAAACTGTGGATTAAATATATTGTGGTTGGGTGCATAGCTCAATCTCTCCACTTGAGACCTTGCCTGGTCACAGAATATGGCCAGTTTGGCACTTTAAATTCCATGTACCCATTCCTAGGAGTCTTTGCTACGATTACTATATAGATTCCATGGAATTTCCATTTCAGGTTTCTTTTTTGTTTGTTTGTTTGTTTGATTGATTATCGTTTTTAGACGGAGTTTCTGTGTCACCCTGGCTGGCCTTGAACTTACAAGTATCCCTCTGCCTCTGCATCTGGAGTGCTGGAATTAAAGGTATGGGACACAACTTCCCTATCCCTATTTTATTTTGTTTTATTTTATTTTATATTGTTTTATTTTATTTACAAACCAGTCGTTGCCTCCCTCCTGGTCACCCCTCCCATAGTTCCTCATCTGATTTCTCCTTACCCTTGAGTGCTATAGGGTGCTTCCCCCTACCAGACCACCCCTTCCCTAGGGTCTCCAGTCTCTTGATAGTAGGCATATCTTACCCATTGAGGCCAGACCAGGCAGTCCTCTGCTAATATATATGTGCCAGGGGGCCTCAAACCACCTAGTTTATGCTGCCTGGTTGGTGGCTCAGTCTCTGGCAGCTCCCTGGAGTCCGGGTTAGTTGAGACTGTTAGTCTTCCTATGGGGTCGCCCTCCACTTCAGCTTCTTCGTTTCTTCCCCTAATTCAACCATAGGGGTCTCCAACTTCAGTCCAATGGTGGAGTGTAAGTATCTGCATCTATCTCAGTCAGCTGCTGGTAGGGCCAGCCTTGCTAGATTCTTGTCTGCAAACCATAGCATAACATCAATAATAGTGCCAGGCCTTGGTGCCTACTCCATGAATGGATCCTAAGTTGGGCCCGACTTCGGACCACCTTTCCCTCAGTTTCTTCCCCATTTTTGTCCCTGCAGTTCTTTTATACAGGAACAATTCTGAGTCATAAATTTTGACTGTGGGTTGTTAACGCCACTTGAGGCCCTGTTTATCTACTGGAGGTAGAGTCTTTGAGTTCCCTCTCCCCACTGTCGAACACTGTGGCTAAGGTTGTCCCCATTGAGTCCTGAGAGTCACTCACCTCCCAGGACTCTTGTACTTTCTAGGGAGTCCTAAGGCTGGATACTTCCATTCATTCTGCTGGCCCTCTGGACTTCTCTTCTGTCCCCCACCCTGATACCTGACCCTATTACCCTTTCCCCTCCTCCTCTCCTCTTCCACCCAGGTTCGTACTCCTTCTGCCTCCCTTAATTATTTTCTTCCAATTTCTAAGTGGTATTGAAGCATCCTCACTTGACCTTTCAGCATGTTAAACTTCTTACTGTCTGTAAGTTATATCCTAGGTATTCTCTACGTTTTGGCTAATTTCCATGTATTAGTGAGTACATACCAGGTATGTCCTCTAGGGTCTGAGTTACCTCAATCAGGATGATATTTTCTAGTTCCATCCATTTGCCTGAAAACTTCATATTATCCTTCTAATTAGCTGAACAGTATGCCATTGTGTGACTGAACCACATTTTCTGTATCCATTCTTTGGTTGAGAGATATCTGGGTTGTTTTCAGATTCTAGCTATTTCAAATAAGGCTTCTATGAACATAAGCATAGTGTCCTTGTGGTACAGTGGGACATATTTTGGGTATATGCCCAAGAGTGATATAGCTGGGTCTTCGGGTAGAATTATTTCCAATTTTCACAGAAATTGCCAGACTGATTTCCAGAGTGGTTGTACCAGTTTGCAATCCTACCAGCAATGAAGATATGTTCCTCTTTCTCCACATCCTTGCCAGCATCTGTTGTCGCTTGTGTTTTTTGATCTTAGCCATTCTGATTGGTGTACGTTGGAATCTCAGGGTTTTTTGATTTGCATTTCCTTGGTGACTAAGGCTTTTGAACATTTCTTTAAGTGCTTATCGGACATTTGAGATTCTTCTGTTGTGAACTCTCTATTTAGCTCTGTACTCCAAATTTTAATTGGGTTATTTGTTTTTTGGTGGTTGACTTCTTGAGTTCTCTATATATTTTGAATATTAGCCCTCCATCAGATGTGGAATTAATGAAGTTTTTTTTTCCCAATCGGTAGGTTGCCCATTTGTCCTATTGATGAATCTTTTGCCATACAGAAGTTTATCAATTTCATGAGGCCCCATTTGTCTATTGTTGATCTTAGAGTCTGAGCCACTGGAGTTCTGTTTAAGAAATTTCCCCCTGTGCCAATGAGTTTGAGGCTCTTTCCCAATTTCTCTTCTATTAGATTCAGTGTATCTGGTTTTATGTTGAGGTCCTTGATCCACTTGGACTTGAGCTTTGTGCAAAATAATAAATATGGATCTATTCTACATGCAAACTGCCAGTTAGACCAGCACCATTTATTGAAGATGCTTTTTTTCTCATTGTATACTTTTGGCTTCTTTGTCAAAGATCAAGTGTCCATAGAGGGTGGTTTTACTTCTGGGTCTTCAATTCTAGTCTATTGATCTACCTGTCTGTTGTATATGAATACTATGCAGTTTTTATCACTGTTGCTCTGTAGTACAGCTAGAGGTCAGGGATGGTGATTTTCCCCAGAAGTTCTTTTATTGTTGAGAATTGTTTTGACTATCCTGGGTTGGTTTTTTTTTTTCAATGTGAAGTTGAAAATTGCTCTTTCCATGTCTGTGAAAAATTGTGTTGGAATTTTGATGGGGATTGCATTAAATCTGTAGATTGCTTTCAGTACGATTACCATTTTTATTGTTAATCCTACATATCCACGAACATAGGAGATCTTTCCATCTTCTGAGGTCTTCTTCAATTTCTTGCTTCAGAGACTTAAAGTTCTTGTCATACAGATCTTTCATTTGTTTGGTTAGAGTTACATCAAGATATTTTATATTATTTGTTACTATTGCAAAGGGTGCAATAGGTAACAAAAGGGTTTATTTTCTTTCTCAGCCCATTTATCATTTGTATAAAGAAGGCTACTGATTTGAGTTAATTTGATATCCAATCAGTTTGCTGAAGTTGTTTATTAGCTGTAGAAGTTCTCTGATAGAAGTTTGGGGGTCACTTATGTATACTATCTTACCTCTTTTCTTAAAACTGTCACATACTCAGCTCATGATGCTAGACTAAGCTACTCTTCTCAATCTTAACTTCTCTAAGATTATCTGATTCATGGTTCCCAAATCTACACTTTTCTTCATCCAACCTTACACTTCTCAAGCCCTTAGCAAAGCAAGGACCAAAGTCCTCAGCTCAAAAAAATCACACTTAAAAAAGGGCAGAGACTGCAGAGGAAATACTGAGAGCATGTTAAAACTGCTGAAATTGTTTTGGATAAAAAGGCAAGGAATTAGTGTTACTTTTTAAGCTTTTGTTTACTTTTAAGATTGAAATTTAATTATGCTTCTCTCTTCCGTTTCCTCCCTGCAAAAATGTTCCTCCTCTGTTCTCGTTCAGATCATGAACCCTTTTTTCATTAATGGTTATTGCTTGCATATGAATTTGCATATATGCATATATTCTTAAATAAAACTTGTTGAGTCTAGATACTGTTTCTTGCATTTATCTTTTCAAGGCTGGCTCTTTGGCACTGAACAACCAATTAAAGTACTCTTCCCTGAGAGGTTCAGCTCTCTCTGATTTGCTCTGTTGCCTGTAGTTCTTTGTGTAGGGCTCAGGCCTCCTGTGCTTTCCTCCATCCAGTTTGGCTTGTTCCTCGGTGTCCTTATTTAGCTTTTCTGAGTGAGTGTAAATGAGCTATCTCTATAACACAAATTGTAACACATTCTCAACGTTCTGCATTTTCCCAGTGCTAAGGAAGAATCGCAGAGGGTGGCCCCAGTGACCTCCACAGATAGTACATTTCTATGCTATTTGCATTTTCAAGTTCACCTAACCCAAGCTTCAATCTAGTATACAGAAAATGCAGACAAATCAAAACACAATTCCTCATAAGAAACTAAAGACCACAAATGTTCATGTGAGAGGACTGGAGGTGGATTTAAGAACCATATAATCTGGCTGGCTCATTTTAAAGATGACAAAGGTGCACAGAGAATAAGGTGATGGTTTACCAAATCCACACTGGTTATTGGTGCACTAGGAAAATAACTCAAAGCTCCTATGTTCCTGATTAATGCTCTGATCTACCTCATATGAAACACTAACTGTGTGTAATTTTTTAAACTTAAAATATATAACTTTCCCAAGTCTTATCTCTTACCAAAACCAAGTACAGAGTTGAAGACTAAGACATCCACTGTATTTTCCATACTCTTCAGAGATTATCACATTAGGAAATTTGTGTTCTTAGAATATATGTGAACTAAGTGAAGTGTGCTTCAATTGTTCGTTCTATTAGTCATGAATTAGGCTTGGGAAGTGGGGTGCAGAGAAATGTGAAAAGAAAAAGACACCCGTTAAAGCCTTTGGACTGTTAGAATCATCAGCATGTTCAGAGATCTGCCTGATTTCCACTATACTTTAGATTTGGAGGAATGTGAGAAAAGTGGAGGCGTAGAAGCTCATCTCAGCAATTTTCCTGTGTGTAATTTAGTAAATTCTAATTCAAGTATGAAATAAGAAATCATTTTGTTAATTACTTGAAAAGCAACTCATAAGCAATCCTGGTTTAAAAAAAAATGTGCTTCCTTTGCTAGTGCATTTAAGTATGGTCCATTTGCACATTTTTGCATGTACATTGATAATTATAATTATTCTCATAAACTATACGACTGCTAGAAATTTTTGCTGATAAAAATATTTTAAAAGAAAAAAACAATAAAGCAATGGGTAAGTTTAATAACCTCATTGTTTTACTCCCTATCTATAAATTATTTGAAACTATGTCTTCATGAAGAGAATGTTGCATACATTGCAAGTAGTTACAATTAAAAGTAAGACAAGATGATATGTTTTGATATGATGTGATTATTAAGGTAGAAATGGGTTTTTGCACTGCTACCCAACATTTGAGACATTACTAAGAACCTCAAGAAAATCTAACAAAAAATACACAGGTCATCCTGGCCATGGTGGCAAATCTTACTTCATTTAAAGTGGTGAATTGAATGTCTTGAGCAGTATAATTTTAATGTCACTTTATATAAACAGCAGAGTATAATTTCCTACTTACTTGAAATTAATGTATAATGTAGACAACAGTTGCAAACAAGAATAACACATTGTAAAGTATACAGCAGTTAAGTTGGTTCACAACTTGAGAGGCCATGAAATTTTCTAGGATTTTTAGGACTCACATGTAAAATTTCTGACAGATGCAAGGCCCTTCCTGATCCAAGTGAAGAGAACAATCTGAACTTTAAAGTCATGTATATGTTGACACATGTTTATGAATTTCTTTTTCTTTTTCTTTTCTTTCTTTTCATTGAAAATATATTCGTCTCTCTTACAATATATCCTTTCCATAACTTTCCCTCTCTCCACTCCTCCTAGTTCTGCCCCCCCATGTCACTGTCTCTCCCTCTCCCTCTCCATCTCTGTCTCTCTCTCTCTCCCTCCATCCCTCTATCCCTCCCCCCTCCCCCTACCTCTCTCTTGCCTTCCATTTATAATTTATATGTATAGGTACTTTGTCTACACGTGTGTCTGTGTATCATATCTGTGCAATGCCCAGAGAGAACAGAAGAGGCATCAGATCCCCTGTGACTAGAGTTGACTAGACTTGTGAGCCACCAATTGGGTGCTAAGAAGCCAACTGGGTCCTCCGGAGGAGCAGCAGTCCACTTACCACTGTGCCATCTCTCCAGCCTTGGTGCTACTTTTAGTAAATCGATGCTTGATACTTTTGTTGTAAAGTACACTTACAGGTTTAAATCACTCTTTACTCAAATGCTCCCCCCAAAATAAGTAAACAAAACAAAAGCAGCAATGACAACAAACTACTGATGGTGTACTTCTCCCTTAACTAATACTCAGTGCTTTACTAATAAGCAGCTGGTCTAATCAATACTCATGCTTTTGGAAGAGAGCACCTCCTAATAGTATCTCCTACTTCTTAGCTCACCAGTCCCTCTCAGCTCCTCCCTGAGTTGACATCTGAGTACGGGAGAATACAATGAGCAGAATACACTCTTGCACAAGATTATATCAGAAGAAAATGGGGAAATCTATAAGTCCAATGGAGATGGGTAATTCCACATCTTAGCACTCTGAGTGACTGCAGAACATTGTGTTAATAGGTTCTCCACCTGCCTTACTGACTGCTAGTAACTCCCCAGGCCTCAGGGATAGCCTTTGATGCTGCTTTATACTCATGTCACATGCCACTGACAGATCTGGATGTTTAAGCCTCATGACCTCCCTCTGCCTGACTCTTTACTGCACAAGTTCCCTTTCACTGCAGTATCTATTGATGAGCCATGATATGGTTCCTCCTTCATGTCTACTGAGAGTAATATCTGGAATATTGCTTATCTCATCTGTCTAGAATGGTTTCTAATTGAACTATCATTGGCTTTTTAGATCTTTTGTCTCATGAAAAGTTCCCCATTGCATACATCAATCAATGTTGTCTAAAACAACTACTGATTCTCAACACATTCTTCTCTCTTGCTTGTGAAAAGTAAAGACCTAATATTCATAGGAGTGAAAGAAAACACATAACTGATTTTTTAGAATAGTAAACTAGTCAAGATTGTATTAACTTATCATAGGTCAAATAAAGATAAAATTGCTAAGACATCAATTTTATGCCTATTTTTATACTAAGTGGAATATAAATTTGCTCTCAAAATACTGACAAAAATCGAGGCTGGGCAAGAATAATGTATTTTATTCAACTATAGGTCACACATGATTTAATAAAATTAAAAAATATTCATCTCTAGAAATAAGTATTAAACATGATTCTCAACCTGTGCTTATTTTCTGGATCAATGGCTTATGAGTTCTGGCATTCAGTGGATCAGAATTACACAGAGTCTGAAGAGCAATATTTCTTGAAGATAACACAAGATATAAAGTGGATGGGTAAAACTAACTTAGCTGTTTTATAAGGAAATGTAGACTATTATCAAAATAAAAGAAAAAAATCAGAGAATCTCAGCAGCTGTTTGCATGCCTGGGCTCTGTGAGCTTAGATCTCATTGCTGCAATGTACCTTGGCAGACATAAGAAAATGCCCCCACAGTATGACATTGAAAGAAGATGTAATATTCTCTTCCTATGTTTCCAACATTACTGATCTCTTTGATGTGTGACTGTTTCTCTTTCACAACCCATTATGAGTGTCACGTGACCCTTGTGTTATGGAGTGAGACCAGGGGTATGATCTCCCACAACCCTACTCTCCTGAAAATATTTAGAATCTACACCTTCTTAGGGATGGTCCTTGTTTGATCCGCATTATTGTGAGTGAGATTTTCACTGAATCTTGTCAAAATTTTAACCCAAAGTAGAATTGTACTAGGTCTAGAGACTCAGTGTTCTGTGAGACCTTTTCCTGCACTGACTCTCCAATTTGTGGCTATCCCAGAGACAGTGATGTCTGGGTCTTATTGGAGAGGCTTTGCTACACTCCCCAGTTCTCCCTCCCTCTAGTCCACTTGCTGCCAAAGGTCTCTTCAAAACCAAGGGAAAGTTTGCCTTAACTTCATTTATGCACACTTAGCACTTCCTACCTTAACTAACTCCTCTTGCCTCTGGGCCAAGATACCTAAAATATCTTCACAGCGAAGCCCAAAAGGAATATCAATGAAAATATTGGACTATGTGAATCTATGTTTGGATCACCGTATGTACATCTGGAGATGAGTTCTGTGATTTCATATGAGAATAGAAATGTGAAAAAAATACAAGGTCAATCCTAAAACATAAAAATGAGCAAAAGCAATAGGAGACTTAAGTCTTGAAATTCTATATATTTAAAAAGAAAAAAATTACTAAAATCTAGTTCTTTAGCCTCTTTAACACTGTGACCTCCTTATCTATCATAGGAAACCTACCTTTGATAACAAAAATTTAATATATGTTAGGAATCTATTTTTGGTGTTTTTATTCATTTGTGAATGATTAAAAACTCCCTAAATCTGTGGGATTCTACTGAGGAAACAATGGATTAAGAGATTGCAAAGATCCAGTGGAATAGGTAGCCTGTGTTTGGAATTTTGTAGGAGGACATTCTTATAAACCCATTCCCTATTTTACTAGGTAAAACCCTCTTCTTGAAAATATTGAGGGGACTATTATAGTTAAACAACTTATTTTAAAAGAGCAAGTCATAATTTATCATTTAATCAAACATTTAACAAAGCACCATTACATTTTATAAAAATTATATTCATATTTCCAAATTTCCTGAACTCGAGATTTGTAATAAATATTAGCTTTAAAAAAACCACAAGAAGAGCCAAGAATGGGGGTGCAGCATTTAATCCCAGCACTGGAGAGGCAGAGGTAGGCTGATCTCTATGAACTGAGGCCAGCCTAGTCTACATGATGAATTCCAGAACAGCCAGCGCTATGCAGACATATGCTATATCAAAGAACCAAAAATAAATAAATATGAGTCTTACTGTAACATGTTTGGTTGATATTCCTGGAAGGTCTGATATTTTCTGGAGAGAGAAGGAGGAGGGGTGGATCTGAGCATGAGGGGACAGGAGAGAGGCAGGAGAAGCAGAAGGAGGGAAACTGTGGTCATGATGTATTATATGAGAGAAGAATTTTTTAAAAATATTTCAAAAGTACATTTAATTCAGAGATATATGGAACGTAGAGTGTTATCCATAATTCAAAATGTAATTTGCATGAATTATAATTTATTTTGAATTTTTCTTCATCTTATGTACACAATTAATGATTTGGAAACATTATTTGCTAATTGAGAATTATCCTCTTTATGTCAAACTGAGGTTTATATTCAAACTTAGAAACTATAAATCAATAACGTACTTTTCCATTAATTGTCAAAAACACTTTTTAATGTAAAATGAATGTAGTAGTATATTGGTAAATGAAGACACAAAGAAATCATAATTCATAGTCTCCTAACTAATCAGTAATCAAAATTTGCAGTTTTGCATGTTCATCTCTAAGTTTATTTTAAGTCCACTGTTTTGTTTTTTTGTTTTTTGTTTTTTTTTGCATATTGACATTAGCTCTGAGCCTACATATCTCTTTAGGAGGACAAGCCTGAGACATGGAGATCAGTTGAGATCAACAGTTCAAGACCAGCCTAAGAAACAAACCTTGTCTCAAAAGACAGAAAAACAAGAAAATTAACAAATAACTAAGTTTTACATACATGTGGAATCTCTTTTGTGTATCACATTCTGTCCATGCATTATTCAAAGTAAATATACATTCTTAGGTAGTAATAATTACATTGTATTATAATATTCTAAGTTGTAGGCATCATTTATTTGGTGACATTTTTAGTACATTCCATTTTAAAATAATTGTTTCAGGCAAGTGTTTCAAATATACTTTAAAACTAATTGTTTTTAATAAACCAACCATCAAAGATAATTATTGTATCAAAATGTCTGCCCATTAATATGGCCTTGCCCTATTTCTTCTCAGTGAAATTTTTTTTACTTACCTGCATTTTATCAAATCAAATTGGAGATGCATGAGCCAGAAGTCTTGGCTCATACACAGTATTCCATGCTCAGTGGTCAAATAGGCAGGAAATAGAAACTTGCTAAAATTATAATTCATTAATTGACACTGATGTGAGAGATATTTCATATTTGTTCATGATTTCTCCAACTTTTATTGATTATTTTTGTATTTAGCCTTTTTTACATACATCTGACTAAAATACAGGATTTAAATAATTGACTGAATTAAGTAATTTAAGAGAAGTAGCAGGGAGGCTACGCAGACAGCGTTGTGCTTATTAAAGTGCTTGAGTAAGTGTGGGGTCATGGGTTCAATTCTCAAAATCCATGGGGAGAAAAAAGAGCAAGGTGTTGTGGTGTGGACCTTTAATCCCAGAACTAAAGATGTGGAAATAGATGGACACCTGGGATTCTCTAGCCTATGTGACAGGCCAGAAGGAGAGTGGAAATATGAAAGGAAGGAAGCAAGGAAGTGACAGGGGAGTCAGGGAGAGAGAGAAGGAAAGATGGAAGAAGAAAGAAAAGGCAATGTCACTTAACATTGTCCTCTGGCATCCACAGGCATCCACATATACATGAATACACCTATATACCTATACATTTGCATAGATAGATAGATAGATAAGTAGCAGTAATTATATTTTCTATCTCCCATGCTATATGCACAGGTGTGTGTGTGTGTGTGTGTGTGTGTGTGCAGATATATCACTTAGTAGTAGCCCAGAAATGTAAAATCAAAAAACCATAAATCCATGATCCAGGAAATGCATCTTTAAGATCTTTCCTACATTAATATAGGAAGGGTCAGACACTGTATAGTATACTTAAATCTATCCTGAACAAGAAATAATGAGATAATCTTCCTACCACAGCTAAAATGAAGTAAAACATATAAAAAATTAACTGACAAGACATGTTCTATACTTTGATAGATTTAACTAGACTTTACCTGTAAAATTAAGGAGACTTTACTGTAAATCCTAGTTACATGTACAATGGGAAGAAGATATGCATTCACAACCTCATTGGCCTGTAAAAATATTCAGGCTGGCTTTTTAAGGGTTTATTTGTATACCACTGGGAGGAAAGTTGGCAAAAGAGAAAGTTCAAGATTTCTATGGGAAAAGAGAAAATGCTGTACAACAAAACGTTAAACAGCAAATCTCATTCTTGTGTTTGAAATGCTTCCATCAGACCAAGTCAAGGGGATTCTCATTAAGAAAAATTTCACTGCCCATACCTGACACCCTCAAGGTTTCCAAAAATTACAAAAATGAAATTTTTCAAACAGTCGGCATTTTTTTTCCGCAATTTTGAAACATCCATGCATGTGTGTGTGTGCGTGCGTGCGTACACACACACACACACACACACACACACACACACACACACTTCTCATTCCTTTTCCAAAGACTTCTACTTATAACTCTCCAGGTAGCTGTTTATTGCTGGCCACTGGACCATTATCAGTCTGACAACTGCTAAACAAGATCCCTAATCTGATTTAACAGATCTTCTCTGAAATGATTTACCTTGTCATAGCTACAGAGCAGGCTAAATTGGAAAGCAAAATTAATCTGCTTCTCTAACAGTGAATTCTAGCTTACTGTGCAGTCTGCAGAGTAATTCAAAACACCATTGGCACCTTTCCATGCTCAGCCCAAGAACCTTAGTAGGAATACAGATGTGTGGTGACTTGCATTGAAGTGTATTTACTTTGGACACATGGACAAAGAAGATTCGATTATCGATTTACAACTTTTTAGGCTCTTCCACCACAATCCTACTGAAAAGCCCATCATTGTGACTCTCATTCCATTTGAATGCAAGTTTAATATTTTTCTATTTCTTAAGCATAAAAAAGCCAATTGTTTTTGAATAATCTTTATGACAATTTGTAAAACTGATAAGTTGATATTTATGGAATAATTGATAAGCAGTTAAAGTGTTTTTACTACATTCTACTATTTTTAGCATAGATAACACAAAGCGTATTTTTAATACTTAACGATTTATCTCTGCATGCTGTTCCTGAAACCTAGTTTTAAGAGGGGTGTCCTTGCCTTCCTTTGAGCTTGGGTTCTTGGTTTCATAGTTTTGCAGGTCTACTTGATTCTTCTTTTCTATTTTATTAAGACAAGAAAACTCCAGCTAAGATCCTAACATGAAAAGGTGGAGCAAAGAATAGATATGAGGGATTTGGAGAGAGCAAAATCAGAAGGTCAAAAAGATTCGAGGGGAGGCCAGATGAAGTATACAGATGCTTGAAGACTGTGCTTTCTGTTTCTCACTGGAGTCACTGTGATCACTGTGTACCTAACGGAATTTTGCCTTTTGATTTTCCTTAATTGAGACAAGGTCTCTGTAATCTAGGCTGCTTAGGCCTTCTGTGCAATCCAGACTGGCCATGAAATCCTTTTTTCCTGTCATTTCTGACTAGCACTTCCATCTGCTAAGGGCATTTTCTTTTTTTTTTTTTTTTTTTTTTTTTTTTTGGTTTTTCGAGACAGGGTTTCTCTGTGTAGCCCTGGCTGTCCTGGAACTCACTCTGTAGACCAGGCTGGACTCAAACTCAGAAATCCTCCAGCCTCTCCCTCCCAAGTGCTGGGATTAAAGGCATGTGACACTACCACCCGGCTGCTAAGAGCATTTTTATCAAGATAGAAAGTAGCATGGGCTGGAGGGACAGCTTGGTGGATCAAAGTACTTGGTGCTCTTTCAGAAGACTTAAGTTTATAGTTCCTAGCACCCACACTGGGCAGTTCAAACCACCTGTAACTACAGATCTTGGAATCCAATGTCTTTTGTTTTTCTACTCTCTGTGAGTACACAAATGGAACACACACACACATACATAAATAAAGCAAGTATATCTTTAAAATCTATAAGTAATATCTGGTTCCTTGCCTGAGGTTTTCAACTGCCATATACACAACTGAGAAAAGAGCTATGCCTCTCAGGTAACTCAGCCACAGAGAGGAAAGGACCATGGGGCTGGAACACAGGGGGAAGATCTGGGTTTCAAATTCTTTTCTGTATATAAAACTGTATAAATCATTGGCTCTTAAAACTGGGGTGGTATGTTATATAGCAAATCAGAAGCATTTCCATATCTGTGCCTATACATGGGTCTAGGTATTGCAATTTATTTTTAAAAAGTAACTAAAAATGCATTCAAAAGCAGATCAAAAATATATAAAATTAAAGATTTCAGAGTACCTGCAAATTAAATATTTCACATTATGTACTGTGAATATTTACTATAAAAACTGGACTGATGTATTTTAAATATAAATCAAATGTTTCATAGCATAAACAACAAAATAAGTATTGTTTAATCAAATATCATTCATTATCTATAATTCAATGTTCAATCACTACACAGAAAATTATTGCTTTTTAAAAATTTATAAGAACTGATAAGCATTGTTAAACCTAAACTTAGTTTTCTAGATTATACATACAAATACACACACCACACACACACACACACACACACACACACACAAACGCACATTACAATATAGAAATTTATATCATGTACAACATATGCTAGCTAATGCTGTTTTATTTTTTAATTTTCTTTTATTAGGATTGAAATAAAGAAAGGTCTTAGTATCTTCATTTGCATAAGTAACAGAAACTTGTATAAGTATCATAATTTATTCCAAATTTAACTAATTGGACAAAACAGCTATAATTGAAGAGTGTGATTTCATCCTCAGAGAATTTGAGAGGCAATCTCTTGTATAAAAGAAAAATTTTTCCCTAACCTTAAAGTGTGTTTTCTGTTCATACATTTTCATGTCAATGAAAGAAGTAATAGTTTGAGTTAATTTTATATCCAGCCACTTTGCTGAACTTATCAGGTTTAGGAGTTCTCTGGTGTAATTTTTGGGGTCACTTAAGTATACTATCATATCATCTGCAAATAGTGATATTTTTACTTTTTCCTTTCCAATTTGTATCCCTTTGACCTCCTTTTGTTGCATAATTGCTCTGGTTAGGACTTCAATACTATATTGAATAGGTAGGGAGAGAATGGACAGCCTTGTCTAGTCCCTGATTTTAGTGGGAATGCTTCCAGATTCTCTCCACTTAGTTTGATGTTGGCTACTGGTTTTCTGCATATTGCTTTTACTATGTTTAGGTATGGGCTATGAATTCCTGATCTTTCCAAGACTTTTATCATGAAGGGGTATTGAATTTTGTCAAATGCTTTCTCAGCATCTAATGAAATTATCATAGTTCCAGCAGCATATGTAGCAGAGGATGACCTTGTTGGGCATCAGTGGGAGGACTTGGTTCTGGGAAGGCTCAATGACCCAGTGTAGGGGAATGCCAGGGTAGGGAGGCAGTAGTTGGTGGATGGATGAGTGAGCACCCTCATAGAAGGAGAGGGAGGAAGGATGGGATAAGAGGTTTCTGGAGGGGAAGCTGGGAAAGGGAATAACATTTGAGATATTGAAAAACTCCAATAAAATAAAAAAGAAAAGTAATAAATCACTTTTCTTTCTTGATGTTTGAATTATATAAATTAATTGATGGATTGAGATTTTATTTAAAGTTGCCTAGTAGTTGGTGTTTGTCTATTATTAATGACAAATAGAACCAAACTGCAAATATATTTTTACGTATTTTGTTTCAAATAGAGTACTAGAATAGAGTACTGAGAGATAGTAAATAAGCCTGAAAAGTTTAGAACTTAATTTTCACATTGTAGAAAGAAGACAGACCAAGGACGGGGATCAGTTATTTATTATATAGATTTTTGTAGATAAAAATATGTTATATGTCATATATGTTATATGTTATATGTTACATGTCATATATGTTATATGTTATATGTCATATATGTTATATGTTACATGTCATAGGTAAAACATTTTTCTGAAGACTTTTAGTTCAATTGCTTCTTAAGTGGGAATGTGTGTAAACTTGTCTCTCTAAAACTGTGTATCTGTTTTCTTTATTAAAGACAATGAGAATAACACCTTTACAAAACATTTTGCCACTTTTATTCTAAATTTAAGATATACAATAGAAGCAATTTCCATACAGTGAAACCATAATGTTCATGTAAAAAAAGAAATAAAATAAAAATTAAAAAATAAACAATCTTCCCAAACTAAAACAAATCCAAGAAAAAACTGAAAGTATAAAATACCATCCAGGTTCTAACATGGAATGTATTTTTTTAAGTGAAAATAAACATTGACGCCCATCATAAGCTATTTTTTTTAGGTTATAATTTAATTTTTATAATATATGTGCCTGGGATTATAATCTGGTGTCCATGTCATAGTGGATCAATGCCTTTAACCCATTTCATTTTACATTTGGATATAGTGACTGAGCAAAACAAAAATAGTACTATCTAGACTCAAAAGTCACAGGCATTACAAATGAATAGCACTTGAACTTTGCTGTCTAGTTCTCCAAGTTTCCTGAATGTGATGCTGTTCTAGTCAAACTTTGTCTGGAACCTTCTTCCTATGAATGAATCCCTTGCCATTATTCAGAACATTACAACAACATTCCGCTTCTCAGTTCAGTATCTTTTTTTTCTAAAGGTTGACTTGATCCCTTCTTTGCATGGTATTTCTTTGTTTTGGTTTGGTTTGGCTTTATTTTTTTTAATTTTTTTCATTTTTCTTTATTCTCCCTGATCCCTTAGATCTTTTATATGTATTCTTCACTGGTATAAATTGTTATATCTGATATCTAATGGCAATAACAGTTCTAAAGAAAATCAGTTCAAGATAGCTAATGGGAAAAGAGGCCAGGCCAAACTTTCTAAAAAGTTTGAATGTGGTCAGAACCTTGAATAAAATGCAAGGGTGGTTTCAGAGAAGATCCAGAGAGGAAATAGAAACCCTGGATTTAGACACTCTGTCTGAGCAGAGTGTCAAAATATCTCAGCCGCGAGAGTGTTAGACGAAGAAGTTCCATCGGTGTGCTTGGCAAGCTCTGGAGGAAGAGCAAGCTGGTTTTCAGTGTGCAGAAGAATACAAAAAAAAAATTGAAAGAAAAGAAAAAGTAGCCCAAGGCCAGGAGATAGAGCACAGTTAAGGTCCTGGGAAGTTTGATTTTTTATCACTTTTACAGAACTCTAGCTCTGATGCAATTTCAAATACTGTTTGGATTTCCTTGCCTACAGCTTCCTTGGATAAATGTATTAAACAGCTTTACCATCAAGCAATCCTGATGCTTTACATCAGTTGTGCTTGCTTCTGTAAGTGTCTGGCTCTCATTCAGGACAGTGCTGTTGCAAACTGCTTCTTAAGCTTCATAAGTATTTGATATGTGCCCCTGTCCTTACCCTCAGCCCAACTCCTTTCTCTGCAGTAGTGCTTGCAGTCAACGACTCTCCATATCATTTTCTGGTCAATACCACACATTAATATTTGATGGCTGTCCCTTCATGTTTTATAATAAATATTTGACCTCAAAAATAAATTATTCTCTCTTCTGTTCTAATATTTGGCACCAACTTACTTGTCATAAACCTAAATTCGAAAGTAGTGCAGACTCTCTGGTCATCAGAAACAAGAACATGAAGCACAGCATGCTTAAAACCTTAAATGAAACATCTGGACCCACCCACAAGCATATAACATTTAATGCCCCTTAGCACAGTTCTGTGTTTCAAAATTCTTATCTTTGACAAGCTATGGCTGAGGACAATATTTAACATACAAATAACTACAGTGATTATCAACAGTCAATAAAACACTACTACTCCAAATAAAAAGTTAAAGAAACTAGTTAAATAGTTTATGAAAGAATGTGACATTTAGATACAAACTAAATAATGGTCAGTTCCTTAAAGTTCATTTGTGCAAGTTTAATCTGAGTGAAACGCTGATTTATCTCTGTTGCTGGGATGCTGAACTGGAAATTCAGAGAGAGGGGGTGGGGGGAAGAGGTGCTTCAAAATAACAAAGTAAGTATCATTTCAAAAATGAAAGAATAAATGTATATTTTAACTGTGAAGACAAAACAGAGTTCATGTTTTGAATTAAATTTTAGTGAAAGAATTCAGAGCTGAATCTCTGAAACTTCTAATATTCTAAACATAAACTTCTTCAATGGAGAGATGTCCCATGCAGCTGACAGCATTTGTTCTGGCCAGCAGTAGATCATAGGCATTTGCTGGGACATGAGGTCTTACCACCAACTATTTAGCAAAGCAAAATCCTAGGCATCTTTCTTCCAGAGTACTGGGGTGAGCGATGTGTAGTTTTCATTTTTTGCTTTCCTCTTGGCTAAGTCCTCAAAAAATCTTAAAGGACTCAGAGACTGAAAATTACATTGTATAGAGATAAAAAAATCTTTTTTTCTTTCTCCTTCTCCATTGGAGATACTACTATTCATTGAACTGTCCTTTCACATTAAGCATAAAATTCATATCACATTTTCAAAGGAGATTTAAGTCACCAATTTCTACTCAATTTGTACTCCGAGTTTTAAACTTCAAATGTTTACTGTGGCTGTGGGAGTGGTTTAGTGTCCTTTGCCTAACATACATGAAAACACAGGTTTAATCCCCCCAATGCAAAGCAAAAACAAAAAAATCTCTGACGTACCTAATATAGTCTAATTTTCCATTTTTCATTTCAGGAAGCATGTGCCCAAGGCTATTTGCAAATAGGCTTGAGACTCTTTTTAGTCTTAAAATATATTTTCTCTATTGGAAATATTAATACTTACTTGAAGAAAACTTTTATATTCTTGTTCACTTTACCAATTTCCTACCAATTTACTATTTCATCCAATAGTGCATATACACTGCTCAGTATAAATCTGACTTTTAAATGCTTACTTAATCACCATTTCTACCTATACAAAATTGTGAAAGTATCCTTTATTTGCCTGATGTAATTGTCATCTCAAGAGTCTTACTGATGAATAAACTCACCCTTTCTAGTTCTTTCTGAACTCTGGCTGGCTGGTTTAACTAAGCTGTTTTGGCTCAAACCACTCCAAGCTGACTGATTCAAACTGGCTTCTTTCAGCCTCCAAACGAATTGCTTCAATTAGCCTCAAACTATCTACAGCCCTCTGTTCTAATCTTCTGGCTCCTTCTCATTCTCTAGCTCATGGGTCTTCACCTACAACCTACAATCTGTCTCTGTAAAACTATAGCTTCTTCCTCTCTGTACTATGCTCTTAAGTTGCTTCTCCTTGCTGTCAGTCTCTTCCTTCATGAGAGTTGGGTATATCCTCTCTGACTCATTCTGTCAAATTTTTCTCTGATTCATCACTTTCTCTGCCCCTCATTTAGAAGTCACTGCTTCCTTCTACAAACTAATTTTACCTTAAAGATGTCTATCTATTCCAGCGAGATGATTTAACGGTGTGTGATGAGTCTGCATTCCAGCAAGATCACAGAGACTTAGGTCTTTGGATATGACCTTTTTCCAGAGTAGACATGTTGCTGGATTAAAATTCTTCTACACAAAATTACTGGAGAATTTATAAGCTTACACTGATGTGCACTCAAATCATATGGTCAAAATAAAAGTTTACTAAATTCTAGCTATTTCACTATTGTCCAGTAAATCGCAAGTTCTCTTAAACTATGTTTTGGCATATTGTCCACTCCCAAACTATGGGAATTGCTCAATAACAGATCCTGTAAGTAGAACCTAAGCAGAATTATGATACAAATTAAGAAGACTAACATGAAAACAGAAATATGGACAGTGAATATGGGCTCTTAATGTCTTAGAGGGGAGCCAAGAGTCTATCAGAAACTGAGTTAGAGACTATTCGTATTCTATCCTGGGAGAGACTCTGGCTGTCTTCTGCTTGTGTTTTGGAAACTTGAATAATGATAAAAAAAAATGTGCCAAACCTTGTGCCACACATTGTGCAGGATTCTCTAGCAAGATCCCAGACCTAGCCATATTCATCTTTCTGTATTTATTTGATTTTATTTAACTCGGACAGCATTCTATTTGTCTTTCTTTCAGGCACAGTATGAAGAATAAGGTAATCACCAGAATTTAAAAATAACACATTGTAGAACCATTGCCCCTAAGCTTGTAGCAGGTGATATTCTGCAGAGATCAGTCCTGGGTGCATTTAACATCTCTGTATGTGATTGATTACAAGCTGGAGAAGGTAGTCATTAAGTTTGCCAAGTACATCACATCATCAGGATAGGCAAGCACCTTGGAAGACAGTATTAGAATTAAAAATGACCTTGACAGTTTGAAAAATGATTACAAGTAAATGGAATTGAGTTCTCTAGAATCAACTCCACAGCAAAATACTGAAGAGACCTCCAACTGTACAATTAAGTTTAAAATGAATGAACGAATGCAGAGCTGGTCACTAACTAGAGGGCCCTCAGCCATACTTTTTGGAACATTGTTTGACTGATTAGAAATCTAGCATAATTCTGTATTGCACAATTAAGCAAAAGAGTAATGTATGTTTTATGAAGTGTACTTAATATTTCATTAAATATAATGTAAGATTTTGTTACAGTACAAGTGGAAATATAAATAAATCATTAACATTTTAAGTTAATACTTAAGTATACAAATTTAAAAGATTCAGACACTTAGGACAGAGCCAAAAAACAGAATGGATAAAATCTACAAGGGTAGAATGTAGGAAAAAAACTAGGAAATGATAAAATGATTGAAAAGGTGGGAGATAAAAAGCTAGTCACTTTCCAAAAAATAATAAATATATTGTATTTTAAGTTAAAAATTTAGTTTCTATATAGAGTTGAAAGTTCCTGAATATCATAAACTCTAGTTTAATAATATTCTACTATATGGTAGTATCCATCTAGATTGTTTAGTTGTAGCTTTGCCTGGACACAACAGAGAACATTTACAGTCTTGGGATCCAGGAAGGATACAGTACTCACATGAGTTGTTCATTTCCCTACATAAAGATATGTTAATTTTTTAAAATAGTCTAAATTGAATAAACTTTCAAAATGAGTGATTAAAATGATACTCCTTTAGCTATTAGAAAGCTATAACATTCTTCCAAGTCTCTTTAACACTGTTTTATAAAATTCTACTATGTTTAATACTTCTTTTTTTTTGATACTTTATTTATATTTCAAATGTTTCCCCCTTTCCAGATCTCCCCTTTGGAACCTCCCTATGCTCTCCCTGATCCCCCTGCCTCTATGGGGGTATTCCCCCACCCGCCCACCCACCCACTCTCCACTTCCCTCCTTGGCATTCTCCTATATTGAGGCATCTAACATCCTCCGGCCCAACAGTCTCTCCTCCCCCTGATGGCTAACAAGACCCTCCTCTGCCACATATGTGGCCAGAACCATGGGTCCCTCCATGTGTATTCTTTGGTTGGTGATCCAGTCTCTGGGAACATCAAGGGGTCAAACCAGTTGCCACTGTTGCTCCCTCCCTGGAGCTGCAAACTCCCTCAGCTCCTTCAGTCCCTTCTCCAACTCCTCCATCTGGGACCTCACACTCAACCCTGGTGCTGTGAAGTGACTCTTGGGTATTCCGAACTTTTGGGCTAATAAACACTTATCAGTGAGTACATATCTTGTTCATTCTTTTGTGACTGAGTTACCTCTCTCAGGATGATAATTTTAAGTTCCATCCATTTGCCTAAGAATTTCATGAAGTCATTGTTTTTAATAGCTGAGTAGTATACCACTCTGTAAATGTACCAGATTTTCTGTATTCATTCCTCTGTTGTGAGACATCTGGGTTGTTTCCTGTTTCTGGCTATTATAAATATGGCTGCTATGAACATAGTGGAGCATGTGTCTTTATTACATGTTGGAGCATCTTCTGGATATATGCCCAGAAGTGGAATAGCTGGGTCCTCAGGTAGAATTATGTTCATTTTTCTAAGGATCTGCCAAACTGATTTCCAGATAGGTTGTATCAGCTTGCATTCCCACCAGCAATGGAGGAGTGTTCCTCTTTCTCCACATCCTCTTCAACATCTGTTGTCACCTGAGTTTTTGATCTTAGCCATTCTGACTGGTGTGAGGTAGAATCTCAGGGTTGTTTTGATTTGCATTTCCCTGGTGACTAACGATGTTGAACATTTCTTTAGGTGCTTCTCAGCCATTTGAGTTTCCTCAGTTCAGAATTCTCTGTTTAGCTCTGTTCCCCATTTTTTGATAGGGTTATTTGGATCTCTGGAGTCTAGCTTCTTTAGTTCTTTGTATACATTGGATATTAGCCTTCTATTGGAGTAGGATTGGTAAAGATCTTTTACCAATCTCTTGGTTGCTGTTTTGTCTTATTTACAGTGTCCTTTGCCTTACACAAGCTTTGTAATTTCATGAAGTCCCATTTGTGTTCTTGATCTTAGATTGGCAGGATTAACATAGTTAAAATGGCCATCCTGCCAAAATCAATCTACAGATTCACTGCAATCCTCATCAAAATTCCAACCCAGTTCTTCATAGACTTAGAAAGAGCAATTCTCAAATTCTTATGGAATAACAAAAAACCCAGGATAGCAAAAACTATTCTCAACAATAAAAGGACTTCTGGGGGAATCAGCCTCCCTGACCTCAAGCTGTACTACAGAGCAGTAGTGATAAAAACTGCATGGTATCGGTACAGTGACAAGCAGGTAGATCAATGGAATAGAACTGAAGACCCAGAAATGAACCCACACACTTATGGTCACTTGATCTTTGACAAAGGAGCTAAAATCATCCAGTGGAAAAAAGACAACATCTTCAACAAATGGTGCTGGCTCAACTGGCGGTCTATATGTAGAAGAGTGGGAATTTATCCATTCCTATCTCCCTGTACAAAGCTCAAGTCCAAGTGGATAAAGGACCTCCACATAAAACCAGATACACGGAATCTAATAGAAGAGAAAGTGGGGAAAATTCTCGAACACATGGGCACAGAGGAAAAGTTCCTGAACAGAACACCAATGGCTAAATATTTCATACATATAAAGAACTTGTGATATCCTTAATGCTGATCACCACATAGAGCCTCTTTTGTGAGAAACAAGGAAAATCAGTGTGGAATGATTTTTGTTATTTCTAGAACGTTGCTAGAAAAACCTTTTATCCCAATCCCAGTAAAGAGATTGATTGGCCATGTTCACCTTAACAGTACATTTTACAAGAGTTCTAAAGATGATGGCACAGTGTTCCTCAGAATGCAGAAACTCCTTAGAATGAGTCTGATCTTTCAATATCAGAACCTTTAAATAAATTAAGGTGCACCATAATTACATGTACAAGTACATTTCTTTGGGTGTGTTCCTGTGATTGTTAACCTATTACGTTCCTTTAATAACTAGTGTAGGCTATTTTTATGGGTAACTCTAAAAGCATTTTATGGCATGTCCATGAATACATGTAATTCTAAAGGCATTTTAGGGTGTTTCCATGAGTATGAACACCTACAGCTTGTAGCACATTTTGCAACATCCATCTAAGCTTGAGTAATTGAGTTTTTCTCACTTGTGTTCTTAGCTTGCTGCAAAGTCACTTTCCCATAAATTCAATCCTGGAATAGATTCTGCCTATTCATGTACCCAAGCAGATAAACAAGGGGAAGCTAGAGAGTGATGTCCACATTAATAGGAGGTGTTACCCAGAAAAGAGTTTTACAAAACCCCTTTAGCGTTTCTCCAGGTTCTGAAGAGGTTGGCTTGTGTTCATCACGTTGCTTTCAGCTGTCTCTCTTGTGTTACAGAGGATTCTGTCTCTTTTACTAGCTCACACCTGGAGGATAAGAAAAGAAAGGAAGCCTAGAAGAAAACAAATGCACACACTTGGAATTCCATACTTAAAGGCAGAAGGTTGCTCCTGAAAATAGTACAGCAACCAAGGCCAAATCAAACAACATTTCCTGAATTTTGTACATACTTAAAAATACTCTGGCTTCTGATAGTATGCAAGATTTCAAATAAAAAAAAAGATATTTGTAATCAGTGAATATATGTATTTATGAGGTGTAATGTAATGGCTTGATACATACACAGATTGTGGAATCTCTAGAATCAACTTTTTTATTTAAAACCTCACATAGCTATCATTTGCTTGCAGTAAATACCTTTGGAATTCTTTGTTTCAGCAATTTTGGACCAAGCCACGCATTGTGGTTAAATACACTCACCTTGCCATTCGTTCTGTCACCAGCTCTTGTTCTTGCCTTTAGCTTTACTGATTTTAAGAACATTTCTCTTTTCTTATCCATCCTTCACTTACCACCCAACCTTGGTTACCTCCATTCCACTACTACATGGCATTAGTCTTTCATACCTAGTTATTTCACAATGGGCTTTGAATCTGTCCATACTGTCACCAATGATAGAATCATGCTTTTATTATCAGGCTGAATATTCTATGTTGGTGTTGGCTCCACCCCACAGTTACCTGACAACAGTCAGGTGTGCCTGACTCATTATAAAAGGGGCTGCTTGCCCCCTCCTCTTTCTTTTGCTCCCTTGCTTTTGCTCTCCTGCCCTTGCTCCTTTACCCTCTTCCCCCTCCCTTCCCATTCTCTTCCCCACTCTCTCTCCATGTGCTCATGGCCAGCTTCTCTCCTCTCTCTCTCTTCCTCTCTCTCTCTCTCTTCTTCCCTCTCTCTCTCCCTCTCCTTCTCTCTCTCTCTCTCTCTCTCTCTCTCTCTCTCTCTCTCTCTCTCTCTCTGCCTTTCTCTGTCTCTACTAACCTCACAACTCCCTTCTACATGTCCTGAATAAACTTTATTCTATACTATACCTTCATGCTGCTGGTCCCTCAGGAGGAAGGGATACCTCAGCATGGTCCCACAGAAGTACCACCTTTCCCCACACCTTACCTTGCCTCCACCAAACATATCTCTGGTTTCCATATTTTTATAAAACTCAACAATCCAGTGTGTGTGTGTGTGTGTGTGTGTGTGTGTGTGTGTGTGTGATATCTTTTAATCCATTAATTCACTGGTGGATGTGGGGGTCCCTGTAGGCATCAAGGCTATCGGTAAAAAAATCTGCAAAGAGGCAGGATTAAAAACTTAGTTCAGCCTGACTTTGCCTGGATCAAACTTTGGGGATCTGATGCCAGCTGGTTTATTGCTAGCATAGGTAAACACAATACAATTTGGAAAAAACTTTCCTGATGTAATTCAATTCTTGATGTACAAGAAAGCATAATTACCAGAAAATTCAACTCAAAGTACATGCTATTTCTTCCAAGAAGATGGGATCTAGAGATAGTCTACCTGTATTGGCTTCAGTGCCTTGGGAAGAGTCTGGCTTGGTCTCAGTCATATAGAGAGCATAGAGGTCATTTGGACTACAAGCCACCTCTGGTTCTGGTTGTAGGAGCTTGGGGGAGCTATACAGATACACAGATCACCAGGCTATCAACAACCTCCAATTCCCAGTACTCTGAATAGAAAAAGAGGTTATATGTCCTTTCCTTTGACAGAACAGTTCTGCTTGCTTAACATTCCTGGTTTTGCACCTAATCTTTAGATACAAGGACCTTAGTGATCCCAAAAAATGAACACAAAATTGTTACCGAATTTTTGCTCTTGTGAATGATGTTCAGTGATGGTGGAAGTACATATGTTTCTGAAACATACTGATTTCACTTGCATTGGGTAAACACACAGAAAGGAATTAATTCTTTACTATTTTAGGGCTATGTTATCACTATTGTCCATTATACTTGCACTAATTTCATTCTGATCAATTTTTAAAAAGGATTCTCCTTTATATTATCACCAACTTCTATCATTTTTGTAAATGCCATTCTAGCTGTTAAGTGGCCTCTCAGTGGGATACTAACTTGTATTTCCCAGTTGTTCGTGGCAATAAGCATTTTTTTTATGTTGACTGTCATCTTTCTATGTTAGTTTGTGCAACGTGTGAGTCTTTCTGTTTCACATTTGTAAATTATGCTGTTATTTTTCTTGCTATAGACTTCTTGATGGATATTAATGCAATACATAGTTGGCAAATATTTACTCCCATTACAAAGATGATCTACTCAATCTGTTGATCATTGCCTCTGTGAAGAGGAAGCAGTTGCTTGATACATCCTATCTATTTTTGCTCTGATTATATGTGTTTTATAGAGCATAAGCAAGAAAATTTTTCAAACTAATGGTGTCTAAGTTTATTCTGAGTTTTTCTGCCTATGTTATAGTCAGTTACTAAATTTGGTATTTAACACATTTTAAGTTATGTGTTGAGGTATATATAAGGACTCAAGCACAACTGAATTCTTCAGTATGTACATACTGGGTTCCCAACAGTCATTTTTGAAAGAATTGTTTCTTTGTTATGTGTTCTTGGTACTTTTGTTAAAGATTAATTGAGTGCAGGTGTGAGAGTTTATTTCTGGGCTTTTTGCCTTATTTCATTCATCCATGAGTCTTCTTTTATGCCAATATCATGCTGTTTTGATTGAAATAGTTTTGTAATATATTTGTATGCCAGAAAGAATAATGGCCCCATCCATTTTTTGCCCAGAATTTATTCTGATTGCTTATAGTTTTTTTGATGCTTCTTATGAGATTCAGGGACTTCTGCTGTCCTGTGAAAAATGATACTTAAATCCAACAGAAAAACCATTAAATCTGTACCATATTTTGATGATGCATAAATGATGATCATAACAATATTTGTAGTTTATGAGCACTGAATATCTTTTCATTCATTTGTTTTCAATGTTTAACAACGTGACAAAGTTTTCAGTATATATACCTTTTATTGTCATAATTAAATTTACTCCTTAGTGCTTTCATAGTATTATAAAGAATGGCTAGTAATACAGTTTTCAAATAGAATTCATAAATTAGTTCTTACTTTTTCATGATGCCTTCAGGATTTCCTATATATAAGGTCATGCTATTGACAAATTTAGACATTTCACATCTTTATTTCCTGTTTGGATTTGTTTTCCTAATTGCTTTGACTTGTATTTCCCATACATAGTGTGAACAGAGATAAATGCAAACATATTTGTGTTCCCATTTTGGATATTTTTAATTTCTGAATTATGCTTTAATTACATTTAATTACAAGTATTTCCCTTTCCTTTTTCTCTTTCTAATTTCCCTCCATATACCTCTCTACATCCTCCTTCAAATTCATGATCCCTAAATTTTGAAGGAAATCTCTCAGATTTTCACCACTGTATATGATGTAACTTATGGCTTTTAGTGTCTTGAAAAATACTACTTCAGTACTCTTTTTGCTTAAACATTTTTTAATCATGGATAACATAAGTACTGGCATTTTTTGTGAAGGTCATATGGCTTCTGGCCTTCATTGTGTGACAAATCAAATTACTTGCAATTTTTTGGAAGTATTATTTCTTGAAATTATTTCCCTGAAATTATTTCTACTTGATGACAGTAAAAGATCCATTTGATAAATGGATTTTATATTTATATTATATGTATGTTACGTTTTGAATCTATGTCCATACTGTCAATGTATCTTGTCCTGTAGATTTCGTGTAGTACCACATACTGGTACTGTAATCAGAGTTTTGTATGTGTTTTGGATTCAAAAAATCAACCTGGAGATATTTTCTCATCCTGAAATTTTCAAAATATTAATTTGGATTGACTGCATTTTCTTGGCTTAACAATAATTCAAAGCCTTTCTACTCCAAGAAAATTGGTTTCATTGTACAAAGAAAAATGAGGAGATGCAATGGGATGACTACAGGGAAGGAAGGTGGAAAAGGAAGAACAAAAGAGAGAGGAAAGAAATGAAGAAGGGGAACAGAGAAGATACAGAGAGATTAAACTCTGAAGATCTAATTGCCAGTGGGTAATAAGGATGTATCCCTGCTAATTCCTCAAAGCCTTCAACAAATTATCAATTAAAATTGGAATGTCAAAAACAGAACTATTGTTTTTTTCAATCAGAGGAAACTGCTACCTGGTAAGCCAAGACCTAGTGACTTGGTCACAAATGTGGTGCAAGATGGAATCTTTGCACAGTGAGGTTCCTGGTGCCCTTATTCTCCCTGAATCCTTTACAATCACATGCTAGACTGAAAAGATAGTACTTAAGGAACACGTGCAACATCTGAATGAGAGTGGGTGACAGCCCAGTGCTTGTCATGAGAGCTGTTGAGTAAATGAACAAATTATTCTGTGTCATGGTAATTTGATTCAACAATGCCACTTGCTTATGAAATTGAATCTTTGGCAAGTATTATCAGAAATGAAAAGTATAAAGGGAGCAACTTCATATACACTTGTTTGCATGTACACACACACACACACAAACAGATAAGTAATCACAAATACACACATATTCATAAACACACTAGATCTAATATAGCAATTATTAGTGATCCAAATTAAAAATTTTTGTTTGAAAATTAGAGAACAGGGAGGGGCAAGTGGAGATGGGAAAGTTTTACTGTCATATATGAGAAGCAGTAATTCCTATCTTATCTGGATTTTTTTTTCTTAAATTTCCAAACAGTAGTACTAAAGATGCATTTTAAATTTTATAGATGAGACTGGAAAGATGTCTTAGCAGTTAAGAATACTTGCTGCTCTTACAGAGAACTCAGGTTCAGTAGGTAACACCCTTGTGGCAACTCACAACCATCTGTAACTCCAATGCTAGGGATCCAACACTGTTTTCTAGCCTACCTGGATGCCAGATGTGCATATGGTGCACATGCATACAAGTACGTGCAACGAACTCATAAACATAAAATAAATATATGTTTGCATTATTAAATTACATATGTTGGTGCCCCTGAAAGATGAGTTACTGAGAAAAGAGACTTGCTGTTCAAGACTTTTCAATCTACTTCAATCCCCAGAACCCATATAAAGGTAAACAATTGTGTCCTCTGACCTCCACTTGTATGCTGGGGCATGCAGATACACAGACACACAGACATGTGCACGTGCACACACACACACACACACCTAGTGGAAGGAAGAAAATGAAAAAAAAATACTGAACTGCTTTCTTTTTAATATTAAATAAGAATGGACTAAATCTGGCTAAGTTTCCTGTGTGCATTTGAAATGCTTAGTTTCACTACTGTAAGAGTGAGCCATGTCTTTTCCACAATACAAAAACATCCAAATTTTGTCTGCCTACATTATTGGTTTGTATGCAGATGAGACAAAAAAAATGACTGCTTGATAAGGCCAAATCAAATTTATAACCATATATTTACCTATTCCAGTAATCAGAAAATTAACATTCATCTGTTAGATCTGGTCTGTAGGCCTTCAGTGTGTTGGGTTTTGTTTTGATTTTTTTTTTATTGTTTTGTTTACTTTTGTGGTCTTTTGACTAAAAATGTTGTTTAAATTTTTAAATTACTTCAAAAATCCTGTAGCGTGCATGACTCCATGTGGATCTTAAAGTATTCGTCATTAGCTCTTTGTACACTCACAGTGTAGTTCCTTTAATGTACAGCTTGTGTGGTAACAAGCAGTGAGAGAAATGATACAGATGAAATAGAACGAAGCTCTGTTGGCCTGCTAAGATGAAGCAGGAGGCACACACTCTGATTCCAATCAGGAAGTGTTAGAATATGCTTCTGATGTGGAATTTGTTGATGAAGTGTCAAAAATGCATCAATATTTTGATATCAAAGAGAAAGAAGCATTTCTGTTTATAAACTAGGCTGGCTCACCAGAAGCTGAATAAGTTGACAAAGCAAAGCCTTGGCAGTTAGTCAATAAGCAGGAGTCACAACATCAAACTATCTATTCATTTTAAAATCCATACATTAACACATACACATAAATAAAGCAGCATTCTATTTCCCAATGAATAAGGACTGGCTCTGGGGTCACTACAGGGAGAGAATGTAAGCAGCAACAGCCAATTTTTGCAGTGTCATCTGGCTCCTTTGAGACAGATCACCTAACTTGTGACACCTGTTTCCACTGCTAAATATCTCAGCCTGCCCAATGCATGTAAGTAAGAGCCTACTTTTTTCAAAGCACTCAAGTGTTTGTGATACAACACTTCTGTTGTTGTCCTGTGAAAGCCCTTATTAGACAAATGTGCTCCCTGCCTTCACAACCCCCAGCATAGTCCTCTGGGAACTATATTTATTATGCTGGACCATGAAGTATACTCCACTATGTCCTCCCTGCTCTGATGGCTTCCACCCCTTTCCTTGATGATGTACTTACAAATGCATCAGCGTCCTTGCCTGGAGATAACTCTAGAGCTGATTGCAGATTGTGGGTGAAACCTTTGTCTATCAGGAGGCTAGGAATAGATCAGGACACTCAGCACAGCTCTGAATTAAGTAACCTTTCAGCTGTAGGAGACTTGAATCACCCCCACCAACCCAGCACACTATTCTTAACTGTTTCTTTGTCAGTATTTTGTGAGATTAAAAAATAATGTAAAAACTGCATCCCTTCAACATTTTCCTCTTGGTCAATCAAGAAAAGAAAATGTGAAATGGACTCTAACTCTTTAAAATGTGAACTGCACACAAGACTTCACCATTTTTCCTATATTCTCAAGACAATCACTAAACAAGAGACTCAGCAAGTTATTAAGTATGTATACATAACTGACAGCCCTATAACACTGAAACTTGCAAGTGTCATCTACAAGAAAAAGAAAGGGTAGCTAATAGGAAAAGTCAACATTTGTTGACTTAATTCAGTAGAAAAGAAACTATTAGCAATATGGGCTAAATTTTAAAATTGGAAATTATAAGATGTCTTCACTATTAAAATAAGTAGTATATTAAATGAATAAGTCAGTTTTTTCTGTGTTGTATATGGACACGTTCATGTGTGTGAAGGTGTGTCTGCATGTATATGTCATGAAGGTACAAAACAGAAGTTAATATTGGATGTTTTTTATTCTGTGCACCAGTTGTGTGCCTGACACACTGAAGTGGCAATGTGAGGGCATTGGATTTCCTGGAAATGGGGTTACAGATGGTTGTGAGTTGCAGTGTAGGTGATAGAAGTGGAACTAGTGTCCTGTAGTAGAGCAGCCAGTGTTCTTAACTGCTAAGCCATCTCTTCAGACCCTCCATGTTACTTTTTAAAAGTATATTATCATCATCATCATCACCATCATCATCATCATCACCATCACCATCATCACCATCATCATCATTATTGTGCATGTGCTTGTGTGCATATGTGTTGCTATATGTGTTGCTGTGTAAGTGTGACAGTGCCTGTGTCAAGGCCAAAAAAGAATTTTGGAGTTGCTTCTCTTCTCCCACCTTTATTTAGATTCCAAGCATCTAGTTCACACTGATAGGCTTGCATGACACAACTATTATCCATGCAGCCATCAAATCCCACCCCTTTTTATTAACGTCTCTCGGAGCCCAGAGCACACTAGTTGGTTATATCTTCTGGTCTGTGGACCCTGGGATCGTCATCTCTTGTCTATGCTTCGATAATGATTGGATAAAAAGCTTAAGTCACCTGATGGTGCACTGAAGGTCGTTCAGGACTGACCAGCTGTTGTGAGTAAGTTAATCACTAGCTACAGAGATACTGGTTACTTCCTGTTATGTCTTTCATTGCTCCTGTTTTTCTTTTGGAGTCCTCCACAATGTAGGTGAATGATTAATTCTGAGAAATAAATAATTTTTTGTAAAAGTATAATTCTAGGGGCTGAAGAGATAATCCTGTGGTTAAAAGCAGGAGCTGTTCTTTCATAGGGCTATATTGTAATTCCTAGTACCCACATAGTAGCTCACAACTCTAACTGTGGTTCCCCGGTGTCTGTCACTCTATTCTGCCCTCTATGTGCACAAACACACATAAGGAAAAACACCTATATTAGGTAAATAAATAAATTTTATTACTTTTATTTTTTTACAATCCAGTCATTACACCACTCCTGGTCCATACATTTTTATTGTTGTTGTTTGAATATGCTTGACCCAGAGATTGGCACTATTAGGAGGTGTGACCTTGTTGGAGCAAGTGTGTCACTGTGGTAGTGGGCTTTGAGACCCTCCTTCTAGCTGCCTGGGAGACAGTAGTCTTCTCCTGGCTGCCTTCTGACCAAGATGTAAAACCCTTGGCTCCTCCTGCTTGCCTGGATGCTTCCATGTTCCCGCCTTGATGATAATGGACTGAACCTCTGAACCTGTAAGCCAGCCCCAATTAAATGCTGTCCCTTATAAGAGTTGCCTTGGTTGTGGTGTCTCTTCACAGCAATAAAACCCTAAGATATTTATTATTTTACATGAGCTAGTTTGGGTTTTGTAATTTTTTAATATAGTTCTGAAAAGACAAATGTAAAGAAAGGTCCTTGTTCTACTAAACTCACTTTATGGCTTAAGTAAATAGAAAAATGGAAAGCAAGGTGGGAGGAAAGTGGGAAGGGAGGAAAAAGAAAGGGGAGGGAGGGAAGGGAAAAGAAAAGAAGGCAAAAGCGAGATGACGTGATGCAGGTATTAAACTCTGCAATGTAAAAACACTGCTGTGTTGAATTGGCTGGCTAAGAAAGCTTTCTCTGTGAAAATGACAGTCTAGGTGTGCTGTCAGTGTGGAGAAAGCCAGTCCTTGGAAATCTGACAAAATACAGCCAAAAGGATGAGCCAGCCAAAACCCCAGGAAACAGGGGCAACCGGGCATATTTTGGAACATAAAACTTTTCTAGCTCAAATAATGAGAGGCATGAGCGGAGGTCAAGTAGTGTGTGTTCTTACAGGCAAGAGTAAGCTTGAAATTCATGACACTCTTGGATGATTAGAAGGGCAGAAGAGCACTCCTTGCTTTACATATTTAAGACGCACTGAAGTAGACAGATCCGGAATTAAGAATATTAAAGTAGATGGGGTGTTGTACTTGCCCAGGCTACAAATGTTAGTAGGGTAACGGTGTAAGACAAGTGAAGAAGAGTAGACAGTTTGGGTTAAACTTCAGAGCTCCCACTCTGTAGACTTTCTACAGACATATTGGACAGAAAACCTTGTGCTCATAACTTAGGAAAATAATACAAAATGACTGAAGGGTTAGTGCTGAACGTGAGGAAGGCCACAGAATATGACCCCACCTCTGCCTTACTTTGCTATCACTTTGGATCTAGGGCCTCAGCCTCATACTGCATGGTAGCTTTCATGGTCTTGTCTAGGCTCTATCCATCAATCCTCATGATGCCAGTCTCCATTGGCTGTTACAGATGAAACAACGTTTGCTGTGTTTGTCTCTCCTTGCAGTTTTTACAATATTTGCTCTGGATCCTTCGTGTTTCCAGCTATTGCACATGCCAGAATTTGAGGAGGTGTGACTTCCCTCCCACTCAACTGCACTAGCAGAAATGCCTAGTTCATGATGCCATCTTATCCACCACACTGTTCTCGGGAACTTTCTCAACCTCTTTCATCTATGTGAGACAAAACTATCTTCAAATACATAACTTCAAAGAAAACCTCTGCAAATGCTGAAAGCATATCAAGTTGCTTCCATGTTCTCTAATTTAACATTTCATATTCTTTCTCTGCTCTTAACTTCTACCCAGAGCTAAACCACCATGCATCTGGGGTTTTAATCTGGATCATTAACTAATGGCTCATGAATACAATATACCTAGTTTATATTTTTTATTTTTCTTCACAAATTATGTATTGTATCAGTTTTTATTCTACATACAAATATATTTAATGAAACCATATTCTTTGTTGAGTGAAGTTGCATGCATGCATGTGCATGCACCTGTACATACATACACAAACCACACACCTCTCAATTTTAGATTCATGGAAACATATTTTAATTACCTAAAAGATATCTCATTGTTTGCCTCTTGTTCAACATTATAAAACCTCCTTACTTTGACTGTTTCATTTTCTTTTTTTTTTTTATATTGTTTAATAAATAGTAAGGTCAGTGTTTTGAGCCATTCTTGCTATTGCACCTGATTCACACAGCTGACAGCCTTTACTGGGTATTATTTGACCAGAATGAGCCAGGATGTCATTGTTACCTTTCTGTTCTTTCAGAATTCTTGTTCCATGATTTCTGTATTCACTTCCTAGGAAATTAGGAATTGAAATCTCATGTACATTTTCAAAGATGAACAATTTAGACCAATTTTGGGATCCAAATTAACTATGAAGTTCACCTACCAATAAAATATAATGACTTTATGAATGCTGTCACAAATCACATGGCTTATCTTTTATCTACTCATTTGCCAATCTTGACAGGATGTGTGTGGTAATCTAGAAATGAGGCCATAATTAGAGTTGGTAATATGCAAGAAAAGACAGAAGGATAGAAAGTTAAGTGATAATTGTAGCCAATTTTTGAAGAGGAGAATGAAATTCACCAAAATAAGTAAATTAAGACAATAAACATCTAACGAAATGACCATATGATTTTTTTCTTTGACTTTGTTTATGTAGTGGATTACATTGAGGGATATCCAGGTATTGAACTATCCTTGCATCCCTGGGATGAAGCCTACTTGATCATGGTGAATGATCATTTTGCAAGAATTGTATTGAGTATTTTTGCATCAATATTCATAAGGGAAATTGTTCTGAAGTTTTCTTTTATTGTTGGGTCTTTATGAGGTTTTGGTGTCAGTGTAACTTTGACCTCATAGAATGAATTGGGTAGTGTTCCTTCTGTTTCTATTTTGTGGAATAGATTGAAGAGTATTGGTATTAGGTCTTCTTTGAAGATCTGATAGAATTCTGCAGTGAACCGATTTGGTCCTTCACTTTTTTGGTTGGGAGAATTTTAATAGCTGATTCTATTTCTTTAGGAGTTATGGGATGGTTTAGATGGTTTATCTGATCCTGACTTAAGTTTGGTATTTGGTATCTGTCTAGAAACTTGTCCATTTCATACAGATTTTCCAATTTTGTTGCATATAGGCTTTTGTAATAAAATCTGAGGAATTTGACAAAATTCAACAACCCTTCATGATAAAAGTGTTGGAAAGATCAGGAATTCAAGGATACTACCAAAACATACTAAAAAGCAATATACAGCAAACCAGTAGCCAACATCAAAGTAAATAGAGAGAAATTCGAAGCCATCCCACTAAAACCAGGGACTAGGCAAGGCTGTCTTCCCTCTCGCTATCTATTCAATATAGTGCGTGAAGTTCTAGCTAGAGAAATTAGATAACAAAAGGAGGTCAAAGGGATACAAATTGGAAAGGAAGAAATCAAAATATCACTATTTGCAGATTATATGATGGTATACTTAAGTGACCCGAAAAACTCCACCAGAGATCTGCTACAGCTGATAAACACCTTCAGCAAAGTGGCAGGATACAAAATTAACCTAAGCAAATCAGTAGCCTTTCTATTCTCGAAGGATAAACAGGATGAGAGAGAAATTAGGGAAATGACACCCTTCACAATTGTCACAAACAATATAAAGTATCTTGGTGTGACTCTAACCAAACAAGTGAAAGATCTGTATGACAAGAACTTCAAGTCTCTGAAGAAAGAAACCAAAGAAGACCTCAGAAGATGGAAAGATCTCCCATGTTCATGGATTGGTAGGATTAATATAGTTAAAATGGCCATCATGCCAAAAGGAATCTATAGATTCAATGCAATCCTCATCAAAATTCCAACCCAGTTCTTCATAGACTTAGAAAGAGCAATTCTCAAATTCATTTGGAATAACAAAAAACCCAGGATAGCAAAAACTGTTCTCAACAATAAAAGGACTTCTGGAGGAATCAGTCTCCCTGACCTCAAGCTGTACTACAGAGCAGTAGTGATAAAACCACATGGTATTGGTACAGTAACAGGCAGGTAGATCAATGGAATAGAATTGAAGACCGAAAAATGAACCCACACACTTATGGTCACTTGATCTTTGACAAAGGAGCTAAAACCATCCAGTGGAAAAAAGACAGCATCTTCAACAAATGGTGCTGGTTCAACTGGTGGTCTACTTGTAGAAGGATTCAAATTGATCCATTCCTATCTCCCTGTACAAAGCTCAAGTCCAAGTGTATCAAAGACCTCCACATAAAACCAGATACACTGAATCTAATAGAAGGGAAAGTAGGGAAAAGTCTCAAACACATGGGCACAGGGGAAAAGTTCCTTAAGAGAACACCAATGGCTTGTGCTCTAAGATCAAGAATCGACAAATGGAACCTCATGAAGTTACAAAGTTTCTGTAAGGCAAAGGACACTGTAATGAACAAAACAGCAACCAAGAGACTGGGAAAAGATCTTTAGCAATCCTATGTCCAATAGAGGGCTAATATCCAATATATACAAAGAATTCAAGAAGCTAGACTCCAGAGATCCAAATAATCCTATCAAAAAATGGGGAACAGAGCTAAACAGAGAATTCTCAACTGAGGAAGCTCGAATGGCCGAGAAGCACCTAAAGAAATGTTCAATATCCTTAGTCATCAGGGAAATGCAAATCAAAACAACCCTGAGATTCCACCTCACACCAGTCAGAAAGGCTAAAATCAAAAACTCAGGTGACAGCAGATGTTGGAGAGGATGTGGAGAAAGAGGAACACTTCTCCATTGCTGGTGGGAATGCAAGCTGATACAACCTCTCTGGAAGTCAGTTTGGTGGACCCTCAGAAAAATAAACATAATACTACCTGAGAACCCAGCTATTCCACCCCTGGAGCCAGAAGATGCTGCAACATGTAATAAAGACACATGCTCCACTATATTCATAGCAGCCATATTTATAATAGCCAGAAACTGTAAAACTACCCAGATGTCCCTCAACAGAGGAATGAATACAGAAAATCTGGTACATTTACACAATGGAAGACTACTCAGCTATCAAAAACAGTGACTTCATGAAATTCTTAGGCAAATGGATGGAACTTGAAAATATCATCCTGAGCGAGGTAACTCAGTTACAAAAGAATGAACATGGTATGTACTCACTGATAAGTGGTTATTAGCCCAAAAGTTTGGAATACCCAAGAGTCACTTCACAGCAACCATAGGGCTGAATGTGAGGTCCCAGATGGAGGAGTTGGAGAAGGGACTGAAGAAGCTGAGTGAGTTTGCAGCCCCAGGGAGGGAGCAATAATGACAACTGGCCTGACCCCTCAATGCTCCCAGAGACTGGATCACCAACCAAAGAATACACATGGAAGGACCCATGGTTCTGGCCACATATATGGCAGAGGAGGGTCTTGTTAGCCATCATGGGGAGGAGAGGCCCTGTGGCCTGAGGGTGTTAGATGCCTCAATAGAGGAGAATGCCAAGGAGGGAATCCGAGAGTGATTGGGTGGGTGGGTAGGGGAATACCCCCATAGTGACAGGGGCATGGGGGAGAGAATAGGGAGGTTCCAAAGGGGAAATCTGGAAAGGGGGAAACATTTGAAATGTAAATAAAGTATCAAGAAAAATAAAAATAAAAAATAAAAATAAAAATAAAAGTAAAATCAATATAGTCTACCTTAAAAAAAAAAAAAAGACAATAAACATCAGCTTCTACAAAGTTAATAAATTTGTTATAGATGTCTCACTTTGATGAGTATCCAAATTTCCATTTTGGTAATAAGGCTAGAAAATCCTATGTCAGACATTGCAAATTAGATAAAGACATAAAAAAAATTCTTTTCCTGAAAAAAAAAATCAAACTTAGATTTGTGTTGCTTTTTGGTCTTCTCACGAATCCTATTTTAACTAACAAAACATAGGTGCTGCTGAGATGAGTAAAGCCATGGTGGTCTTGTTGCTTTACATAGGGTACAATTGAATACTGCTTCAGTTGTCTTCAGTTCAGTCTTTTAATGATCCACTCGGTGCAGACAGTGGGAGGAAGAAAACTATGAAAGCCAATGTTACCAATGTTTGTATTCAGTAGTGTGACTGGATGTCTTGTCTTGGAAACAATTGCACAAGTAAGACTGTTTATGGAAAAATGCTTTCTCAGGTTTATGCAGAATATATATATATATATATATATATATATATATATATATATTATATTGATTTATCATGTGTTCTTTAAGTTTGAAAAGCAGACTGAGCTTAATGAATTTCTTAGCTTACAAACACAAAGCCAAAAAAGTGAAAAAATGATACACTGTAGGTAGAATCCACAATGGAGTTGAAAATGTTTTCCTTGAGAGAATAATTTTGTTCCATTGACCAGGTATAAAAGTAACTTTTATTTGTCCATTGTAATTGTTGTCTTGGAGATTTAGTTCTGAAAAAGCTTACAGTCTAGGTCTTTCTTAACTCTGGCTGGCTGGTTCCACTCAGCTGTTCTGACTTGAAACTCCTCTCCAAGTTGACTGATTCAAACTGGTGTCTCTTGGCTTCTCTCTGAATTGCTGTGCTTGGAAAACCTGCCTCTTAATTCCATGAACCAAAATGCACTAATGGCATGAACTAAATGGAACTGAGTGGAACTGAACAGAACTGTACAAACTCAACTGCATTCAACTGAACTGCACCAACTACATTGAACTGAACTCAAATGAACTCCATTGCATTGACTTAACTCAAATGAACTACATTCACTGAACTGCCCTCAGCTTCTGACTCACTCTGTGCTGTTCTTAAGTAGCTTCTCTTTCTTGTGCTGTTCTCTTGAGAGTTGGGTGTATCCTATCTCTGACTCATTCTTGAAATATTTCTTTGACTCATCACTTTGTCAATTAGATATCATTGTTTGGGATTAAAGGTGTGCACTAAGGATGTGTTTGTACTCCAGCTGCATGACATAAACCTAGGTTGTTGGATGTGTTCCCTTGTTATAGTAGCCATGTTACTGGATTAAAATTCCTCTGCAGCCAGAATGGAATCAAACACATGATCTTGCTTTGGTCTGTCCAGCAGCTAGAATGATATGCATGCCCCAACATTCCTGTCCTTATTTTTTATTAATCATCATACATGTAAGTATCCATTTTTAAAGGAAATGGCAGAACTAGGAAATGATATGGACCAAAATAGATTCATAAAAATATAGATTTACTTTATAAGGTGGGTGTGTGCATATATGGCTCTCCCTCTCCTTCTCCCTCTCCTGCCTGACTTCTCTCTTCCCTCCTTCTCCCTCCCTCCTCAGTGTGAGTGTGCGTTTGTATGTGTGCATGCATGCATACCTGTGCATGCACACAAGGGTGTTTGATTTTAAAACAAAGCATGACATGTTTTTCTGTTCTTCCTCATTTTTACTTTTTTAATCTAAATGATATAAGGACAAAGCTTTCACAATAAAACAGATATTTAAAACAATCTCAGGGAATATTGTTACATGACCTTTGTACCAGTTCTTTAACAGTAAACTTTTGATAGTCTAGAAAGTGACTGTGGATGCTTGTCACAGAGATACTGGAGGAAGAAGGTATATTTTATAAAAAAGAAACTTTTACATTGTATTCTAAACACTTTGTTTGATTGCAACATTGTAAGTGCAGTTTTCAATGAAGCATAATATTTGGGCATTAAAATACTCACCCCCATATGATAGCAGTAGTGTTTGATGAAATCTATTCTAGTTTCACTAATAGGAATAACAGATCACTCGTAAATAGTGTAATAGACAAGCAGAAAATTAAATGCATAAATTGCAGGGAAAACTACAGATACACTATGACAGAATCCATGTATATGAATTCATTTAATAACAACAGAGAGCTTTGCTTACAAGTAACAGTTAAGCCATAAAATTAGAGATGGAAGAAGTCATCCATTCTGAGGGGAAAATATGTATGCAGTATATGAATTGGAGCCTATAGTTAGCATGAGGTTTTGAAAAATTTTAGTCATACTGGTAATGGAAACTTCAGTTATAGCATAGATAGTGTTACTTGTAAAATCTGATACAAGTATATATGAATTTCATTTAAAATTCTTAATGTTTTTGACATGATGAAACTCATCTGGACTGTGAAACCATACATACAAAGCTGTTTCCAATTTCAGATTAAATTTACAACTTTTTTGTTGATTTCAAAGCTCACATTTCTATTACTAATGGAAAAATGAGAACAATAAAAAGTTAATAATAACAACTATATCACATGAAGTTTTTACTGTATCAGTTACTTAGGCATTTCATACCATATCAAACAATGTCTTAACACAATGATAAAGCACCACATGTTTATTATTCTGGGGGTTGGGCTAGGATCATCTAGTTCTGAAAGTTCCTCTTCTTTGGCTGATTTACAGGTTATCATTGCTGGGTTACAATCATCAGTACATTGATTAAGGACAGTGACTAGGGTGGTATTTTAAAGCTGTTGAAGTCAGAGCTGGGATGTATGGAATAGTGTCTTTCTGCATATGGGCCATCTCTGGATCTTTAGAACTAGTGATCTCAGGGTTTCTGAAGGACATAACTGAATCTATAATGGCTTCTCAGGCCATATCCTGAAAGCATGTTAGCGTACAATGCACTAATGAATTTTCTTATCATTGTAAATGAAAAACTTGATGATAAGCAACTTAAGAGAGAAAAGACTTATTATGCCTCACAGTTTCATAGTAGAAAAGGTGTGGCCATGAGACAAATTCCTGTTGTTGGCATCAGAAGTTTGTATCAAGGCTTGATCTCATCTCTAGACCTGGAAGCAGATGTCATGCCAATCTGGGCCAGCTGTAACTCTTGAGCCTCCTATCTGTATCTATCACCATGCTCCCATGGTCAAACGTGTTGCATAATTTCTTTAAAGAGTATCACCAGTTGAAACCAAGTATTTAAACAGGGGAGTCAGTGTGTGGGGGGGTGATATTTCACATTCAAACTCTGACACATAGTTAGTCTTGCTTCAATGTTCTATTAATTAAAACCAGGGCAATTTCTTCATATATTAAACTGGTAGTAGAGTATGAATGGCACTTTCCTTTAAATATTTATTTTATTTTGTTTATCAGTAATATTTGTGCATGTCTGTCTGTGTGTGTGTGTGTTTAAGGACAACTTTGTGGAGTTTGTACCTTCATTCACCTGTATTTTGCTCAAAATTGTTATCAGGTTTGCGTCATTGGATGACAAGTGCTGAACTATCTTGCCAACTAAACGTTTCCCTTTAAAGAGAAAAACACTAATGCTATATTTCTAAAAACAATTTTATATGGCAATAAGAGAAATTTGTTGTCATATTTTGCAATATACCACAAACAAGATAATCTTATCATGAATACAAGCAAAGATAATCCTGATTATTTTAAAATTTTAGAAAACATTTTATGATGTGAAAATACATTGTATGTTTTAGCATAGTTTTTAAAACATTATTCTGGGAAAATTGCTTTGTATTTCTTGCATTACAGATTTGTTGTGCTTCTCTATAATACATATAATGTCTTCCCTTTAAATAAAACTAAGCAAGACAAATCAATGCGATTAATGCTGAGACAATTATAACTTGTCTTCATTCCAATATAACAGTATTTGTGAAAAATCATGCTATGAATTTGAGTTAGCAAAGTGATATGGAATATTGTATTAATTAATAGCTTACTCAAGTTATCATTATTTAGCAGTTTGTTCAATTGCATTCTCTTATATTAGCTAAGAAGTATTAGTTGGTTACACAGAAGATATGTTACAAATGCTTTGTAGCTGTAGTGGTATTTAAGCTGTAACAAGATCCTTGAGTTATGGGAAAGATTGTTGAACATAAACATTATGATATGGGGAATGGGTATACTGCTTGTCTTGGTTTATGCTTTAACATGGTTAATTATTGGTGTACTTTAAGGATACAGGTTTATATATCAAATGGTATTAGAAATTAAAGTCAAATTGGCCACGTCATAAAAAAATCTGTTGAATTATATTTCCCTTTTAAAAAGTCTGAATTATTAGATACATCTACACATGATTAGATGTATCCCAACTTTTAAAATGAGACTTTAGGTACACTACATTTTTTAAAGTTGTGAAATGTATCATATTATTATATTTTGGTCAATAGAAACTATGACTCTACTGTTGTTTTATGAGAGAACATTGCTAATCGTGGGACAGAAGCAGAGCGTCTGTGAGGATACCTACATAACCTTAACATAGGATGGAAAAATACAAGAGACCCCAAATCACAAAATTTCTAAGAAAACTGGAAACAAGAGACATCTGTGCTTCAAAGTAGTTGCAGGGTGGCTCCAGTAGATCACTTTTAAATCTCCTTTTAGATTGGAGGGGACAAAGGGAAATGCTAAACCCAGCAATTAAATCAATATCATCTATTAGCCCAGAGTACACAGCATCCCAGGGATCCTTCCTTGCGCTCATCTCGCTCAGACCTGTGTAAGTTGGTGGACATCCTTATCTACTGACAGCACACATTCACCACAAAGCATTCATAAATATCCATATACTGTGAGTCCTACAACACTTGGTCAAAGACTGGGCTTTTGCTTTACAGATAAGACAGTTTTGATAGATATGAGAAAGGGACTTGCACAGAGCTAAACAAAAAGCTTTAAATGAGATAACACGGGGCAAAACAAAGGTGTCATGATGATTCCATAACTCTCTTTTCTTTGTTGACCCAATATGAACAACTACTGGTTGTTCATATCTGGTACATATCTTTAATCCCAGCACTCCGATGGCATAGGCAGATTGGTTGGCAGAGTGAGTTTTGGGACAGCCAGGCTACACAGAGAAACCCTCTCTCAACAGCAGCAGCAGCAGCAACAAAGCATTAGGAACTGAAACTCCCCTTTAGGGCTTCTGTAATGACTGGTTATGACAAAGAACTAATAGGTAACAGCTGATGTTGCAGGATTGCCTGTTTACCAATGTAGTAAATTGTAACACTGTCTGACTTTGAGCAAACTAAGACTCATGAAGTTTGAAGGATGAGTTTGATCATGAAATGGCTTTCTACTACCTTTCTCTACTTTCTATAGCAGTAAGACTTAGGTCTTAAAGTGACTGCCCACTGATGCTTTGAAATCCTATGATACTTTATGAGCTTAACCACTGCAAGTTGCAGCTTGGGTCTAGGATCTAGGCTTTCCAGTGTATTTGGTATTGATTCACTTTTCAGACTAGACTCTGAGGCTAGAACTATTTTTAGAGAATGCTCTACACATATTATTTTAAACACAAGAAACAGAAGAAATGGCATGTAAACGGATCTACTGTTTAAACAACTTAAAATGTAATTGGTGAACCCTCAATGAGTAACGAAAATGATTTTGACAAGTTTGTTAGCAAAACTTGGTCTAATGAACATTAGACAGTTTATATTTCATGTAAGTATTTATGTGTGTGTGTGTATTTTGATGAAACTTCAACAGTGTATTTGATTATTAGGTACTATTCATTACAAAGTATTTAGGCTTTGAACTATGAAGTAGATTTTGCCCTAATGGCTCCAAGTCATGCTATAGATATATCAAATGACCAAAACATGAAATATTGTTTTGTTTTGGGGATTTTTGACAGTTCTGTTGAGATATTAGTGACTGATTCTTATTGCTGGTGTCCCAGCAAGACAACTCTATCTGTCATATTAAATGAATAATATTGATTTCAGTTATGTTGCTTTTTTTCTGGTATTGAACATATAAATGTACCTCAGTTGCACTCATGTTCAGAACTATACACATTGAACTTAGTTCTAGTTCTCATTGCCTGATTTTAAATAGATGCATAAATTAGACTTGGGAATATTTAACATTGTATATAGAAACTAGAATAACAGAAATGAGGTTACATATTACAAAGACTTTTAATCTTTTCAAATTCTGTTGTATTCATGAAATACAACTAGTAAAAACATAGTTGTAGTTATTATGTCTACTGTGTATAATGGGATACAATATTTTGTTACATCTAAATAACCATGAACGTATATTTAACGTTTCGTTCCTACAATAAGAATCCCTTTATTACAACAAATCTAAATTGATTGCCTATCTTTGTATCTTTGCTAACTACAATGTAGTCATATACCCAAAGCTGGTACATCTTTTTAAAGTGAGGTTACCCAAACCATCATAATCAATTAACAGTAGTTTACAGCTTCTTGTCAAATATATGCTTATATCCCTCAAGAATAAAATGTAGGAGCGTGATGGAAAGAAATACTAGCAGTTAAGAGCACTTGCTGATCTTGGTGAAGGCCAGGGTTCAGTTTCTTACACCTACATGGGAGTTCACAGCCACCTTTAACTTCAGTTCCAAGGAATCTGATTCCCTTTTCTGGCTTCCACATGCACCATGTATGCACACAATATACATATATATGTGCAAACAAAACATACGTACTCACAAAATAAAAATAAGTACATCTCAAAAGAAAAACCAAAAATACAACCAGGAATACAATTTGAATTTTAGCATCTACCATGGAAGTTGTTCTCATTCTCTACACTAAAAATAGATTTAAAATGTCTCTCCCCTATGGAAGAGCTACAATATACAATTTTAAAATGATACTTTGTGTGGGAAGATCATGAGCTAGCAATTTTGCAAAACTTATGTTGGGTTGTTGCTGGATTTTCTTTCCAGATACAGGTGATGTGTAATATTCAATCAATGACCATAGAGCAATCGAGATCAATTGCTTTGATTTGGTACAAAATAAGACCCTGGATACTTCCTGTAATGTAATGAGTGTCAGAATTAGATTCATTCCCTTTAGGTCTAAGTATTTGATTTGCTTGATATAACATAAGAATCTGTGTTCTATATCTAAGCAGGAAATGACCTTATCTACCCCAAGCCTTGAGAAGCAGTGTCTTCTAGTGCCAAGACATTAAGGCAAACCTAGAAACAAAGAGCATGACTCAGCCAGGCCCCCTTCAATAGAGATGGATTCAGAGCTGAGTCACTGAACATTTGATTGCACAATGAAGGCGCTGTGAGTTCCTGACCTATTCCCACAAGGAAAGGGGAGAATAACAAGCCTCAACCAAGCAATGGTAGCAGGGGTTTCTCTAAAGAAAAACTGGCCTAGAGTAATACTAAAGTAATACTGTGTTTCATCTTTATCATTTCTCACTACCAAAGTGACAATTGTTAATATACCTCATTGCATTTGAGAATATAGAGTAAATCCTTCTGTTTTCACTTATATTATTATAAAGGACATATTCTCCTGACCTAAGAAAGACTGGGAGGTTATAGTTTCTGTTTCAGGGCAACACGTTTAACAGCCCCATTTTCCCAATCAATAAGACCAGATGGAGTCATATTTTATCCCAGCAGGGTTACTCTTGACCTTTGGGTATCACCTTTCTTATAAATCTTAGCCTGCGAAGATAAGTGTTCAGCCATTGACATCAAGTTCATTGGTGTTCAGCCATGCTTACTCAGCCATGCCTGTATAATTCTATAGTCCATCCAGCTGACTTGGACTTTAAGATTGCCAGCCCTTCTGGGAGACACAATGTTTACCATTTTCAAATGGAAAGCCTGAAAGGGCATGAGAGAGTAATACTCAGCAGTTTAGTCTTTCAACATAGATGTATCATTGCTTTGGCAAAGTTGAATCCCTTTATAATGATAGCATACTAGACATCCCTCTCAGATATATTTATTAATAATAAATCAGACCAAGTCCCAGTAAATTAATATCCATTTTCAGTTTCCCACTCACATTTGATATTGTAGATAGACTTCTAGGTGAATATTATTCAATATATTCAACACAATGTCAGTCTAGTGATATAGAAAGATTATATTATGCAAAATACATTGTATCATGGGAAAATGTTTTATTTAAGTATATATTGTAGATATCCAAGAAGAGTTGGAAATAAAACAAAACTTTCCATGGTTAGAAAGGACAGACAAGCAATATGACCCGCAATGCCTTTCTTCCCAATAAGGTGAAGACTAAGCTCTAGCCTCCAAAGACCATGTCCTAAATACCTTGACATTGGCTGTAATAAAATGATGATTCTATTTTTTACTAAGCTGTTATATTAATGATTGTTGTATTGTTCTGCTACTCATATATTTCATGAAATTCTGAAAATAGCTATCCATTGTTGTTTGACTTATTGAAATTTCTTCCATCATTAATGGCCCTGAAAGTGCAGTTATTAGCAAAGTGAGTTGAGCAATTTGTCCTACTGGAATTAGAATTCTTTTTAAAACCACAGTTTCAAAATTTGGACGAATTCATCGATTTGTTTGAATCCTGTCAAAAATAATGGCAACCCCTAATGCTTCAAGTCAAATGGAAAGTTTTCTGCTTAGGAAATGTGCGCATATCCAGGGCTTGTCTAAAGCCTGCTGCCATAACTTGTCATAGTCACACCTTATTCTATGAAAGTTGGGGAAATTATGTTGCTATGTCATCCACTCTTCTTGTTACCCTAAATTTATTTGTATGCAGAAATCATGATGGGATCTGTCTATATTGCCCTTGGTTCATGATGGCAAACTTCATGTGACTTTTCCTTCTACTTTCCACCTCAGCCAAGCACTCTTCCCATCTCGTTCAACTTTACTCTTAAAAGACATCCTCCTGTAGCATCTTCTCTAATAGAGTGCCTTAATCTCTTCTATTTTCTTTCTCTTAAACAAGTTACTCATTTCCTCCTAGGTGCACATGATTTAAAAATATAATTAGTAAGTATTGAGTTAAGTGGCAGCAAGCAAAATGCAAGCAAATTAAAATGACTTGAACTTAATGGAGTGCACTGTCTTATGATAAGACAAAATGGAACCCAGTGTCTGATTGTTGACTCCTTGTGGAAGTCTGCTAGTCATACCTACTGTAAGCCCTAAATTTGTTTCCATGTTTAAATTTTATTAAGCTTTTATTTAAAAAAATTCCTGTTACCCTATTACAAAAATATCCTTCTAAGGATAAGAACTTATTCTCTTTTTTTTCTCTTATTATTTTTCTAAGAACTAGTTTTCTCAAAACTCTTCTAAGTGATAAACATATAGTGTGAAGCATAAATAATGTAAATATGATACTCCTGAAAGAAAGGACTTCAGTAACAACAGAGAAGCCATACTGACTGTAGCTATGATGCCTCTCCCATGTCTAGGAAAGGCCATACAGCTATATTTTCTAGATATTTTCAAGAGACCACCCTAGAGAATGTGTGACCTGATCTATGCTAAATGCAATTGAAGGATGGCGTGTAAGCCCAGTTGGTCTTCATGAGAGTAATGCCAGTCCTCCTTCAATCTAAAAAAAGGTTTTCTTTTGTCCATCAAGGGAGATGTTTGTAAACCATTATCAGAACATTCCACAAAGGAGAAATTATTGTCATCACTACACTGTTTTCCCCACAGTTCCATTTAACTGTCTTCCTGAAGACTGTTTCCTGTCTGTGATTTTTCTGTACCCTCTCTCTCTACTTTGACCAAGAATCCTCAATAACTCACTACCTCTATGGTCATTTAAAGACACAGACCTTCAGGAAGGCCTGAACCCCTGCCAGATAAGCCCATCCTATTCAATGACTGTCTTTCCTCTCTCCCTTTTGTACTTGTTGGCAGGACTAGTTAAACAACTACCCCCCCCCTTGAAACTGTACCCTTATTGTTTGATTACATCAAGATGTATTCAGGGTTCCGTGCCGTAAGTGATATGTCAGACACTAGGGAGAACGAAGAGTCTCCAAGCTCCTAGTAGAAAGTGAGAAAATAAAACTTTGATGTTGACACAGCAGAGGATCAGGAAGGACATTACCTCCTTGGAAATGTGATTGCTGTACTTTTCCCCTTGAAGCTGCCAAGAAATACTTCATCTCCCTCTACAGGAACTGGAGTTGAATTAATCTGTATTTAGCCTGGGACTCCCTTTCAGTTTCTCAGGAATGGGTGAAGATGCCTGCACCCTAGGAGGAAACCAAGGGACCAGTTTACAGTAATGGTGATTTTCACAGAGATAAGCTTTGCAGCTGGGTGCTGGAAGTCTCTCCCCCTACTTCCTTCCCTTCTCAGTCAGCACAAATAAGAAAACCTTGTCTTTCTGCAAAAATTAAACATGTTATTCTTAAGGATTCTCATACTCTTAAGACATCTCAAGCTTCATCAATAAGCCTAACATCCCACACACACACACACACACACATACACAAAGAAGTAAAACAAAGCCTCATGTATTTTCTCTTCATCCTAAGCCAGGTTTCCTATTTGAATGGAATTATTTAGTTACTGAGCCATTCCAACTATAAAGGCTTCCGTAGACAGAAAACAACTTAAATTTTATTATATTGCCATATCAAACAGTCTTATAAATCAGAATGAAATTCAATTTTTGTTTTTAGTAGAACTGTAAATATGTTAATAATAACAATTTGGTAATCTATTCTGCATAAATGCATTTGTTCAGCTAATGATAACAAAGGATGCTTACAAAGAAAAAATGCCATATTGCTACCTAACAGTGGCTTTTCTGTTTGTATTTATAAATATATGTAACCCAACATTCAATTTTTATTTCATTTGTATATTCATGCTTGTTTCTACCTTTAGTCAAGTTTAGGCAAAAAATCTACAAGGGGTGACACTTTTAGTTTCTCCTGTCGTTGTTATTTATCTGAATTTAGTTTTGGATTTCTAAACTCATAGTTGTACTGCATTACCGAACCCTTTCTACCCTATTTAGGTATTGAACCGATCTTCATTTGTCAACAGAGGCTGTATCGCGGTCTAGTTTATTATACATTGTGTTGCTGATGTCTCTCAAATATGTAAAAACACATTTGAAATCTTAAAACACAAAACAGAAACATATTTTAAAATATTTTGAAACAACTTATACTAACTGTGTCTTGTATTATCTGGAGTTCTCCAAAGAAACAGAACTGATAGAGTGGGTGTTTATATCTAAAGGGCTTACCGGATAATGTCCAGGCAGTGCAACAGTGATTGTCTCACACTTGAGAGGCTGAGAATTGGTAATTGTTTAGTCCAGAGGCTGGATGTCTCAGCAGTACTAATCCAGACCTGAAGTCATACAGAGTTCCTGGAGAGCTGCTAATTAGAATCCCTAACAATTTTGTTCTAATACTAGCAAATGAATGCCCCAACACTAGGAGATATGAGCATGCTAGTGAAAGTGAAAGCAGGCAGACAAAAAGCCAAGTTTTTATCTGAGCTTCTACCAGAAGATGCCACCCAGGTTTAGAGTGGATCTTCCTACTTCAAATATTCTGAGCAAGAAATTTCTCAATGATTTTTAAGGGATAGATAAATCTATTTGCCCTTCTATAAAATGTTAATTTTATATTTTCCCACTTAGTGCCCTACCAAAAATCTCACATACACACACACACACACACACACACACACATGCACACGCACACGCACACGCACACACACACACACACTACACCCCTTCAAAGCTTCCCTCCCTTCAATTCATGGAAATTTTTCTAAAGGAAGACAAATTATTTTACTCCAAGTTACAAATAATAAATATTCTCAGAGAGACTTAGTCAACAATTATATTCACAATAAGATAAAAAATAATTAAAAGGAAGTGCCTTCTGAGAATCATTTCTGACAAGAAAAGTTCAAAGTCGGGAAGTCCTAATGTGATAATAGATACAAACTGAATCCTAGGAAAACATTATGAAACAAGTTTCCAGTGACAACTGTTTCACATCTAACCCTATCCTTTGTAAGCGTCTGGTTTTTCTGATATTTGCCGGAAAGGTCAGAGTCAGCACCAGGCATAGCCAAGGGAAAAGCTGGAGAAGTGACCAGCCAATGGTTGCATGCTTTGAAAACCAGCAGAAGCATGTTCTGTGCAAAATTTCTCAAACACATCATGTAGAGGAATTTTAATCTGGCAAGATGGCTGCTCTGGCAAAGGATCACATCCAGACATATCCTGGATTACAGTATGATCTGATTGGAATACAGACACACCCTTAGTACACACCTGTAATCCCTAACAATTAAGGTAAGGTTAGTTTGTAGAAGAAAGCAGCTGTGGTTGAAAGTGACATCTATTGAGGGGCAGACAAAGTGACAAATCAGAGAAAAATTTGACAGAATGGGTCAGAGGTAGAATACATCTAACTCAGAAAGAACAGCAGAAGGAAGCAAGGTTACTTAAGAACAAGAGAGAGAAAGGGTGTGTGTGGTGTGGGGTATGGTATATGTGTGTATGGCAGTTTTACTGCAACAGTTTGCAGAGACAGGTTACAGAGTAAACAATCTAGACACAGGAGAAGACAGAGTGAGACAGAATGAAAAGGAGCCAGATTATAACATATTGCCAAAGTTTGTAAGAGGCTAGGCAGAGGATGTCTGAAGCCAAGAGAAGCTAGAATGAATCAGTCAGCTTGCTAGATTAGAGTGTATGGAAGATAGAAGCTTCCAGGCATGGACCTTGGGATCGTTAGAAAAGAGAAAAAAAACTCTCTGGGCTCAGCCAAAGGCATGTAGTCACAGGACTGGGGTATGCCTCTCATCTGATCACTTCCTCTGAGAAAACAAAAGCAACATTCCAACACCAGGCAGATTTCACTCAGGTCTGAGCTACAGCACAGGGGTTGGTTATCATAGTCCTCAGAACTCAAGTCTATTTGGAGAGCTATAAATTTTGATAAAGATGCATTAGTTCACTCAGCTGCTTAGGAACTCAAGGATTATAAGCAGGTAATTGGGTTCCACTGCGTTCTATTCCTTCAGCTATAAAATGAAACTAGTAATGCCTAAGTGGAAAGGACCTGGCACTATTAAATATGATTTATTATTGCTTCATTCATTTAATGTGGAACTTGTGAAAAGATCTAGCTAAGAACAGTCCTTTAATGAAAGGGCGCTAATAACTTGCTGAGTATTAAGGAGTCTACTCTATGAGGAGGAAACAAAAATGCTCATATTATCTTTTGTAGCTTATAAAGCAGTTTCTCCACAAGCTTTCTTTTTTCTATGACTATGAGGGTGAGGGAAGAAATAAGCTCTGTGCTCTCAGTATTACAGAAGTAACTAAAATTAGGTTAAGTGCCTTCTCTGAAGTTTCAGGGGGAAAAAAATCCTAACAATAAAGAAACTGGATACAGAGCTCAAAGTTCAACCCTCAAGATCTTTCATCCAAGACCCACAATCCTCTCACTGTTCTACCTAGACCAGCTCCAGGGTAGTAGTGTGTAAACAAGCAATCTTCAACATGCCTTCAGCATCGTTTACACATGACTCTTCTGCTTCCTTCCTGTGCCTATCCAACTGAAAACAGGTGCTCATGGTTGGACCGGTACCAGAAAGTTCAAGAAAAGTTTGTAGTGTGTTTTCCTACCTGACAAAGTTTGAATTCTCCATGCCTCTAGCAGATGTGATTAAGTTGTTGTTCATATCTCTTCTGCACATTTCTCTGCAACCCTCTCTTTTGCTCATACACAGTATGCTTTTGGTCATCACCACTGCCCTTGTTAGCTCAAAATCCTACTTACTACTATTTTTATCCTCATAAAGCAAGCAAAATATAAAAGAGAATTATAGGAACAGGAGACATAGCTCTATAGTTATGCAGATATTTTAGAAAAGGAAGGGAGTATTGATGGATTTTAAAAAATTAAGATGAGTAAAATTGTTTTAAAATGTATTAAGAGGAAGCAGTGACTAACTTCTCTGGCTGTCTCACTTGCCTTGCCTCTAAGCAAAGAGATTCTACGCCAGACCAGAATCCCAAATAGTTCTAACTTATTGATCTTGGCCTTTTTGAATTTAAAGAAATCTCATCTCCTTCCTTATCATTACCCTTAAAAAGTATCAACTTTTATAGATAAGAAAACAAAGAGTAAAAAGATAACAATGTGGACATATTTCTAAAATGTTTAAAGAATAGCAATTAATCTTGTTGCATCAAGATTCCCTAATCCTTACACGGTGTTAAAGAAAATTTTTAGCCAACAGAACGCTACAAAATTAGGAGAAAAATTCTATGAGGTAATTTAAATTCCTCACATCAGTTTAAATTCCCAGTTACTTTGTACACAGTCATGATCTCTTAAGAAAAAAAAAAAAAAGAATGATACATCACTAGGAAAAAAAATGCACTTTTGCCAAGGACAGACCTCTTTCAACACTCTTGGGTTCAGTTTTTGTTTTTTGGATTTTTTTAAATGTGGTTATAAAAAGTGATTCTGCACGATATAACACATTCCCCTTAAGAGATTTAGCTATTGGAAAATATCATTCATAATTTTTGAAGCACTGAAAAAAATAATTGTTTGGTTCAAATTAATTTTACAGTTCTTTGGTTGATGGTTTGATTATAAACTGTCTCTGTGATCTAAGTTTGACAAAAAATGAAAGTAGTTTTATTTTAAAGATCAGCTTTAGTTTTGTTCAATGATATAGTTTTCATGTTTCAACTCACAAAAACACAGAGTTTTTTTAATTTCTGAGGTAAAATTAGTTATTCTAACCAATTAAAAAATAAGTGTCACTGTCTTAAAAACAAATACAGAAGGTCTGTAGAGGTGGTTCAATATTTATCAGCACATACTGCTCTTCCAGAGGACCCAAGCCTACAACTCCAGCTCCAGAGATAAGATCTATTGTTCTTGTCTCTCCTCTGCTGGCACCACATTCATGTGTAAATCCCACATAGGCATAACATTGCAGTAAAAAATAATAAAATAATTTTAAAACAGTAAGTAACAATGGTGAGAGAGATGTTAGCAATGCCATCAGAATGCGGTATGGTACCATAGCTCCATGCAGTATGGTTGGGCAACTTCCAGTGGCTCCGTGTGAAAATTTTGATTATCCCCTGATAAAGACACTCAGCTTTCAAATGCACCAACCTGGCTTAACACAACACTATAGATACACTGTGCAAGAAATGTGCCTTCAGGCGATAGCTGGCTGTCCAGGATTGCATCTGGAACAAGAGATCCAACTGAGGTCAATGGGATGACTCAACAGGTAGATGAGCACTGCTACAGTAATCCTAGCAGGCAGTAGACAGGTCACCTAAAGGCAAGTCTGTGGACAATGAGCAGATCTCCTAGAAGTCAGATATGTTGATTCACTTCCCCTGTGGGAAACTGACACAGCCAAGAAGAGATGAAAGCAATTTTTAAAACACTGGAATGTAAACAATAAAGCCATCAAATAAGCATAGGAATACAAAAAAGGACTGAGAAGAAAGGCAGGAGTCTGTTTAGGGTACCTGATCTGGAACCCAGGAGCAAATCAAAGCAGATCGATTTGATTCACATACCTGTAAACTTTACATGCTCTTACTTCTCCATGCCTGCTTACATTACCATTTCTGATTACCAGCTAAGGTTTCCTGCTAAGTGACTTGGTGTCTGCACAGAGGCGATCACAGGTAGGGATGCCCCAATTTTCATACAATTCTGAAAAATCCATAAAGTAAATGCCGTAATATCCAGCAGCAGTTCAAGGAGCGACTGATAAGACTCAATCAACTAAAATAAAAGTCAGGAAACTATAATAGTTGTCATTATCATCTATCTGAGCATTAGTATGCTACATGAATGAACCTACTTGATCACAGGGAAAACAATTACTGGATAACTGTTTAAACCCAGCCTGATGATACTGTACACAGGAGAGAACATGGGCCTGAATCTCAGAAGACGGACTTTGGGTCATGGATGTTACAATGTGCTGACTGTGAAGTCTCAGCCACCAGGCATGTGCATACCATGAGAATGAGCTCATATGTTTGTTTCAGTTCCAGCCATCTATAATTTCATTCCAGAACTCCAAGAGGTAAACATTGCTAATGTGCTCAAATTTTTTTCTTCTAGACCTTGCACAGGGCATTCATAACATCGAACACTTACATTTAAAAAAACAAACAAACAAACAAACAAACAAAACACAGAAGCATTTTCCTCTCCATCTCTGCAGAAAGTCATTAAAACTTATTAAGTAAACAGCTTACATTTCAAGTATGTTCGTACAATTGAGAGACCATCACAATGGAATAATTGCACCTCTATTGAACCAACTGTCTAGTAGCTGTGTGATGGAACCTTTGTTACTTTATTTTACAAAGAAAAAGAAATTAAGACATCAAAAATTAACCATGCTAAAGTTAAAGAGAGTCTGAAATAAAGCCCTGAAGTAATAAGTCAAGCCTTTCAAATGTCATTTTGACCAGTGAAAACTCAAAATACAGCCCAAGTTCTGCCAGTCACCTGTGCATTATATTAACATCCACATGCCTATAAATCTTCCAGATAATTTGAATTGTCTATTGAAAAACATAAATATCCACCTTTTAGAAATAAAGTTATACTGTTGTGATGCTGTATAGAGTGTTCAAAAAATGTCCAGTTAAATGTGTGTTTTAGAACAATTAATACCCAGAGCTAGCACAAATTTCAAATTCTTTGGAAATTACCACTTAAAAGTAATAATTTTGTTCACAATTTGAATGAATGAAATACTATAATCGTCAACTCTCTCTATTCTGTCCTTTTATTTTATAACAAATCCATGATTTTTCTGCAACCTATCCTCAGGGGAATCTTGTTTTGCTGGTGAACGTATGCAGCAATGTATTTGCACATGTGCTAATCTATGAGCCAATTTTTCTCCAGGTGTTTTCTATAAAGTGTTAAAAATTATCAGCGTTCTACCTATTGAATACAAAACAAATTTTCTACAAAACAAATATATTTTATTGATCATAACAACTGGATATTTATTTCTTCTAAAATGAAATAAGAGTAATTTAGCTTTAATTTAGATTTATGCAATATAAAATAACAACTAGAGGAAAAACAAACATACTCAGACTACCTTGTGGTTTGACTTAAATAATATTCACTATATAAATATAAAAATAATTCATATTTTATAACAAAATAAAAATTGTACTCACCCTGAGCCAATATAATTATATAGCTTGATATTTTGAAAGTTTTTCCATTTAGATCTCATTTTGATACCTGTCTTTACTTAAAAAAATTTAAATTATATTACATCTTATTCGTGTGTGTGTGTGTGTGTGTGTGTGTGTGTACCATAATGTGCATGTCACATTATAGTCAGCAAACAGTTCAGATGAGCCAGCCTCTCCTTTTACCGTGTACTTTTGCCAAAAAGCTTCATCCTGACCGGCTTGCTCCCATAATGCCACAGTTGCTGTGAGGATTTGTGGGGTTAGGAGAGAATGTTTTCAACATTCTCACTGAGCTGAGAATCCTATGATCTGCTATAATAACTGGCATGGAAAAATATGCCATTGGTAGAACAGTGGCACAAATGTTCTGGTGTAACCAGCAGCTTTCTGAGTAGATTTAAGGCCCTTCCCACAGGGACAAACCTTTTCTTCCTATTGTAAATCTGTCCCAGAACCCAAGCATGTGAAACTCACAGGCTTCAGGGGTGAACCTATTACTGTTATTCTGATATATAAACCTGCCCTTTAAGTTTGTATGTGTATAAACATACATTAGAATACATTAGAATAGCGCACATATCCCATTAAAGAATTTCTTTGTTTAGTGAACCAGGGTTAATGCAGAAACTCATCGCTAGTCAAAGTGTAGAGAACAAGTGTCTATAGAGTACTAAGCCACAGATGGGATAACTACATAAAATCTCCTGTCTCCAAAACCCTGCATCCACAGGGAAAGAAGTAGAAGAAAGGTTGTGAGAGGCAGAGAGTGGCTAGTAGAAGTGGGACAGGAGAGAGGGTAAGGTGAACGGCACAGACAGAGGAAAACAGTATCTTCTTTGGTGCTCAACAGAACCATTCTACTCATGAAGTCACAGCAGCTGTGGTGGCCTATACAAAAGTCCTGTATAACCTGATTTCTCTGTGTCTTACAACCAAAGTGTCTTCAAAAATAGTGACCTTTCTAAAGAAGTCATGAAAATTAAATAAATATAAAGCTATGCGGAGGAAGTAGTTTCTTTACATACAGCCTTTCGTGAATTTGGTTTTTTCTTTAGAGATCAGTTTTGCTAGATCATAAGACATATTTTGGATCATCTTTCCTAGATAAAGTGATCATTTACACCCATTTTCTTCTATCTCTTAAAGAGTAGCCATGTGTTTCAACATTTCTTTGAAACTACATGTTTCATATATCTCTAAATTTTCAGTCATTTTGATTCCAGATAGGAGTTTACTTCCTGGTATGTGCAGATATGATATTCTTACATTTATTTCGTGGAAAAAAATGTACCTTATGTCATCAACAGAACACTGTGGATTCATGAATCTTCCTACTGTCCACCTAGGGCTATGGCTTAACACTAGCATAGTGAGAATTCTACACTACTAGTCTCTGCCTATAGGCTAATACTCATCTACATGGCATTTGGTGGTATGTGTTGGCTAGATATGTCTGTGTTCTGTGTATTTCAGCTGAACCAAAAATACTAGTTTTAAAATGGAAGTCCTTTAATGGGAAGTTCTCCATTTGTCTTTGTAGATTCAAGCAGCACGGACCTGATTTTCACCAGTCATTTAAAATGGTTCTTCTTAGTAAGTTGATGAGTATATCTTAGTTAAATAAATAAACGTTTACCTGAAGTGCCAAGTTGACCACCTCTCATATTTGCCTTTTGTATTCCTAATGATCATATTTTTAGGACAACTGTTCAATCAAAGCAGGCCATTTGGAGCTTTATGGAATTCAATCTTTGAACTCTTATTTTTCTTTGTCAGAAATTAATAAGATAAGGTTGCTGAAAAAACATTTATGGACATCTGAAAAACTGAAAATTACATTACCCCATAATAAAATTGGACTGGGAAAGTCACCATGCTTTATTCTAAAACAGATTTTGGAGAGGTCATTACCCAAGTAATTGTTCTGTCTAACAGACTTGTAAAGTCTATGAAATATGACAGAAAGGGAACAAGCAGGCCAGCCAATGGGAAAAGTCCACAGCCTCATAGGCTTATATCTTTCTGAGGCTTTCAGTCCTCATCACAGAGTATTAATGTAGAAGAGTGTGGTTCCAGACAGATGAATGTGACTTATATGCACCCTAAATCAATAAATAATAAACCAACATTCGTTAAGTATGAAATGTTCTGAGCATTTGATGTTCTATTTTTTATTATTTTCACAAATCCGCCCTTCTGCCTGTGTTTTACGGGTGCAGAAACAGAAGAACAAAAGGCGCAGTAATTTTCCCCAAGGTCTAACATCTCCAAATAAAAAAAGCCAATGTTTAATAGCAGACAGAGTGACACTGAGGTGCTAGGGTATTTCTAGCCACCATCCTCCTCAGACAATGACATTTGTGAAGTTTTCTACCCATGCTAATGATCTTGTGAGTCTAAAAACTGATTTTATCACTTCTCGGCCTTTTGGCTATGATCAAGTGTAAAAACTGACTTCAGACATAACAATATCCTCATATGCATTCACAATCATTATGGATAGTCTCAACTCTCACATTAAGATACCACAATCACCATTTACCAAGTGATTATTTAATGGGACATTAAATGATATTTTACACATAACAATTTTACACAAAATATTGCACCCAGAAATAATGCTAACGATTTTTTCACAATTTTATTATTCAATTAAAAAATTAATCCTTTACTACATTGTATCAAGATGACTTGGTATGCCACAGTTTCCCCAATAACTTTATGTAAAATACATATTTCATTTGGACTATATACTTAATAATTCAAGTATGTTTGAATACTCTGTATTATCTAACCTATATGAGAAGTCATGTTTTCTACTGTTAGCTTGTTTCTTTAAAAAAAAAAAACTGACTTATTTGCACATAGTACTTGGCAAGAGATGATCAAGAAAGAAACACCTTTTATCTTACTATTGTCCTAACATTTTATAGGAAATACCAAAAGCAGAAAGAATTACTGAACAAAAGGAAGACTGAAAATTGTTCCTCGTCCTAAGGACAATATTCATTTATAGGTGACAGCCTATTTGCCTGTTCTACTGATGTTGACTTTGAAGGCTATGTTTATTTGTATTGAATATTGACAGTGAAGACATGATTCTGATATGAAAACATAAAAACAAATGCCTTGGAGGTTAAGGAACTCCACCAATACTAACTCACCTCTAAGCTGATATAGCTCTCAAAAGTAACAATGGCCCCCAATAGCATCTCTCAACTGGCATCATACTTATTTTAACTAATTAAGAATTTTCCTGATACTCCTGGAGTCTGATCCACCAACCAGAGAATACACATGGAGTGACCCATGGTGCTGGCCACATATGCGGCAGAGGAGGATATTGTTAGACATCTGTTGGGAGGAGAGGCCGTTGGGCCTGAGGGTATTAGATCCCCCAGTATAGGAGAATGCCAAGGAGGAAAGATGAGAGTGGGTGGGTGGGTGGGTGGGCGAATACCCCAATAGAGGCATGGGAGGAGGGGAGGGAATAGGGAGGTTCCAAAGGGGAGATCTGGAAAGGGGAAAACATTTGAAATGTAAATAAAGTAGAAAAAATAAAATAAAATAAAAAGAATTTTCAATACCTGTAGAAAACTCTTACAATTTTTCCACATTCAAGAAATGTTGTCTAAGCAAATAGATGGTACAGATGTGAATATAGGTATACAGACCTAAAGATGCTGATGGCAAACATAATAGAAACCAAGCCTTGAATGAATTTCAGAACAAAATCATGTAGTAATTTCACAGATGCAAAAATATTATGTTGTGTTTCCTTAATCCTAAACCAATAATCCTTATCTCTTAATGTTAGGAAGAATTAGTGGTCAAGGTCACACACTGAAATACTCCCTACTGCAAGGAAAAGTACCCTGTATGAATGTCACTTTAAATTTATCACAGAAAATTTGATCAGGGCTTTCCAAGAAAGAAAAGCAGAATAGATTAATTGTATAGGTGATATTAGGGGTTAGTGATTTCTCTTTCACCTCTCTGGATCTCAATTACCTCAGAGGTACATAGCCTGCTTCATGATAGCAGAGCAAAGAAAATTCATTGAGTAAAATTCTGAGAATGTAAAATTACTCCTCAAAGTCTGAATTAATGTTTTTAAATAGGACTCAGTAGCTAAAAAACCTGTCTCTCCCCCACCTTGATGAAGCCATATAAGCTCTCTAGATCATGTCTGTAATCAGGTAGAAAAACCACACAAGTTTTAACTATGCTTCCAGGGATTCTCGCAAGAGAGGTTTAAATTAAAAATAATAAAGGAGTGGAAATGGAGAGAGAAAAAGAAGAAGAAGAAGAAGAAGAAGAAGAAGAAGAGGAGGAGGAGGAGGAGGAGGAGGAGGAGGAGGAGGAAGAAGAGGAGGAAGAAGAGGAGGAGGAGGAGGAATGTATTTGGTGACTTTAAAATAAATTATTAATGAAAACAATTGTTTTAAATAAAATTGTATGTAGGAAGATACACAGAGAAGCAAAAGATGAAAACATATTTTAAGGTCTTTTAATTCTTTGAAAATTTTATACATGCATATGGTGTATTTTGATCTGTTAAGTTTTAAAAGAAAGTAATAATGACTTTTATATTCATTGCATTATAGAGTGAATGTAAAGCCAAAAACTTGCCAGGCAGTGGTGGCGCATGCCTTTAATCCCAGGACTTGGGAGGCAGAGGCAGGTGGATTTCTGAGTTCTAGGCCAGCTGGTCTACAGAGTAAGTTCCAGGACAGCCCGGGCTACACAGAGAAACCCTGTCTCAAAAAAAAAAAAAAAAAAAAAAAACCCACAAACTTTATTTTCAATAAGGACTTTGTAAAGCTTTGAATCAGAATAGCCGTGAATGTTAATGGAAGAACATATTTCTTAAATAATTCCATAAGAGTAATAAATCATTGCTGTATATAACATATAGAAATGATTATTGAGGAGTTTAGGAAGTCATGGTTATATAAGTTGATAGATTATTAGATTCACTTACTGTCTATAACAACAACAATATACATTGTGATGTCATTTCCTGTTATCTAATAGAATTTCACCTATTGGACTTTATAGGTCACCATCCAACAGCCAGCATACTGAAGAGCTTTTATTTTGTTGGCTGCCTTTGCCTTTGTGTTATACTTTGCCAACATTGAATTGAGTTAGTATCCCTTCTAAAAAAGCATATTAGGAAAGGACCTGGATCTGATAGTTCACAGTCACAGCATAATAAGATATTGAGTTTGCAGCCATCATCTTGATTTGATAGGTTGGCACTATCTCATTCTACTATACTACTATCTCAAAGAAGCATTTTTAACCCCTTTTTTCCTGTGTTTGCTGCACAAAGCAAATGGTCACTGAGAAGGTTGTGTGTAGGTGTAAATAGCCATGTTATGTTAACAAATAGGACAAAAGTTGGAGAGATTAAAATACAATTATCCATTTATCTGAGAACTATTGCCATTTGCCACTTACATGTCTAAAGATTTTTCTATAAGTTTTCACATACTCTCAACTGAAAACCAAACCATCCATGGGGAGGTAGCATCAACTGGGTGCTCAGATGAAGAGAGAAAGTCTTCAGTCAGTAAACCATGCTGTTCGAACTCAAGGACTCTACAGGGAGATGCTGATCCTTGCACATTTAAATAAGGTGAATAAGCTATCTTTCATTGGGTGGCAGTCACTTAAATTATAAGTGGAAAAATTGTTACGTTCTGAAAGTGACCTTGTATTGGTGAATCAGCTCCAATTGGTAATACTGTGAAGACAAAAACCATTCTCTCATCTTGAAACTTCAGTGAAAGTCACAGGATTTCCACTAGAGCAAGTGTTCTATGTCATCATAGCCACTTCAATTGTGGAGATCCAACTCAAAATACAGAATCTAAAAGAACAGAATATTTCCCAGGGCATTTAATTAAGACTTGAAATTAGTCAGGGTTCTGTAGGATAACAGAACTTATAGAATGTGTGTGTGTGTGTGTGTGTGTGTGTGTGTGTAATAAAATATGTATCTAGTATCTTGATATATAATATATATACATATATTATATGTATGTAGGATTTATTAGAATGACTTATAAACTACAGTTCAGGAAATTTAACAATGGTTGGCTATGAATAGAAAGTAACTGCTCAGTCCACAAGATTGGATGTCTCCGCTGGTCTTCAGTATATGCTGGAATCACAAAGTAGGTTCCAATGCCAATGAAGGATTGGATGTGGTAGCAAGATGAGGGCAAGTAGGCAAAAACAAAAGCTTCCTTCTTCTCTCTTTTGTATAGGCTTCCAGCAGAAAGTGTGGCCTAGATTAAAGGTGTGTCTTCCTTCCTCACAACCCAGATCAATGTTATATGTCTCCATCTCTACCTCAAAATCCAGACTAGAAGTGAATTCACCCACTTCAAACCAAGTAATGTTGTAGATAACCTTGGGGCTGTTTGTATTCTGCTAATTCTGCCCTCCTGGGAGGGGCTTCAACAAGGAGTGAGTTACGTACTCATGTGATTTCTTGTGAACCAATCCCCTAATGAATAAAGGAGCCAATCACTGGGTGAGAAGGAGGGACTTCCGGGTGGGAGAAGGGAAGAGAGGAGGAGGAAAGAGAGAGAGGCACCTTTTGGAATGGGGACAGCAGATAGGTTAGATGTAGCTACTAGAGTCTCCTGGTATCATGGCGGATCCACAAAGATTCACCACCAGAGGAATCAGATTTTGATAAGGCTTACAAGATTAGGTTTTAGTTTATGCCCCTAGAGATTGAGTTACTATTGTTTCTGAGCTAAGTTTGTCTTGCATTTTTCCTTCATGTGGCAGCTCATCTGGTTTCCAGAGAGAAAGGTCAGCAGCAAAGTCTGGGTTTGCCTGCTGTGCACCGCAGAGGCCATGAGGATATTGAAGCATGGGGCTGTTGTGGTAGTGACCCGCCAGTGGGGACCTAGCAAGCTGGGTGGAGAGATTATGGAGCTCTGAGTCAGGGCTCCATGAAATAAAAGCAGGTCGGCCATTTCTCACCAGTACAGGGCTGGCCAGCCCAACTGGGATGAGAGAACCAGTGTGGGAACATGCTATTATTCATTCTTTTTTGATATTTATGCAACAAAGTAAAAATAATATGTCACAGGTATACCCTTCATATGTGAATTGTAGTTCATTACAAATGTAGTCAGGGTGACAACCAAGAATAACCATCACAGGCTTCAAGGTATCAAGAAGATCAAGTTAGACAAGACAATCTATGGGAAGAAGGATGCAGAAACTTGTGTCACTTGTGTCACCCCAAGTGATATGTTACAAGCAGCTTCTTTGGGGAAAAGCCTTATTTCTCCTTCCGCATTAGAAATCTGAGCTTCTTGAAAGCGTGAGACAGAAAGAGGCAGTTCTACTTCCCAGATTTAACTCCTGAGCTAAGGATCAGCAACCTTTCCCTGGCTGGCTTACACTCAGAATGCCCAATCCTTTGTCTTGGGTCTTTCCTGAAGTAGCTCAGATCATTCAAAAGTCACTGTGGACTGTTCAGGTTAATGTATTGCCCCACCTCCAGTGACATAATTACATGCCTAAGGAGCTGCCCACCCCACCATCAAGCCTACTGCCCATTTCTGTAAACCAAAAGACCATATCAGTCATCTAAGTCTGCAATCATGTGCAAGCTGGATTATTTTAAACAAGTTATTTGGATTATTAATCAATTGTAAATTCTAATAAAAAATTAGGCTAAGTTGTTCCCACGTAAAAATCTAAAATGAAATAAATAAACCTGTTTCATAGCAAATGAACAGTTGATTTCCCCAACATCTATCACTGTAAATTTCACCACCTCATAGTAAATCAACAGCCACAATGAACTAAATAAATAAAGGAAAATCTGTGCAGGAAAGAGGAGTGCACATGCTATGCACTCATCAGAGATGTTCAGTATCAGTTAAATGCAAATTGATGGTTTGTTTATAAATAAAATATTACAGAATTTTCAAAATATCTTCCTTAAAAAGCTGTGGTGGTATGAAATCCAACAATTAATATAAACATTTTTAAATTGAAAAATAAAATCTATCCTCTTTCTGTTTTGTTTCTCTACATCTGTCTGAACACTACAGACATGAAATCTACATGGGAATCATTCCTGTTTGACATGAGACACTTCACAGATGCTAACATCCAGGGAAAATGGTCCTCAAACTTACTTATTTCAAGAGTGACTCAAAGAATAATCAAATGTCAAGAGTCACTAACTAAAGTCTGTTAAACTTGTACAACTCTTCAATATTTTTTAATCACAAGAACTTGATAGAAATAAACTCTTAATTTGAACCTTCAAGTCATAAAATGGCATCAGTTTTATCTAATAAGTCTTCAACTTTAATGTTGAAATATAGTATTAAAATTATGGTAAAATTATGTATTTTAAAATTCAATTGTTAAACATAGTTGACTTACTTCACTGATTTAAAGACACCAACACTTCTTATTTTGAATTTTTCAGGCATCCGCCCATTTGTTTTTTAAATAATCATTCCATTCATTTACATCTCAGATGATATCCTATTGCTCGGTTACCCCTCCACCAACTCTCCATCGCACCTCTGCCCTTCACCCTCTCCTTTGCCTGTATGAGGGTACTCCCCCACCCATTCATACTCTCCTGCCCCACTGCTACATTATCCCCCTATCCTGGGACATCAAATCTCCCCGGGACCAATAGTCTCCCCTCCCATTGCTGTCAGGCAAGTCCATCCTCTCCTACGTATGTATCTGGAGCTACATATGTAGTTGGTTGAAAGTCTTTGGGAGAACTGGGTGGTCAGGCCAGCTTGTTGTTCTTCCAATGGAGTTACAACTCCCCTTTGCTCCTCCAGCCCCTCCGCCAGCTCCTGCACCAGGTTTCCTGAGCTCAGTCTGAAAGTTGGCTCCAAGCATCCACATCTGCATTGGTCAGTTGCTGGCCGGAACCACCACATCAGGTTACTGTCAGCAAGTGCCTCTTGACCACAGCAACAGTGTTGAGTTTGGTGTCAGTAGACATGATGGATCCCCAGGTGGGGCAGTCCTCGGTTGGCCCTTCCTTTAGTCTCTGATCTATTTTTTGTCCCTGTTCTTTCTATGAACAGGAACATTTCTGGATTAAAAACTTTGAGATGGCTGGGGCAGTGCCTATCTACTGGAGGTGACCTCTACAGGTTCTGTCTCCCCCTATCTGCACATTTCAGCTAGAGTCATCCCTGATGGCTCCTGGGAGCCTCACGTTTCCCTCTTGTCTGGGACACTCCAGACAAGAGGGAATCCAGTGGCTATCCCCAGTTCCTCCTCCCCACTGCCACATATTTTTGTTCACTTTCCTGATCCTCTGTACCTCTCTCACATCTCCTGATACTGCCCTCCTTATTTCCTCCCCCTCTGTTATCCCTCCCAGGTCCCCTCTCCCTCCACCTTGCACAATTATCTTGTTCTCCCCTTAATGCAGGACTGAAGCATCATCACCTTGGTCTTCCTTCCTTCTAATCTCCATATGGTCTGTGGGTTTTATCATGGGCATTGTGAGTTGTGGAGCTAATATACACTTATCAATGAGTACATACCATGTGTTTCCTTTTGTGTCTGGGTTACCTCACCAGGATGATGTTTTCAAGTTCCATCTATTTGCCTACAAATTTCATGAAGTCATTGTTTTTAATAGTTGTGTAGTACTCCATTGTGGAAATGTACCACATTTTCTGTATTCATTCCCCTGTGGAGGGACATCTGGGTTGTTTCCAGTTTCTGGCTATTATAAATATGGCTGCTATGAACATAGTGGAACATGTGTCTTTATTGCATGTTGGAGTATCTTCTGGGTATATGCCCAGGAGTGGAATAGCTGGGTCCTCATGTAGTATTATATTCATTTTTCTGAGGATCCGCCAAACTGATTTCCAGAGTGGTTGTATCAGCTTGCATTCCCACCAGCAATGGAGGAGTGTTCCTCTTTCTCCATATCCTAGCCAACATCTGCTGTCACCTGAGTTTTTGATCTTAGCCATTCTGACTGGTGTGAGGTGGAATCTCAGGGTTGTTTTGATTTGCATTTCCCTGATGACTAAGGTTGTTGAACATTTCTTTAGGTGCTTCTTGGCCATTCAAGTTTCCTCAGTTGAGAATTCTCTGTTTAGCTCTATTCCCCATTTTTTGATAGGGTTATTTGGATCTCTGGAGTCTAGCTTCTTGAGTTATTTGTATACCTTGGATATTAGCCCTCTATTGGACGTAGGATTGCTAAAAATCTTTTCCCAATCTATACGTTGCCATTTTGTCCTATTTACAGTGTCCTTTGCCTTACAGAAGCTTTGTAATTTCATGAGGTCTCATTTATCTATTCTTGATCTTAGAGCACAAGCCATTGGTATTATGTTCAGGAACTTTCCCCCTGTACCCATGTGTTCAAGACTTTTCCCCACGTTCTCTTCTATTAGATTCAGTGTGTCTGGTTTTATGTGGAGGTCCTTGATCCACTTGAGCTTTGTACAGAGAGATAGGAATGGCTCTAGAAGAAAAAGAAGCTAATACACACAAGAAGAGTAGAAGGCAGGAAATAATCAAATTAAGGGCTGAAATCAACCAAGTAGAAACTAAAAGAACTATACAAAGAATCAACAAAATCAGGAACTGGTTCTTTGAGAAAATCAGCAAGATAGATAAAATCTTAGCCAGACTAACGAGAGGGCACAGAGACAGTATACAAATTAATAAAATTAGAAATGAAAAGGAAGATAAAACAACAGATTCTGAGGAAATTCAAAAAATCATCAGATCTTACTACAAAAGCCTATATGCAACAAAATTGGAAAATCTGGATGAAATGGACAAGTTTCTAGACAGATACCAAATACCAAAGTTAGATCAGGATCAGATAAACTATCTAAACAGTCCCATAACCCCTAAAGAAATAGAAGCAGTCATTAAAAGTCTCCCAACCAAAAAAAAAGCCCAGGACCAGATGGGTTCAGTGCAGAATTCTATCAGACTTTCAAAGAAGACCTAATTCCAAAACTCTTCAATCTATTCCACAAAATAGAAACAGAAGGAACACTACCCAATTCATTCTATGAGGCCACAGATACACTGATACCAAAACCTCACAAAGACCCAACAATAAAAGAAAACTTCAGAACAATTTCCCTTATGAATATCGATGCAAAAATACTCAGTAAATTCTCGCAAACTGAATCCAATAACACATCAAAACAATCATTCACCATGATCAAGAGGGCTTCATCCCAGGGATGCAGGGATGGTTCAATACCCAGAAATCCATCAATGTAATCCACTACATAAACAAACTCAAAGAAAAAAACCACATGGTCATTTCGTTAGATGCTGAAAAAGCATTTGACAAAATTCAATATCCCTTCATGATAAAAGTTTTGGAAAGATCAGGAATTCAAGGAGCATACCTAAGCATAGTAAAAGCAATATACAGCAAACCAGTGGCCAACATCAAACTAAATGGAGAGAAACTTGAAGCAATCCCACTAAAATCAGGGACTAGACAAGGCTGCCCTCTCTCTCCCTATCTATTCAATATAGTACTTGAAGTTCTAGCTAGAGCAATTAGACAACGAAAGGAGGCCAAAGGGATACAAATTGGAAAGGAAGAAATCAAAATATCACTACTTGCAGATGATATGATGGTATACTTAAGTGACCCGAAAAACTCCACCACAGATCTGCTGCAGCTGATAAACACCTTCAGCAAAGTGGCCGGATACAAAATTAACTCAAGCTAATCACCAGCCTTCCTATACTCAAAGGATAAGAGGCTGAGAAAGAAATTAAGGAAATGATACCCTTGACAATTGTCACAAACAATATAAAGTATCTTGATGTGACTCTAACCAAACAAGTGAAAAATCTGTATGACAAGAACTTCAAGTCTCTGAAGAAAGAAATCGAAGACCTCAGAAGATGGAAAGATCTCCCATGTTCATGGATTGGTAGGATTAATATAGTTAAAATGGCCATCCTGCCAAAAGGAATCTACAGATTCAATGCAATCCCCATCAAAATCCCAACTCAATTCTTCATAGACTTAGAAGGAGCAATTCTCAAATTCATATGGAATAACAAAAAACCCAGGATAGCAAAAACTGTTCTCAACAATAAAAGGACTTCTGGAGGAATCAGCCTCCCTGACCTCAAGCTGTACTACAGAGCAGTAATGATAAAAACTGCATGGTATTTGTACAGTGACAGGCAGGTAGATCAGTGGAATAGAATTGAAGACCCAGAAATGAACCCACACACTTATTGTCACTTGATCTTTGACAAAGGAGCTAAAACCACCCAGTGGAAAAAGGAAAGCATTTTCAACAAATGGTGCTGGTTAAACTGGCGGTCTACATGTAGAAGATTGTGAATTGATCCATTCCTGTACTCCACTTTTTAATAGGGTTATTTGTGTCTCTGGAGTCTAATTTCTTGAGTTCTTTTTACATTTTGGATATTAGCCCTCTATGGGGTGTAGGATTGGTAAGATCTTTTCCCAATCTGTGGGTTGCCATTTTGTCCTATTGACAGTGTCCTTTGTCAGGCATCCTTTTATGCATAGAAGATCAAAGTCAAGGCTAGCATGTCCTCTATCACTTTGTCCCCTTTTGAGTTCTTGTTCCTGGCTCCTTAACATGCTAAGTAACTACCTAGCAGCTGTAGCCTGTTGAGTTAAGCTATTTCCCATAAAAATCAGAGTCTTCTTTCCTTTAATTTTTCCTTAGGCCAATGCTTTGGATTAAATAACCAAAGGCTATATTCAACACAGATCTGCCTAAGACTAAAGTCTCGTATTCACACACCAAAAAATTGCAACCACCAGAGAAAAAACTTAACTTCTATACATAGAACAAACTTTCTTCTTTAATTCATAAATTTATAGCTGTGCAATTTAGGACACACCTCATTGCATGCTGGCAACATGTACTGGCTACTTACCATGCATGGTTTATTCTTACAGTTAACACCCTCAGTACTTTCTTCAGCTTACTGCCAAAGAAAGACAGCTTTATCACAGACAAATGCATTGTTAAGTCTATCAGAAAATAAACACTTTAGATATCATTAACTTGTGTCCACCCTGGCTGTCACATGGTAAAACTGAGAACAATTTCTAATCTCTTTTGTTAACTATTAACTAATAAATGTCTGTGATACAACTATACATAGTAAAATGGTTACAAAATTCAGAACTCCATGTATCCTTGCTCACAAGCATAATTCACTCTCACCTTCTTACAAACTTGCTGAATGCTCACAAATACACCCCACAACTCACAGTCCATGTACACACAATTTTGTGGGCAACTGTCTTTAGCTCCACCTGCCATGTTCTACGGTCATATTGTATCCTCATTTTTTAATTTCTGTTTTAAATTTTATGCGTGACTTTTTGCAGGGAGAGTTGCATGGCACAACTCATACATGGAGGTTGAATGACAAATCTGTCAAGTTTTGTTCTTGCCTTCTATATGTAGGCCTTGATGACCAAACTCCATCAATAAGATTAACAGCAAGCATCTTTACTCAGTAAGCCATCTTGCCAGCCCTGTAGCTTCCATTTTAAAGGAATTAAAATGAACACTTTCAATGCTAAGGATTCCCAAGAAGCAGAAGGATACCTCTGAGATAATACAGGACAATAGTTACACATACCGTGATTGCATAGTTAAAAAGAGTAAGAGAGACAGGCCTTAGTTTTCATCATTTTTTTACTTTCTAAAATGAAATAACTTTGCAAGTGTGATCAGGAGTGGGTATGTAAAGTGTTTTAAGGGCTTCCTATCACACTGTGTACTTCCTGTATTGGTATTCTGCTGCTACTGATCACAGTTAACTCCCACAGTGGTTCTCCCTACCATTTTGTGATGCTTTGATAAGAGCTCTTTGGTCCAGGCCTAGTAAGTGAGAATGCATTTTGAAAAGTTTGTTATTTTCATCTCTGGATTCGATTTCTGTTAACCAGGAGTAAGGAGTCTGATCCGTTCTACAATGCTATGCTCCAATAAGTTCCAGACCCTTAATGGCCAAAGATTTTCCTGCTTTTGCTCCTATCCCTCATCTATTTATTCAGACTTGTATAAATCATTCAAGAAGAGGCAATTTTGGTTTCCAATTTATGATCTTCATTCTAGTTTCCCTGAATCTTCCTATGGTTAAATCAAAGCAGCAAAAACCTATTGTTGTTGGAGGGAGTAAACAGGCCCAGCTCTGGTATAGCACTGGGTCCCATGTGGGCATGTGCATTTTGTTGGTACCAAGGACTTCATTCAGAGCAGGCCTCAGTTAACCATGCCATGAAAAAGGCAACTTAATGCTTTTAGAGAGCTGTTTTCTTTTTCCTTTTTGAATTTATTTATATGTATATGAATTATCTATCTACATGTATACCTGCATGGCGGAAGAGGGCATTAGCTCACACCAAAGATGGTTATGACCATCATGTGTTTCCTAGGGATTGAACTCAGCACCTCTGGAAGAACAGACAGTGTTTTTAACCATTGAGCAATCTGTGCATCCCCAGCAGGTATAATTGACAGTTCAGTTGTTATTCTTTACCCTAGAGGCTATTTTTCCATTCATTCATTTATTCATTCATTCACTCATTCATTCATTTTGTTAAATATAACAAAATAAACTATAATCAAATTTAAAAAGCCTTTCACATTGAAGTTTTACAATACAAATCAACAGAAGAAAATAATCCAAGAGAAAACACAAGAATCAGTGAGCCACTCATTCTTACACCCAAGTACACCATAAAAACACTAAACTGGAAGCCATACTATATCCACAGAGAACCTGGGACAGATTTGTCTGGGCCCTATGCAGGCTGCCTCAGTCTCTGTGAGTTCATAAGAGCTTTGCTCATGTTGATTTAGAGGGCCTTGTTTTCTTAGTGTTCTTATTCCCTCTGGCTCTCACGCTCTTTCCTCCTCCTCTTCCACAGAGTACTCTGAGCTCTGTGGAAAGGGATTTGGTGGAGATATCAAATTTATGGCTGAGTATTCTACTCTGGGCATAACATCTGGCTGTATGTCCCCATCTGCTGCAGGAGGAAGCTTCTTTGATGATGGCTTAACAAGGAAGTAGAAGTAGAGTATACAATCTATATTCATTGTATTATATACTCATTAGGAATCATTATATCACTACAATATTTTAAGACCAGTAGTATTTACCCTAGGTCCCTTGGATATTTAGCTTCTGAGTCTTGGGTATAGTTTCCACTCATGGAGTGGGACTTAAATCCAATCAAATATTGGCTGATTTTTCTCAAAAGCTTTATGCTACCATTTTCTTAGCATTTCTTGCATGCAAGGCACCATTGTAGATCAAAGGGCCTATGTTTGACTTAGTATTCATGTTTCTCTTTTAAGAGCAAGCAGAGTATCTTCCTATACCGAAGATGCTGAAACATAGAAGTAGAGGCTCTATGTGGACACCAGTTCAACCTTTCTGTGTTCAATGACTTGTGTAGGTGTTTTCTTCAACAATGGGCATGGGCCCTTGCTGTCAGTTTGTGGAGAACAACCTATATAGACTTGGGAACAGTCTCAGGTGTTTGGGGATTCCCATGGGATCTCTTTGGCCAACAATACAATTAGTTGTAAGCCAAATCAGGCACTGTAAGCATTGTTTGGTGACAAAAGATGTCCAGGTGGGACTCTGTCTTCTCCATTACTTGGCAATTACATTTAGACCACATTCATATATCTATATATTTTAGGATGTTTCTACTGTTTTAGATTTACCTACTAACCCTTAAATATTCCTTGATTTTAACTGTCTTTTCTAGTATTCCTTTCTACAACCATCGACTGCACTTGGGCCTACATTATAGCACCCCCTGCCTGTTCATTTATAATATCTATTCTGTTTCCCTTTCCTAACTAACTAGATCTCTCTGTTACCACTAGTCCTTTATATATACCATCTGTTGGTTATCATTGACTTAACAGTAATAATAATATATTATAATAATAATATATAAGTGAATACATATCATAATTGTCTTTCTGGGTCTGGGATACCTAAATAAGAATTTTTTTCTATTTCCATCCATTTGCTTGCAAATTTCATGTAATTTTTTTTTTTTTTTTTTTTTTTTAGCAAAAGTAATACTCCATTTTGTAAATGTACCACTTGAAATTTCTGGCTGCTTCTTTGGCAAGAGTGGTTTATATCTTTTGTGATTCTTAATAATGTATTGAGCAACTTGAATTCCCAAGTTTGTATGTCATTAATTGAGAAAAGCTTTTGAAATATTCTATTTTATGCTATGGTTCATTTCTGGCTAATGGTAAAGCTGAGTTTAGGAATTTTCCTTCTGTTTCTAATAATACTGAAGTCCCTCCTCACTAAAGATATTACATCGCTCAGGATCAAAGCTAACTCTTGCTGTATTATGGAAAGGAAAGGGAGAGGTCTTGAATGTGCTCTCATTGTAGAGAGAAGGGCCAAGATAATTTACCATTTAACATTTAAAATCCTCTACACAAGATGATACAGAGTCTGGAGGTTGAATGTGATCTCCTTTGTGTGCACTGAACACACTTTTAAGTAGCTGCTTTCCACAGTGCATGAATATGACTTTGCTTCTGATTTAAGACGTTCCTTTGATAAGCCTTTGTGCAATCTTACCTCCAGCTTTTTAGGACATTTTAGAGACACAACTATATTCTTTAGATTAAATAGACTTTCAAAAATGCAGTTTACTGAGATTGCATACACCTAGCCACAGACACTTCCAAAACTGCAGTTTAAGAGTTTTAAAATAAAAATGACAAATTAATTCACTAAGCTTTCCATCACGAAATTTATTATTGGCCTGAAAGCTGTTACTGCCTCTCATTTAGGGCAAGGATAAGGTTTACCTTACTCATTTTTTAATACTTTTCTCAATGTCCTGTACATATGAACAGGAAGAACATTTTAATACCTGTTTGTTAAATGAATAAATGAACTATTTTAACCTGACTTAATTGCCTGTATTACCTTGCTTCCTGTTATGACTGCAGTTCTATAAAGGGCACTTTATTGATGGTCTGAGTATGTCTGAATACATCTTGATTAACAGCAGAAATTTAAATTTTAATCAATGCTGTTTTGCTTTGGAGTATGGGGTGATAAAGGTCACAGAACAAGAATTTGCTACATGTTAATCTTTACCTATATAATGAATTGAGCCATTAATATTTAACTAGTGCTTCCTACAGTGCATGAAACATGCACTGGGCATAGAGAAATGAATATTTTAAAATATTTCAGATAAGATTTTGGCTTTCAGAAAATTTTAATCTAATTGCCTTATGCTTCTTAAACTAAAACTAAAACTGCTTTATTGTTACTAAGTATCTTTAATCTTGTAGAGGAATTACATATGTGATCATGCTCACATTGAGTTTAGTACACACCATGTCTTAAGCTCACAAATGATGAGTGTATGTGACATTGTCCTATTGCCACAGAAAATTTCAGAAGCCACTATGTGAGTGTCATTGCATTTCACCAGTGCCAGCACATCAGTAAGTCACAAAGAGTGACAGCACTCTTATCCTGATCTTAGGACAAAGAAGATATGTGAACAGAGCCCCAGGTAATCCACTGCCCATAGAGCCAAGAACTAATGAAAGCACAAGTGCACATACATGCGCGCGTACACGCACACACTTATAAATCCTTTCTCCCATTACCCTCTCCCCTTCTCCTCAGAAAAGGAGAAGACCCCTTCGATACCACTTCTCTCTGGGGCATCTATTCCCAGCATGACTAAGCTTCTCCTTTCCCACTGAGGCCCAACAAGGCAGTCCAGTTATTATTTAACCCAATCTTCTCACCGGTATCCCAAGATTACCAACAATCTAAGGAGCTTTGACAGAAACAAGAATCTCAGAAATAAAAGTCAAATTCCTCTTAATGTATAATAATCAATATTATGTTAGACTATACTATTTGAGGAAACCAAGCTCACATATCTGTCATGGGACTTATAATATAAAAATGTGTATTTTTGCATAGACTAGGTGAAAGTTCCTTTTAACAGACTATAACAGTTTTGCATTTACCAAAGATAACATTAGCACTGTCTCTCCCCATCTCCCATCATATACCACTGGTCCATCAAGAAGGGGAGTCTGTTTCTCTGTATCCTTTAATATGAGTGGACCCTGTAGTCCCTTTGATTGAAAGAGCCAATGTTGTCCCAAATCTTGCCTTAGTAGTTTATTTGTCCAGGTGATTCTTCCTTCTGCCAGCTGAAGAACAACTGGCTTTACTAATACATGGTTTTGGATCACTAAGTGTTAGGGTGGTCTGCTTGTGCTACACTGTACTATATGTTGAGTGTGCCGATTAATCTGGAGCTTTACTTTTCCCATTGCAACTGTTCTGCTTCTTCTTCCTGTAAATGCAACAATCGTGACTGAAAACACACTAGTTCTTTAAGCAAAATCTTTCTGGTGTTTCATCATATTGCTGGTGTGAGTTTTTAAAGTTCCACCGTAAGTTTAAAGTATCTTTCATTTGATTTTTACCACTTCATCTGAAAAATAATTCCTGGGAAATCATTGACTGTATACACAAAATCTTCTGTTTTATTTGATTATTTGTGTGTTGATTTAGGACTTCATTTTTATTATTTCTAAATGGGGGTGGTTTTTTTTTAAAGCCAAGATGTCCCTATACAACCTAGGAACATCCTCAGCCTCCAGAGCCCTATTACTGTGAACATGTGCCACAATTCCTGACTAACAGTAATGGATTTTGAACACTCTGTCAAACATAAATTCTCTTACATTTTAAAACATTATCTCCAGTAAGTTATAGCCAGGTGTTTGCAATTGATTGATTGATTGATTGATTGATGAATGATGAATGATTTCTTGGGGGTGGGCAGAGATCCTTTTTCTCCATATTTTGCTATAATTATGAAAGTAATACATGTAAGTTACTGTTCTCTATTTCTATAGTCTGTGGACAGAGCAAAGAATCTTCTGAATAGTTGTTTCCCAAAGCAAGTGTCAAATATGTATAATGTCATCTCCCTATGAACTTAACTATAGAATGAAGACAATAAAATAGAATCTGGTAATCATACAGAGTGATTTCTACTAAGCACAACAAAGAAAGTATGTGAGTCAATAAATATTTCTCAAATGATAGCCTCAATTATAATCTGATAGAAAGTACATATCTTTCCATATTCTGTTTTATTTATTAATTACATCATTTTTAAATATACAAAATATCTATCTTTAATAAAAATTATAGTAAATGCTTTACTTTCAAGCCAAGTTTTGAAACTTTTGCTATTCCACATGGACATGTTGAATATGTGTTTCACTGATTTCCAATAATTACACCATATAGCCTAATACATGTGAAAATAAGGTTCTATGTGTGTGTGTTTGTGTGTGTGTGTTTATGTAAGTATATGTATGTATGTATGTATGTATGTATGTGGTAGGAGTCTTGTGAAAGTGTTTATATATTCTGCAGGGTTTTTTTTATAATTTAAGGTAGTATATGAAGTTACAACAATCACCCTTCTTTGAAAATTATGACTAGAATCCCACAGAGAAGAAAAATAACCTGCTTACAATTGAAAGAAATCTTTTCTTAAATCAGAATATTTGTATCTATTATCATATGGCAAATCCTCTCTTGTTACTAAATTATTTTACAAAATGTGAAACTGCTAATGAGAGTGCTAATTTTCATGCCAGTAGAAAACAAGGATGAAAATAGCTTTAGAAAACTCAGTAAACTACAAAAAAATTTTAAATAAAAATTACTTAGCATTATCAAGATAAGGCCTTGTTAACAATGCATTATTCATGATGTCATACATAGTTATAATCACAAAGTGCTAAAGTTCAAATATATGTTTATCTGTAGACAAAATTTGGGTAGAGAATATTGTACTGTACTTGCTAAGAAACACCATGACTCTAAATGCTGTGACACACAAACATTGGGCTATGGCTAAAAATCAAGGTCTGTAAAAGCTGGAGAGTCATGTAGATGGATTTGCCCCCTGAGTCTCCTGCGGGAATGCAACTCCACAAATTATTTGAGATTTCTGACCCCCAGAACTGCAACTTAATAAATTTATAGTGCTTAAAAACACTAAATTGTAGTAATTTGTTTTATCCGCAACAGTATGTATTTTCTCCCCTGTGTGCTGTGCTGTGCTGTCCTCAAGAATTCCATACCTCACTTCTCTGTACTGGAGCGGATAAAAAAGAAAGTGATGAGCTGTAAATATTTTCGTGAATCTATTTTACACTGTAATTATGTTTCTCCTTTTCTACATTGTCTTCATTCTCCTTCCCTTTTCTACATGATTTCACATCAGCTTTCTTTTCAATTGTCTCCAACCAAAATGGCACAATGATTGCAGAACAATACATATATTCCTTTGTGTATTAGTTACACTTCTATTGCTGTGATGAAGCAGCATGACCAAGATAACTTATAGGGGAAAAATGAGTCTGTTTTGTATTTAGTGGGCTGCAATCCATGATTGTAGGGATAGCAGGTAGCAGCCATAGTGGCTGGAGCTGGAAATTGACATCTCCCATCTCAATCCTCAACCAGAACAGAGAAAGTGAGTTAATAGGGGGGGCATGTGGCTCATCTCACAGCTTCACCTCATTGACACATTCTTTCAGGAAGGCCATACCTCCACAACACCCTTAAATAGTGCCAACAACCAGGACCACAAATTCAAATGCCTGAGACTTATGTAGGACATTTCATTCAAGCCACCACACTTTCATTATTTTCTGAGACAGTGAATTTGATATACATATATATGTGCTAATAAATCAAACTTTAAACATCTGATTATTTGAAGCTAGGATTCCCAAGGTATGAGTAAATAGTTTCCTTAAACACCATAAGGAAATACAGCACAAGCAGGCCAGCATGATGACTGAGTGAATAAAGACACTTATTACCAAGCCTGAAGACTGGAGTTCATGCTCACAGACCCATGTAGTGGAAAGAGAGAACTATAAGTTGTCCTGGGACCTCCACATACATGCCATGACACATGGATCCACACACAAAAAAATAAAAATGAATTTTAAAATAAGACAAATCAAAATGTCAGGAGTAAAATTTCACCTTTATTACTCAAAGAATAAAGAGCTGGAATGGAGTTGATAGCTTATATTTTTGGAAGGGGTTTGATGCTTAAAACTGAAACTCGGAAGAAAATCTTAGAGTCACACATAGAAAAGCCAGGCTCTTTGCTCTGACAGAGTCTTCTGGGTTATAAAGAAAAGTAGAGTCAGACACATCTAACACATTGCCCTGGTTTTAGCAGGCATACAACTCTCATATTCTCCCTAGGGCATAGAGAAGGAAGGAACTAAGAGAGATCAGAAGTACTGTTCTAACTTCTAGATATGTATAGAGATCCCAGAAAAAGAAAGCAAAGCATCTCTTACTAACTCGCTTCTGAAATTGTTCCCAACACACCTACTCTGTGGTCATTTCAGTTTTAATTTTTATAAACTCATTATTTAACTTATGATATTAAGGACAGTTTTTAAAATGCACATTATAATAGAAATATAACCTTGTCTCTTACTCATCCATGTCTTGGCAGTAGTTATAATTCTTCATGTTATTACACGAGATAACTTTTTCCTCCCAGGTTCATTTTCTTCTAGTTGGTTTTTCACATCTTCCTCGAGGTGCTCAGAAATCTTTTTTTTCCCCTTTTGGTCCTCTGAGCAGTACTATGCTAAGTCATTGTCTAATGGGAGCAATGAAAATGTCCCATGTAGCTTTTTAATGAATCATAACTGCTGGATAAGTCTCATCCATCATCTTGCAAATATCATCAGGATTAATGCTTCCTGAAGTGTCCTCTGCCCACACTGAAGCTACCTCTATCAATCACTGTAACTCATTCTCCCTGTAGTGTACTACCCAAAGTTTAAATTTTATGTGCAAGCAAAATATAATTTTACTTTTCAGTCGTCTGAACAGTAAAACATTTTTTTCCTTTTTAATGTGTATATGCACATTTGTCTTGACTGTGTGTGTATTTGTGTGTGTGTGTGTTTGTGTGTGTGTGTGTGTATTTGTGTGTGACTTGAACATGGAGATCCAAGGCTGATATCAGAAATCTTCCTGGATTGCTTCTCCAAATTATTTAAGTCAAGTTCTCTCAGTCAAAATTAGAGTTCACCTTCAGGGTTAGTCTCATTAACCATCTTGCTCTGGATATTCCTGTCTTTCCCAACAAGACTGAAGTTACAGGTAGGCAAACATGTCCACATAGTCTTTTCATGGATTTGGGGGATATAAACCCCAGCCTTATTTGATGATGAGTGTTTTATGTTTTGACTCATCTCCCTAGCACCTCACTTGAACTTTGTAAGAATATCAGAAAAAACAAATTCCTAGAGAAACTTTACTAAGTATTAGTCTCCATTGCCTAATGGTGGAATTCGGTGCATCACCAACTTCAAAACTGCCTAGTTACTTGCTGAGAGATTTGGTGGTCTAGAAGCAATGTTCTTGGTTCTCTGCTTGGAGTTCTACAAAGTATGAAAACCATGTGTCACTGTAGATCTGCAGTTCTCCGCTGGGTTTGGGTGCTCTTACAAGTGTACTGGTTGACTGTAGAATCATCTCCTATGGTAGTAGACTGGAGTCTCCTCTCTCTCTCTCTCTCT
>JADRCH010000029.1:13695078-13726993 GCA_019843965.1 Rhynchomys soricoides
CTCTCTCTCTCTCTCTCTCTCTCTCTCTCTCTCTCTCTCTCTCTCTCCCTCTCTCTCTCTTTCTCTCCATTAAGTACCACATTTAGCTATGGGAACATCCATTTTCATTCAGAAGTTCTCACACTGCTGTCTGATTTCTCCCAAACCAGCAAGTGTACAAGCCATTGAGAAAAGTCTGCTTTTAAAAATTTCAATTAGACTAAATTTTAAAAATAATGTCCCTCTAGTGTTCTTTCATTAACCTTGCTATGGTTCGCTTACTGCTTGTTTTCAGAAAGAGTAACCCTAAGTAGACCAGAATGTCCTTGAACTCCATTTATTTCTTCTTCAACCCCAAAATGTTTGGATTATAGATGTTAACCACCACACCTACTTGATAATCTCTTTTGCTTCAAGTCAGCTCCACCATAGTGAAAATAATCATAGACATCTTAATTCTCTCATAGTCACAGTTTTGACATTATGCTGTGTGAGAGAATCAAAAACTTAAGAAATGAAGGGCACTGTGGAATTCTACCTGAAAAAAATACTGTTGATTTCTAATGATAGAAACACCTGCTTATACCAATCATTTTCCATTACTTTTAAGTCAGTCCTTTATCTTTCAAAATACTATGTTCACTGAATTGTGATAGAACATTTAGAACATTTTAAAACATCTTAGAAGGATTTACTAATTTATTAAAAGTCTAAATAAATTAGGAAAATAAGTTGGAAACTAAGAATCAGGCAGATGTGGGCAAGTGTGTTTTCTACTTGCAAATAACAGTAAACTCTGGCAGATTAGCAAAGTAGATAGTGAGCTCTTTCACTTAGCTTCCTCTGTAAAATGGCAGTGTATTTCCTTCCCTTGGAAGACCCAGCACCCTAATAACAATTGCTGTCAAAATCCTCTGTTCTACTTTCTTTTCTTTTTGATTCTACTTGCATTTTATTTAAATGAAAACATCTCAAATACAAAAGAATGAACAACCAGAATTTATCTTATAGCAAAGAATAAAAAATAAAAATAAAAACACCTTTTTCACCCACACTTTGTTCTCAATAGTCTTCAGTGGCCTCACAATTTATTTCTGTTGCCAGCCACTTGCTTGGCAAAGAGCTGCTGGTTTGAGCTGTTGTTCTCTCAAGTGCTTATTATAGAAATCACATGGGCCAGCACATTGATCAGTAGAATAATAAATTACATACTTAGGTCACTAGCACCAAACTAGTGCACTTTAAAAATTGATTATGGGAATAGATTTATTTTTACTGTTTTGTACAAGCAATTAATGTGATCTACTTTCCTATTTCATGGTTTTAAGACTTCTCCATGCCTAATATAATGTTTTTAGCTGACTTTCTCTTGATACCCAATACATCTTCAGTGACCCAAATTTGTTCACTCACTGTTGTTTTTTTTTTTAATGATTCCAAATACTTACCATTTTAATTAATGACTTAGAAAATATTCCAGGTACTACTTAAATTATTTTTGGCATTTTACTTCGCACTAACTTTAAACTCTTTTACGTGCTTTTTTTTTTTTTTTACCAGCTCTGGGTTTTTCTTCACTTTGGGAAATGCCTGACTTTTTGCTGGTTTTGGCTAGATTTTTCTTCATTCACTTGTATGAGCATTGCCACTCAATCATGCAATATTTATAGTCAACTTATTTTCTTGGAAACACATTTTGACGCTTTTAAAATAGTTGAGGATTTCCCAACAGGGACGATAATGGACAGTTTCTGAATAATTTAGATCTAGTCAGTTTTGACGTTTTCTTCCTTTCCTTTTTGTTATTGAGTGCTGATATTCTGATGGACATTCTCTGAGTTCCCCTCACTTTCATTAGAACGTTGAATACGCTCATGGAAAATCGCTGCCTGCTAATTTGCTATTCGTCTGAACGCTGCTCTGAACTAAAACTTCATCTTGAAGTTCTAAGGGAATTTTAATCTTAGAAAGTCATTTATCAAACCTAAAAGACTGGTACCAACATCTGTCTGATTCAAGTCTCTACAAATTCTTCATGAATAGAATTGGGAATAGATCATTATTATCAATCCTAACTTTGCTTGCCAGTGAATTTTGCCTTTAATAATATACCCATCTAAGTGATTCTCATTACCATAGTATATTTTTCTGTATTTATTTTTTAGATATGTTATACTTGCCTAACAATATTTTTATTTATTTTACCTGTCAGGTAATATTTTATCCTGGGTTAAATCAATATTGAAACATTAAAACAGGCTTTAAGGAGCATTCATGAAAAGTTAATTTCTAAATATATTGATAAGCTCAAGGGAAGAAAAAGATAACTCAAGAACACTAGAAAATATGAACAGAGGGAATAGTTGTTAGTAGAACTGAAACACAGCTATATGCCAAGCACCGTGCAAACAATGAACTTTTGTGAAAGATATAGCTAGCTCATGGCAATACCATGGGGCTGAAATCTGTGAAATAAGCAACCTAATATCATTTTCTTCCCACTTCCTCTAGTTTCTTTCTTACAACCACCATTGCCTACAAACAAAAGGAACTAGTGGAGCATACGGGGTTATTCTCTGAAGCATGTTGTGCCCATTATCAGCAGGAAAGATGGAAAGACAGCCTGGAAGGACAAACTGATAACATAAAGCAAAATTACATTAGCAGTACATCTCAATTCCTTCTTTAAAGTTGCTGCTTAAGAACAGCTTATGACACTAATCAACTAATTGTCCCATAGCTGGGCTCCAAAGAAACAATTTCACTGTAGTTTGCCACACATTCCATACCATCTTGACTTCTTAAATTTGTTTGCAAATATTCTTGCATTAAGAAAAAATTTGATTTTACCTGACTGAGAAGCTTTGCACAAAACTCACAGGATAAAATGTCATATATACACTCCCAAGTTCCAAGAATAAGCAGAATAAAAAAAAAAAAAAGCAATGAGCGTGATGTGGGAGCAGATGTCTCTCATCCAAGTGCTCACACCAATAATGCAAGAAGATCACCAAGTTCAACACCAGTCTGGGTTATCTACCAAAAGTAAATAGAAGAGGAGGAAATAAAAGGGGAGGGGAGATGAAGAGAGGAGAGGAATGGAAAGGAGAGGAGAGAATATTAATGAATGCCAATTCAGTCAAAATTTACATATAAATATGATCAAAATACATTATATCACATTATCAAAGGCTTAATTAAAAAAAAAATAGCTTTACAGAATTTCTTGCAAAGCCAGGCACAGTGGTGCATGCCTTTAAACCCAGCACTCAGAAGAAAGAGGTAGGAAGATCTCTGAATTTGTAGCCAGCATGTCCAATCCAGCCAGGGTGATACAGAAACTCTGTCTCGATCAATCAATCAATCAATCAATCAATGAAATTTTCAAAAAGCTTGTTATCTGAAATTCTTGAACAAGACTTTCCTGTGTCTTTCTAATGATGTCATTAGATGACCAGATTCTATCAGCTTCTTTATTTTTATTAACACCTATAGTACAGTATTATGTGTGTTCTTTGTTTCTAACATTTTACAACGACAGTAAGAGAAGGGGGTGTGGGAAATGAATCACTTTCATTTTAACACTCTAGTCTCCCTCTTTTCAAATATAATGCATTGTAGGTTCACCTTGCTTTGCTTTTATAGTATCTATTACAGTCTCACCAGTGTGCAAACAATTTTTTCAGTTCTTTACCATTTGAGGTATAAGAAGGTTTCCAATGACATTAAAATAACTTACCTAAGAGCCTAAAATCTCCACCAAGAGACATCTTTTTATAGAGTTTTATTTCCAGAAAGTTCTTATTAAATGAGTTAGATTAAGTAAAGAAATGCACACATTGATCCACTCACTAATCAGTGTCATATATTTCTTGTTATGACTGAACTGCAGAGTTACACAGAAATTACTTTTTAAAAACTCTTCCTAGTAGCTGAGATGTATTTTCTTATCTGAACACAGGCCTTCTACTTCTTCTGAAGTCAGCAAGTATCCAAGCAGTCTTGCATGAACGCACAGACTGGTAGATTTGTAGAGAGGTAAAGACTAGAATACATTGAAAAATACCATTGAGGTCTAAAGAAGCAGCCATGAAGCTGCAAGATGGTAGGATAGGAAATTTGATGTGTAAATAATCACAAGTTCACAGGAGCAATACACATATTACTGCACCTTATCTCTTATTCCTAATACTATCAGTTCTGTCTATTTGTAAATGATTTGCTAGCAAGAGAACAAATAATTATCCTTTGATGTTTCTTTTTTGATTTTAACATACATTTTCATTGTACAAAGGTGATATTATGATCTTTTTATAGATGTTGAATAATTCAATTATCACAGTACCACTCCGTGAATTTTGCTGTAATAGAGTTTCCATTTATAAATGAGGATGAGCTTCCAGAGCACTTAAGTAATTTATCCCAAGATTAAACAATGACAAGCGTCAAACCCAGAAGTTAACACCTGGAGAACTGGCTCAGAGGCTTTAGCTTGTCACCTACACTAGAGATGTCACTCAGAAAAACATGCTGCATTATACTCAGCCTATACCCCTATAGCATCTCCACAGTCTGTGAGCAACTGGATCACAGCACTTACACTCCTGTCAATTTAAAAAATAGCAGGCTGTGTAATATATCCAGAAATCTGTTAGACATGAAACAGCACTAAATGTGGTCCCCTTCTTTTGCTGCTTTTGTAAAAACATATCCCAAACAAGAAAAAGCATTGCAAATAAATCCTAGCCATCAGTCATCTGCTGCAGGCACATGCTTCACACATCCTTAGGGACAGAAAACATCTGTAGCAGCCACATGCCCCAAGGCCTGGTATCAAAGCCCAAGGGGGATAGAGTGATCTTCAACAAGGTTGGTCATGCAGAACACCCATAATAGAAACAGATTTTGTAATCCTGATTTTCTCAGTGTGTCAATGTTCCTGCTACTATTCTGCAAAAATGGTATGGGCACAATAAAAGAGTAAGTTCTAACTTACTGGGCTTAATCAAGATAGGATATTTTATTAGTTTATTTGAAAACATGAGAAGGCCAAGGTACAAAAAAAAATAATTCTTAAAACTTTAATTTCACTTCCTTTTCATTTTATTAAATAAAATTTGTTCCTAACATACCTAAGGGGCTTAATGATTATCTAAGTATGGTCTTTACCCATTGCTTGAAATTTACAGATGAGGCCTGAGTGTTTGTTTGTAACGAGTTTGATATTTTAAAAATTGTCATTGTGTTGTAAGGAGTAACAAAGAGCATCCCAAAGTCATATGCTGGAACAGAACTGTGGGGGATACGGAGCTCTGAAGGAAGTAATTCACGCCCCCTGAAGGACGTAGTTCACGCCCCCTGACGGACATAGTTCACGCCCCCGTGTTTTGCAAGTACACTACCCTTGAACTTATTCTACCCTAAATCCATGGTTTTGATCATGTTTGTAGAACTTCCAATTTGTAAGAAAGTACTTATTACACTATAAGTACCTAGCACATAAGTCCTTGTTAAATTTGGCTAATGCATAGCTACTCATTCTAAGAGATGCCAGTATTATTTTGTAGCTTTGGTTCCTTTGCGAGCACAAAAAAACAAACAAACAAAAAAAACCAAAAAAAGCAAAAAGAAACCATAAAAAATCAAAACCCAAACATAAAAAACAATAGTTCCTTTCAGTAAACATAGAAACTCAATGGACAGAATTTGCCACACATACAACCCTATGTAAAATCAGTTAGCAATCGTATAAACACAGTGGGTACATGGTCCCTGGATCTTCATTGTGTTCTGACTTTGATATCTTATACACATACCATAGTGTGCACATTTGCTTATATTCTAAATCAGTTCAGTGTTAATGCCACTTGATTGAACAAATGACAGTTTGTTGGGATGAGCCTGGTTTGGGTATCTGAGGGATAGTCAGAGGAATGTCCTTTGTGGAGTGCATCTTTGGCTAAATAACCAAATATTTACTTCAATAGAAAAATAAAAGAGTACAATTTTTTAAAAAAGGCATCACAAACATATTCCAAATTTTCTAACCATAAATGTGGGCTTGATCTTGCAGAAGAATGAATATAGCATTGAACATCAGTTCCAGTTTGTGCTCACATTTGTCTACTATACTGATTTAGTGTATAAAACTTCCAAATGAGTGAAGTCAGAGCACCCGGCAATGTTAATAGTTCATCTTTAAAGATAGTCTTAACTATCAATAAGACAAAATGTATGTTTTCTTTTAATTTCAAACATCAAGTCATTATCTGCAACTGATCACTAATAGAAATTGAGATTTTTCAATAATCAAATTTGCAATTTGATTATTAAAAAGAACATCTGAACTTAACATCTAAACCTAAATCTTGCTGGGAAAAAAACCTTTTAATGGCTAGGAGTGATATTCAATATATCAATTTTTTAAATTGTAAAATCTCATATACTCAATACAGAAAATTAGGGGGAAATGACTCCTGATCAAACACAATGAAAAATATTTGTTTACATAGAGCTCATACAATTTCTATATTTATGGTTAGAAAAGTTGGGCCATGTTTGTGATGACTTTTTAAAAATTGTATGCTTTTATTTTTCTACTGAAGTAAATATTTTATTGTTTAACTAAAAATACTTTCCACAACGAACATCCATCTGGCCATCCCTCAAATACCTAAATCAGGTGCATCTCACCAAACTGTCATAAACATAGCTTGTGAAATTTCTGATCAAGCACAATACATCAAACAAGTAGACAGAATTTAGCATCTTCCATCCTTTCCTGGCCCAGTGTTTTGTTCTCTGTAGATTGTTCCTCTTCCATAATCACCTAAATGACCTATGATATTTACTTCCTTTCCTGTCAAGGGCTCTATGTGAGAAAGACAGCATTAAACCATTTAATAATTTCCAATGATATTGACAACAGCTAGAGTTTAACTACAAAGGAATCTAAAACAGAATTTGAAAGTTAGGGATGTAGTTTAGGCACAGAGTCATTATTCTGTATTCATGAGGCACAGAGATAGAGGCACAGCATTTCATGCAGCAGAAAAAAAAGGGGATTTTTAGGACTGGGATGGAGAAGGAGACAGAGAGAGAGGGAAAGAGAGAGAGAGAGAGAGAGAGAGAGAGAGAGAGAGAGAGAGAGAGAGAGAGAATGCAGAGATGTTGCATTGTACAAAGAAAGTTTCCTAGTTTAGAATGTATCTAATCCTAAACACTTCTAAATATTACTAGTGGATCTTAAGCATCTATATAGACATGTATTTGCTATAGATTGGTTACAAAAATCTCTTCCTAGAGTCATCTCCACATTTCAATCTTTGAAAGACAATTAGAAGAAAGAATGAACCAGTGACTCCTCCTAGGGAGAGAAGAAACATCTGTTCACCCCGGATAGAATACTAGTGACCCGTGAAAAAATTCCACCTGTCTGGATTAACAAGCCCAGGAGTTTACTGGTTACATAAAAGTACAAGTGAGGGGTTACCTATAGAAATGTAGTTATTCAAAGACAGCTGCATCACTGAAAAGACCACCTGAACATGGCTAACAGCTCATGAAAGCTGCATCCCCCACAGGAGCTAGACTTAGTCATTCTCCCTAGTATTTACTACTAGCAGATCCTTGGGAATGGGAGTCTTGTGAATCTTGTAAGTTTTAGGAAGTTCCTTAATCTGTGAATTTTATTTTCTGAGTTTTGTTAGCCTTTCTTATACTTCCAGGTTTCATTTATTCTATTTCAAGAGATATCACTACCCAATACCAAAATATGTTATAGCTCAAATTTAAGATTCTACTACTTACTTGAACTCTTCTCTGTGGGAATCTTTTTCATTGAAAAAGAATAACACGTGACATGTATTCAGAAAACAAGGGCCATACTTGTACTGGTAGTATATGGAAAGATACTAGCAACAGACTAGAGTTTGTTTATTCCTAGAAGGCCCCACGGAAGGACCTTCTGACTTCCAAGAAACAAAGGGCTGGGAAACTATCTAAGCAAGAACATTGTGAAAATGCGCAAGACTGGAATAGAATTAAAAAGGCTTAATTCTCGGGGAATTTCTATAAAAGGTAAAAATCTTTTCATATTCACATGATTTTAATATCATGGAATTTGGAATCTTGACATAACAAAGAACTCAGAAGAAATGCATTTGGTCCAAACTGTCATAAGAAACAGTGTGTCTCAGGATCACAAAAGAAAGGAAACTATATGAATAGCTGCCTTCATGTATGTGGGATGGTATCTATGTTTCCATGCGCCAGTAAACGATCTGAAAGCTCGTAAATCCAGTAGCTCAGTGGCTGATACACAATAAATATTAGAGACTAATATAAGCCCCTACATAAAATTTACTTTCAAGTGTATACTAAAATATTCCTTAAAATCCAAAATAATTCACACACTGCTAATGCATGTAAAAAATGTTTAAATTATGCTCTTGTCATCTAATTATACTGTGTGTATTATGGGACACTTTATAAAGACAGGAAAATTTTAAGAATTAAACTAGGGCTTTATCACCACATAGTTAAAGAAACATACATTAGCTAGGGTTAGGTCCATCCTCTACTATGACATCATCCCCATTCTGGTAGATCTACTCATGTAAAGCTAAGGGTATTACATTGGTAAGTTCATATCTAAAATTCTTTCTGAGATAAATGTCTCCTGGATACCAGTGAACCTTTGGGAGATGCTTATCTACTACTTTAGACAGAAAAAATATACTTTCCCATAGTTAATGATAATAGTATTCACTTATCTCTCACATCTTATATGTCAAGCTCCTTGCTAAGTGTTTTAATTATGTTATCTCATTTTGTCTTACCAATAGCACTGTGGCATAGCCCTCTGTCTCTTTCTTTATTCACTTTACAGATGAAGAATGCAATTCTTGGAAACATTTATTAAGAAACCTGTGTAAGATTAAAAGACAAGAGTCAAGCCTCAGTGGGAGAGGGTGTGCTAACCTCGCAGAGACTTGATATACCATGGTGGGGGATCAGGGGGACTCCACTTGCTCACAATAGAAGGGGAGTGGGATAGGGGAGAATATTGAATATTGGAGAGGTGATTGGGAGGGGGCAGTGAGAGGGATGTAAATTGAACAAGTAAAATAAAATAAAATAAACAGACAGAGAGATGGAAGCAGCCATTTCTACATGGAAACTTTAGACAGTATTGCCAACTCCCCTGCCCCTTATGCCTCAGGACCTCCAGCTGTGAACAAAATACACCTTGCAGTATTATCTATCAACTTCTGCCAGTGATGCCTGATAAACTGAGGATGCAGGAGTCTTTCATTTCATGAGGAAGTAACTGTACAGGCAGCTACCGTAGAGATTCGAGATGACTTAGAGATGTAACAAGGGTTTGGAGAAATGCCCCAGTCTGTCAGTTGCTTGTTGTGTAAGCAAGAGGACCTTAATTCAGAATACTGCCCACTGCACACCTCCCCACTTGCTGTCCTAGGCTGGTGTGGTAGTGTACAGCTGTAATCCTAGTACTAAAGAGGCAGAGACAGGACACTTGAGTTTTCCTGGCCAGCTAGTACTGCTAAATTGAATTTAAAAAGTCTATATTCAATGAGAAATTGTGTCTCCAAACAAAAAGTAGTGATCAATTGAGAATAACTCCTAGCATTGATCTCTGGCCTCCAGTTACATAGGAGTACACACGTACTTGTATATATATTTATATATATACCCTCAAGAATATAAACAGACACACATGTACACACAGTTCTTAAATGTAATAAAAACTAAGTACAAAGAAAATTTAAAGCTCAGGTTATTATCAATGTTTGTTAAGCAATACCACTATGAAGATTTTTAAACAAGAGTCGATTAGGTCATAGTTCTACATGTATACAGAGATATAATGGCAAGGGTAGTACAAGCTTGCTATTTTGTGTATTTAAAATTATTTGAATCAGACATAATTACATACAAATTATTTTACTATTATCATATAGCAGAACATGTATGTCATACCCAAATTGGTATAAATTAGAATAAAATTTCCATTTATTTAAAAAAATTAATGGACAATGGATAGATAATATTTATCTAGAAAAGTCTGAAAGGACAATTGCAGTTCCTTGTTGCTCCATTAAGGACACAAACTACTAAATTTGTTTATGATTACAACCATTTAATTATGATATGGAGTGGATACATTTATCATATTAAGGATTTTTTCTTAAATACAAGGTATCACTAGATACACTGACCTTTTAAAGTGTGTTTTTATTTATAGTGCATCTAGATAAAGCATTTTTGTTAACTCACATGGGTTTGTCCTGTTTGTTTTCAGTATGTTCCTTCAGAGTTAGTAAAGCAGTTAAAAAATAAGAAAAATGACCACTGCTCTACTGATAGCTGCATACCTCTCATACCAGTCCAGTCAGACCCAATCCATCAGACCAAACAAATTGTATGTGCTCACTTGAATTGACTGCTTCATTTATTTGTGTTGATATGATGTTGGGTAAGAGTTATTTAATAGTCTTTCTAAATGTACCTCTGTCTCTTCAATCAAATATATAGCTCCCACATCTTTGAACTTATATTTTCCTTGTGGCATCATTAATAGCTACCACAGCCCATGTCTAAGTTCCTCTATACAATAAAGTACTTCTTCATCAGATACTCTCGTTCTCAGAACAACTTGTCACACCCTTAACACCTATAGACTAAATTCCCAAAACACCAAGAGACGGCTTCCACTGCTGTCATCCATCATTCCCACTTTATAAAGTGTACTCTAGTGTGCAGTTTGACAGTGTAGAGTTAATAAGCAAGATAAACTCTTATCCCCCCCCAAAAAAAAATAGTTATGAAAGTAAAACAAGGAGGTGACAGTGACCCAAAGACATTTAGTACTTGTAGTAAAGTGTCAAAGAAGTCTCATGTCCTTTACTGCACCAATATTCCAAAGCCACCATCTTCCTGCTCAGTTCATGCTGTGGATTCACACTATCAACCAAAGTCATTTCAATGCACCCCAGCTTGATCTGCCTCAAGCACACTGGCCACTTTCCTGCCTTCTCTAGTTGGAGGCTATAACATTCTATACATGCTCCTGAAATAAAATAACACAGATATATAGTTATATAACAGGATCTTCTCTCTCACTGTTAGAGGTGGCAATTTGGGGCTGCAAATGGTTATCCTTTACTATGTACCCTGATATTCTCCTGTGCTAGGGACACCCCTTTGCTGTCTCCCTCCTTGTAAGGAAGTCCACTGAATTAAAATTCCACCTATAATCTTATTTTACTCCTTGAAAGAACTATCTGCAAATAGAGTCACATGATGTTTCAGCATGTAGAGTCTACAGAGGCACAGTCCAGTCCACAATAGAGCCTCTGTATTTACTGCTGACCTTTCCCTGAATTTTCTTAAGACTTCTTACAGTTCACAGGTTTCCTTACTTCTTTACTAGGATGTGTTTTCCTCAGCAAGGCTTTTCACAGTAAGTTAAAAGCAGTACCTTTCCTCTACCCATGGTCATGATTGTCCATTTGCTTTGCTTTTATATGACATTCTTTTCATTCCACAGATACAGAAGCCAGAACACAGAAAAGCTCAATAATGTGTCAGGTTCAGAACCCAGATATCTGGTTTTCTTGGACTTCAAATTCTGACTTCTTAAAGCTACAGGCTACTGCCCACTGTGGTCACAAATGCCCCTTTATCCTGCTCAAAAATACCTTTCTATGGGCAGCTTTATGTGAATTATTTCACCATCAGGGGAAATTAAAGGGATCAGTTATCAACTCAAAATATTATTCACACTCCACTCCCATAATATGCTGAGACTTATAGGTATAGGCTATTAACATATCATGTCAGGGAGTGTTATCCTATAAGCTGGGACAGTGCAGTGCTCTATTATTCTGTAGATGCTGTGATGAACTCAGGAATGGACCATAAGTAGGAGTAAACAGTCTATTAATATGTGCATAGTCAAATGAAGTCACATAAACTTTCCAATCAGTAATTTCTTCTAGTTCTGCTCTAATATTTCATCATGTGACCTTTCCTTGAGTCCCAATGGTGACACTGTTGATATTAGGAGACAGGCCAAATGGATTTGGGGTGTCTAAAATTAGTCTTGAATACAAAAATCAAAATAGTTCTTCAAATGGAGGCTATCTGATGGCTATTAGGTTTTGGTTTATCTCTAGTCCCCTCTTGAAAAATTCCCCTGGAAGTGGTAATCAATTATGTCATTCTCAGTTCAATAAAAAAAATCACTGATTTTCACAAGTCTCCTTATTAATATATAAAAGCTTACATTCTTTCACCTTGGAGGCCAGGAGAGAGCAATGAAAGACTAAAGAGTTACAGGAAGAAAGAAAGAAAGAAAGAAAGAAAGAAAGAAAGAAAGAAAGAAAGAAAGAAAGAAAGAAAGAAAGAAGGGAGGGAGGGAGGGAGGGAGGAGAAAAAGAAGGAAATTTGATTTGTTTGTTTACATTTCTCCCACATAGATCTATGGTAGTCATTAGAGACCAGTAACTCTCTATTTGTACGAAACCATCATTCCCTTTGATTTTGTAACACGTCTTTTTATTCTAAATGAAAAGCACTGCCTCTCAGATGAGGCTTTTTCCTCCCTGGAGATTGCTATGTGTTATTTTTATTCTAAGGCCAGCCTCTAATGAGATATATATATATATATATTATATTCATCATATTCATATATATAATATATATCATATTCATATATATATATATATATATATATATATATTCAAAGGTCTTCCAGTCTACTAGAGAAAATGGAATGAGAGCTCCCAAGTATTTTCTAAATTGACCAGTTCAAAAAAGAATAATCTCTATTTGATGCCCCAAAGATAAATTAAACATTGTGGTTTTATCTCTAAGAATGGTAGAAGGTAAGAGAAAATGCTTACAGAGTCTAAGGGCTTACCTTTCTGTATTAGGCAGGGTTCTCTAGAGGAACAAAGCTAATAGAATGAAAACACACACACACAATTTATTAGCGTAGCTTATAAACTGTGGTCAGATAATTTACCAATGGCTGTATATCAATTAAAAGTGCAAAAATCCAGTAGTTCTTCAGTCCATGATCCTAGATGTCTCAGCTGGTCTTCAGCATGCATCATAATCCCAGAGAAGGAGGTTGTATGCCAACGAAGGAATGGATTTGCAAGGGTTTCCTTCTTTCGTGTCCTTATACAGGCTACCACAAGAAGGGGTAGCTTAGATTGAAGATGGATTTCCCACTTCAAAACATCAGGATTATTAAGGTAGATCATCCTGCTTCAAATTACTTAAGAAAAATCTCTCATGGACTTCAGACACTTGGGTTTTACTTACCTTCAGCTGTAGTAAAGTTAAAAACTAAGAATAGCCATCACACTTGCTCTCTGAAGACACTGAACCAATGTGCAAATGTAATAGCTCATGTTATTGAATTTTACTTCATGTCCAATATTTTTCTAAGTGCTCTGTGTGTACACAGGAGCAGTAGTATAGTACGAAGCTTACACTGTGGTGTCAATGCTGCTTATTTTGTTTGTCACCATTCCATGAACTTTACTCACTGGAGATAACTGATTGCTATTTGGATGACAATTTAGCAGGTTCATTCTTTGATGAATCATTTGTAGTCACTGGACGTCTATTGACTTTCTGTTGTAGAAACAGAACTAAAGATACTACTTCTCACCTGCATTAAGCAATCATCAATGTGCCTTGACTATCTTGTTGGCTCCCAATATGTTTGTTTCTATTTGCTTCTCTCACAGTATAAAGTTTGGGGGCAATTAGCTACCCTAAATAAATTGTGTCCACCTGGTGGTTTGTTGGCCTTCTGTGGGATTAGCATATGTTCAGAGTTGATACTGCCTCTCCCAGACAGATGAATGGGCCCTTAAGAGGATACCGTGAACTTGCCTTCATTTAGCTGCCTTTTTCTGCATGTTCTCCTCTGAATAGTGATTCAAATGGTACTTATCATCATGAGATTTCCTTCCTGCCTTTCACTCTGAAGTCCACTCATTCCTAATTCCGGGAAGTTCTTAGTCCAATGCATGGATACAGGAGAATGACCAGTGCTTGGATCACTGACCAGTTCCAGTTACTCAGCCATGGCATGCATGGTTCTGTAAGAGAAGATGTAACTCCATCACTGCCCAATTGGAACTACATGACCCCAACCTACCTACTGTGCATTTCAATATCTTTCTTTTTTCTTTTGTTATGTTTGTTTTTTCTTTTATTGAATATTTTCTTTATTTACATTTCAAAATATTATCTCTTTTCCCGGTTTCCCCTCCGGAAGCCTCCTATCCTATCCTCCCTTCCCCTTCTTCTATGAGGGTGCTTCCCCACCCACTAACTGCCTCCTCCCTGCCCTGGCATTCCCTTACACTGGGGCATCAAACCTTCACAGGACCAAGGCCCTCTCCTCCCATTGATACCAGACAAGGCCATCCTCTGCTACATATGCAGCTGGAGTCATGGGTCACTCCATGTATACTCTTTGGTTGGTGGTTTAGTCCCTAGGAGCTCTGGGGGGGGGGGTCTGTCTGGTTGGTTGATATTGTTGTTCTTCCTATGGGGTTGCAAACCCCTTTAGTCCTTTCTCTAACTCCTCCATTGGAGCCCCCGTGCTCAAGAAGTACATTTCAAGTGTCTCTGACCCTTAAAAGTTTATGGTTTATATAGGACCTGACATGCAATTTCTTGAGGTGGGATGAAGGGAAGCTTCAAGTCAGCTTTCCCCAAAGAACTCTCTTCCTCAATCTCTTTCTACCATGTTCCTTTCCATTCCCAGCTTACTTTATGTCTGTGGAATAAGTTTGATGGCTTTGTAAATCTGAAGGGTCAGAGATAAATCTCATCATAGTTGTTGATGTACTGGCTAGATTTTCCCAACTAAATAGAAACTAGAAAACCATGGAAAGAAAAACTCAGTTATTAAAGAATTTCCTTCTCCATTGTGTCCTATGGGTATGTCTAGGGGACATTTTGTTCATTGCTAATTGATGGAAAGGGTACAGCCCTCTAGGCAGGGGTGTGATCACTAGACAGGATGTCCTGTGTTGCATAAGGAGGTATCTGAAAATGAGTCTGGAAGCAAGCCAGTAAACATCATTCCTCTAGAGTCTCAGCTTTATTCAGTTCCTGCTCCGTGTTCTTGCTTGAATTATTCCCTGGCTTTCCTAAGTGATGGACTGTGACATGAAAGTGTAAGCTAAATAAAATTCTTCCTTCCCAAGTTGCTTTGGGTCCCAGAAATAGAAATCTAATGAGAATGACTTGGTCTATTCTATCATCATATTAACATAGTATAAATAATTCTATCCTAATACCTTGCTATGTGGGTATTAACTCATTTGATTCTGAGAACAATTTAGTCAATAAAATTTATTTACAGGATACAGATACATAAAGTGTGAGCTGGGCTGCATCATTAGGTTTAGCTAGAGAGTTATTCTGTAAATAAAGAATAAAGAAGGAACTGCAGACATTCCAGTTGCAGAGCCAGTGCTCTTCAACAATAGGGGTTATCATGTTTTGTACAGGAACTGTGTACAGAGGAAATCAACATGGAACAAAGCAAAGCTAAGAAAATGTCTTGAGAAAGAATTTGACCTTTCTTGAACGTAGGTAATGAAAATAGTTCAACGTATCTTGCAAAAGTATAGAAATGTATCATGTTTCTAACAAAAATTATACCTTAAATTCTTCTCTAGCTACTGACCTGTGCTAGAACTGTGACCACTTCATTGATTTGGTAAAAGTGTAAAAAAGAATCTTCTATTGTCAGTTGTAATTTCCTATACTTCCATTCACTCTTGAATGTCTCCAAGCATAGAATTATGTGGCCACAATTCTATGAAAATATTTCTAAAGGGGTGTATGTTTGCTAGGGTCTCTGATGCCTATCAGCAAAAGCTATGGAGCCCTCCTTTAAGGATACTGCTGGCTCTGAAGTCCTGATACCCCACAATGTTCATTTTCCTTCCACTTCACTGTGTGTGCCTCCACAAATTTTATAGGGTCTAGTTTGTCTTTCCTTTGACTATGACATGCCTCTGAGATAAGATACACGCTTTCTCTGTCCTCAATACCCCCATCCAGCCTTGAAATGCAGTGTATTCCCTAATGACTTCCAGATTCGTAACACTGACTTGGACCAATGCCTAAAGTGAGCTGAACTGCAACCCCTGGTGTTAACATTCTCAACATTTCCACTTAGATGTCCAGCCGGCTCTTTTATAGTTACCATATTCAAAACCCTAAGAATATCCACAATCTTCAAAATCAGCTCCTCTCTTTCTCTGTCCCAGTTTAAGAAATAATATGGTATTCTTCATGTTCAACCAACTTCAGGCTTGACCTCAGCACTTCTGGCCCACATCACCCTAGTCACAGTTCTAGCACAGGTCAGTAACTAGAGAATTTAAGGTATAATTTTTGTTAGAAACATTATGGTATATTTCTATACTTTTACAAGGTACATTGAACTGTCTTCAAGTATGTTCTATTAGACTCACTTGCAGTCCTGTTATGGTATTTTCCTAAAGTACCTTCTTTACTTCCATTCTGTTGTTCTCAACAAGCTATAGTTTGCATACACATGAGAGTGATAGTTTCAAACCAGATGACAGCAATCTTTTCATGAAATTCCCAGCACTTTCTAACTGAGAGGAAAGTTCCAGGTGACACATGGTTTGCCGGTTCTCATTTCCCTCCACACTCTGTAGCCACCATACTCTGGTATAGTCACTCTGACTTCCATTTTGTTTCTCGTGTACACAGGATGCCCTGTGAACACAGATCACAAACATGAAATGTGCTCAAAAGTTAAATCATGCCCTTTCATTTTATAACACAGCTGAGCGTAAGCTGCCAATTTATGAATAAAGAGGCAATCGTTATATTATTCAAAACACCATGCTTTTCTTGACTAATAACAAGAGTTTACATTTTTTAATTTCTGAAAATTTTATTAAAATGAGCACTGTTCTTCCTAAGTGACCTTTTATTCACTTTGGAAAGGTTTTTCACTCAAGAAACAAAATATGGAAATGAACCCAAGCTTAACTAATATTAGTGCAACATAATCACATGCATGCCTGTATAAATAATGGATAATGTTATTGTAAATATTCTGCTCTTAACAAACACTATCAATTTCATTTGAATAAATGGTACATTCTAACAGGGTTTAAATTTTTCCTTGATTTAATGCTATTTAAACAACACTGAGTATGTCTTTCTTTCTTCAATTTTAAAACAACATTGCATGGATTATGTTTCCTTTCCTTTTGCTTCTACCATTTTATTTAGAAAAAAATATTAAACAGGAGCAGTAACTCAACAGTCCTTGAATATCATAGAATTATGCAAGATAAAATACATTCCATACATGTCCCTCTTCTAATATCCTGTGTCTTTTTTTTTTCACTGTGTGGCTTCCAGAGGCTACAAAAGATTGATGGCTATATCCACCACCCCCCAAAACTAAAACTGAAAAGTGTGTAAATGTTAGTCTTCAGTTGACTGTAAAAAGGATATATTACTTAATGGAGGCATGTAGAAATAAACAGTAGTAAGCAATAAATCTCAGATTAATTATAAGTATGCAATGAGGTGTGGAGCTGATATATATGCATTGAACTGTTTTCCTGAAGCATGATAATTATATGCTTTTCAGTACTAGACTGTAAATTTTAAGCATTTGTATGGAAGGGCATGATTTTCCTTTTATTAGCCAATGCAGAATGACACTGTTTTATTGCAAGCCTGTTAGATCTCTATCCTTTTGTCTTTTATTTATTGATTTTTCAAAGATCTATTTTGTATTTTGTTTCACAATCAGAAGTATACCTCAGAATGTTGAAATATTTGAAACTACTGAATAACAAATCTGTGAATTCATGATTATGTTCTAAATGATGCAGGAAATGTCATTTTATGTGGCAAAATCAATATGTATTTTGATTCATTAGGAAAGTACATAACGGCCATTTCTCACATCTCTTCAGACTCTTTTTTAGCAGTGTGCATTGTGATGCCTGGCCCGAAGCACTTCTATATTTAGTTCTAATGGAGCACTCTTAAATTGCTTATTTTGTGTTTACTAAAGTCGGCCTGTTTGTTACCATGGAAACTTCGACAAGTGCTCTAGCTAACTGTTTTATTAGATGAATTGAAGATACAGCTGAAACTGGACGTGCAGCATATCATTCTTGAAGCATGTTTTTTAAAGCATCTGCAAACTGTGGGCTACCGTTATATAAAATTTGACATTATATTAAGGTCTATTCTCTTTCAAATTTGGGAGGCTACAAGTATTTGGAAATCTAAATTATAATTAACACATTGGTATCTCTAAAGCATAAGAAGTATTGTTCAAAAGTAACTCAGTTCTGTAAAAATTAGAAGCCATTGAAATGACTTGACAAATAGTAAGTAGTTGTCCAGTCTCATCCCCGAAGCCCATTCATCCTCCATGTATAGCAGCTTCTTTTCTCAGCTCTGGTAGCAAGAACAATGATGCAGGACTCTGAAGGAAGAAAGGGGCTTTATCCACTGCTTCTTTTGCTTGCAACAAAATTTATATATGATGCCACTTGTGAATGTCAGCACCTTGAGGTTCTTATAGATGATGACACTCTTGGTTCAATCTTTATGCTATCTGCCCATCCCTTTCTCCCTAGTTTCCAGGTGTCCAGCATTTTCTCATGATTCACCTAAAATCTCTGGTCAACCTAACCTTCATACACTTCTTTTTACTTTGACATTGCTACATAATTCTCCTCAATATAATTTCAACTAATCTCTAAAAATAATGAGAATAATCGTGATACATGTTATCACCTGACAGATCAAGATTCTATTCTGAAGATTTTTTTTATTTTCAACTGACTACAAGTAAACCTACAGTTTGTGATATTTCTCTCACTTTGACTAAATAGAGCAAATATTCAGACAATAAGGATGTAAGGGGGCTGTTTGAAGGGTTACTAGGAGTCAACTTCAAGAAATCAGACAGAAGCAAGAGGTTTAAAGAAATTAAACATCTCAAAACTGTATGCCATAGATCATGGATGGCAAAGATTGTGTAGGTGGATCAACCTTGGTAGCTAACAACAACACAGAAAAAATTACTACAATAATATATGCAATTTCCCATTCCCTAATTTGGTTTTATTATAACCAAATAAAAGCATTATCTTTAGATGCTGAATATTTTTCTCATTTATTGCAACACATTTATTAGCCAGTAATTTATTGTGTCCAAGAAATTAAAGGGAAAAAGGGACAGAGCTTTTGTATTCCAAAATCATGATGCTATAAAATGAGCGTCGCTTCACTGTTTATACAATTCTGTTCCATATAAACACCAATTTAATGCAAATATATAGGACATGACTGGTAGTGTTTTCTAGAATCTTAAAAATATTTTCATATATTAGCTATTTAAAGTTATTGGTAAAAGTTAATGAGGTTTGATATTGTCTTTTTCTACAATGTAATAACTGGATTACACTGTATACTCTTTTGTGTGTGTGTGTGTGTGTGTGTATATATAATTTATTGCATAAAAGGAAAATTATTTTATTGACTATCAGAGGTTATTTCCACCAAATGTTATAGGAATGTATTTTAGTTTTATGTTACTGGTAGTTCATACAGAAGGTGTATTTCGATCTGACATCCGTTCCCTCTCCTTAGGCTCCACTTTTATTTGTAACACTCACATAATCCCAGTGAAGAACCAAGAAGGCGTGGCTATGATGTTCATCATTAACTTTGAGTACGTGACAGATGAAGACAGTGCTGCCTCCCCAGACACAGTCAACCCGATATTACCAGCCAGAACTGTAAACCGTAAGTAAAAGCTCACCTGCCCATAAAGTCATGGCATTCCGATGCTTCCGTAGTCATCAGTTCTTAAAATGTATTCACATAGGAAATATAAACGTTTTACACCGGAAAGATATAGCTGATATTACTCTTTGACGCTTTACAAAATTCATCATCCTCTTTGTAAGTCATATGTCTTGGGTATGGTGTGATGCAGTTTACCAAAGCCTTCTGCTTTTAAAGACAGGGTCACACTTTGTAGCTCTGGGTGGCCCCTGACTCAATGTGTAGATCAGGTTGGCCTCAAACTCATTGCATCTTCTCCCATAGTACTGAGATTAAAGGTGTGCTCACTATGCTGTTTATTTACCAATACTTTACTAAAAACACTTAAGTTGTTTCAAGCATTAGATATTAGAAATAATACTTCATATGAGGTACACAGAGAATTTGTATTGCTTCATAAACTATTAGCTTATTCGTTTAAAAGGTATATCAGCTTAAAATCATGGACCGATAAACCTATAAAAGGTTTTTTAAAAATATACTTCAGATAAATAACTTTACATTGGTTAGTAAAGTTATTATAACTATAATATTTATGGATAATATTTATATCCATAGCTGTATGGAAGGTAGTCCACACAGCTGTTTTGTTTAATACTTTTCCAGCTCTGTCTCACATACTTTAATTCATGACATAATGAATCTTTTTCTTTTTTGCTGTTGCATTTTAAAATAATTTTTAAGATTTATCTTAGTTGTATCATTTCATACTGTTTAACGTTCACTTTTTGAGACTCTTTGGGAAGTTGTACTTCCTTTTTATTTTATTACAGCCCTACTGAGAATGTATGCTTCCTGATAGAATCGATTGCTTTCTCTTGGACTGACATATTCTGTGTTGATCTACTAACATTAATTGTGTTCATGTTTGGTTGTCTCCATCTACATACATTTATTTTTTATATTTGGTGACATTTTGACTTTTCTAATAGTTGTTTTTATAAAATAGTTAATTAGAGGCCACATATATGCAATTCTATAGTTTCTTGAATTTACAGATTTGGTTCTGATCCTTAATTTTTTCTTCATCATGGATTCTGTACTTCAAGCAAGAAGACAATTAACTCAAAGGCCCTTTTATGCCCTTCTGACCATACAATTTTAGTTAATAATACATTTTTGAGCTTGTCATTGTGTTCCTAAATATCTTTAGTAGTTTACTACTTGACTTATTAGTTTTGATTATATCATTAGACACCTACAGTTGGACAACAAGTCATGCAAGCTTAGTCTGTCTTACATTTTTTTTATCCCTGCCCAATGCCCTTTCTTTTATGATGTTACTTTCTAGTTTGTCATCTATGGGACATTTTTAAATTTCTTATTTTTGTTTTCATCTTAAATTTCTTTTTTTCCTTGTCATATATATTTTCTTTTTTATTGGTTATTTTATTTATTTACATTTCAGATGTTGTCCCTCTTCCCAGTTTCCCCCCAGTTTCCCCTCCATAACCACCCATCCTATCCCCCTCCTCTTTGCTTCAATGAGGGTGCTCCCTTATCCACCCACCCACTCTGGCATCACCTCTCTAGGGTCCCCCTATGCTGGGGCATCAAGCTACCACAGGACCAAGGGCCTCCCTACCCACTGATGGCCTCCCCACCCACTGATAAAGCCATCCTCTGCTATATATGTAGCTACAGCCATGGATTCCTCCATGTGTACTCTTTGGTTGGTGGTTTAGTTACTGGGAGATGTGGGGTTCTGTCTGGTTAGTTGATATTGTTGCTCTTCCTATGGGGTTGCAATCTTCTTCAGCTCCTTCAGTTCTTCCCCAACTCTTCCATTGGGGTCCCTGGGCTCAGTCCGATGGTTGGCTATGAGTAATGCATCTGTATTAGTTAGGTGATGGCAGAGTCTCTCAGGGAACAGCCATACCAGGCTCGTGCTAGGAAGAGCTTTTTGACATCAGCAATAGTGTCAGGGTTTGGTGTCTACAGATGAGATGGATCCCTACCCTCATAGAAACAAAGGGGCGGAGGGGTGGGCGGTCTCTATTTCTAATAAATTATAATCAATATTCACACAATCTTCCTCAGTTTTCCCATAACTTACTAAATAAAACTTATTCTTGAGAAGTGTTTTCAGAACACATTTTTCTTACAAAAACATTTAATTGGGGCCAGCTTACAGGTTCAGAGTTCAGTCCATTATCATCATGTTGGGAACATGGCAACATCTAGGCAGGCATGGTGCAGGAGGAGCTGAGAGTTCTACATCTTCATCTGAAGGCTGCTAGAGGAATACTGGTTTCCAGACAGCTAGGATGAGGGCATGAATGCCCATGCCCACAATGACACACTTTTTTATTTAGCAGGGTAGTAGTTTGAATGGGAAATGTTCTCCAAAGCCTTGGGCATTTATATATTAAGTCACTTGTTGGTAGTGCTTTTGGGTAAGTTTAGGGGTATGGCTATGCTGGAGTAAGTACGTTTTTGGAAATAAGCTATGAGAATTTAAAGACTCAGGTCATTTCTAGATAACTCTCTCTACTTTGTGCTTGTGGTTCAATATTTGAGCTTATTGCTCTAGCTGCCATGCCTGTTTCTTCCCCTCCATGATGAACTGTTATCCCTCTAGTACCATGAGCCTGAATAATCCTTTACTCCTATAAATTGCCTTGGTCATGGTATTTTATCATAACAATAAAAGAGTGACAAGTAAAGACACTACTCTTCTGTAGCCCCGATGCTTGAAGGACAGCATTGGTAGATATTACCAATTTGGGTAGTGCCTTGCATTTGGATTGTCCTGTGCCCCCAGTGGTCTATTTATTCTTTTCTTCCTTTAAGTGTTGCTGACAAGGAGTCAATGCCAACCTCCTTGACTGCAGTAGTGGTTTGGGGTCTGTGGTCTTATATAATTAGCCACCTGGCTGTTTCATCACACATTTCCTATTTCTTCTCCTATATGGACCTTCCTTTGCAAGGGTCCTCTTCAGAGTGCACCATTCTAAGATGTGTGCCACCATTTTTCCCACATAGACTCTCTGTGGTTCTGTTCTCTGTGTTGCCCTGTGCTCTGCTCAGAAAATTCTACTTCTCTTTTCCTAGGTGATCATTTCTAGAGGCACATGAACATTGAAGTATAAAGAGATCCCTGTAACAATGTTGTACCCATGCTTTATGGGTACATTGATTTGACCTCTTCCTTATTGATTTTTATGGTTGAGAGAGGATTAATACGAAAATTTGGACTTTATATATCTTATATTGTCTAAGGCATGCTGAAAGACATCACAGAATGTTAATGATAGAGATTTTAGAAGTCTATATGTTTTATGTGCATTAAATAAAAACATATATAAAATAAAACCATGCTCCCAGAAGCCTGTGCTGAAAGTCATGCCCAAACCTAGAACAGGGTGTATATATAAGTATAAAGACCAGAGGTTGACATTAGTAATTTTTTCCATGACTCTCTATCCTAATTTTAAGATCAGGCCTACCCCTGGACCTAGGCCTTATTACTGTTAGCAAGCTCCAAGAACTTTTGTTTCTCCCTCCTCAGTGTTCAGATTACAAGCCTGCAAAGATGCAGCCAGCTTCGAATTTATTTATGCTTTATCATTTCTCTCTGTGTGTATGTGTGTATATGTGGTGTGATTATTCATGTATGTTTATAGGCATATGGGTGGGTAGGTATATGTGCACATGTTTATGAACAATGTGGGGTCCTGAAGTTGGCATCATGTGTCTTCTCCAATCACTTTTTACTTAGTGAATTAGGGTCTCTCAATGAACTTCAAATTCACCGATTCTGGCTTGACTAGGTATGCTGGCTCAAGTGATCTGTCTTTGTCTCTTGAGTACTGAGACTACAGTGGCTACCATGCCTACCTGTTTCTCACAGAGCCTCTGGAGATCAGAATTTAGGTCTTCAAGATTACACAACAAGACTTTATTCATAAAGCTGTTTCCCTAGCTCTCCATCTAGATTTTTCACATGAGTTCTTGGGAGTAGACTTCGAGCACTCATTAATTCATTCGTGTGTGTGTGTGTGTGTGTGTGTATGTGTGTGTGTGTGTGTGTAATTCACTGAAATAGCCATCATCCTAAGTCCACTTGCAAACTCTTGACATTATAATTTAGCACTGTTATCTACAAAGTTCAAGTTTGACAATTACATGTTGAATTGTTTTTAATTTCATATGCACATATGTGCTCTCTCTCACACACACATACACACACAGAAAGAGAGAGAGAGAGAGAGAGATGCATGCACACATGCACACACATCACTACCACCACCACCAAAAAGCAAACAAACAAAGCATAATGCCTTATGACATGTTTTGTTTCATATGGGGTTTTATTCCTTGCTATCCTGGGAGCATGATGCTTGTGGTCCCTGAGTCATAGCATATTCTTCCCTCTAAGTATAAACCTAAGCTTAATACTAAATCAAACAATTAAACATTTATCATAGTATCAAATTATTTCCTTTGCCAAGTCTAAATAGAAGTATAAATTTAATTTTCCCTTAAAGCAAAGAAGAAACAAATATATTAATGTAATATAATACCAATATCCTGAATTTTTACCCTGAAAAATACCACATTCAAGAAATTTTCTGGAAAAATCATTTATCCATCAATTTTCCAAAATATATGTTTTGAAACAAATTAAGCTACAATAAAAAGAAAACTCTATCCCAAAATTGTGCCTTTAAGGTGATATCCACTTCAACTTATATTCTCTACTTATCCACTACCAAATTCAGTCACTATCGAATGGTCTATGACAGTAAACTTCAGTGTTACCCACCTCAATTTGCCATGAGTATCTGTATTTGGGAATATCCATGAACATTAGGTTGCCTACATAGGGAATGAATACCTACTTTATTTTTTAACCATCTTCTCAAATACTTCATTTTACCAAGGAAATAGTGTCTGGTATGACTTTCATCTGAATGGAAGTAACAAATAGGGGGCACACCCACAGGGTAACAGAGGGTAGGATTTAGAAAAAATGCATTCATTTAAAACTGAAATACAAATGATGAATTGACACCTTGGTTTTTTGAGGGAGAGCATTATTTTATTTATTTACATTTCAAATGTGTTTCCCCTTCCTAGATTCCCCTCCCCAAAACCACTATCCCATTCCCCCTCCCCCATGCCTCAATGAGGGTGCTCCCCCACCCACTCCTGCCTCACCACCCTAGCATCTCCCTATGCTGGGGCAAGGAGCCTCCATAGGACCAAGCCACACACCCCCATTGATGCTAGATAAGGCCATCCTCTGCTACATATGCAGCTGGAACCATAAGTCTCTCCATGTATACTCTTTGGTTGGTAGTTTAGTCTCTGGGAGCTCTCGGTGGTATGGTTAGTTGATATTGTTGTTCTTCCTATGGGGTTACAATCCCCTTCAGCTCCTTCAGTCCTTCCCCTAGCTTTCCCATTGGGATCCCCATGCTCAGCCTGATGGTTGGCTGTGAGCTTCTGCATCTGTATTGGTCAGGCTCTGGTAGAGCCTCTCAGGGGACAGCTATACCAGGTTCCTGTCAGCAAATGCTTCTTGGCATCAACAAGTATCTGGGTTTGGTGTCTGTAGATAGGATGGATCCCTAGGCCTTTCCTTCAGTCTCTGCTCCAACTTTTGTCCTTGCATTTCCTTTAGACAGGAATCATTCTGGGTTAAAATTTTTGAAATGAGTGGGTGGCCCTATCCTTCAGTCAGGGGTCATGCCTTTCAACTTAATATGGTCTCTACAGGTTCTCTCTCCCTTTGTTGGGTATTTCAGCAAACATCATCCCCATTGGGTCATGGGACCCTCTTGATTCCTGGCATTTGCAACCTTCTAGATACCTTGGTTTCTTAACTAGAAATAATTCTACATAACAGCTCCAAGAATACAAACCTCATTTATGGCATTTTATGTTCAGTTAGACTGGCATCTCATGGGAACGTCCTGCCAAGGCCAGTAGAGAGTCTGCTCCTTATCTTGTGACTATGTGTGGTTCCCATATTGTAGCACTGTCATGCACACAGGAAATCACTGGAGAGAATAAATGATATGCAGATACAGTTGTTTCTATGGCTTTTCAAAGTCTGATTATTTACAGCCAGTGTACTGGTTTCATTCACACCCTTTGTCATTTTGTCCTTCATTTCCTTTAATGTTGTGTCAGATTTTGATGAATTGATTGTTAAATCAAGCAGAAAAGTTCAAAAGACCAAAATTTTGCTTGATAGCATTGCATATTATGTCTCAGCCCTGACAAACCCTAATGATTTATTTCTTTGAGAGTAAAATTTTACTGTCAGTACAAAATAATGGCTTTGGCTCTTTCAAACATATTTTGATAGAGAGTCAGAAAAGGAGGGAAGGGAGCCATGGAAGAAGTGGGGAAGTGTGGGAGAAAGGAAATAAAGAATGAAGGAAGGAATGAAGGAAAAAACAATGGAAGGAATGAAGGAAGGGAAGAAGAGGAGATTTGGATACTTCCCTGCTTGATTTAAGAAGCAGATCTCTTTGGAAAAATACATGTTATTACAGGGAGCCCACTAAAGATGTCTACTCAAGCACAGTTTATAGCCAATTAAAACTCTTCATTCAGTAAGGTGGGACTTAAGTGTAACCTGAGCATTTAGGACAAGGAACTTTAAAGGTAAAAGCCACATTCTGGTATCTTCCCTTGCATCTGCCAGAGGAGGTTTTATGCAAGCAAACAGTTTAACAGAAGCTAAGATAAACAGCTAGAAGATAACATTTGCACAAGTAGACAGTTTAATAGAAGCCAAGATAAATTAGCTAGAGCATCTTGACTTTGGGTTCCTAGAATAGAACTGGATAATTTTCCTTGGAACTTTACATCAAGAAGATCAAATTCTAGTTAAACCTGAAAAAAAACCTCAACAAGAATCTGAGTAGAACCTCTATACTTCTTGACCTAATACAATGTTAACTCCCAAAATAGTGAGATTGTTAGTTTGAAGCCTACAATCCAATTGCCAACATGTGGGTCAATCAAACTGGCCAAAAGGTATAGTTACACTGACATATATGATAAGTACAGCAAAACACATTTAAAGCTCATATTTTCCTTTTGTCATTGCTTAATTTCTTATGAAAATGTGATACATATGATTATGAAAGAAAGAATGAAGGAGGAGAAGAGAAAAGGAGAAAATTCTCCATTTACTGTTCATTAAAGACACATGTTTCTGTAAATTATTTGTCTTCTTGTTTTTTTGTTTTTTGTTTTTTCTTTTTTTTTTCGAGACAGGGTTTCTCTGTGTAGCCCTGGCTGTCCTGTAGACCAGGCTGGCCTCAAACTCAGAAATCCACCTGCCTCTGCCTCCTGAGTGCTGGGATTAAAGGTGTGTGCCACCACTGCCTGGCATATTTGTCTTCTTAAAAGTGACATATATGCATATTTTATTAAATTGTAATTAGTAAGAGAAAGAAGCAAAGTTATCTGTACAATAGAAAAGAGAGTTTATAAAAAAGGAGACTTCTGTGTGGACTGGAGTAATAAACATTCTCAGGAAAAAATACTAACTTTAGATTCTGGAGTCCCAACATATGAAAAGTAAGCATATCTCTAGAATAAGTAAATTTTCACAATATTATCCATGAATGATACAGGATCGGACACAAATAAATGATTCATGTCTGCCAATGAAACATGTGGATAAAGAGGTTCTTTTATTAGTGAGTATACCTATCAAATTAGCAAATATACAATGGATCCATTTAATGAATCCATTAAATTCATTAAATTTAATGAATTTATGAATTTATGAAGTATTATTATTTAGTGAATAATAATAAAAGACAAATTAATTTTTTTCTTTTATGTATTGTATGTAAAATATTCTTTAAAAATTGAAATGATTTAGTCTGCTAAAACTTTCTTGAGAAGATTCAGAAAACTAAAATTGAATAAAATTCTTGATTATGATAGTTTTCCTCAATTTTCAACTTGATGTGATCTAGAATCTACTAGAAGATAGGACTTTAGCATGTGTGGAGCATGCTACCCCTGTATTATCTATTTTAGATTAATTAAAGTGAAAATACCTGTTCACTGTGGGTGTTGACATCATCCCCTGGGATAAGATCTGGACTGACTACCTAAATGGAGAAAATGAGCTGACCCCATGCACTCATTGTTGTCTGCTTTCTGATTATACATGACTTCCCACCATTCAAAACTTCACCCTTGAAAAGTAAACCAGAATAAATCATTTCATTCTTCACTAACTTTGATCAGGGTATTCTGTCACAGCAACAGGAAAATAAAATAATATAATATCTAAATAAAAATGAATATATTTTTATCTTGTTTGATCAGCTCTAAAAGTTTCTCTAATGTTTATCTTACCAGGCAAATCTCAAACCTTTTCACTCCTTCATCAATGTAATACTGAGTCTATCTTTAAATCTATGCCATAATTTGGGTATATTTTCTAAGAAACTACAAACTCCAGTTAAGTTTTCTTTAATTTTAGAAAAATTATCTTATCAAGATATTAATTGACTACATATCTCAAAACTCTATTTGAGATGCTTTTTTTTCTTTTCTGATTTTCTCCCATTTCCAACCTTCTCTATAGTCCTTATGACTCTGACCTCAAATCCATTCCTATATTGCACCACAGAAAACTGTTCTTCTTGTTCCCACAGCAGAGGTGAAGGAAGCCACTGAGTAGAAATTCCTCAGCAACAACAGGCCACCTCTGGCTGACAAATCCTAAGTGAAACTTACACAATCCCCTAAGGATCTGTACTATCCTGCTCCTTCAGAACCATCTTCCCCGGTGTCTCCCTCCCATGCCAATGTTTTCTCCTGGCTCCTTCCTCTGTTGCTCATACTCAAGCCGCTGAGAATAAATAGCCCACATTTCAACAGACACATTTTGTTTATATCACATCATGGTTTTTTTTAAAGTTTTAATTAGTTGAATTTGTTGCCAACATTTAAAAATTGGATATTGCACATTAAAATTAGGATATCTGGCTGTCTCTCTTTTGAGTCTCTAGCTACATGCCCCAAATGTTCCTTATAAGCCAGCACAGAATACTAGCCATCCTTTTGACAGGACCCATGCTATTCTAGTCACTGTGCTCAGGCACACATTTTCTTAAGTTTCATATATACTTGGGTTTTCTTGATTTCCATTATTTGCCTCTTGCTGTAGGTGTTTAAGCCACACATGTACCACTGTTTCTACCTTTCCCTTCATTCCATAGAGCAGCATAGCTGAGCTCTCTATATTTCCTCTCTAGATGGTCCTTTACATAGGTGAGTTAGATTTCCTTCTTGTCTTTCTTTTTACTTCGAGACAACCATACTCACTTCATCTTTAAAGTGAACAGTTGTTTCAGCAGCAAATGCTCATTCCCTTGATGTCCTTAGATGACCCTTGTGAAAGGGTCACTCAACCTCTCAAAAGGGTCACAGACCACAGATTGAGAACCACTGTCTTAGAGTTTCATATATCCAATTGCCATTGGGTATGTTCTTTGGAATGTTTTGGTAGTTCTGAAGTTTTACCCTTTTAAGTCAGATATGTCTTAACATCTCTTGTCTCTCTCACTCAGAAATCTTTGATTATCACAGGTGTTGTCATTAACTAATCACCCAAGCTTTTCCTTCCATGGAATCCTCTTTTCTCCCATCAAAAGGGTGGACCAAATACATTTCTGTCAATCAATCTCTCTCTCTCTCTCTCTCTCTCTCTCTCTCTCTCTCTCTCTCATCCCATTACAATCACTCTACTCAGAGCTCTAGCCCACCTTATTTGAGCGAGTGTAATAATTTTATTATTGTAATTCCTTCTTCCAGCTTCTTTTCTCCAATAATACATGAAACACTGATGCACACAGATTACAGTAGTCTGCTGTTTCTCTCCTTTATGATATCTTTTTGTTGCCTAAAACATCAAACTCCTTACCATATGTATGCAATACAAGGACCTAATCAGAGTAGCCTCCATGATTTCATTAGCTTCATCTTCTATGGCTTCTTACATTTCATAGAGTTTAACTGACATAGCCTTTTGTCATGTGTTTTCTAGTAGGATGTTGTGATTTTTGTAATATATCTACTTCAAAAGACTGTTTCCAGTGGAAATCCCACCTCATTCAAGCAGATCTATATGGTCTTGCTCCTGTGGGAACATTATATTTCACATTTTTGTCTACTGTCATAATGGGAACATCTGTTTGCCAAGTAGGCCATAATAAAAAATTAATCTTACTATCCTAATTTTAAAAAAAATATATACTAAGATATATGTTTGTCTCAACAGCTACATTATCTCCTCAAGTTTGTGGCTGTTTTCTGACCCCAAGCAAGTAAGAAACAGAGAAATGCTCCATGTATTTCACTTGCAGAAAGGTTCCCACTATGCTTTTACTAGTCTCCACTGGAGCTGAAAGTCATTCTTTAATTCAGTGATGAGAAGCGGCAATTTTGATACAGAATTCCCTAACCAGCACATATTACTAAAGAAACCATCTGTTATTCAGTGGAATTCAATTAAAGGTTTTACAATGGAACTAATGTTTATTTTCATCTTTCCTTTGAAAGTCTCTTCTTTAACGATTACATTTAATAAAGAAAAAAAGGAACCATGACATTGTTGCAAAAACAAATAGAGAAGTTTAATTAAATTTTTTGCCATAGTCTCCCTATTATATAGACAAACCCATGTATCTAAGATCAATGGAAGTCTTGTGAGTGAATAAAAATGTACTTTGTTGATCAACACTCAGGTCAGCGAAAGCATACCCTCATAGGGGCTCCTTGTGAGTATCCTATGGAATGTTTTGTTACCTAGCAACATGAAAATCAGGGACAGTCTATAGTCATACAACTTTTGGGAAACTGGACTATTTCTCATTCATGTTTTGAACACTCTATTTAGAGCCCACATCATCATGATGGCTGTATGATCATCCAGAATCAATATAAATTAAGATGTTATCACTTCCAGGAGACCTGAACTGATTCTTTAACTTGGCATTTGGAGAGAGGGATATGTATATACCGGAGAGACCCAAAATAACAGAATGGTAAAATCATGCTCTTATTGATTTAGTGGTTATTTTAAGCACATGAAGATCTAATTAAAGCATATGCAATGATGGCGTGTTCCCTTCATTCCCTGTGTCTCCTTACTGAATGAGTTTAACCTTGAGTGGTTAAAAGCAGATCTCATTACCCTGTCTTCTTACTTATCTCCCTTGTCCAAATCTGTTTACTGTCCCCATCATGCTGTCATGATGATATGGCCAGACTGGAAACAGGGCTTCACAGACATCAGCAGCAATGTTACCATGTTCAGAGAGGAGTGTGCTGCTGCCACTGCCGCTGCTGCTACTGTGACTGTTCCCATGCCTTGCAGCAGCCCAAGCTGCCCCCTGACCTTCACAATGCATACTGAGACTCACATTACCACAAGACCCCAATTTGTCCACGACTCACAGTTCTTTCCTTTGTAAGATCGTGGGGGTTTTGTTTGTTTGTCTTTCTTTGTTTTTTCCTAGTGTCACCTGTATTTATTAATCACATCCACTCCTTTAAAGGATCCCATTTTTCACTTCAGCTTTACTGTCTGCCAGTGGACTCTAAGGTCTTGGAAAATGTTTTGTTTTGTTTGTTTTGTTTTGCTTTGCTTTAATAATTAGTACCAAAACTGCACTGATTATACTGGTCCATTTATCATTCATTATTCAAGATAGCTAGTTGATTAGTACTGAGTACATATTGAAAATTATTTTTTCCCAATTTAACTGTTAGCGAAAGCCTTCCTTGTCAATATTCTGGCTTGTTCTCACATCTCCACAATGACATAATATACCCTGCCTTTGTTAGCAGTAGGAAAAACTCATCTCCTCTCAAGGTGCTTCTATCATAGGTCTCTCCATAAAAAGAAAAAGCTGATTGATGTGTCCATCATTTTCTGTTTCTCCCATCAAATTTGATCTTTTACTGCATTTGCCTGGATTAAATTCATGTCCCTCCATGTATCCATGCTTAT
>JADRCH010000029.1:13727003-13850028 GCA_019843965.1 Rhynchomys soricoides
GCATTTGCCTGGATTAAATTCATGTCCCTCCATGTATCCATGCTTATTGAGTTAGAGAATTGTTCACACTGATTTCCAGGCTTTCAGTACAGTATGAATACCCTGAATTTACAAAAACCCATTCATTTCTTACATTCAATAATTGATAATAGGATTCATTTATGACAACTTTTTTTTTTTTAGGACAAAATGTAGGCTCTTTTTCTCCCTCTTTGCACTGAACACTTTGCTCTTGGTTGTGATAGCAAAAATGCTAAAAGTAATGAACTTTCACACATACCAAACAGCTCCTCAGGAGGTCTGACTATCCTGTTCGTTGGCAGGAATGGGCTTACACTGGGTTATGACCTTTCCCATGGGGTGGTTACAGTCAGGTACTGGTTGATGCAGACACAGAAATGAGCAGCAAAGAGTTTAAGATCACACTGTAACCCTGAAGCCTTGAGTCTTAGGGCAGTATATGGAGGTCAGGGGAAGTTTTAAAAGAATTAAGGCCTGAGAACAATATACCAAAGGCAGCAATTTTAGGTTGTAGCCCAAGCCCCACCTCCAACTCCTCCCTCAAGGTTCAGCTGAAGCTTTAGGTCCATTTAGACAACTGACTTTAGCTCTTCCCATCCCTTAGCTCCGAATATTCTCCTGAAAACATTTAGACAATCTGTTCTCTCTCTCTCTCTCTCTCTCTCTCTCTCTCTCCGTCCCTCCCTCCCTCCCTCCCTCCCTTCCTAACTTCCTTCTTTCTTTTCTTCTTTCTGTTTGTTTATTTCTTGGTTTTGAGACAGGGTTTCTCTATGTAGCCCCAATTTCTTGGAACTCACTTTATAGACGAGGCTGGCCTCAAACTCACAGCGATTCACCTATCTCCAGAGTGCTAGGATTAAAGGCTTACTCCACCACTGACCAGCAACAGTCTGTTTTCAATGATGCAATCTAACCCACCACACTCCTTCACTAAGGGAAGTCTATACTGACGTTCTTCTCTATTTCTCTCTGCCCCATTTCCCTTCCCATCCTCAAAATCCTCACCACACCTCAGGATGCACAACCATTTACACTTAAGAATATCTCCTTTGGTCCTTAGCCCAACTGGTAACAACCAAGCAAGAGGTCCACACTTTTAAGCAAAATACTGGCTTTTTGTTGTAAAATTATTAGATTTTCAATGTAGTAAAAATTTGTAAAATGATAATAAATGGAATGAAGGAAACAAGAACTTGCCATTGCAAGAAAAATCGATGATTATATCCAGGTGGACTCAACCAGGCAGTGGGTCTGAGATCCCCCAATACATATAGAGCAGAAGCCTGCCTGGTCTGGCCTCAGTGAGAGAAGAGGCACCTAACCACCAAAAGACTTGAGGTTCCAGGGAGTGTCGAGGCCTAGTGGGGTGGAGGGCAGGGGTGGGGACATCCTCTTAGAGATGGGAGAGGAGGAATGGGATGAGGAACTGTCCGAGGGTGGACCAGGAGAGGTACAACAACAGGTCTGTTAAAAAAAAAAAAAAAGATTAAAGATAACTTTTAAAAAGCTAGGTGGACAGTTTTGTAAGAATATTCATTTTCCCCAAGAACTAATGTTATCAATCTTCATTGCCACCAACACCACTTGTTGCTTAAATTATGTATTTAAACTAAATTACATCCATGGGAGCAGTTTATCAGTGTTTTTCTTTATTTCTGACAATGTATGAGTTGTGAAAAATACTGAGTTTTTCCTTATTTCAGGTTTACTATTTTGGTAGACATGAGAGTAAATAGAATCTAATTATTCAAGTAAAAACGTAAGTTTAATATAATCTGAAGACTTAACGGGATGTTTTGCAGAGTTAAAAGCCACAACAGTTACACTTATCTGTGTTTTATATTCAATCCCTTAAGGAAGTACAGTGGAACACAAATTTCTCAATGTGCATTCTTTCCACATGAACTACATGGAGACAACTAAATCTGTAATGCAATACAACATGGTCATATTAACCTAGTGATGCAGAAAAGACCATCTGTACCACCTTGGATGTGACTAAAATGCAGCAGCAAAATAAATGCCTGTGCAATCATGAATTTAAGAAAGCGACTGGGTGTTCTTTAGAAGGAGAGAGTAATGTAATGGATGAAAACTGAGTAAAAGTAGGCATTGAACTTGGGTGCATTGAAATAAAACTTGAAAAACTGATTTGTAGATGTAACTCAATATCACATGCATTAAAAACTAATCAAATGATTTTGATGCAGCTCACTGATTTTTAACTTGAAAGTTTTTGTGAGCATATAAAAATCTGTTAGTAGAAATATGTGAAAATGCTTTCGGGGCTGGAGAGATGGCTCAGCGGTTAAGAGCACTGACTGCTCTTCTGAAGGTCCTGAGTTCAAGTCCCAGCAACCACATGGTGGCTCACAACCATCTGTAATGGAATCTGATGCCCTCTTCTGGTGTGTCTGAAGACAGCTACAGCATACTTACATATAAAAAAAGAATAAATCTTTTTTTAAAAAAAGAAATATGTAATAATGCTTTCAAACCCCTTATAGTCTTCCACCCATATTTAATCTTATCTGTGCAGATTGCTTGCACTCATCTTTTTATATTAATCAACAATATAATGTTCGATACACTTACGTTATGACATAATATTTTACCAGGAAAATAAATCCTAGTTCAATTATTTTTAGCATTGCTAACTACTAGAGTACAAATGAAAAGTTGACATAATAAATTTGTCTGCTTAATTCTGAATTGTTCTCCAGCAAGTATTTTATCTATACTCTCTAGATGATGGAGGGCATCAGAACTCTACTGTGTAATCTTAACAATCAAAATAGAAGCAATTTAAACCATGTCTAAAAGGGTGAAATTGATAATAAGATTTGGTCAGGTAGACAGGGCATAGTATAGAGTTCCTATGATTTGTTTAGTTCTACTCAATTATAAAGTACATAAGAGTCAACACAGTTCCAGGACGCTAAGATTACACAACTATAATGACCAGAGTAATTATATACTCTAATCCAAACTAAATACATTATCAGCTCAGTTTATTATGTGTTTGTACAACTCTATTTGCCATACTCAGGCATTTTGTCAAAACTGAGACAAAATAAACAAGGTCTTTCTTACATAGGGGTAGAAAAACGTTAACTGAGAAATCACTATGTGTAATATTATCTCATGTGGTGAAAACTGTGAAGAGATGTCAACCTGGTTCAGAGGGAAGGAAAATCCTCTCTAAGGAAGCTAATCTGGGCTCTACCTAAAAGATGAAGTAGGCAGAAGGAGGAGATCTTACAGAAAGGAACCCTGAATCTGAAAGAAGCACAGGCCTTCAGAGGAGTTAAAAAGTCATCATGGCTGGATTCTGGGGGGCAAGAGGAGAACTGAAGAGTAGGGTAGAGATTATATGCATTTACTAAGTAAGAAATTATGGACAGAAATGAGAATAGTCTACTTCATCCAATGTGAATGTTTTAAAATAGAAAGCTCATTGTCTTTAGACAATGGTCAGCACTGCCTGTAATGTAAAAGTGACCACCATCTTATGGCAAGAAATCAATTCAACCATTCATTAGAATGAAGAAAAGCAGTAAGACAGAAAAAAATGTAAATGTCAAAAAGGATGATAAGAAGTGAAGTGAATACAGTCGGGAGGTTATTATTGTGGGTTGTAGAAGATGAAAGGGGTATCAGAAAATGGTATTGAGAATAACCCTTGAGTCTCAGACATATCCAACTAGGTAGACTGCAATGTCATTTCCTCTGAAAACTGGCTGAGTTTGAAGGTCTATATCAGGAGATTGGAATCTGTACTAAGAATCTGGGGTAACTTTCAATTCTCTAAGAGGGAATATTGCCACCATTAGATAGGCAGGTTTAGTATTCAGAGTAGAAATCTGGACTGGAGATTACAGAAATTGGATTAAGAAGGGGATTTAAAATATGTGGATGGATAACACCACTCACTAAGTATGTTTTCAACATGGAGGAAAGCTCCTGAGTGTGGAGTGGTATTTTCTTGTGTCTTAGCACCACCTTCATTGAGAAGTTCACGCAATGTAAGACCAAAATGTCTGTGGTGACTGGTTTCTATGATTTTTTAAAGAAGAAAACAAGGTAGAAAATACTGTTCTCTACAGACATGAGCTAAATACCCAGAATGACAGTGAACACCTCTGCAGACCCAGACTCCTCCACTAGCATTACAAGTTTCAAATTGGGGATTTTCTTGGAAACAGATTACTGTCTAGGTGCTCTCAGCTTTTTGTTTTCTTTGAGGACGGAAGTCTACTTGTTTTATTACCTTTTAATTTCTATTTTAAAAGACACCCTCAGGGCAACAGTAGATGCAAATAAAACGGATACAGATGCAGTGCACTTTGTTTGCTTTCAACCTCCTCACTGAGTAAATCCACAGTACAAATTCAGATTGCATTTTTTCATGTTTTCCTCTGCTGTCATCCAATTTATATAAACAAATAAATTCTTGTTTTTTATTGAAAATAATATCATAAGTATATGAAGTCAAAACATACATTATTCTTAAGCGTATATTTGAACAACTTTTAATTAAAACATGCAATTTTCTAGTGTCTTAACCATCTCATAATACAGTATAAAATGCTATAGTTTTTTCAACCAATCTCTTTTTAATGAAAATTCAGTTGTTTTCTGTTTCTGTGTCTTTGAGTCTTAAATATGAGTTGGTGTGTCAAGTGAAATTAGATAACTTCCCAAAAGGGCTGAAGGAATTTGCAATCCCACCAAGAAGCCCCACAGTAGTTAAGATAAATTTTGTGCTCCCTACCTTCCTCATTTCCTGCTAAATTGAAGGGAGAAAAGATAAATTTGTCTATTTTAATTTACAGATCTAGTGTGTTTATTTAGCTAATATTTTAATACTGGATTTTTAAATTTCTATTCATTTAGCTATTATTTAAATTAATTATACTTAATTGCATTTAAATTAATTACAATTAAATTTAAAGAATATTCACTCAAATGTTTATATTTAGATAGTTTTCAGTGCATTATTCACTCTGATTATAAGTGCACCCTCGTACATCACATTGTTTTGGAACAACAAATGTGGCAAATAATAAGTAAACAAATGAACACAAAAATAAATTCTTACCTTTACATCTCTTCGGCAGCCTATAATTTTTCAAGCCTTCTAGGTGGATTGAGAAACCTTTGGTATATAATCTATCTCCCTTTTTCCTACCCAAACTGAACTTACAAAACTATTAGAGACAAAATACTATTTGGTTATAATACTATTAAATTACAATTGCAGTTACAGTGCTGTTAACTAAAATGCTACTAATGATACCTTCAAGTGTGTCAAGCTCACTTCAAACTCATGTCTCTCTCTACTACGATCCCATATGCACCCATTCATTCCCCTGTCTAACCCTTGATATAAGATGTTGGCTCTATTTCTATATGTAAATTGTGGGTACTTACTGAATGCATATTTTTAATCTATAAAAACTAAAGGTTCTGCGTCTTGTCATATAAATTATGTTTTCATGTCATTGGGTGTTTTGTAATTATCAAAAGCAAAGTGTGTGTGTGTGTGTGTGTGTGTGTGTGTGTGTATTATATAAAAGTGTTAGAGATTTTTTTAAAAATATTTCTTATTAAAGGAGAATTAATTAACATAGATTAACAGTTATTTTATATGGCATTTGAATGTGAGTCAATTATGTTTATTATTTTCAAAGTATATATTCATAGTGTGAGAATACTCTTTTCTGTCTTCCTTTGTAGGGAAACTTTTTGGATTCAAATTTCCTGGTCTGAGAGTTCTAACATACAGAAAGCAGTCCTTGCCACAGGAAGACCCGGATGTGGTAGTCATTGATTCTTCTAAACACAGTGATGACTCTGTGGCCATGAAGCACTTTAAGTCTCCCACGAAAGAAAGTTGCAGTCCCTCTGAAGCAGATGATACGAAAGCTTTGATACAGCCTAGCCAGTGTTCTCCCTTAGTGAACATTTCAGGACCTCTGGACCATTCCTCTCCCAAAAGGCAATGGGACCGCCTCTACCCTGACATGCTACAGTCAAGTTCCCAACTAACACACTCCAGGTCAAGGGAGAGCCTCTGTAGCATACGGAGGGCATCTTCAGTTCATGATATAGAAGGGTTCAGTGTCCACCCCAAGAACATATTTAGAGATCGACATGCCAGTGAAGGTATGTAACACGGAAAGATTGTTAATTGGGTACTGGAAGTTTATTTTTACCTTACTTCAAAACTGAATGATAATCTGTTTCTTCACAGAATAAATGTGATTAAAGCTGTTAAAACCATGAGTCTTGCATTAAGATTTTTTTTTCTCATTTCCTCTTTGAACCCTAGTGAGTAATTTGGTTTCTTCTGGCTTCTTTATCAGTGTTTCTGAAACACTGTAACCATTATCAGCCTGCTTCCTGGTGTGGTAATTAATTAATCCCTAATTTAAGATATGATTAGGTGATAAATTCTATCATCTTAAGCATAATTAATTTTCTTGGGTTTAGCCAATAATCACACCCTGGAAGAAAGAGCAGTGTGCCCTCACTGAACTGTGTCATTGACCATCAGCTGTGGGAGATAGGAGAGAAGAGCAATTTGGAAAGCAGAGTCAGGATTTCTTTCTATCTAGCCTTGTTCACATTCCTAAATTAGCCAGAGTGAAAGGTGTGCTTTGAAAGTCACCAAGTAAGCAATCTATCTGTAGCATAGTAATGACTAACGTTGTTTGAGTCATTAGGATGCCTAAAGCAGTGTTTCTCATTTAAATCTCATAGCAATTCTGTAGGTTAGGAACCAGTTTTAAATTACATTTATAGATAAGCAACTGCCACAGGGAAGTCAAGAAGGGAACAGAGCTAGTCAACATTGAGACTCCTATGGCCTTGCTGCTCAAAAGGCTTCAAGTCCACCAGCAATTACTCTCCTCCACTTCTACTCCAGTAGACTCCACCCTAAGTGGAGTCAGCTGAGTCCAAGGAACCTGAGAGTAGCCTGACTGGATACCAAACACACTTTTCCAACGCTTGTAGAATTAGACTCTTGAAGGGTCTGCTGTCTTTTCCCAGAACCCTCATCCCTCCACATGCCTTTGCCACCTAAGCTGTTGTCAGCTGTCTGTTCAGAAACATCAAACTGCTCATGAGGGTCCTTACCATAGCATTCTAATCATTATACCAAAAGAGCACAGTTACTTTTTAGCTATTTTGGACACTGCTCACACTAAGATGATTTGTTGATTCACACAAATGTACCATACATATTCATCCTTCACTACTTTGTTCTGACTAAAATCCTCTTTGCTGTTTGTTCCCTGTCGTAATTATTACTCAAGCACTGGGTTCTCCCTTTCCAAACAGATGAATCAAATGATTTCCTGAATGAAATGAAACTTTTAGTGCATATTTTAGCATTTATTCTATAGTTACCAACACATACATACAGCTATAGATACACACACACACACACATACACACACACCTACAGATATAGATCAATGATGGTTGCACATGACAATATGTGAAAACGTAAGATACCATGATGTTGGGCACTCTTGTACCTGTAGTTCTTCTGACTTAGCACCCAGCCCAGTGTACAACTATGACAGATACTCAATACCATTGCCTTGGCATTGAGAGAACCATGCACATGAATCATATTCCAGTATCATACTCATAAGAATATAATGAGCTCCTTCCTCCACATACACTGATTTAAACCAAAGTCTTAGTATTGAGTCATGTGGGGGAAACTTTCTAAAGGGCACAATGTAATAGAAAAACAGAATAGCTGAAAGAAAAGAAGTTGGCAAGAGTGTGAGGGAGGATTTCAAAGAGAGATAAGAAACAGAAACTGTCTGAATAGAAAGAAGAGCTTGGAATAAGACAAATCAGAGAAACATTACAAGAGTTAGCACATCCACTTTAATCTATGGTTTGAGAAGAGTGAAAAGAAAACAAATAAATGACAATTCCCAAGCTAGATAATTATGCTCCAGACCACCTAGGAATATTGGGTTCAATATTTTCTAATTGAATGAAACCTGTATAGCTGGATGTTTAGGCAATACATCCTATGATGAATTAAATCCAGTTTCAATTGAACAGCATATGATTTAGTTTGTCCCTGCCAGTTAGTATTCTCATCTTTAGCAAACATACTGAATCTTCAGAATTTTCCCATAAGAAACTGTGTTTAGGGTAATAAATTTGAAAAATCAAACTTCTCATACTCAGTACAGCCTGTATGCTTCGCCTGTGGTTTGATAGAATTTATTAGTATTGTATATGGAGTTTTACATATGTTGTTTTCCTCTCAGGTGGCCACCTCATAGTGCACCGTTACTACCACAATTATAAGAAAGGATGACTTAGTATTTTTTGGTATTTTTAGATTTCTCAGTACAAGAACTGTATGTAGATAGATGCTTAATAATAAGATCATTCTTCATTCTCCTCTCTTCTTTGGGCTAAGCAATTTCAGTAAATTACCACTGTCCTGCCAATACCAAGTCAGTGTGTGGCTACAGACTGGTAAACTCAAAGAACATTCACCACAGTACTTCTGCCACAAAATGATCTTACATTTTGATAAAAATCATTGATAATCTTGGAAGAAATTACTATTCCTGGGGCTATATAACTTTATATACTTGAAAGTAGAATACAAGCCAGAGTAGATGGAAGATCTTCACTCTTGGTTTTAGTTTTATGAATCCTTGAAAATGATTAAGATATAAAATCCTAGAGGCACCAGAGTTGGAGAAGTTCACATTCAAACATAGTACTCTCCTCTTAAATACTCAATCTTTACAGTACTACAAATATTTTATGGATATATTAGTAGTTAATATTTTACATAATCATCTTATTTCTGTCTATTTGAAAGTACCTTGGAATTTTCCTTCCTAAGGCACATATTACAGAGAACCGTCAACCTTTTTCTGAGATCTATTCCAAGTTAACATTATGAAAATTTAGTAAAAGTGTAATATCATAAAAAGGGAAGCTAAAAAATAGACATGGAAAATATAAACTTCAATTAGTTTATCATGACATTAAAGAAACATGAAATAAGTCTTCTGAAACACTACAAAAGAGCCTAACTCTTCTGTTATCTGCACTTTATATCGCTGGTGCTATAGATACTACCATCAATATATGATGCCAGGTATTTTGTACTTTAACTTCAGAACAATTTTAGCCAATCAACCAATCAATCAATCAATACATAAATGTATTAAATAAAATCACTGATGGGCATAGAAGAAATAACAAAGATCTGTCAGCTCATTTCAGTGTTCAAGTTTCTCATTCTTCCCCAGTGCCAAGCTTCACTAACTCTAGGCTAACTTTGTTGCCATTTGTCTTTATAGCATCTAGGTTTACTGAGTAAGCATGCATACTTTTGTTAGTGCGTGTGTGTGTGTGTGTGTGTGTGTGTGTGTGTGTGTAGAGCATTCGATTAGTAGTTTTCAGAAGTGCTGGGTGGTCAAACCAGGGTCACATAAATGCTAACCAAGTATCCTGGTCCCAGGCTAACCTTTAGCTCCATTTGTAAATATTTCTAACCATTTGCAAAACAATTACTACTTTACTAATGATTTAAGGCCACTCTGAGGGTGAAATTATTTCTGTGTAAACAAGATCGTGTTCAATGCTCATTTTTTTGCGATTTGTTAAACGGGAGGAGAAAAACACCATTACAAGTCAAATTTTATTCACGTACTTCTGACCAAGGCAATGTCTCCTCTAACAATTCCATAAAAGTATTGGAATTACTTTCAATATAAGCTCTGGAGCAATTATGCAGTATCCCAAGATTATGAATATGCATAGTGATAAGATAGATGGCAATAATACATTTCTCAAACCTTGTATATACTTGAATGGTTTCTTATGACTTCATTTATTTTAAGCTTCTGTATTTCAAAGCTGGTATTACATATTAATACATATTTTCAGTACCACAAAGGAAACATCTAGATTTCTACTCCCAAAATAAATCTGAAAACACTATATGCCAAGATTTAAAAACAGCCTGTTTAAATATAGACAAATTTATAAACATTCTAGTTTTTATGCTGCACAGTAAACATGTAAAACCTTTTTATACAATCAAGTCTTTCTTTGATATATTGTGATTATTTTTGCCTTAGAATGACTCATTAAATACTGTTTGATGTTTTTAAGGTACACAGTAAAGAACAGTTAAGCATAAGGAGACAGTTAATAAAATTGCTCTAAACTATCCAAATTGGGTTAGCATTCCATTGTCTTAGAAACTTTTTTCCACACTAACATGCTAAAGTTTAATACATAGAAAAATACTTGACACTCAAAATGTCATGTGGTTTTTCTTTGACTTGTTATAAGCTACAGTTTACCCAATTGCCAGCAACTATGCAGATCTTTCCCAAAAATGCTATAATTTAAAAATCTGTAACTTACAACTGTTTAAATTAAGTGACATGAGTATTTCACTTCTTTATAGTGTTATTATGGCTGATAATTCAGTCTGTGCACTTTTCTTGTTAATGCTTTATAACATTTTCTATATTTATATTTTGGTTTTTCTTACTGTTTCTACTAAGCTAGTTTGGTATACTTAACATAATTTTAGTCTTCTTTTTTATATTTCTCTCTCTTTTGTCCTTATATGCTCAAAACAGACAATGGTCGAAATGTCAAAGGTAATGTATAAACTCAAATTTCACCATCTGGTGCTTAAAGTGCCCTGTACTTGGCATGTTAAGTTGCCTGCTGTATGCCCTGTTGATGCCACATCTCCATGCTGCCCTCAGCTACTCCAGGTGCCTGGTGGAGACATCATGGCTTGGTTTTGCTGGAGACATGATTACTTTCTCTGCTGTGCTATCAAAGTGATGATGAACGCCTTTTTATCCTGAAAAACAAGTATATAATGATTGACAGTGAACACTTCACATATATTTGGAAAGAAATGAGTATCGAGATGAATATATCCCAATGTAAAAGAAGCACATGATCTGTGTCAGGGAATTTGTTTTCTCTTGAGTACAGGATTAAATAAAATGATCGGAGAGCTCTATAACAGAATCACTTCACTTATTCCTCTTTTGTTTCCTTAAAACTAGTTTCACGTTCCTGGATGGCAGGGGGTATGGTTTTAAGCTTACTGTAGTAATATACTGTGCTTGCATGACAGTCATCCTCTATTTTTCCTCTATTATATTTCGATCACATTACATTGTATTCTATATTATTCTAACTGCTGGCATGGTTTACAACAACCACAGGGTAATATTTAACTGGCAGATATTCTGGATCAATTTGGATTTGGCTAAATATTTAAACTCCAATTCTTTTTTGGCTACCAAAGTAGATGCAAGGATCAAAACATTTGGCTTGGTTTTTGGCCATGCATGCTGCTGTGGGTGTGTAAATGGTGACAGTGATCCATCTTCTGCATGTATGTTGCATGAACATGTCTCCACCAGTAACCATCATTACTCAGAACTTACTGTCTTGGCCTCTTCTTTATGTCGCTAATAATCTGACCACTGTGGGGTTTTGTGTATTGACTTCTTAACTGCTTTCCTAATTAATTTGAAACTACCATTGCTGATGAATGAGTAGAACTAGAGACTGTCGATGATATGTGATCAGAATCCCACTATAATTTGGAAATAAGTAAGATTGTGAGATCTTTTTTCCTTGCTTTGTCTATCACTGTATGAACACTTCCAGAAAGGTCTGTGCAGGAGGCCTCCAATAGTGATGTGGGATTTTATCTACATGGTTATTCTGTCCTTGGTCTGTTCATTGTGACTTTTAAAAGGAGGAAGCTGATTCCAGCTGTGGGTGGCAGTTTTAGTTGGCAATTCAGAGTAAATCCTCACAAACAACATAACACCTTGCTGCCTGCTTGTTCTCTGGAAATACTAATGCATAAGATCAGTACGTGAGTAGATATTGATTTTTTTTTTTCAGTGATTTAAAAAAACTAAAGTGAGAAGTGAATCTAGTTTGATTGAAGTCATTTGAAAATTAGGCTGGACCCAAACTGGTGGTCCAGTGATGAAGCTATAGTTTAGTAATAGATAGACCGCTTGCATGTTTGAGCCCTGATCTAATCCGGAGCAACCAAAGAACGAAGGCAGTGGGGGTGGGGGAGAGAATGGAGGAAAGGGAGGAAAAAAGAGAGAAAGAACCTACCACCAATCATCTATTTGTTAAAATAAAGCCATTTTGTTTTAATTATAATAAGTACTACATTAAACCAACCTGTATCTTCAATTGCTCTGTCTTAGAATAGAAATCCCAATCACCTGATCAAAGCTTGTTTTATGTGTATGTGTGTGCATATATTTCAGTGCACATCACTTTTACAATTACTGTTTTCATGAAACTACAAATACAAACAAGATGATCCATCAAGTGTGCTTGTAAAATAAATTAATGCTGACTCTAAACCTTAATAGGTAAAATATTATGTAAAGGAAAAATATATTTCTGTACTGCTTTGAGCACAAAACATATCTTTACAATTGAAGACTACCCTAGATAACAGCAAGCATAACCTTGTAATGCAGATAAAGTATTTGCAGACTTGTTTGATTGCTCCCCTTCAAGCTCAGGTGCTGCCTAATTCATCTGCACCAGGAGTACAGATTTTTTTTCCCAGAAGAGGCAATAAGTTAATTATCTTGGGAAGTCTGTTTTAATTCCCATTTCACAAAGAACCAGCACCAGCCTAAATTCTTCCTTTCATCCCCCCCTCCCCCATCTGTCCTCAGTAGACAGAGATATATTCTCTGGCTGCTAGAACTAGAAACATAAAATCTTACCAGCAAAAGACAGCAAACTAGCGCTCAGCCTTTTCTTTCAAAACTAAATAATTTCCACCCAACCTTTTCCTTCAAGTCAATTCTGTTTCCCTTCAATTAGGTTCCCTAGCATTCTGATACCTTAAACAACAGTTGTGTGTTATTTTTAGAAACTGTAACCCCTGTAGAAGGAGAAAAGCTACTTCATACAAATTGTGTGCTATGGATAGATAGTATAATTTGAGGCAATATATCTAGAACATGAAAATGATTTCTAATGTTACTTCAGAAACTCCAAAATCACCTCACACCCCGTGGTTTGCTTATCTGTTCCACATTCTACTTCATAGAGACAATGTTTACTCTGCTCATCTTATTTAGTAAGTCAGTGATAAAGTTGTGCCCTTAGATTGTTTTTAAGAGCCCGCAGCTCCATTCCATGCTTATCAGTTTCCAACCAGTCCATTATTATTACCAGTCAGAAACCAAACAAGATTGGTAAGAACATTCAGCTCCACTGTAGCCAGGAAATGTGTAGGCACACACACTCACACACATGCACACACACACACAGAGAGAGAGAGAGAGAGAGAGACAGAGACAGAGACAGAGACAGAAAAAAAGAGACAGAGAAAAAGATCTGACAGAACTTGTTTCTCACACACTGCATTAGCCATTGCCCAGAAGCCTATGACCTTATCAGGATTTGCAAATTGATTCTTAGTGGTGACAGTCTGTTTTGGCAAGTTATGTGTCACACACACACTGGAATAGAATTTGTAGCTACTGAATCCAAATAACTTGATGAGCACTTCTTATGTACTTTTCTGAGTGCTGTGACACTTACTGGCTCCTGTTTATTTACAGGGTTCTTCGGCAGAGCTTCATTGCTAATGCTACACTGGCATTTTCTCTAATGTTAATATGTCTTAGTAATCCATTTTATTAAATTTATCAAAATAAACTCACTGTCCTAAGAACTACAGTACAGGCTGACAAGATAGCGAAGGCCCTTGCTTCCAGAAAATGCAACCATGGCAACTGGAGTTCAAGTCCAAGAAACCATATACCATGTAAAGAGAGAATCAATTCTACGAAACTGTCTTATGGTGTTTATAGCACATGTCTTGATATCTGCACCCATAAACACATATCACACACACACACACATACACCACCACCACCACCACCACCACCACCACCACAAATAACAACAATAATAAATAAATAAATAAAACATTCCTTTAGCCAGATAAATTTAATTAGTCTCATCATATGTATTTCAAGTGTTTTAAAATCTAAATGTCATCTTAGTTTGCTGAATCTCTATCCCTAGTTTGAAAAGGTAGCTTATTTTATGTCACCAGGGGCTTGGACTCGATGTACTTGCACATGATGGTTGAAGCAGTCCACCTGACCACCTGCTTTCTCTCTCCCAATGACACAAGAGAACACTTACATTGTTATTCTTTTTGCCACACACCCTCAAAGAAAGCCAGTCTCCTGGTACACGTTTGAGTCCTCTATTCCCTTCCACTAAGTCTACCACGTCCTTTTATTTCTGTCTACTTACTCCTTCTCTTTAAATTAATTTACTTTGTTTTTCAGGCTAATATCCTTTCTTTCATTAGAATTCCAAATCCCATCTGTTCATGATCATTGTCAGGGAGGCTGCCTATCACCTCTAAGTCCTCAGCCAAGGCCTCTCTGAATGTAGACCTAGGAGGTAGGAAGCCTTGTGTTTTAATCTCTGGTTTTTGACTCATACCCTTTGACCTCACATCCTGTCAGCTTAAGTTTAGAATTGGTGAAAAAGGTATTATTAATTCCTGCCTTAAAACATTGGGAATTTATTCCACTGGAATTTGTATAAACTTCAGAGAAATCTATGAGAACCGTATTTGTGCAGAATTGAAAAGACTTCTAGGTGGAGATATTTGACTCAAAGTCAAGAGAAAGAACACTGCACTTTGCTATACAGGAGAAAATAAGCTTGGAATGCCTTATCTGATTGGGGATACATAAACTATTTTAAATATACTGTTATGCTGAATTTATTAAACATAGTCATCCAAAAGAAAGTTTTCATTAAATCTTTCAGACTAAAAGTCTAAAACACATAAACTGAAATGATAGTACAAGAGATCATTTTCAGTATTAAACAAGAGAAGCTAAAATAGGGACTATAAAGAGACTGAAAGTTCAGGGCTACACCTGAGTAAGACATTTTATCAAAGTGATCTCAGCACTAGCTGACCCAATAATCTTTTGCTCACAAATATTATTTTTTTTACTAACTTGATATTCCTGAAATGGAATTTAAAGCTTGTCAATCATTTCTAAAATAGCAAGATCTTCTACTTTTAATATAAAGGATTTACAAAGACAAAGAAGGTTATAATAAAATAATATGTATTATTTGAATCTAAATATACTGAGAACATAATTCAATAAACTCAGCAGAAAAAGTTGGCTTTCAAGAAGCTAGGGACATGATTGACCATACCATATAAAAATAGTAAAGTGGGAAAACAACCATACTAAGTAATAATAAATTGGGATTTAACAAAATTCTGAGTGTTTTAAGTACTCAACATAATAAGAAAACAAGAGAACCTGAAAGGGATCCTAGGAAGTATGATATTCTCACAATGTGTCTTTCACTTTAAGCATTCTTTCAAAGTGATTCTTATATGATAAAATCTAATAGCAATGAATTGCACAGAAGGTAGACAAATCACTGAATGTGAAGATGTAGCTTTATCTTCATGTTAAAAAACTATTTCACAAACCACATGCCATGCTAAGGATGAGAAGAAGTGTTGGCTAGATGAATCTGCAGGTACAGTACTTACTGCACCAGAATGGTTATCAGGGGGATACACACACACACACACACACACACACATACACAAGAACACACACATAAAAATAATTAATTAAAATTAAAAATAAGTAAATAAATAATGAGTAATGTCAGTACAGATGCCCATTGAAGCACTATAGAGAAGCTGTGGAAGTTCTCTAAAGTCTTAGCAAATTGATACTGGAAACCACGTCAGACATCTAGTATTTAGGATGTAGTGTCCTTTCATGAAGGCACTGCCATTTGACAATGGGAAAGGGATAATGATGTAAAATACTTTAAAAGGCATTTGACTCAGAACCTTAGTGTCAACTCTATAATTACCTCGAAATTTAATATTTGCTCCCAGTTAGCTAAGAATACTCAAAGGTATTATTTACCATATTTACCCATGGCAGGTGTAGACATAGACTGTCACCAGAACTCTAAGATTTTGTGTTGGCATCTCAAATGCTACAAAGATTGTAATTCTACATAACATTTTTTGAAATGATATACTCAAATACAATTATGTAAGGCATTAAAGCAGTGTTTAATCTCCCATGTTCATCATAGGTGTATCTCTAGAACTGTAATATTACTGAAACCTTACAAAGAATATTATGCTGCTTTGTTGGGAATATCTTAGAGATTCAGATCATTCCAAGCATTTAACTATTTGAGTGCACCTTTGAATACACTCACTGAGTTGTCAAAGTGAGAAAAAGAACTGTGGTAGTTGAGCCTTTCCATCTTTATGAACCTTGATGAACGTCCCTTGGGGGCAATAGTTCATACTCCATAAGCATAAATACAGCTAATCCTATGGAGAGACCGGAACTAGCCATATGGATAAAAAACTACACTAATATATTTTGCTGGCCTACTAACTTCCTAGATTAGCTACATAGAAAATTCCTACAGAAGTACAACATAAGGGAGTATGTTCAACTCAAATTGAAATGGTGGAATTTAATGAATTTAATAAAATTTCACTCTCTGCCTGAAGGTCACCACTTATGATTTTTATTCATACCCCTAAATACAGATGAATTACCCAGGGAAAGAAAATATAGCATTGCAGTTAGGAAGAAGACAACAGTGTCTAAGACATCTGAAGTCCTAGCACATGCTCCAAATTTTAACCAATGTGCCTGAAATGTAGGGAAAAAATATGCAAAACAGGAAAATGCCCATTTGAAAACATATTATAAAAATAAGTAGGAACAGAAGGTGGAGACTTTGACAAGGACATGAAAAATAACATTTTCTTTAGAAGATTTGAATAACGTGATATCTCTTTGGGTCCTATTCAACATTTAGTTTATAGATAAAAGAGAGTATCCTATGTGAATAAGTATATGCATGCTAGCACTCAATGGCATTCTTTGATTAAATGGGCTAGGTCCTCATCGGGGGGGGGGGGAGAAATTCAGCCAGTAGGGGAAAATGCAACTCAAGAAGGCAGTATTTTTTAACTAAAAACGTTTTTAATTACTTCAAATTTTATATCTTAAATAGTATAAATTCCCATAAACAAAACTGTATGTTTCTACTTTACATAATAGTAACTGGGGGTATTGTTCTTAGCATTATATTAGACCTGAATAAATTGAGATATTTGAATCCAAAATACAGTGTAAGAGTTAATTTATTTTCTTTTGAGACAATGTCTCTGGTTTGGATTTATTGTATAGATCAGGCTAGCCTCCAACTCATAGAGATTTACTTGCCTCTGCCTCCAAAGTGCTGCAACTAAAGGCATGCGTGATCATTCCCATATTTTTTATTATAATTTTTAATTTTAAATAACTTATTAAACATAACCACTGCTTTACTATGAGTCAAATTTTAGTTTTATGGCTCTTGAAAGATAACACCTGAGTAAACAGTTCAGTCTCAGCATAATGTAGTGGGCACCAAGAAATGTCTGTCCTGATCAGGAAGGAGGAAGGCCTGAGGACCACTTGTCCTTAGCCCTTGATAGCCCTGAGATCTACTTGCTTCAACCATTAGCCTGAAGCATTGAGTGGAGGACCAGGGGATGGTGGTGGTAGAGCAAGTTTCAGATAAAACATGGGCATAACTAACTAAAAGGGAGTCTTCCCTCCCTGCTCCCTCAATCAAAACTATACTATGTAACACTAGTGTTCTTTGCAAATTTAAATGATTCTTCATGATGCTAAGTTTTAAGAATGATAACATGGAGTAAACAACGAATCCAGCACATAAGAACTCCAGACATTTCTTGACACCACAGATAGCAAACAGTAGATGCATGCCTGAAGAAAATGGGACTGGTGAGACTCCTCACCTTCAACAAGGTAACCTTGTCCTCTTCCTAGTTATCTTTGTAAGAACAGAATACTGACGGTGACTGGGAGCTTTCAACTCAGACACATTCTGTTTCCTAACTATGGTTGTGTCTACTTTAAGTTGTGTTTGCCATAGCAACATTCTTGTGTAATCCAGTTATGGGATTTTTCTATTTTTAAAAAATGTAACTGAAAGTAAAATAAAAGATTTCAAGATCCCAAAAAGAACCCTGAAGATTTCAACAGAGAATTAGAGCAGGCTTGTGCTACATGTGCACATTGTCGTCAGCTTCATCAAGGTAAAAAGCTTCTAGAAACTCCTTGAATCATTTCATACAGGTAGTAGAAGACCTGAACTAGCTTGTCACCTCTCAGTGAAATGTGAAAGACAGTAACTTAAACCAGGGATGTATAAACTAAACATTCATAGTTTCATGACCAACCTGATTTAAACCTGGCCAGTGCTTCCCGAAGTAACTCCCAGAATGGGAAACAAACCCCATGGGGAAAGCTTCTAATAGAATCCAGCCAATAGCAGGGCACGAAGGGCTTTTAGTTTGTTTGATTTTTGTTTTGCTATGTTTTTTTTATTCTTCTAGCCTTTAATAAAAGAAGTCAACTCATAGCAGAAGCTTATATTTGCACTTCTAGTACCAAAACTTTCATTCTGGTTCTCTCGTGTCCTTCTATGTGGCAAAAGGTATTCATGTATAAACTGACTGCACTTTATCACGGGAATCACACCGGTCATGGATCATTAGCAAGGCATTCAAGACCATCATTTTTATTCGTTATTTTTTCTATTTCTTCTGGATACTGTTTTTACAAATATTTTCCCATTTTTCTAGGACCTTTTAATCATATCAAGTCAAGCCTGCTGGGATCCACATCAGATTCAAACCTCAACAAATATAGCACCATTAACAAGATTCCGCAACTAACTCTGAATTTTTCAGATGTCAAAACTGAGAAAAAGAATACATCCCCTCCTTCTTCAGACAAAACTATTATTGCACCCAAAGTTAAAGAAAGGACACACAATGTGACAGAGAAAGTAACCCAGGTAAGATGTTATCTTACTATACATTTCAGCTGCAAGGTGGGCTATTTTCTGTACCATGAAACATTTTTCTCTCTGATAAATAATGGGAAGACATTTACCTCAATATTGATATTGAAAAACTCCTAAGGAAACAGATTAACAAAGCTAGCTATAGTAATTTTTTTTTGTTACTAGATTGACCAAAACTAAGCTAACTTGGTATTATTTATTGCTCTGAGGTAATAACTGAGCTATTTGTCATACACAAACATTTATTGACTTTCTGTCAACCCTTACATTATAAAGCATTTTTTAAGAAATGTAACAGATGTGTATATTGGAGTTTTAGAGGTTTAGTTGGGATTTCCTCCTAACCATGACCTTACCTTTTGCACTTACACCACTAAATTGAGCCATATACAAACCAATGGAAAGGATAGCTCTCTGTGATGAAAAATACTAGCGTGAAACAATGCATCTCACAGCAACATTATTTTATCATTTTTCAAATAAATATTGCAACCTAAATTACAATAAAGAGGAACTGTCCAAATGTCTTGCCTCAAAGAATAGATAAAAATGATTTGTACTTATTAGGTCCAAATATCCACCTAAGCATTACCTAGCTTTTGCTTACAATGCACTTACGATGTTAGGGATACGTGGCTCTAAAATTGTCAAGTAAGCAATTCTTCAACAAACAATTTAGTTATTATATTTGCCCAACAAGTCTTTGTATAAACAAGTCTTTGTATAAACATCCCACAATTAAAAAAGGTAAATTTGACCTCGGCCCCTATTCTAAGCACTGGAAATTTTGAATTAATAAAGACTTTTTTCTGAATTAAAATTTCTACAGGTAGTACTGCATTGTTACTTTCACACAACCTCTTACTAGTAGAGATATGTATGACAGCACTGTGCATTTATTGTGGTTGGAAGTGACCAACCTATCTATATTTGCAGAAGATGAGAAGATATGCATGTAATTTGTGATATTTGTATGCTAATGAATCACACTACTACTGAATTTTCTTTCCTCCTAACTATCATAAGTAAAGTCAATATAATAGAGTTAACTGTTCTATTATTATTCATGTTGTATTGACATCATCTTGGTAGCTTTGAATTTACTTGCAGCATTTATCTCTCTTTAAAATTCCTTTATAAGTAGTAACTACTTTGTAGATATATAGAAACTGAGAGATTTAAGACATGGAAGCAACATTAGCAATATTAGAGCCATGGCTACACAAGTGGCATGAACAAGTAAAGTTGGAAAAACAGTATAACGAGCCTGATAGAGACTGGTCAAGAACTGTGGTGTGGGATTTCCCAAATGTATTTCCAGACAACTGTGATCAGGCAGGAATGTTTGACCAATGGATGTTTCAAAAGCTTCTCATTCCAAAAGAATAATGAAAGTTTAGAATTTAAGATAAATATTTTCACTTCGAATAATTGAAAAGTCAATTTGAAGAATGCCATTGCATTCCTTCTTGGGCAAGCAAAACAAATTAACCTCTTGAGCATCCAAGTGTTCATGTGATAGTTTACGATGAGAATCCGTATCCTATCACACCTGAGCAGTCCACTGTTCAAAGAAAGATTGAGGCCAGTGAGGCACCTGCTTTAAGATTTTTGGTGTTGTTTTGGATTTGTTTATTTATTTTACTTATTTAGACTTAACTGCCCCTCATCTTTCACACCCTCCCCTTCTCCTCTGAGTGGGTAGTGTCTCCCCTGGGTATCCACTCACCAAAGCACATCAAGTCTCTGGGAGGCTAAGCTCATCCTCTCTTACTGAGACCAGATCAGGCATCCCAGGTAGAAGAACTTATCCCATGTACAGGCAACAGTTTTTGGGATAGTCCCCACTCCATCTGTTTGGGATCTACAAGAAGACCATGATACTCTGTTATACTTGCAGACAGGAGTCTCGAATGGCTGTCCTCTGAGAGTTTCCAACCAGCAGGTGACTCAGACAGAATCAGACACCCACAACCAAACAGTAGATGGGGTTTGGGAACTTTTATGGAAGAATAAGAAAAAGGATTGAGGGCCCTGAATGGGGATAGAAACCCCATGGTCTCTATCAACAGGGCCAACTAACATGGAAAGACCAACAGTACCAACTAACCTGGAAACCTGGGGTTCTCAGAAACTGAACTACCAACCAAAGAACTTACACAGGCTGGACCTAGGCCTCCTGTACATATATAGGATTTGTTTTTTAATTGTAGTGTAATGGAAACATAAGCAGATACATACATACCGTATGAATCTGTTAGTAATGTCTGTTAGTAAAGACTCCAGAATCTCAGTTTATGGAGGACATAATTGTACTTTAAGACAAGACTGATCAGAGAAGAAAATAAGACTCAGATGGGACACTGAAGCTGGATTGCGAAAGTTATTTATCAAACGATAACACATGACATTTAAAGTCAGATGTCAGAATCAAACGAGCTCAAGTTTAACTCTTGTCTTTTACTGTATGACATGGAAATGAGTAGAAATGCTTGTGTGGTAATAAGGTAAGTTTAAGAACTGGCAAAACTTCTCAGAGGTGGTCAGCTAAGATAGTGCATGCCTTTAATCCCAGCAACAGTAAGCAGAGGTAGTAGATCTCTGAATTCCAGGCCAGCCAGCACAACAGACTGAGACCCTGTCTAAAGCAAAGCAAAACAAACAAGCAAAACTCAGATTTGATATTAAATGATTATAATTATATGTGGAAAGTATTCCTTCCGCTGCTAAGTATATAGCAAGGGATGTGCTCACTGTAATGTCTGTTCGTGGATTTTTTTCCTCCTTTTCCTCCTCTCTGTATGTGAAGGCTCCCTTTAGCCATACCCTCAGGCCCTCCTAGAACAGAGGTAGAATGTGCTTCATTAAATGTCTGCTATCGGAAAGAGGGGAAGACAGAAAGGTGAAGGAACAAAGCAGTTATCAGGGGAGGGATAAATGCCCATACAGACAAATTGACAAGGACAAAGTTATTCAATCACAGTAGTCTTCTGTAACAAATGGATTCCTAAACTCAAGAAAGACAAGGCTGTAAAATTTTCCTCTTAGATCTTCCTTCCTTCCTTCCTTCCTTCCTTCCTTCCTTCCTTCCTTTCTCTCTCTCTCTCTCTCTCTCTCTCTCTCTCTCTTTCTTTCTTTCTTTCTTTCTAACAACAGGGTTTTTCTGTGTGATCCTGGCTGTCCTGGAGCTCACTCTGTAGACCAGGCAGGCCTTGAACTCAGAGATCTATCTCCCTCTGCTTCCCAAGTATTGGGATTAATGGCCTGTGTCACTATGTCCAGTTCTAGATGATCCTTACTAGGCTTTTGTGTGTGTGTGTGTGTGTGTGTGTGTGTGTGTGTATGTGTGTGTGTGTGTGTGTGTGTGTGTGTGTAGGTGAGTTGATAAAGTGCCATCAAAAACAGATGTCATCAACATTTTACAGTATTTTAAGATCTCATGCCTCATCGTTTAAATGCCTGTGGCTTATATACTTAGTTCCATAACATTATGTTTCAGTTTCATCATTACTATATCTTTTATATCACTTTAAAATGTTTGTGGGGCCCACTTTTTAAATTAAATATTATGGGTTGGTGATCTGGTTCATCCTCCTGCACAAGCGAGACAATTAGAATTTGATCCCAAAAGCCACATAAGGTAAAGGAGAGAACCAACTCCAAGAAGTTGTTTTCTGAGCTCCATGTGTTGTTGTGGCATGTGTGTGCTCACCCCTATATATATTATATACTCATATGCAACAATAATAAATAAATAATTTAACAATATTTGATTTATTGCTTGAAAATTTTGTATATATATATATATATATCTTGACTATACCCATCCCCAAACTCTTCTCCAATACACTGAAATCCTCTCAATATCTCCAAGATTCATGTATTATTATTATTATTATTATTATTATTATTATTATTATGTAACCCATTGATTCCATTCAGTGCTGGCCACATGCTGATGGGTATGAGGTAGCCCATTGGGGCATGGGAAATCTACCACTGACAACATCTCAAAGTGACTCCCTCTCATCTAGAAGGAATCAGCTGCCAATAGCTCTTCAGTTCATACTGATCTTGATCTGGTGCAGTTCACCATAACAACTGTGAATTCAACTGTACAATAACCATATTATATCCATAGGCCATCATTTTACAGTGTTCCTTCCCACCCTCCAACTCTTACATCTTTTCTGTTCACTCTTCCACAATACCCCCTGAACCTCTTGGAGTGGTTACTCAGTTACTTGTTCTTGGCACTTTGAACTAGCATGGTCTCTATATTAGCCTCTACCTACTGCAATTAAGGAACATTTTGAGAGCTAGAGAGATGGATCAACAGTTAAGAGCATGTATTGCTTTTCCAAAGGACCTGAGTTTGGTTCACAACACCCTATTCAGGTGACATACAGCCACCTGTAACTCTAGTTCCAGAGGACCCCAGATTTTCTTCTAGCCTCCATGAGCACTGCACAATCTGTACCTCCTTACTTCCCATACTTATACACATAATTAAAAATAAAAATAAAGTCTCTTTTCTTTGAAGAAAGAAAAATTCTCTGACCAAGGTTGAAAGCAGCACAAATACCTAAACACACGCATGCACACGCAAACACACATGCGCTCATACACACACACACACACACACACACACACACACACACAAAAAAAAAAACTTGTATAGTTAGGAAATGAGGCTTCTTAGTATTGATTAGGTCACTGTAGTACTCATAGTTTAAAGACTATGAGTAGCTTCTGGGTCTTATTCTGTTATCACACAGAGATGTTTGTGCCTTCATCCAGCACCAAATCTGCAAGTGATATCATCTTGGAACTGTCAGCCTTCAGAATTAAAAAAAATAAACTTGAATAAATTTACATTGTTTATATGCTGTTTAGTTACCATTATTTTATATAGTAGCAGTCCAAATAGAGAAATTATCAGTCAATGCATCTGAAGTCAACAAAAGGGTTCGTGTTTTCAAATATTTGGGATATACCCCTCTTGCTTTCAAATTTCCCCAGGAAAAGCAGGAACGGGTTTCCAAAGGGAGCTAGGAGGTTAGCATGGGCACCTGCTTATAAAAGACCTTATTTTGTAATAAGAACTTCCAGCAAATGCAAAGAAGTTCTGGAACAAGGAGGACTCAAAGTGACAATGACCCTGATTCGGAACAGTTCTACATTGTCTCATGCCAAAGCAAATAAGGCAAAGATCAAATACAAAAACATTACCTGCCAATACACAGCCTAATACTGCATTAAAGTACCATTAGAGTCAGAGTATCCTATGACTCTTGAGACTATCCTGGTGTTTGGGGAGTTTCTTACCCACTGATGTCTTTGAAATTTACATATTCATTTAATGCAACATCTTTTGTCTTCCTGTCACTAAAATGAACTGGATAACAAGCTACAACTTTATTTCCTTAGTTAATCTTGGGGAAAGTCTATGATGACTTTCAGAAGTCATCAGAAAGTCAGAAGATGATCAATATATAGGTTTTGTCCAGTTGGCTTTTTTGTCAATCTTGTGTGTTAATAGTTTTACATAAGGTGCTTTCTTCAGAAAAGCCAAGCTTTTGTCCACTAATAATTCAATAGTGGATTTAAACATCCCTTAGCAAACCAACAATAGAGCAGGCACCACCAGAATGAGACATAAATGGAAAAACAAAACAGTATTTGCCCTTGCTGTTTGTCTCCCAGTCTCCTGTACACAATGAATTAGAATTAGCTGGTTAGTAGTTTTTCTTTCCAGCTACACATGTTTCTTTGCAGAAGAGGACCTATTGGTACCCACTCCATTATCCATTTTTTATGAAATTATTTACTCATTCAACAAGAATTTGCTGAGAGAATATCCAATGTAACATTTTGGGAATTTAGATTTATAGGAAATATCTTTACCTTGGAGAAGGAAGCAGACAAGTATATTACATAGGTATTATAAGGCAGTTTGAAAACTTAACGTTTTTCAAGACAAGATACAGAAAGGAACACTTCCCTGTGTTGAGACTGAGGGATGATAGATAAGCAATGCAGCCTGTTAGCCTAGTTAGGAAGCTTGAGAAGCTTCAGATGTTTTGGAAGAAGAATCTGGAATGTGTCATATGTAAAAGCGAAACTACAGGATGGATAATGATTGCTGGTGTCACTAGTGCTTAGCATAATAAATGACAGAGCTGAGAAGTAAAGGAGCAGACTATACTCACTGTTTCGTAGCCAGGCTGACTTCTTCTTGACTTTGTTCATCACCCAAGGAAAGTAAGATTCCCAGGCTGCCCCACACCCTCTTATAGTAATGCTCAGAGGTGAAGATCTAGTAAAAATGCATTCTGTCTTCAAGCATCCATATGATTCCCAAAGAAAAAAGGACCCTGGTCAGCTTGTGGGGGTGTTGTGATCATCATCGAAGTAAAAACACAGTTCTTTGATAAGAATAACCCAAGAAAATGTAGTGGAGTAGAAGAGACTCTGCTGAAGGAGCATCAAATAGCAGTGGCTCATTACAAGGATGAAGATAAGCATTCAAATGAACAGTATCACTAGTACTGAAATCGACATAAAATACAAATATGTTAAATGCTGGGAAAACTCTAAAACATAGAAGTATAAAACCCAGAATCAATGGCATAATACTAAAACATGCAGTAGAATTCCATAAGGGAATTATACCTAGTATGCCAACAGAGGGTACTATGAACTAATTGAGAACTACTATATAACAGTATAAAATAATACCATGGACAAGAGCAAATGTAATAACCACTATAGTATGACTTTCAGGAACCAAAGAGAGTCTCCATTTCCCTTTAAATCCAACTTGGTCAAAATGTCTGTTGTTTGTGAAGAATCTCTAATAAGTTTAATGGAAATCCCTATAGATGTTATCAGAAAATAAGATGCAACATGCTGCCTAAATGAATGAGGACATGTTCATCTAGAAAAAGCATGAAATTTATTATTAGTCCTCAAGATTGTTTTTGTAGATCTACTGAAGAGAATGTTCAAGAAAATTAGATTTAACTAATCACAAAAAGAGTAAGGTCACAATAAAGAAATTCACCAGTGTTTAAAGGTCCATAGAATCACCAGGCACAGGCCTTTAATTGCCAGCATTGGGGAGACAAAGACAGGCAGACTTCTATGAGTTCCAGGCCAATCTGGTCTACAGCTGGTGGATCTCTGTGAATTCTAGGCTAGCATGATCTACATAATGATTCCAGAACAGCTACATCTATGTAGAGAGACCCTATCTCAAAACAAAACAACAATAAAAAGATTTTGCAATCTTTATCTATGTTGGTTTTAAGCCAAAGTATATTTCTACTGTTCAACAGTCACTGTAAGTCTGTTATTGGTATGCAAATAAAATTATGGTAAATTTAATAAGAGACAGTGATCAATCATTTGCCATTTAAGATACTCTGTGATAGATTGTTTATGGCTTACCTAGTTTGATCTACATAATAACTAGTCAGCAGTGTCATGCCCATTTCATAGGGGAGATGAAAGAATTTGTGTAGGATACATAGTGAAAGATAGAGGTCCCTTTCCACTCAATGTCATCTGACCCTCTCAGTGACTGCCTCAGTTTCTAAACTGCATTCCATAATTCCATTATTTCTTTTTTTGCACGCTGAATGTAGTCGGTAGCCATCATAGCAATTGGATATGCTTGAAACATGTCTTTACAGTTGAGTTTCATACTTAGAACAGCATTAACAATTCAGACAAATAGGGTTATAGAAACAGGGACAGAATGCTGGGTGCTTTCTCTTAGTCTTTAACACACCTTGAAAAAGAAGCTCACTTCCATCACCACTTGTTGAAGTTCATGTCCATCTGTTTAGGCTATGTTTATATCAAGATTGTAGTTTTTAGGATTTTGTTTGTGTGCTAGAGTTAGCAGAAAAGTGGGGTGACTTTTTACTTACATAAAAAGAGCTCAAAGAAAAAAGCATTTTACGTTTTATTGAAACTTATACAATACAAATTTATGCATAATATTTTCAATCTCAACCAATGACTTCAAAGGAACTATTTGTAACTTAGCATGATTTATAATGAAAGGATTTTAATGCAGAACTAACATTAATTTAATACTGTTAGCCAATAATTAAAATTATCATCTTTGGATATGCCATAAAAAATTTCTTAACACATTTGACATTCTCTCACTTCATGTAAATATTGAACTTTCATCAACGATAGTCTTTTTTTTTAAATCTTGCAGACAGAACTACACATTAAAAGTAATTTTGCATACAGCACTATTTTTCAGTAAGGCTGTCACATTAAAATTGCATTTAATTCTCGATTCTAATTCCCAACACTATTTTAACAAATGATTCTTCATAATTTGAAATTATAAAATATTCACAATACTTATGCCACATGATTAATGCATTTTCTAAACTCCTTTTTGTATCTAAATAGATTTAAATATAATGTAAGATTTGACAGAACTGAACAGATCATCTTTAACTGCCAGAAATAACAATAATTAGAAAATTACAAATTAAATTTGAAATGCAACACAGGAGGAAAAATTGCTTCTGAATGCTGCCAATTGATATGACATTTGTTTTGCACCCATTATCTTCTGTTATTTATAGAATACCATCAACTTTGGCTAAGCAGAACAGAAATCCCCATCCAATATTTTCTCCATACTGGGCATGGTTGATAAACTACTTTTATAAATGCACATTGAAATGAAAACAGTATATCTGGACTTTGCAGGAAAACATAAAGCACATTGAACAGAGATTCAGCACCTGTGAGTACTTATTAAGTGTAAGCCAGCTTTAGGTGCAGTGGCTACAGCAGAATGAAAAGCAATGCTTTCCTTGTGCATTTGAGTTCATTCAAAACTTTGATGTTGAAAATACCAGATTAGGATTTCACGCTTTTTCTTGTAGTCAATATATTCTACAGTTTAAATAATGATGAGGCTTATAACAAAAGCAACTAAATATTTTATTAGTAATTATCTTCTGTAAGGATGCACTATATTATGCATTCATTGAATATAAATAGGGCTGTTATTATTTTAAAAAGCAAATATGAAAATTTTTTAAAGCAACAAATTAATTTTGTTTATTTTCTTTAGATCATATATCTATGCCTAAAATCACTTGATAATATATATTCTAACAAAATAGGTCTTCATTTTGGTAAAAGTACTTTATTTATCTCAACATTCCTATTTATGCAGTTTCAATAATGAAGGAATACTACTTCCTTAGAAAAACTTGGAAACCACTGAATAACAGTTATAGCTTTTGATAAAGCATTCATGCATATCTGCTTGAAAGAAAAAAAGAAAACAAATTCCTGTTTGGTTTTGTATACTCACATATTTAAAAGGAAGAAAAGAAAAACAATATCATCTTCTTTAGAAGTTGGGTCAGCAAAAGGACCCAAATACATACACATACACACACACACACACACACACACACACACACACACACACACACACATATATATGAGTGGTCAGGACAAATAGGCAAAAATAATTTAGCTTAGGGTTCATAGCAATAGCCTGGTTGTCATGGCAACTGAGGCAGAGATGAATGTAGATCTATTACCCAGATGGCTCAGTTCTTCTATCCCCTTCTGCCCCCCAGTTAGCCTGAGTTTTGAGATGAAAGCCAGAACCTAGAACAGAAAAGAAGTGCGGCACCAAAGCTCTCTGCTCATTTGCCCTTGTAACATAGAGGTCTTGACAAGCGCAGATCAAAGAGAATTACCTAGAGAGAGCAGGAGAGCAGGCCGAGCACTAGGTTTTCCATGTTTCATGGGAGGAGGATTAAGCTAAGAATTATTATCAGATGAGAACATCCCAGAGCATAGATAGTATTTCCACACACATAGTCTGATGACTCGAAATGTTAGCTGGCCATGCACTTTTCCTTGATTTAAAATGTGAGTCCATGTACAGAAATATTTAAATCTAAATTAGGAAAGTAAAACAATTGAAGTAGGAAGCTCACTGGTGATCTTGGCATTAATATAGCTTTCTCCTAGTTCTATTTCTCTCTATTGTAAAGACCTTATTTCCAGGAGAAAACTATGTGATGAGATCACAATTACCTCCAAAATGTAACTGTTTCTGAAGAATTCATTAAAAATTAGATAATTTAAAATCCCAGAAATTTAAATTTTTGTCTTACTCAGAATTTTTTCATATTTTGTGTCAATAAAATCATATAGCCTACTTCTCTCTCTCTCTCTCTCTCTCTCTCTCTCTCTCTCTCTCTCTCCCTCTCTCTCTCTCTCTCTCTCTCTCTCTCTCTCTCTCTCACACACACACACACACACACACACACACACACTCACACCATGTACAATGTTCTCCCTTATAAACATTTAATGGCAATGGGAGCCTGAAGATTCTTAATTCTAAACAACCTTTATCTTTTTTGTAATATCCACTTCAATATTATGAAAATAAGACAAACTTGGGAAACACAGGCATAGTCCCTCCCCCTTTGTCCTACAGTTGAAGCCACAAAGAGAATCTGGCAGAAGCCTGCATTTCGTGTGTCTTCCATTGTTTTGAGTAGTTTATCTCTTTATGTAGTTACCAAGGAAAAGGATGAGCCACACAACCTTGTGTTGTTGCTTTTACAACATCTTTGAATAAAAATGAAAAGGCACATCAGTTCTCATTTCAATAACCCTGTGCACATTCTATTTCTAGAGACAAGTTCAGAGCTTTTGGTGTCACTAGCCCCCCTAAGAAACCTGAGATAACTGCCTATGTCTGGATTCTGAACTGTCTTCCCCAAGACAGTAGTCTCACATTCTTTGCATAGACAAAACCCTTTCTTTCTCTGTCTTAAATATTCATGTTACAGGTACATGTGTGGTTGAAATCTATTTCTGTAGACTCTGAAGTAGAAAGGGAGAAAAGAATATATGACACAGAGTAATGGAGAGAGGAACTGGAGTTTTTAACCTCTTTATGAGAGGACCATAGTGATGATAGGGATGATGGCACTAAAAGCATCACTTTAATCATCTTAGTAGAGGTGAATAGATTATGGTATGAGGTATTTTCTACTCCATTTTGTCTCCATTCCCAATTTGTTGGTCTTCTATTTATTTTCCAAGGTGGCAAAAAGATAAAAAGCAAAGTAACCACTTGTCAGGTCTAGTCTTTTGTGTCTGTGGATCTTTGTTGTATTTGAGATGCAGTCCACACAACAAGTCCACATACCATATCGGGAGCAAGTTTTTCACTTTTAGGGCAGAGTACTGAAACTGAGTAATACTGAGTGAACAGAATCCAAAGAGGAATGAAAATACCAGTGTAGCTTCTCTGACTGCCAGCTGTCACCTCAGCTGAACCACACTGTTTTAGAAAGGTAATCGGTCCTCTGTAAATTGTGCCTATAGCTAAGTGCATTGTTCATGAAATTCTATGGAAAATCAGTGGTTTCTCTCTCCTTTTTTTCTTACTAATCATTCCATTCATTTACATCTCGAATGGTATCCCACTTTCCGGTTACCCCCTCCACCAACCCCCATCCCATGATATCCCACTTCCAGGTTACCCCTCTACCATCCCACATCTGCCCTCCCCCCTCCCTTTTGCCTGTATGGGAGTGATCCCCCGCCCACCCATACTCTCCGGCCCCACTGCTCCAGCATCCCCCTACTCTGGGGCATCAAACCTCCCCTGGACCAAGCCCCCCTCCTGTTGCTGTCTGGCAAAGCCATCCTCTGCTACATATGTTATCTGGAGCCAAAGGTCCCTTTAGGTACACTCCTTGGTTGGTGGTCTAGTCTCTGGGAGAACTGGGTGGTCAGATCAGCCTATGTTGTTCTTCCAATAGGGTTGCAATCTCGCTGTCACCCCCACCTCACTACCTATTTTTATTTGATTTCCTGACCCTCTCTACCTTTCTCAATCTCCTCTAGATTCGGATACTGCCACCCTTATTTCCTCTTCCTGTCTCCCTCCCTTGTGCTCATCTCCTTCCATCTCCCACAATTGTCCTGTTCCCCCTCAGTGCAGGACTGAAACATTCACTCCCTGATCTTCCTTCCATGCTCCATATGGTATGTAGGTTGTATCATATGCATTGTGAGCTTTTGGATTTGTATCCACTTATCAGTGAATACATACCATGTGTGTTCTTTTGTGTCTGGGTTACCTCACTCAGGATGATATCTTCTAGTTCCATACATTTGTTCCCGCAAATTTCATGAATTCATTGTTTTTAACAGCTGAGTAGTACTCCACTGTGTACATGGACCACATTTTCTGTCTCCATTCCTCTGTTGAAGGACATCTAGGTTTTTTACAGCTTCTGGTTATTATGAATAAGGCTGCTATCAACACAGTGGAGCATGTGTCCTTGTTATGTGTTGGAGCATCTTTTGGGTATATGCCCAGGAGTGGTATAGCTGGGTCCTCAGGTAATATTATGTCCAATTTTCTAAGGAACTGCCAGACTGATTTCCAGAGTGGTTGTAGCAGCTTGCAATCCCACCAACAATGAAAGAGTGTTCCTCTTTATCCACATCCTCACCAACATCTGTTGTCACCTGTGAGGTTGAATCTCAGGGTCGTTTTGATTTGCATTTCCCTGTGACGAAGGATGTTGAACATTTCTTTAAGTGTTTCTCAGCCATTCGAGATTCCTCAATTGAGAAGTCTCTATTTAGTTCTGTACTTCACTTTTTTTTAAATTTATTTATTTATTTTATGTATATGAGTACACTGTAGCTGTCTTCAGGCACACCAGAAGAGGGCATCGGATCCCTTTACAGATGGCTGTGAACAACCATGTGGTCCCTGGGAATTGAACTCAGGGTCCCTGGAAGAGCTGTCAGTGCTCTTAACTGCTGAGCCATCTCTCCAGCCTTGTACTCCACTTTTTAATAGGGTTATTTGGTTCTCTGGAGTCTGCCTTCTTAAGTTCTTTGTATATTTAGATATTAGCCCTCTATTGCATGTAGGGTTGGTAAATATCTTTTCCCCATATGTGGGTTGCAGTTTTGTCCTACAGGACAAATCTGTGGTTTCTCACCCTTAAATTTTCCCTTTGCAAACACCTGAAGTACTTAAAATTCCATTTTGTCTTCCCTTCTCTCTCCCCCTCTCCATTTCTCCTTCCTTCCCTTTCTCCCTCTCATCAGATATTACTAACTCATCTTGTGCCCTGCACACTTGAACAAATGACTTTTGGTAAATACCATGATGCCTTTAGTTTTAGAAACTGATCATCATGGACATGAGAATTTAGTTAACTGAAAAGGCATCTTGAAAGCATTAGTGTAATTTCCTTCTGGTCAACACAACCTATTACTTGAAAATAATTGAAAACTGTTGATATTGTCCACTTGTCAATTGCAGCTTTGTATTTTATATGTGTTCTGTAACTTGATTTATTTAATTACTGATTTTATTTGTCATATATCCTCATTCCAGTCAACAGTTATGAGGTCGGGGGACTAAATCTTCAACCAAGTAATATGAAAAAGAAAGAGTCAATATCACTTTTTATATTTAGTTATCTTCAATGAATATAAATAGGCTACTGACAGTGCTCGTAATATTCTGAGTATCTTCCTAAAACTTGATTCTTCAAAGTGAATATGCATTAGAAACAAAATTATTCCTTAGTATCCCTAGGGAAGATAGGAGAGTTGTGGGTGGAGTGGAGTGGATGCATTCCCTCATTTAAGATCCTTTTTCATTTGAAACCCTATCAGATTTCTGTTTAAATTCAAGAGAATAAACTCTGAAGTGGATTCCTTGGTTCGCTTTTCTTTTTCATTCAGTTATCTTCTTTGGCACAGCTCTCTGACAAGAAGAGAATCATCCAACACCACACAAATATATTAATGTAATATCCACATCTCTTTCCCACCTACTAGAAAAACTAAATTAGCTGACTGAAAGAAATATAAAATTCAAGAATGAAATTTGATTTAATAATTTAATTTAATATCCACATCTCTTTCCCACCTACTAGAAAAACTAAATTAGCTGACTGAAAGAAATATAAAATTCAAGAATGAAATTTGAGATCACAGTTGAGAAATTGCTATTCATTCTATAACATTCTACTTTCATTTCCTTAGTTTATGAAAACTTGATTCCTTATTAATTAAGATCCCATCTCCCTCCTCTGCCCTGGAGAATAAATCCAGAACATAATTACTGGTGCATAACAGTTCCCAGAATGTTCAGTTACAACAGGTGAAAATTAACTTGCTAATAGCCAGGATGCAATTATCTACAGTCGACATTTAGCATTCAGAATATGTCCCTGAAAATATCAACTACAGATGTTAAAATTTATAGTGAAACTGCTTTAGACATATAGCTATCCAGTATAGGAAGGATAAACTCCAGATTAATCTGTAAATATTAGTAGGACCTACTTCTGAAACACTTACCATTTCCCAGGGTTCGGTAGCCATAGGAAACATCACACATCAGTAAATCTGTTCTCTTCTCCTGCTCTGGTTTAATGCTTGGCCTGAGTGACCTGGTGCACCTTGAATCTAGCTCAACCAGAAAACTTAATGTGGCTGTTTACACAGTATTACATTGTTTGCAGTCCTTCTTCCCAACACAACTTTTTTTAGAAATAAGTTCACCTCATTGTTTAACTTTATTTGAACTTTGTATAACTTTCCCACTTGAACCCACTTTAATGTATCATGTAGAATCAACTCTTCTTGTGATCCTGGAAAATAATCAAACATAAACACATGCTAAAGAGGACTTTTACATCTCCCTCACCTCAAAGTATTGTCTCTCTTGCCTGTCACTATCCTCTGGCTCCTCATCAGCAAACATTTAGGGTGGTCCAACAGCCCTCTTTGCACTCTGTCCTGCTAATGATAAACCACCATCTTGAGTTTTGCTTATTGTTAGGTTAACAACAGCATTGTCCTTCTCTCTATCAAATCCGTCCTATTTCTGAGGTCTAGATCTAAGTACATTTGGCAAGCTTCATGGTTTGTACCAAGTTTCCAGTGTCCAAGGATAATTTGCTTTTTATTTTATATCTTCTACAACTTATATCCATAATATGCTGTATCTATTTATAGATGGCTAGATGATGATGATGATGATGATGATGATGATGATGATGATGATGGGAAATAAACAAGTAAATAAACAGATAAAATCATATTAGGTAATTTACCTGTATACATGCTGAATTATTTTTTATTTCCTTATCTATACCTTGAGAGATAGTATTATAATTTTGTGTGAACTTAATTTGGGGGTGCCATTATTTCTTTAAAATGTTTAATTTTGAGATTATAATCTAATTACATATATTTATCCCTGCCATTCTTCCTCTAGACCACCAGTTCTCAACCTGTGTCTCAAATGGACCCTTTCATAGGCATCACACATCAGATAGCCTACAAATCAGATATTAACATTATGACTCATAACATTAGCAAAATTACATCTGTGAAGTAGCAATGAAATACCTTTATGCATGGGGGTCACTAAAACATGAGGACTTGTATTATAGAGTCACAGCACTAGGAAGGCTGAGAAGCACTGTTGTAAATCCTTCAATATATTCCTTCCTTCACTTGCCTTTCAAGTTCATTGTCTCTTTTATTTTTTCACTAATTGCTACTGCATGCACACATGCACACACACACATACATATACATAAATATACACACAAAAAACATATAAATACTCACACAAAATATGCTTCTTGATATAATCTGTTAGGTCTATAAAATCCTACCTGTATATATGTTTTCAAGGGTGATCATTTGACACCGGACAATCAATTGGTGTGCTTTTCTCTGGGGAAGGACACCTCTCCTGTACCCAGGTTTCCTTAGTTGTCTGTGGTTCTTTGTATAGGGTTGAGGCCTTGTGAAAACCTCTGACAAGTTTGTGTTAATATTTTTTAAATATATAGCCCAAACAACTCAACATAGTACTCATTTACCAATGAATAATTAAAGTAACTGCAGTGACATATTACATAACATAGTCTTGATAATCATAAGAAAATATAATGGTATAGTAATAAAATCATACTCACATTCATAAATCTTTACTAAATTATAAATAGACTCAATATGAGGCATATAAGTTAATTCTACTGATTATTTTATTGATTCTGTCCATACCTTCTTTTTGTTACCAGTGAGGAGAGCCGGAAATTTAGGGCAGACACTGTCCTTTATAAGCATCTTATATAAACCTATCCAAGGAAGAATAATAGGAGGCTAAGCCACAGGTTCTTTTTGTTATCAAACATATGATACAAGACTTACAATCCTTCATTCATTGTCCATTCTATCTTTTCTTATATTTCAAAATTGTAAGATAATATAAAATCTTTCTCATTATAGACACTCAGTGAATCAATGAGCTCCTGAGCAAAAGAGATTCCAGCTGTCTCTAGAGTGCTCCCTCCAACCAGGGTGTTTCATTGTAAATGCTGGTTACAGTGGTGTGACAAACCACTGCCATCTAGCTGACTAGAACAAAATAGAGTAAAAGATACATATATATGCAAGTTAGTCAAATTAATACTTTGACAGACAGAGTGGACTCTGATGAACAGACAGAAAAATCTAGTCTAGCATGCCAGAGGAAGTGGTATTCACAGTAAACCATGTAGAAGAGAAGATGGAAGACACTAACCCAATATAGGCCTCAATATGGTAACTTCAAAGCTAATAACAGCACAAAGATTTTCAGAATGTGTGATGGGAAGTACTATGGAAAAGGTAGCAAATGATAGTTATTCTTTAGACCAAGCTTCTATTTCTGATCTCCTGTTTTCTTCCCTGGTACCCTTAGCAACTCCTTGCTCACAAAATAACACAATTCCATCTTGGTTTCCCTCTCCAACATGTCCTGTCCTTACACGTGGCCTCCTGATAGATTATCTAAATGTCTTAAAGTAACTTAAAAATTGTAAGTATACTTTCTTTTCCTATTTATTTCCTTAATTCTTTTAGAACATCATACCATTTGATCATATTCAGCCTCCAGTTCCTCCAAGATCCATTCCCTACCCACCACCTTTGTGTATTCAGTTTTTTTTTTGTTTTGTTTTTTGTTTCTAAGCCCATTCAGATCAACTGGCACATTCTATCATCCAGTATCTATCACTTGCCAATAGCTCCTTAGCTAGGGATGGGACCTCATACCCATATCCTCTTTCAAGGCTGGGATTTTGTCTGACTTCCCATTGTAATTTTAAAAAATACATGTCTTCCTAAGGCTGCTAATTTGATTAAAGTATTTCATGTAAAAACCTGCATGAAAAATAAAATTTTATTCTCAATGGGGTATGTTTGCATCCAGAAGGAGAAACTCATTGACTCAAATGAAGATTTTTAATCAGGGGAACATGGAAAAGGGAAGAGAGCATATCACAAGTAAAAGGAAAGACACAGTTTAGAAAAAAAGCTTTTTAGCTCAGTTGACAGGCTCTCAGGTTGTCTGTGCCTCTATCTTCTTCAGGTACATTTAACATCACTACCAAATTATCATCTCTTTACCTTTAAGAGTTAAGTAAATCTGTCTTCTCTGAGGAAAAAAAATGAGTATTTCTCAAAATTCAAAACACATTTATGAATTTGTTGTTCTTCCTCTGTTTACAGAATACTGAACCATTTACAATGCAGGAAACATTTAGAACACTAAGAAAATGTGTACATAGCATACATATCTATTTAAATAGTAGTGTTTTGATACATCTTGTGTTTGAAAAGCAGAATTCCTATTTTAAGTAAAGTGAACTCAGTTTTTACCACTTAATTTAGTGCCTGCCTTCAACTACAGGTTTTCTTTTCTTTCCTAATGTCTTAAAATAGCTTCATTAAAACCTTGGGAAATGCTGGGATCCTTTGAGAGATGTTTTACCACAGAGTATCAGGTTAAATTTTCAAAACTTTTCAATACAATCTGGGATGACATTGACATGAAGTAGATATTAAAATAAGCTCTTCTACTTATCTCAAAGATCTGTCTGCACTTAGTTTTGTTCTTTAAAAAAAATACTATAGGAGATGAGTCAAACAAAAAAATCAAGAGGGGAAGGTCGTTGGTGGAGAGTCTTGACAAGCCTTTATTAAAAGCAAATCCAAATGAATAGAAAAGTCACTTCTCTCTAGCTCTTGACATCCAGTCACACTCTCCAGTGATGTAATCATCATCAACACACACACACACACACACACACACACACACACACACACATACACACACACACACACACACACACACACTGGAAGTGGGTGGGGTAGAAACCCTGTATTACATTGCCAGTATCTTAGGACAAACAACTTATTGAGTTTCTTCAAATGAATTTTTTGGAATACTTATCCCATCAGTATACAGAAGCCTCACAGAAATTTCATCTCTCAGTTGATAAAATATCTCCTTTGGAATGGCCTATAGGAAGTATGTGAGACATTTTCTTGATTAACAGTTATGAGGGGAAAGAGTCTACTCGGGGAAATGCCATCCTTTTGTAGGTGGTCCTTGGTGGCATAAAAATGCAGTCTGATCAATCTGTAGAGGGTCAAGGCAGTAACAGCAGCTGCTTTAGTTCCTGCCTCCAGGTTCTTGCTTTGATTTACTGCCTTGATTTCCACCAATGATAGGTTGTATGTTTCTGTAAGCCTTTACTCAAGTTTCTATTGGATAAGAGACAAAATAGGATAGCTTCTCATTTATAAAAACTGAAAAAGAAGTAACATTATTCAAATTTGGCTGAAATTATGAAAGTTAATTATTCTCTGGCTTGGATCTTTTTTATGGATTGACCCCTTTACTCTTATCAATAAATTAATATGCTAACTTGAAACCCATAAGAATATGTAAAGTTCATAAACCTTCCACCTCAACAGAAATTCAAACTCTGGTATTCCAACAACATGGACTAAAGCTTACTAATCTGCATGTTTAGCTAATAAATGATGGAAAATATTTGTTTTAAAATGTAAGGTTAGTTCAACATACCAATAAGCATTTAATATGAATCCAAGACCTCAATGCCCTTTTCTGCAATGGAAAAGAGGTCTTATGGAGCGTCATCCTCCTGTTTTCAACAGAGGGCACTAGGTTCTCTATCTGGAAAATAATTTTCCAATAATTGAGTCATTGCAACTTACATAAACTTAGAGTGTTTCTTCTTGGCCCACCCTCATGATTTCTGTAATAAAAGTTCCCCACGTGTTTTATTTGTATCAGCTCTACTTCCATTTCAAAAGCACCAAGAAAGCCCTGGGATCCACAATGATTAACAACCTATTCTAGAGTTTAAAGTTATCTCAACTGTGATACCTTCAAGAGCATAAAAGCAATGCTGAAGTAGGTCAGGAGCTTAAACTGCCCAAGGGCCTACCTCATACCACTGGTAAGCAGAAGGTCGGAAATTAAGTTAGTGCCAGAAACTTCAATGGATCATGATTCAGTGGCTTAAAATTAGATAGGAAAGTAAGAAAACACAACTGTAATAAAGCCTTAACACTTCCCTCATTCAGAACTTGATATTTGTTTTAATCCAGATCGTGACTTGGTCTGGAACTATTCTGTGCATTCTGTGACGTGCTTGATATGGAAACAGGGCGATGAGGGCCTTTGAGTATAACTGAGCCTCAAGTAAGCTTTAACTTCGGAGCTACAGTGAAGGCTACTCATGGTCACAGGAAACTTAGAGTTGGTGACAGTGTTGTTGTCTTGTGATTTCAGAGAATGAAGTCATGCCCCACACACGGGAGAGAGGAGAAAGAAGTTTTGTAGTAGGAGTATAGCTAGAAGCTTAATAGAGAGAGAGGGGTGGAGGAAAGCTCCTTTAGAGCAGAAGTGAGTCCTCCGAAGCAGATGACAGTGGAGCGACTGGTGAGAGGATTTTCTTAAGACTTATGGCAGAAATGGGGATGAGGCATGAGGAAGTGACTTGAATCCATTCTGCTCATTCATTCGATGTCCACGTGTCGCTCTACTTGTCATACCGTAACATGTATCCTTTGAGCTGTGATGCTCATCTAAGTGATGTGAAAGGAGAGGAAAATTACATCATGCCAAAGCAGGAACCAGCGTCCCCTTCTGGCAGCCTTGGCCTCTAGTCAGAGAACAACCGAGGATATTTCTGCCAAGAATCAAGGTCCTTATCCCTAAATGGCCTAATTTCTGTCCCTTATTCTCATCAATGTGTGCTGGAAAAGAGGACTTATAGACTACATTACAGGAAAGTTAGTCATGAGATCAGACACCAACAAAATATCTTTCAGGATTGCTTTACCAGGTTTATAGTGTGATGACTGCAAAATGATATCAAATGCCATGCCAGAAATTGAATCTGAATCTACAAGAAGCTAACCAGTGAAGTAACTCATGATCCTCTATGCTCTTAAACAGGTTATAGCTACTTGTTGGAAAGTCCATTGTTCCATTTTTGGTTCCAGATGTCTATATGTTACTGTCAAGAATGATTAAGTCAGAAGAAATAGTTTGTAACTGGCAAAGTGTATGGTCAAAGCTTCTTACAGAAGCTTAATTTTCCATTGTCAAAGCAATGATTCAGAGTTCAAAACGATTATTCCTATTCTGTGAAAATACAAGTCCCTACTCAGTTCATATTCTCTGTCATCTAGCATCACATCTGTGTATCATCACCATTTCCAGTCTGGTGTGTCTTCAATCCTGTTTCCTAAAGGATGTTTTCTTAACCCTAGTCAAATTTATACAGTGGTATACCATATCCTGTTCTACTGTTTCTTTAACCCTGATAAATCATATCTCAGGATAGTGATGAAGTCTGTATGGTCATCCCATGGAAGCCTTCCTCTGCTGTCTTAAGAGCTCCATGAAAAAAAAAGAAACTATGTGTCTTTCTAAATCAATTATGGCATTTCATGAGCAAAACCAAAATAGTATTTTTTTCAAGCAATACGAGACAGAAAATAAGAATTAGAACAAAATGTTTTGCACCATTTACTTTTATTCTTCTGTGTGTTTTTCTCTGTGGAGATGGAAATGACTGAAGTGGATTAGCTACAAATATAAAATAAAAAGCAAAACACCCCCTCTTTCTCCATGCTCTCTCTGAAGCCTACTGAACACAAACTCAGTTTGCTTTGTTTATTCAAGACTTTGCCCTATGGCAGAGATTTGTGTGATGAGTGGAAGGTGCTGGCAATGTACCAGCCAATCAGCCTGTTCACTCAGAGCTCCACACCTTCTTGGGTTTGTCTGCTGTGCTCCCCTTTGAAGGTCCATTGTGCTCTGAGCACTTCTGACATTCAAGGTTTGAGATATCCTTCAAGCTGAGTCCACTCAAAGAGGTAACACTGAAAAATTTGCAGACTATCCAGAATGACCAGAGTTTACAAGTTAACAGTTACTTGAGGCCAAGTAAGAATCCCCTACTTCTCTCTTGCTGTTTTGAATATAGTTTTTCTTTTCTTTTTTCTTTTTTCACTTTTAAATATTTTTTTATTTCTTAGAAAATTCCATGTGTATATAGAATTCAACATGATCATATCAGTTCTCCTTCTAAATTTCCACACCACCCTCCCATCACACCATCTTCCCTACTTCATATCCTACTTTATTTTATTTTATTTTATTTATTGGATATTTTCTTTATTTACATTCCAAATGTTATCCTCTTTCTCGGTTTCCCCTCCAGAAACTCCCTATCCCATCCCCCCTCCCCCTGCTTCTATGAGGGTGCTCCCCTACACACCCACTCCCACCTACCCACCCTGGCATTCCCCTACACTGGAACATCCAGCCTTCTTCACAGGACTAAGGGCCTCTCCTCCCATTAATGCCCTACAAGGCTATCCTCTGCTACATATGAGGCTGGATCCATGGGTCTCTCCATGTGTACTCTTTGGTTGGTGGTTTAGTCCCTGGGAGCTCTGGGGATTCTGCTTGATTGATATTGTTGTTCTTCCCATGGGGTTGCAAACCCTTTCAGTTCCTTCAGTTTTTCTTTAAAATCAGGTACAATAATTCCATTGAGGGACAATGATTATGTGTCCATTCAAATTCTAGACATCTTGTTTCTAAAGTTCTGAGGTACTAAAAACATAAATAAATCTGATGGTCTGTTTTGAACCCATGAGCATTTTTACTGCTATAATAAAGGAATGTTGCAAGTGCAGTTTATGCTTTTGTCCATAAACCATTTTCACATCCTCAAAGCTGTATTTCTACAGTGGTAATGGGATCTCATGTTGTGTATCTTCTAACCTGAAAATATTCCCTGGGAAGATATTGTCTTTTCCGCTCACGAGGATATGAAACATTGTGTTCTGCCATCATTACTTAGCAAAAATCATAATGGGGTTAACAATTGTCCCATCAATTATTTCAAGATTAGTTATGCTTAAATATTTCTAAAAGTGTATTTAATAGAGTACTCTAATGAACCTATGCTATTAACTGTAAAGAGCAAGTGATATATTGCTTAGTAAAATGGAAGTAATTTAAAATGAACTGGAAAAAAAAACCTTTTCATTAGTTTAAGATTTATAACTTTTATTTTAAATATACATAACATTAAAAATATAAAATCTGCTGCAAAAAATCACCTTATTTTATCATTTGTCTTCATAATAAAGAAAATGGTAATTCTAAGATAATGAAGGTTTTTGAAATACTGAATAGATTAATGTGACCTGAGGTATTATTTGACTGTAATGCCAAGCAAATATTAATATTTTGATACACCCTTTGTTATAACAAAACTGCATTACAAGATTAATACTGAAAGTATGTTCTATGTGTGAAGTTCCAATATAATTTGGACCAGACACTTTAAGAGTATTATTTCAACAAGTTAGTACACTGAAAAATTAAGTACTGATTAATTGAGTTTCATTAATGGGAGGCAGACTTCCTAATGAGATGCAGTCTTCCAAAGGCTTCATCCAGATTTTGGACGTTCGGAACAGCCTTCCCAGTCTGCCTCACTGAAGGCAAACTACTTTCCACAAAAGGTCTTCTCCAGTTGCAGCTCTTTGGAGTTAGTGTATTCTTGGTGGAATTATCTCACCCATTGATTGATGCCCTGGGAATTTTAGTGTTCATACAAACTAACAAACGTCCACCAGACAAGCACCAGCAATGCCCAGCTGGCTCTTTGTCCCCCATGGGAAATTTTCTCAGTTAGAGCCTGGTAATTGTTTAGTGCAGCTGCTGCTGTTTCAAGGGTGCCAGCTCATCTGAGCCAACTGTATGCACACAGCCATGACTCATGAGCCTGAGAAAGCACACATCAGGGGTGGGTGGGGGACTGCAAGGACTCCATTTTAAAATTGCCTTCTTCTTTGTCTACTATTTGAGGGAAAGATTCACAGTGAAAGGTACTTATTTAAGCAGTATAAATATCCTATATAGTCATGAATTTCAGCTATAGAAGTGCATTATAATCTTGCTGTTTTTGAAAACACTTGCTGTATATATCTCAACAGTCTTAGTTCTAGTGTATGTTTTACAATAACAACTATATTGTAAGAACTGTAGTTTCTTACACACACATGTGCATGCAAACACACACAAAAAAACAAATACACACAAATACACACAATCCCAAAACATCACACATATACAAGCAACACACATGCACACACACACACACACACACATACACACACATACATACATGTACATACACACTAATACAGACTGAAGAACAGTCTGGTAGAGAATGGATATGGAAGCCTAAGTAACTGGATTTATGCCAAGATAGTTGGCATGAGAGTTTGCTATAGAGTTTCCAAAAATATTCTTGAAATACCAGAAATACATTTTTGTGAGGAAAAGAAAAGGATCATTACTCTGAGGCTATTTGAATTCATTAAGGCTTTATTGTCAATTAGAGAAAGCAATCTTATCTGGGATATTACTTGCTTCAGTCGTATGTAAATGGCATAATTAGACAGTGTCATCCTACTGCACATACACTAAGTTGTCTCCAGGGATCTTTATAATATATATGATGGGACAAAAGTTTTGTCACATCAAGTGCCTATTGTTGAATAAGAAATTAACCTCTGTCTTAATGTCTGGAACAATAAGCGTTTGTTCTTATTGCTGCCTCACGACTTGGGTCAGGAATTGAGAACAGGTTTCCTTGGGTGACTGTGGGTCACTCCAGATCTTTTGCAAGGTTGACAAGATGTCTGTCAGTCATGGCTGCAATAAAGCACATATTGGACATGACTATGGGCATCTCTAGAATAAATTAGGAAAGGGACATTTTTTCCTTCTCACTTATAGAGTTATAGGACTCACAAATATAAGTTTTCCTTAAGATTTCCACCAGGGCTTTCTCTCACCACCTTCCTTTTACTCTGGAGGCAAAGACAGAGTAAGAGAATGTACACAATATAAAGACACTGTCTATTTGTAACTTAGTATTAATACCACCCTATGTCTTGCTGCTACATTCTGTCACGAGAGTCAAGTCTATAAGTTCAGCCTATGTTCATGAGGACAGGATTCCAAAAGAAGGAGAAATCATTGGAGACCACCTGAGAGACCGCTTACCACATGGAGGGACCATCTTAGTCTCAGAGCCACCAATTTTCATACATTCTAATAAAACTTCCTTTATTCTGGTGAAGTGCTCCTTAGCAACTGAAAATCTGAATGTGTACTTTAACAATGACTAACTGTCCACTAGGGAAATGCTTAATATTATGGCATATAACACTATTTATATGCACTATAAAAATATTGGACTAAGAAGTCTTCAACTTTTTAACGTGTGTGTGTGTGTGTGTGTGTGTGTGTGTGATTGATATGGGGCCAAATGAATGGACAGAGCACGTTTATGGAGTTTAGAGAATAACCTTGGGAAGTTGGGTCTCTCCTCCCATCACATGGGTTTCAGGGATCAAACTCAGCTGGAAGCCAGGCTTGGTGATTATTTCACTCCTTTGTTGAGACATCTGCTGGTTCTAAATGGTTTTCAAGTTCTTGGTCTTTAAAACTAAGCAATGTAAGTTCTAACCATGGTTATGCCATTCAGAGTTATAAAGCTAGAATGTTTATGACACATGGGCATTCAATTTCTTCACTGAAAATAAGTTTTGATAGAATTAATGTGAAAACTGACAAAAAATAATGTTTGGTAAAGGTCTTTACACCACAGTGTCTAGGTTTTACAAAGAATCCCATAGCACTGTAATTATAATGCCCTCATTATTGTCTGGAGCTATTTCATAGAAAACTAGAAAACATTCCAAACTAATACTCTGAGCTTATTTTTTTAACTAACACTGATGTTAACTTTGTCTAGAAAGGTTTGCCCTTAGATCTTTTATTACTGAGGATTTCATACCCACCTATAAAGTGGTCTGATGAAATCCAACCCTATTTGCTTCCCTCTAATTCCATCTCTATCCTGTAGCTGCTTGTATTCTAATGCTAACTGGGTCGCCAAAAAGTTTACATGCGAGTGTCTGCACATAGCTTCTGGAAACCTGCCCCCAGTTAGTTCTGATTGGCAAATAAAGATGCCAGCAGCAAGAAGGAGAATGAGAGGCAGGATTTATGGTTCCTGGGTCTGGGACTGTGAGGAGAAAAGGAGAAAGGAGGAGAGACACCATGCCTGAGGAGTATGCAGGACAGAGAAGCAGTGCTACCATGTAAAGGAGCCAAGAGAACTCGGCCCAGAAGGCTGCTCAGTTGGGTCAAGAGCAGCTAATATGAAGAATAGATATTAATAAGTAGTATCTTGGAATTATTGGTGGGAGGTAGATTCTAACAGCCTGGAGATTAGGCAGTTGCCAGCTAGTGTGCTGTGTGAAGTGTATTAAAATATAAAGGCTGTGTGTATGTCTTTCATTTAAAAATATAACAAATTAAGGTGGGAAGCAACCCTGTGCTGGAGATTTATAAAAATATTATTGCTATATATGGTGCCCAACATGGGGCACTAATTTGTTGCTGGAATTTCCAACCCCAATAAGCCCAGATTCAAAACACACAATCCAGTTATTATAATTAAAAGCTACATGCCTAGATTGGGAAGATTCAACACTATACTAACTTATTCCTCATCTATAAGACTCCTTGCTACTTGCAGATTCTCCTGGCCACATGGTTCTGATTCATCGAGGCTTCCTCCTCCTCCTCCTCCTCCTCCTCCTCCTCCTCCTCCTCCTCCTCCTCACTCTCATTCCCTCCATCTCTACCTGTCCCAGCTCTCAAACCTCCATTCCCACCTTTCCCCTCCACTGCCCAATCACTGGCTCTAGCCGTTATTGACTAATTAACAGGCCAATCCACAACACTATCCCATCTACACTTTTCAACGCATGCTCAACAAAAAACCAAACAAACCAACAAACAAACAAAAACCTTATAAATGCACTTAGTGTTTCTGTGTTACATAGGTGTAGAAACATCTGCCTGGGTATATTTAGCCACTCAGTGGCTAGATAGGACTCTCCTTCCCCTGTTGCCAACATCACCTCAGATAAGGATGGGACTTCATCAATCCCTAACCCATCCATTCTAGAATGTTTTCTTAACCTTGTGGAGGTATTATGCATGTAGCCAAAGCAACAACCCTGTGCTGTTTCAGAATTACTACTTCAGTGTGGATGCTTACTCACTGTGGCTCTTACAATTATCTTTCCATCTTCTCTTCTGAAATGATCTCTGAACCTTGAAAGTGAGGGGTGTCAAATAGATGTCTCACTTAGAACTAAGCACAACACAGTCTTTTATTCTTTACATGTTGGCCATCTCTGAGTCTCTATATTAATTGTCATCCACTACAAAGAGAAGCTCCTCTGATGAGGTTGATATGCACCAATCTATGGGCATAATGATAAAAATTTAGAGGTCAATTTGTTACTATGTCGGTAACAGAATATAGGTACTGAATTCTTTCATGGGTCCTATGACCTAGAAAGGTATGGAACGTTTACCCAGTTAACTGCTTAAGTTACATCTATGAAACAGGCTTTAAGTCTAATTAGAAAATAAGTGGTTATTCTTCCAACATTCATGCCACAATTGTAACAGTACCTTTTTCTCAAACTTCTATTTGAGGGACTCCTGTGTATCCCTAATTCTGGGAATTGGTTTCCTCTAGGAAGGTTTTACACACACATAATTTTAGACTGGGAAACTCACCTCAGTCTTCTCCAGTCACTATGGCCATTTCTATCATGGTACTAAGCGCATTTGTTGTCTATTTCTTAACTTGCTGTGAATGCTGTGTATTTACTATATTGTGGACCATACTAAAATGTGAGCTCTTCAAAAGTAAAATTGAATGTTTTATCTCTGTATGCATGGAAAGTAGCTCAGGGATACTACAGTATGTTTTCAATAAATATGAGGTGAATGATTTAATGGATGAATGAATGATTTCAGGTATCTTAATATAGTCTCTTTCTCTACTTGATTCTACCTCCCATACAAAATCTTGGTTCCATAAGCACTTTTCTTCTATTTATTTGAAGAGACAGCTCCTTGAACACGAGTTGTTTAGATCAAAGAACATGCATTTTTACAGTAATAGTTCTTAAATTACAATTTAGATGAAAGTCAGTGTTTCACTGACTCCCTGTTATTTTGTGTTTTGAAGTCTATAACTTGGTAATAACTGCATCGTGTCACAAGCCTATCTATTGCTCACAGCCTCCTCACAAACCTTTTCCAAGGCTCCATTTTTTTTCTGCCTGCTCTCTGACATTTGCAAAACTACATGCAAGTATACACACACAAGCTTACCTATATGCCAACATTAAAATATAATAGTACATCAGAGGGACTATAATGAATCTGTTACAGTCACTTGTTAACATTCATATTTCCAAGCATTTCTTACACTCTGAAAGCAAAGGGTAGAAAGCCAGATTTGAAAAATCTTTGAGCCTGTACTTGCACATATACTTGAGGATGATGACCCTTGAAACTGAACTTTCTAGAGTACAAAACTTTGAGAAATAAATTTCTTTTGTTTATAAGTCACCCAGCAACCACAAAGGATCAAAATTTGTGCATAAACGTCCATTTTTCCCTGTTGAGCAAGCATAGTAAATTACATTTAGAATTTGATTAGTAAGTAGCCTAACATTCCCTGAAAAATGGGAGCCTGAGACAACCACCAATCCAACACAAGACTCCTTGGACAGGGAGCTAGCCTGAGACTACCAAGCACCAGTCAGGTGCTGCTCAGGCCCTGATGACTCTCAGGAGCTGCAGCAAGCTGGGGACTATAGGAACACTCTTGGGACTGAGGACTCCAAGTAGGAGTGAGCCTGAGACATATCATCTTTGCATTGAGCCACTCCAGTAGACTGGGCATGGAGTGAGCCTGAAATGGCCACCAAGCTAGAACCATGGGTCCTGTATTAAGAACGGGCCCAAGAGGACCACCAGTCCGGAGCTTCAAAGGCCTGTGTTAGGAGGGGCAGACCATTCCTTACATGATCACTGCCCAGTGTCACAATGCACAAGTGGAAATAAAACTCTTGAGACAACCACAGACACTCAAAGACCCCAGACGCCACTAAAAGAAGCAAGTAAGTTAGGGAGAAATGGGAAAGGAAAGAGAAAAAGAAGGATGTGGGCACAATGAAGAGAGGCAGAACTGGAGACCGGAGTGTGGAACAAATGGGTGTGAGCAGCCTGTGATGCTCACCTGGGACCATAGTAGAGTCCTAGCTTCTGCTGCCACCAGGGCCCTGTCTGTGACCATGGCCTTGCAGCAGCAGGAGTCTGTTACAACCAAAGACCAGGTGGATGTCCCTGGGCTGGCTGGGCTGCTATCCAGTGACATTTTGCTGTCTGTGGGCTATGCAAAACTGACCCCACCCATCATCTGAGTATTATTGGAGAGCTGGCTCTATGGCATAAGAGAGCTAGTCCCACCTTTTGCCAGCTGCAGTATTCAGGAGAGCTGTCCCCTCACATTGCAGGATATGAGCATGGGAGAATGGGCCCTACCACTTGTCTCCTGTGCAATGGCAGCACTGGGGAGAGCAGGCCCTGTAGCTCACCTGGGCAGCACAGTACAGCTAACCCGGATGACTAACTGACCCAGAGGGTGTGAGCATGGGAGAGCTGGTCCCAGCCACTGTTCTGCAGTTCTATGACATGAGTGAGGAAGAGATGACACCCTGTCCCTTGCCACTTAGAGCAGGCAGGAGAGCTGACCCCAAGATCATCAGATCTGGAGAACTGGCCCTGTCCCTCACCTTCTGCAGTACTCAAAAGAACAGACCAACACCTCACCTGGTCCTAGATATGGGGATTGTGGTTAAAGATGTCCTCCTCTCTTCCCTCACCCCTCACCATCTATGGCAGGAAGGAGATCTGCTCCCAGAGTCATGAGAGTGGGAGAATAAGCCATGTATCTCACTGGCTGCAATTCTCTAGAGAGCAGGCCCTGGTCCTCATCTAAGCAATAGGGTAGAGCTGGCCCTGGTAGCAGGGGGTTTCTGGTGACCAAATCCTACGGTTTGAGAGCAGGAGAGCGGGTGAACTTACTAGTTCAGATACCTCTCAGGCCCAGATCCAAGGCTTTGAGTTGGCCCATCCCAACATCTACCCCATCTATGAATTGCTGGAGTGCATGAAGGATTGGTCCTACAGATCCAAACTATAGGATCTTCATGACACAGGGAAACACTAGGATGTCCTAGAGGAGTCACTGAAATGACATTTGCAAGCAAAGAAATGTGAACAAAAAGAGGACATTGTGGGACACACTGTGGCACACTACAGTTTCCACAATGAGATTTTTTTCCTAACTGGGGAGGTTGCAAGGGTTAAGGACCTGTATGAGGATATTTATATCATAAAAATCCAAGATAAATAAATATTTCCCCAGTTGAAAGTTGTCATATATGTGTACGCATGAAATTATTTTCATTCAGAAGTGATACAAATGTCAACATAAAGTTTAAATACAAGATTATCTTCTTTCCCACAGGGAAAAATCACTCCCAATTTCTCAGTAGCACAATAACTTCTGATCACCTCCCTGGCAACAGACAGTATGCTCCCTCTTCCAGCCCTTTGTATGGAATACTACAGGTTGCTATTTCTTTCAATGTCTTCTAAATTCCCAGAATAAAAATTTCTACTACCAAAGGAGAAAGAGCAAAATTTATCCTGAAGACAAACAGAATTAATTATTTGGAAATATCATATGATGATAAATAGCATCCACCAGAGGGGATATATGCAGAGATCCAGACTGATGTGTCGTTTCATTTTATAGTAATTCTTATCCTTATCATTTACTTGTATTTAAGTAACATTTAGCATGCTAGAATCACTGCTTCTCATTTCAGAACTTGTTGTTTAAGAGGTTAATATGGAGATAACTTGATGCTTCTTCTCTCTAAAAAATAAACAAAAGCATGAAGTGCAATTTGTACTAGCCAGCCAGCCCTGGGCATGGAGCCTGCCCTAGAATGTGTTTGATATACCCATTATCACCCCACTAAAGAAACTTGATGTTTTTCCTCTCTCCCAGCTGCTATCATTTATGAATAGCTTCTTAGCTAGGGGTGGGACTTTCCTTTACCTATGCTGGAATTTTGTCTCGCATGTTTTTATGCAAGTCTTGTGCATACTGTCACAGTCTCTATGAGTTCATATGTGCATGTGGCCTGCTGTATGTGGAAAATGCTGTTTCTTTGAAGACAGTCACCAATTCTGGTTTTTACAATCTTTCCACTTCAAGTTCCATTTCAAGTTCTAAGCTCATGATTATTGATATGAGGTATATGATATTGGCATCCACTTAGGGCTTAATATTAAAAGTTTTGTGCTCTGCACATTAACAAGTTGTAGGTTTAAGTGTTAAATAATACCTATGGCAAGAAGAAGTTTCTGTGATGAAGGTTAAATAATGCATTGACAGATGGGTATAGCAATAATGTAATAGGTATAGCAATGTAATCAGTACAGGCTATAAGGTCTGAGAGAGTCTAGAGGACCCCATTGATCAACACTGCAAACTAGAATTTGAAATACAGAAGTTGGGGAAAACACTATCTTAAATGCTAATGTCAAATGAAGTCTGACTACTTTACAAGTGAAAAGCCTAAAATAAGTTTTCAATGAGACTGAATCAGTAAGAACTATTTAAGATACGAGTTACACTAAAGAACATCATCCCCTATTTGTCATTTGAAATTTGAAAGAATATCTTAAAAGAAATAATCCATGTGTTTTGCTATTCATCCATGTTCAATAGAAAATTAAACAGGATCATTTCAAATACAAAGTTGGGTTAGAAAGAAAACCTAGAATATTTTATATACTGGTAAGACACGAAAGCTACAATGAAGAAATCAAGAAAAGTGATGCACATGTACAATTGTATTTTACACATTTAATAAGCTGGCAGTTATTGAGAAAATTGTGCTCCCCAAGAGGAGGCACACAGTGGCTTGATTTCCACTTGTTCCTTGAATGTACGATGCCTTATGTTTCAGTCAGATTCGTATTTCCACCTAGGAGGAATAAAAAAAAATCTTATTAGCTTTCTTTTTCCTAAAAATATCAAAGCTAAAATATGTCTGATGAGACATAAGGTATAATATCAGCTAGAATGAAATTTGTGGCCATTTAGAATCAAGAAAAAATGACCTCCCACGAAGTTATCCCTGAGAAGTGATGTGAGAAACAGAATGCCTGTGATTATTCATACAAAGTTACTGCCTCTTCATCAAGCCTTCTAAATAAGCTAAAATACCATTCTTATTTCTCTTCATTTATTTTAAATCATGCAAGTGCTTATTGGTTGAAAGTTACTACAGAAATCAAAGGTGATTTGTTTTTAATGAACTAGAGCAGAATTCTTCTATATGACTTGAAACAAAGTTGTTAAAAGACTGTGTTTGATAACACTATCCCATTGATATTCTCAGGTAGCTTTGGGGTATAACTATCTCTATATTATGAGAGAATCAGTCTTATATTTAATTTGATGACTCAACATGGATTTTAGCATTAGCTTAATATTTTAGTATTAGCTTAATGTTTTTCTCTCTTGAAGGATCTGGCAATATATAATTAAAATAAAAGTATTTTTATAGTTTTCACTTATCATGCAACTTTATTCCATGTCTTAAGGGTAGAGTATCTTTTTAAAATTTTCATAATTTTCTCTTACACAAATCTGGTTTCTGCTAAACCTTTGTTAAGGAGGAAAGCAGAAGGAAGTGAGGGACAGAGATGAAAGTGGAGAGGGAAAGAAGGGAGAACAGCAGAATAGGCAGGAGGGTTAACTGCAAATTCTCTGGAAATCATCTCGTTATACTTTCGTGGTTATATCAGTTTGGCTTCTGGTATATTGGCATTTACAATCCTTGTTCTCCTGGGTCCACATTGAAGTTTGTCAGGTCTCCAAAAAGAACAAATCCAGGAGGCAAATGAGAGCCTTCCAGGAACCTGTTACTAAAATAAATGACTTGAGTAAATTCTTGAAGTTAGAATAAGTTATCATAGACTCTTATCCAGCTCCTACCCATCAGATGTGATCTAACCGAGTAAGACTCATCAACTTCCCCTCAGATAGAAATGTCCCTGTTGTCAAAGCTGCTTCCTAATGAATTAGCTCATTTCTCATTTGAAGATTTAACTGAAAGAAAAGGTTACTGTTCTCTATATTTATAGAATACAATATGATGTTTTGATATGCATCTTCATTGTAGAGTAATTAAAATGACTAATTAATACATCCATCTCAAACCAAATCTCAGCTCACATCTGAAAGTTAGCAGAGATTTTGCCTTGGGAAAAAGTTTTGAGAAACCTTCCTTCTGTGTGAAAATCATCTATTCCTCAGGCAAGACATCACCCTTGATTTCATTTGAGACCTTGAGCAAATTTTCTAATAATGATACTGTTGGTATGTTTTGTTATTATTCCTTGATAATTTAATTCAGTATATTTCTATCATAATTTTCCTGTACCCCAACTCCTCCCAGATCCTCTAACCTTTCCTACCTACCCCTATCATATTTTATTTTTTTACTATTATAAAAGAGAGAAAGAAAGAAACAAAGAAAGAAGAAAAGCCATTAAAAAACAGGGGCACCGTTGTAGTGTTGATCAACTATAGTCCTGAGCACAGGGCCTGCCTTGAGATGTGTGGTTAATATACTCAGTGTCACTGTATTGAAGAAAACTGATTTTCATTCTTCAATTGTCTATCAATTGCAAATAGCTAAGAGTGGAACTTTGTGCCTACTTCTCCGTTGAGAGACTGTCTGGCTTGAGCCTGTACAGGTCTTATGTATCTTATTACACTCTATGTGAGTTTGCATGTGCATCGTCCTTATTGCACCCATAAAATGCTGTTTTCTCACAACTGCATTTCACGTCTGGCTCTTATGATCATTCTGCCTCTTCCTCCATGGGAAACTCTTAGGTTGCAGGAGATGGCTGTGATGCAAACATCTCAGGGCTAACGCTCAAATGTCTCTCACTCTCAGTACATGATCTGTTCTCAGGTTGCCTGCCTCTATTTTAATTACCACCTATTGCAAGAAGAAATTTCTCTAGGGACGGTTGATGGATACATTGGTCTGATAGCCTGCCTAGTGTCTAGTTATGTTTTATCTTCTTTGTACTGATTTCTCCTCTTCAGTCTTCATTTTTTTTCTAATGGAGATAGAGTATGTGTCTCTCTTTCTCTATCCTTGTCTCATCCCCTATCTCTGCTTCTTACATGAAGATTAAAAATAAGACTGCAATCCCAAGATGTTCACAAAAGACTTTTCTCTAAGTCAAGTGTGTGGGGGGGAGGGGGTCCATGTTGATGTGGGTGTGGACACGTGTGGAAATGTGCAGACAATAAGAGCGGCCATCTGTATAGAAGTCATATCTTCTTTGATGCCTTCCCACTGTGTTTTGAGACAGGTTTTCTCTCTGAACTTTAAGCTTACCAATTTGGCTAGACTGGCTGGCCAATAAACTCTAGGGACCTGCCTGCCTATCTGCCCCCAGTGCTAGAGTTACAGGTACATTCCCATTGTGCTCTTCTACTAAGCTGGAGCTCTACTGTCTGATAGGTAATAGATAACTCTGAAAATCAGATAAAGGGAATGAATACTTATTCCCTGAGAAAAATATATCTCTATACAATATAAAGCAATATCTTTCAAACCTTAAGAAGCAATTTTTTTGAGTTAGTATAAAGAACACAAGGCTAAACCTGATTTATAGCAGAACCTGCACCTATGTGTATCTGATTTTTACAAATTCAAACAATAGTATGTACTCAAATAGACACACACAAAAATATACCCCTTTATCTCTCTAGGCCAGTTTTAAAGTTTAGAAAATCATTTGAACTCAGAATGTTGAATGATTGTGTTACTTAATCTCACCATCTTATTTAATTGAAAATCACTTCCTTGTGACAGATTTGAGATGTTGTGGTTCTTTTGTATATTTCTTATTTGAATGTCTAGGTAGTCGTCATTAGAGAATGCCTGCTTTGATGGTGCTTAACCAGTTTAGCTCAAATCATATGCTAAAACTCTGGAGAGTTTAAGTATTTCCTGGTGCTATACAATCTATCTGATTCACTTTGTTACTCAGTACTCTTCCCAGGAGATGTGAATATAGCAAGCTGTTGGTTTAATAAAAGTCTCCAGTCAAAGGTAAATAACAGGTGAACCAGCTCTGCTGACACAGCCGCATGGTAGTTAGCAGCTGCAAAAAGTACTGCCTAATCTTTTGTAAGGCTTAATCATTCCCTACTGAACTTTTCAAAAGAAAAAAGTAGTTATTACTGATGCTCATGGAAAAATGTTCAAAGCAGATCTTCATTGAATAATAATGCTGTTTCATGCAAAGATTTAAGTTTTATATAACTCTAAACTGTTGGAAGTTAAACAAACAACCATGTGCTAACAAGAAGAAAAATGGATTTGGCTTAAAAATTTTTTAGTCTGTATTAAACTGTACATCTAATTGGTAGTTTGAAGAAAAAAGAAAATAGAAACGTCTTTCTGGATACCATGAAATCTCAGTTTTTTACAACGAGTTATTACTCCTCTCATCTTTCCATTTTCTCTTAAAAGAAAAATCTTATTATAATTTAGTTAATCATGTTTTATATTTCTAAAATATGGTATTTCTCAAAGGTGGAAGAGATGTTGGCTTTTGTAAGGAAATTGAATGGAGTAGCAGATAGTTTATCATTAAATTGATAAACTAATATTTACTTACCTAATATTTCATTTCCTAAAACTATAATTTCAAAGCAGTTACATGATTGATTTCAGCTTATTTTCACTTAAAATGCATGTGTTTACTCTTTGCAAAATGCATAATATTTAACACTATATAAATGTATTTTCATTTAGACCACTTAAATAATGTAAAGGACAATAGAAATAGCAGCTTAGTATTTTAAACTATTTTTTTTCTAAAAGAAGATAAATACAGTATAATTAATGGAATAATTTATTGTCAGTATTAAACAAAAAAGGTGGCACTAGAGATAAGATTGCAAATATATCATAAACATATGATACTTCTTGATATTCTAGAGTTAAAATAAAGTGCTTATACTCAAATATTTCAAACATGTTGCAAAATAGTGAGCTTAGAATTTAATCACCAAGTTCCAATATAAACAAATTGTAGTGAAAATTATACATAAGCAGATCCCCTTCCTGTCTTCATACTCCAGGTTGTATCAAAGATAATTTCGAATATTATAAACTTATACCCATAGATATTTCACCCTATAGTCCTAAATTGTAAGAAATATTTTAAAACATAACTACAGGGGCTGGAGAGATGGCTCAATAATAAAGCTCTGTTCTTCCAGAGGACCTAAGATCAACTATTCCCACTGGCAGCTCATAACCCATTTATGACTCGTGTTTGAGCGCATCCAACACTCTTTTCTGGCTTCTGTGAGCACTGGACACACACCTGATGCACAGACATAAATGCAGATACAATACTCATACACAGAGAATGAAATAAAATTAAATACTTTTTTAAAATAACTACAGATTTCATTATGCCTAAAAGCAAGAATTTTCACTAATTTGTCTCTAAAAATCATCATAACTGATTTTTTTTCTTTTCTTTAATCTATGTACCCTGACAAGAGGTAGGTGATATTCTTCCATTTTCTTGAATTTGGACTCACCAACTTCTGCTCTAATAGACTATAAAATAAAATTTTCATCTGAACATTGAGAAGGGTGAAAGTTTCTGATATTGACTCAGAGGAGGTAAGACTAGGAGGAGAGAGGGAGGGAGGAAGGAAGGGTAGAGTCAGAGAAAAGGGATGAGAAACAAAAGTGGAAAGAGAGAACAAATATAGAAGCAAACTTCCTCAACATATTGCATAAGCTCTGCACTTCAGGCTGCCTCAGCAAGGGGTCAACCATGTGAATCTTGACTCTTTCTCAAATGATAAATATCGCCAAACAAAAGCCAGCTGTCATCATCTTGCATAGGAACCCTGCAATCTAAGCCCTACCCTCATTCATATCTGATACATAAAACTATAAATTATTAATATCTACTCTTCTTAGTCAAAAAATTGACATCGTTTGTTGAAAGAAATAGATAACCAAAGCAATTTCAGTCCAAATTCAAATTACTCCAGGTGGTTTGCAGCTGTATGTCTATGCCATGATGTAGCTGTCCCTACAATTGTAACCCATGGTGAAAATGCTTTATATGCATGATAATAAAACTTCCCTGTTTTATTATCTAATTCATTAAAGTTATTCTATATTATTTGATGGTATTATATGGTATGATATGAAATGTTATGATATTTCTACAGAGTGGTGATTTGGGCATATACTAATATCACTGTCCCTACCATGTAGGTAAAAAAAAGAGAGAGAGATCCAAAGAGATTTGTGACTTAAAAGAAAAAAGTTATATGTCATATCTAATAATTAAATTCAGAGCTTCAGATTTTTGGCAATGGTCTTTCCCTTATTCCAACCTCAATTGTACCTCCAGAGACTTCGATCATGGGTCACTCTGATTCAGACTTGTTAAAATTAGAGCTACAGATAAAGGAGTATTTGTCAACTCCTCCTTCTTCCTTCTTGAGAGGCATTTATATCTCAAATGTATACTACTAAATCTCTAATGTGTGGTTCTTCATGTAGCCTCCTGACATATCTCTGCCAAGGTACCAAAAAGCACAGCAATTTCTGACCTCTGATCATGGCCTTCTTTTCACCAGCATTTAATTAACAAATACATTTCTCTCAAGATGAATAGGACCATGCTACCTGCCTAGCAATACTCAACAATCTTCAAGCTGATTGCCATGAGGTGATGAATCCTTTTTGAAAATCTTTTGTTGTCTTTGTGAAATTTAGGCCAGTACAATAATCATCTGAGTCATGAAAATGATGACCTTCTTGTAGAGAACTGAGCTTGGAAACTCAAGCTCAAAACTACATTTGGATTTATAGTGAGAAGTCATGATATTAAAATATGGCATAAAAAATTGTTGAAATTACTTGACTAATAAAGTTACATGGTGATTGAATGATCATATAATTGGTGAATAGCAATGTGCAAGTTTCAAAAAACTGTAACACAGTATGTAATACCATACCATCAAAATGAACTACACAATGAGGACAAAAGACCACAGTTCTATGCTGATGTGTATCATAATACAACATAATAAATAAACTACTATAATAAACCCAGTTTGAGATAATTTGATTATATAATCACTAGATGGAGAATTCAATAATGTACTAAAGCTAAAGTTAACTTTAAGTATATAAAACCTCACAGAGTTATGAAGCCATTTAAATTGACTTTCAAAGGCCAGCAAGAGCAGTGTTTGCCTTAAGGATTATGTTTGATTATTCTGAAATAGCAATTAAATCTTTGAAGGTTGTAACATTATTTTGACTTTTTCAAAACGGCTTTGGAGGTTAGAAAAGAAAAAACATGATTTTATGTATTAGATTGACTCATGCCAAGTGGCCAATTTTTGGTTTCTTTTGGTCTACAGGATTGTCAAACATTGAATTAGATAGAGATGATAGCTTTAGTTCAATGATGCTATTTTATAATTCATCTATTTTCATTTTTGGTATTTGGTTAGTTCCCTATAGCTGAAGATAATAAAGCTTTAAAAAATATTTTAAAACAATGGAATTTTATTCTCTCATAACTTGGAAGCCTATATGGTCCAGATCAGAATGTTAACACAGTGTATTCTTCTCAGTAGTCTGGAGGGGGGATCCAAATCTCTCCTCTCTTAGACCCAGGTGCTACAAGACAGCCTTGGCCTTCATTCCACTATCTCATGGGATTCTCTATGTGTGTCTTTGTGGTTTTTCATCTGAATCTTTTCTTTTATAAAAACATCAGTTATTGTACCACTCTGACCTTATTTTAACTTGGCGATATCTGTAAAGGCCATATTATAAAATAAGGTCATTTTTACAGATACTGTGAATTAGGGCATAAATATATTTTGAGATGTACAAATTATAATTGTCATATTCATATTGAGAGGTATAAGCTAAGCCAAGCATTATTGTTGGTTTTTTGGTTTTTTGGTTTTTAATTTTTGTTTTTTTTTTTTTTCAAGACTGTGTTTCTCGGTGTAACCTTGGCTGTCCTGGAACTTGTTCTGTAGACCAGGCTGACCTTAAACTCAAAGATCCATCTGCCTCTGCCTCCTGAGTGATGGAAATAAAGACATGTGTCACCACCACTATGTCTAGGTTTTTAACATTATAATTATGAATAATATAAATCAAATATACTTCCCTTTAAAAGGAGTTTACATGTTAAATGTGAGAACCATTGCCCTAAAGCTCAGTCCTGAGGTCTGTGCCATATCCCATTAGAGTCTCTGCTCTGTCATCCGTGCTTTCCCTATGCTGTCCTCCACCACTGTTTCCCATGTTTTAACCCTTCTGCAGAGCACTAGTCAGTTTACAATTCCTCAACATGTAACATCTTCCTTTGTGCTACCTTCACTTGAGTGATTTTATTCCTCTTCCTGCAATGTGCTTCACCTTCAGCCTCCTCATACCTCTACACTGTAAACTTTTTACTTGTGTTCAAAGTCTCAACACAGCTGCCATCTTTTCCTGAGTCTTCTACAAAGATCCCCTATTCACCCTCATCACCATCCCCATTCACAGATACAGTGTAAAGTAGAGCTCAAATGCCTCCCATTCTCCTCCAATGCCATGATATCAGAAACAGTGGACACCTAACCATCAAATGTTATTGTGGAAGAGAAAGAGCTCCAGCTACAGTTTTATTCTTCAGGGGCAGTTCCAAGATGGTGTGTGCATTCTAATTCATCCATCAGATAAATCGAGCACTGGTGCCCCCTGTAAGGAGCTGTATCTGAAGCATGCCAACAAAGCCTGGGGAAATCTCAGAATATACATCTCTCTTTGTAAACAAAATATTTTGTTGTCCTTGGTCTTTTCTTTATCTACTCTTCTATGAGGAAAATTTGTGGGATTTAGAATTAGGAAGACCTTCAAGCTCAAAGGTTTCAGTCATATCTTGTTGGAGTAGCCTATGAGCACATAGAACCTAAAGGGAAGAAAAATGGAGAAAAAGAACAGTCCATATTTTTAGATCTTGACAGTCAAAATGAGAATTGCTTTAAATTTCACTTTGTAGAAGATGGGGAGACCTTGGTTTATGAGAAAGACATACTGTGTTACATGAGAACCTGAGAGATGATCCACATTTTTCAGCCAAGGTACCACACACTAGTTTTCTAGGTTGAATACAATAACTATTATGTTCTATCTAATTTGTTCTTTCCAGGCAGTAATAGCTATTAAGCTAAACATTTTACCTATTCAGATTTTGAATATAGTATACTTGTATATTAGCATACCTTGGATTCTAAGGATTTTTAATATTATGAAAATATTAAGTCACTTTTCCCTGTATTAACTTGTCCTTATGTTATTTTTTTACCACAGTGTGAGGAAACTTTCCATTTCCTCCATATATTTGTTAATTCAAAATTATTGTGCTCTGGATAAATAATCAGATTAGACTCTTGTTTTCCAAAGCTATTTAAATTAGTTTAACTGTTATATAACCAGTTTTGCCTATTTTAGCTCAGTTTCTATGTTATTCTTAATAGTTATGTCATATTGGATTTGGGTTTAACTTTTCAAGTCTATTATAAGTGGGAGATAATAGCTTTTGCGTGAGCAAGCAAAGTATGAGATATGACAATAAAAATAAAATTGAATATTAAAATATGTCCAAGAATGTTCATTAGTATACTCAAGATAAATTCAATATATATAGACTTCCAAAAGTGTAAACGTTCCAACAGGAGATGATGCCAGATCCACATCATTAAGCCAGTAGTATATTTGCTATTTGGAAGAACCTAGTTTACATACTTAGTAAACTACTTCATATATTGAGCCATTGTGCACATGTGTAGCATGAAGGGTACAGTATTGTTTCTCACATGTTCCTTTGAAAGGAACAATATATATGGCACATTAAATAGTTAAAAACCTTTTTGTTTTGAATTTTGTTTCTTTTAAAACTTGATTTTAGAAATCACAAAATCCTGATTTTACTTTAGACATAATTTAAGTTTAGTACTGATATTCTCAGATAAACAAAAACTATATAGCTGAATTATTTTAGTTTACCTGCCACTTTATTAAGTGAATACATGCTAGTATTTGCATGCCACTTGGCAGATAAAAGTCCTACAAAAAAATCTCCAGTTAATAATCTTGAGAACTCTGAAGCATCACCCCTGTGTAATTCTCTAAATTTCAGAAAATTTTGGGATGAAGCTAATTGTCCCAGAATATGAAATACCTTATCGCCATCTAAGAAAAACACTTGAGTGTATTTTATTATTATTTTCTTTTGCTCATATTTTAAACAAATTTCAAGGAGAAAAATCATTTTTAACTAAAGATCTGAGTAGGTTTAGCAGGATTTAATTTCTCAATTAATTTATTAAGATTTAATTATTGATTAGTATGGCTAAATCAGATCCAGCTATAGATCCTTATATATTTCTATTAGTCTTTGCAACCACTACTTTTCTACATTTGATAACTGAACTATTTCTTAAATAAACTTATTTTTTGTGTTTCTGAAAACATTAATCTGCTTTGTTTAAAAGACACATTAGCGATCTCTTGATGTCTCAGGAGTAATATGCTTTAAATTTTGATGAAAAAAAATCTTACTTATAAAGAAATAACATTGGGATTTACTTAAACTGACAAATTGCCAAATAATCATTATGCAGATTCATTTAAATGTATGTGTGTTTTTCATTTACCTCAGTATTACTTGACTTCTTCCTATACATCAAGTTGTATAATTGCCTTAATATTTTTATAGGTCTGACATAATTTATAATGGCATTTTTACGAGTGTCTACCTTTCTTTCCTATACTTAGGTTCTTTCTTTGGGAGCAGATGTCTTGCCAGAATATAAGCTGCAGACGCCACGCATCAACAAATTTACAATATTGCACTACAGCCCTTTCAAAGCAGTCTGGGATTGGCTCATTTTACTATTGGTCATTTATACTGCTATATTCACCCCCTACTCTGCAGCCTTTCTCCTCAACGATCGAGAGGAACAGAAAAGGCGAGAATGTGGCTATTCTTGTAGCCCTTTGAATGTGGTAGACTTGATTGTGGATATTATGTTTATTATAGACATTCTAATAAACTTCAGAACAACCTATGTAAATCAGAATGAAGAAGTGGTAAGTGATCCTGCCAAAATAGCAATACACTACTTCAAAGGCTGGTTCCTGATTGACATGGTTGCAGCCATCCCTTTTGACTTGCTGATTTTTGGATCAGGTTCTGATGAGGTAAGAGCTGCTTAAGAATTTTATTTTCTGAAAGACTGAAATTGTAAAAGTAAATCTACTTTAACTGCAAGAGGAAGTAGTTGCTTCAAAAGTTCCTACATCTCAAAGATGAAATTCATTTTCACCTGGAAATGTCATAAAATGAAATGAAGCAATTTTTCTGTTGTGAATATTTGAAATTCCTTCTATATTTACAAAAATACTCTCCATGCTCTAGATAAACATCTTAAATTTTGAAACAAGTGCACAGAGCATGCAGTGTGCACATAAAATCCCTGCAGATTAAGTTATTGATTACAAAGCCATCAAATATTAAGAATGTCTTTCAGTCCTAAGTCACTTATTAGGGTGCAGGTAAAAAAGAGATGTGTCCTGTGTTCAAAAAGAGGGCACTTTATAAAATTCCTTCATCAAAACTCTTTCACTTCTGTCTCTCATCTTGAAAAATTACTTAATGCATATTGCTAGTACATCATAAAGTTGGAAACTTTAAGGAAATATTACACATACAGATAAGTGATAAATGATAGATAGATAGATAGATAGATAGATAGATAGAGAGATAGATAGATAGATATCAAGTGCATGTTCTGAATAGAAGGTTCATTACAATAATCAGATCTTTTAAAGAATCTTTGAGTCAGGTATAGCTGGTGCCTCTTTTATTTAACTATCCCAAATTATATACTATATAACTATTTATATAATGAAAATATTTATAGAAGTTATGTATCTTAGTTTCCCTTCTAAGGCTTTGATAAAATACCTGGACCAAAAAAACAAATTACAGGATAACAGGTTTATTTTAGCTCATATTTCCAGGTTCTACTGAATCAGTGTGGAAAAGTCAACCCATCAGGAACTTGAAGCAGCTAGTCAAAGCCACAGTCAAGTGCAGAGGAGAATGGGCACATGCATTCTTACTGCATAAATGCTTTCGCTACACTTGTACAATTCTGGACCCAAACCCAGGGGATGGTGCCACACACTTTAGGCTGGGTCTTCCTACATCAATTGATATATTCAAAATTATTTCCCTACAGACATGCCACTGACCATCTAGATAATCCCTTGTTGCAACTTCATTAAATTGGCAGTTTAATGATTAAAACTAACCATCATATTAGCTATGATAATATCTCCAAGAAAGATGACAGGAAAGAAATAAAGTCAATGTGCTGAAATTTTGAATAATTCAGTGTCTTTTTCTACCTAATAATTCCTCACCATCTTTGTTTTGTTTTTTAATTTGTATATTTCAAGAGAAAGAAAAAAAAGGAGTTTCCAACATCTACTTGCTTCCTAGCCACCAAAGGCTTAAGGACCAAAGAGTACTTGTCTACTAGGGGAAAGCAGTGTCTTTAGAATTAAGTCTCTCCTTCTACTGGAAGACTGATCAAACTGTATGTTAGTTGAGCTCAGGACAATGGAATATGACAAAGTCCCAGTACTCTTTAATCATCTGTAAAAGAGTGCTAATAAATGTACTCATGATATTCAATCAATAATAATCAAAATAGTGGATATCCAAATATTCTAATTACAGCTGTTAAGGAAGAATTCAATACTAGACTCTTAATTTCATTTACTATGCATTTTAAAAAATATAAAATTCCTCTAATATATGTAATTCAAATAATCACTACATCAAAAAGACTGTTGACTAAACTGGAGCAAGAAAATGTTTAAGGGGTTCAAATCAGTATATGGTGAAATACTAAGGAAAAATAGGATGAAAATAAAAGTGAAGAACTTAAGAGTTTATACAGTGGGGGAATTTCTGGAGGGATTAACAAATATGAAAATATTTGGCTTTACATATGAAAATTACTAGCATGACATTTAAAAAGTATTTATAAACTGTGGGAGACTCTTTTATGAATCATAAGTTCTACTGACCTCATACTACTGGGAAGTACAATTAACATCTAGTACTGTGTTTACTGTAAATTTTTTGAAGTAGAACGAACTACAAAAAATATTTCACCTGATACCAGGCCTAGAAAGTTAAACCGTTATTGGAGTTTTGTAGAGGTCATTAACTGGGTTCCTTAGTCCTGTGTTGTGCATTAGTCCTACTCAATAATAATATGATATACCTCATTCATCATCTAATGTTTGCTCAGTAGCCTTCGAAGCAGCAAGCACAATTCTGTATTCAGAAGTCAATCATACAGAAAAGTTTCTGCTCTCCATGAACTTACATTTCTCATAAAAGAGTAAATGCTGAAGTTACACAAATCAGGTGGAACAATAATGTGCAGTTGGCTAATATAGACTGGTAGACTAGGAAAGACAACTAAGGAAAGGTCACTTGAGTGAAGACTTGCAAGACATTTCCACCCACATAAAACTACAGTGCAAAGCATTGCAAACAAAAGGAAATGGTTTTAGCATTTCCTCAATTGATTATTAGGTTTGGAATATTAAAAGTACAGAAGTAAAAAGAAAATTGCCAGTGACAGCATGGTTAAATCTAACCAGAAATGAGGTGATTGGATATGAGGACTAAATCACAGAAGGGACATGAGATCTGTTTATTGTGGCTTCAGTGAGACTCTCTGGAATGGGATTGACTTTGACTGACATTTTCAAAGATTGTGTGGACTGGTCTCTGTGCTGGACGGTCAAATTAAGAGGAAGGGACCCAGATTCAAGCCCACACTGTGATGGATGATGGATGAGAAAACAGTGTGGATACATGACACAGTGGAGGTGTAGAAAACAGGTAAATGTGTGGTATATTTTGAATGTCATCTCTAAGAAAAGTTGTTGGTTAATTAAATATTCATTAAAAATAAAAGAAAGAAAAGAAAAATCAGAGCTATGAATGACTTAAAACAATTTTTGCAGTTCATTTGTTGAATTATTCAGGTGGAGGAAGAAAGAGGGAGAGGGTGCTTTTATAAGGAACTTCAATAGAGGGTAATGTCTTTATCCAGATGGTAAAATTATAGGGAGAAAAGGGTGTATTGTGAAGGACAAGAAGTGTGCCATGAAACGTTTGGCCATCATAAGCATGAGCTGCCTGTTAGTCATACAGCTACAGATGGTTAGGGGGCAGATCAGGCACCCTACCTGCAACTAGAAAAAGACATTAAAAACCAGATATGATCACAGTAACTGATAGTTTGAATCAGTGCTTTCATATCAGGTTTATGCAGGAATTTCTGTGTGGATGTTTAAAAGAGTCTAGAGACTAGGCATGGCCACATGTGCCCATGAACCAAACATATAGAAGAGTCCATCTTGGGCTACACAACAAAACACTATCTCAATAAGTACACAGACAAAATCATATATGCATACACACCTGAAGATTCACAATTGGTAGAAAGAAAGGCTTTAAAACTCAAGGTTTTCTGTTTTAATTGCGCTGCTTAAGCATATAAATGTGGTGGCCACATCGGGAATACAAACATCCAGGTTTTCAATCACTCGTGGGCAAACACATCTAGAAACTATATGTAAATACATATAAGCAAATTAATTAAGATGGGCTTTTCTACTGATTGAAAGATTGAAGCAATTTCTTGCTGAATTAGTTGAATGATTTCTTCTCATCCATAAGCATCATCAGTTAGGTTAGAGGAAAATGTTTTTCTCAGCGTCAATTAAACAATTTCTTTCCTCATCTGAATGTTAAACTATAACATGTTAATTTTATTTATAGTCAATACAAAACTCCTGTTCTGTAATCAAACCATTTCATCTATGAAATATATATATTAACAATAGGACAATGTGACAATATGTCTTTATTAAGGATGACACAATTACCCATATTTTTTCAAACTAACATAATAAACATAAATAATTTTTACTGCAATTCAGTGTGGTTAGTAATACCTAAAGTATCTCTTTTACTGTTGCCAACATGTTGAGCAAAGTGGATGCTGTTTATTGCTGGTATTGCTCTTGTTAATATCTTACTGGCACTAAAATAATCTAAAATGAGAACTAATTCTGTGGCTCCTAACCTTGGCTACATCAAACATGACATTGTCATAACTTCCTTCAATATCATTGATGCTAAAATATGATATCACCCTTTGTCACTAAAAAGTCAGCTTTGATTGTCTGCCTCAGGTTTCCCCATATTTGGTTTATCCATGGCAAATTTTCACGCCACTAACATTTAGGATCCAGAGAACTCTTCTTTGTAACATAGATCATTTTCTCCTTCCTCCCCTGAAAATTAAAATTCTAGTTTTCTGTTACTTGCTTTGTTGACTTCTGATTCATGCTTTAGTAGTTTTTTTTTTTTTTAATGAATTCTGAATGCGTGCAAGAAAGGCTTTGGAATCAAGATAACTAAGGGCTCTTTGCAGCAAAATTCCAATAGTAACATTGAATTTCTGCTCACAAAAAATAAATAAGTTTCACTCATTATTCTGACAGATGAACTGTGGAGTGAATATGCAGAAAACATTAGTAGCCTTCTGTAGAAATTATAAGTATCTAGTGATCTTTATGATAGATGTCATTAATTACTAGACTTTATTATGCAAGTAAGATAATCATATTCTACTTGAAATAAGATCATACCATGAAAATATGCATACATATGCATTTCAATAATAACATAACTACTTCTCTGCTTTTAGATAGTCTTTGGAAATTTTACAAAACTCCTCTTGCTTTCACTTGAAGCTTTAATCATGCTCTCAACTCTCTGGCATGACAAGTGATATTATGTTCAATTGAAAAAATGTTTTTATGTTGATTATTTATATATCATTTGTATGTGATTGACTACAAAATGACAGAGATGGTATAAAATACAATTTTCCTTGGGTAAAAACCCAAATTTCAATTAAAATGATATGGCATTCATACTTCTTCTCTATGCAATGTTTTATTTGTCTGTTAAAACTTACAATCATTTGATGGTCCATTTCTATGTTACTGCAGTGAAATAAAAAGAGATATAGTATTATAGTATGATAGAATATTTACTGTGAAATAGAGTAAGTCTATCAATCATTAAGATTGTTAAATATTGAAAGGAATTCTCCAGCAACATTGTAGAATCATTTCTTTAAGACATTTTATGTAAATAAAGAAATAAGTTAGATAATTCCCCAGGGTTCTGTGCATATCCAGATTCGGATCTTTGAGAGTATTAATAAATCTGACCTAAAACTTCTTGAAAAAATATTAGATAAACTGAAATGAAGAATCAGAAACTAGACAATGATATCATTGAATTGCATTGTTTAAGTAATTCGTTGAATGGTGTGTAAATTATACACTTGAATGGGAATTACCTGGAATAAAATTGAAAGCAGCAAAATTGAATGTGGAATCATGAAATTTATACTTGGCAAATGTTACTGTCTCCTTGTTATATCCCTTTTTCCTTGGGAAGTGGGATAGAATGATTCATTAACCTGAATGTTTCAATGATGACTGACTCTATAGTGCCTTTGACATTTCTTAAAGAATGATTGCCATAACTTATTTGAACACTAATATTTAATAAGTAAATCTAAACAAAGTTTACTAAGTATACTAAACATTTTAATATAAGGTTCTCATATATACTCACAAAATAAGGTATATTTAAATTTTTTGACATATAGTCTTTTCTTATTGGTAGGGCTTTTGTAATTTAGCTCTCGACAGATTTATTCTTGAGTAGAGAGTTATTAATCCTGATGAGAATTACCTAATTTCAGTCCTTCACAATGGTTTACAACATTGAAAGTGGATATTGACTGATTTGTTGTGTAATGTTCCTCAAGTAAATTAATGTACTCTTATTTAGTCTAGTCTGTGATAAACATATTTCCACAGGTATGGTTGCATGTTTAATCAAAAAAGTCATTTATTTAATGAGGTAACCTAACTTCTACCAATAGCAGAAGGGAATTAGAATCTTTAATAAATATTAGATAATTTTAAAAACAACATTATAATTGAATTGTACTCATTGTTTACATAATATAAATAATTGTATTTGTGGAGAAACATTTCCAAAATAAAAAAGGACTAAAGGGGCATTTAAAATGAAAATCTTGTATAAGTAAAGTTTCTTTACTATGACAGTCTAGAAAAGTTTGAATTACCTTTCAAACATAATAAATGAGCTGAGATCTAGATAGCACAGTGTAAGTTGAAGTTTGATATTATAGAATCCCTTGCAACTTCATTACTATAGATACCTTATCATAGATCAGATTAGCAAAGTACCTCTGTTCAACTACTATAGAAGTACATACCTCTTATCTATTTTATTACCATATTTATAAAAATAACCACATTTTAGGATCTGTTAGGTTCATATTTTCTTAAAATAAATGTTTTCCAAGAGTTATTCAGCAAGGTGAGATTAGAAATATCTGTGTCTATTCGCTGATAAATTTGATACTATCAGTTACCTTCTTTCTACAACCTCAGAAAAAGCAGTGTAACAGTACACATAATGCTCACTAGCAAAGAAGACTCAAGTGAGTTTCAGCATTGTCAGTAGAAATGAGGCACACAACGTTGGTGCACTCTAGCTATAGTTATGCTTGGGTAAATGTCACAGAGCTGTGAATGACTGTTGAAGTCACTGTTCACTCAATCCCTCTTCACAATGAAAGAGAGTTATGACTGCTTCCAAATCTCTCCTCCCCCTCTTCCTCCCACTCTGCTTCTTTTCCTTTCCTCCCCCTCTTCCTCCTCTCCTGCTCTTTGTTCTCCTGTTCTCCTTTACCTCCTCCTGCCCCTCCTATTATTACTCTAATCATCATGCCTGGAAAATGTGAAGGAGGCTAACGCTTTATCACACCACACTTCTTAAACTTCTTTTCCCCAGACTGTATGCCATTTGTGTGTGATCATGTAAGTTATCCTGATTCATATTCTTAGAAAACCTTAGCGTCATATAAATTTTCTTCATTGTTAGTTAATGTAGGAGAAGTTTTAGAGGGTTGAAGGTGGGAACGTACAAGTGTATGAAGCATACACAGCAGAGTTTTCCTTTTAATAACGTCAGTATTACTCTACTGCTTCACAACCCATTATGAAAACTCTCCATGTGTTGCAAAGAATTTTACTTGATTTAACCTATTACCCTACTACCCGGTGAATCTGCACTATATTTCAATTATTTTCCAAGCGTTTTATTCTAAAACCAAATAAGGGTTTTAGTATTTTCACAATAAACCTTACACAGCTCTGGTTTCAAAACTTAAGTAAATTGGCAGGTGTATTAGGAAAAGAAATAAACTCAGGAGTCTGAACTGTCCAAAAGTGGTGAGACTTTGAACAAAGGTGACTTCTGCTCTAAGAGTCTGGTGACCATGTACTTGAATGAAGTCCTTACCTGTGAAAGACCCAGCCACTTTCTAAGGGAGCAGTAGGATCCATGTTGCAAGGCTCCATTTGAGATTTTAGATGCCTGAGTCATGCATTGGAAAGTGTGGAAGCTCCATCATCACCTTTTATAGCATAAAGTTCCTACCAGTAGAAACAGAAATGTAAATAGATATTTAATAGAGACATAAAGAGCTACCATTTATTGGATATTTCCTACAACCCTGTAGACATTATATTTCCATGTATAGACTAACTGAAGCTTGAGATTAAGGAATAACCTGGCCAAGATGACATATTAGTAACAATAAGAACTTAGTCCTAAGTTCAAAAGCCCTTGCACATAACGACCAAAGTAAAATATTGATGCTACCAATAGGGACATTTACTTTACTTCCACTACACCTTGTAATGTTATCTTAAATTCTAGAATCCATTAAAGTGGCATATGCTTTCAAATTTGTGAAGAAGGAAAAACTGTTTTCTGCATTCCACTGTGAAAAATAATAACTTACCTCTAGCACAACCAGGACAAATAAAACTACAATCCAGTTATGAGAAGTCTATTCGAACTATGAAAACTCCTCCTGCTTTTGGGAGGTTCCAACCTTGCAGAAATGATCTGAAGGGAGACTAAAGGATTCTCCTTTGCTTGTAACTACTAGAGTACATCAAGGAGAAAAAGAGAATATCTACTCTTGTTTCCATAAAAAGTTTTCCTGTATATTTAGTAATTTTTTTTCTCTAAGAGATATTCATAGCTATGGAGTGATAGTCCATTTGCTATTTCTTCAATTAAAACATTAATATCCTTAACACATTTGGATGTACTTTGTAAAATAAGCACCATAATGAAGAGATAAAAATGACTCAATAATTGATTGGTAAACACCATGTAACTATGGAATAATTATATGCTCTGTGAACTATATAGTACTTATAGTTGACATTATTTAGGAAACATAAGAAATGAACTTGTAATTTGTACTTATCAGATTTCAATTCCTAACAGCCAGTGAAATATCCTATTATTATGCAAAAGTATCCTATCATTAAATACCTGGTCAGTAATAATCATTTAGTTAACACATACCATACTCCAAAATGCAATTATGGTATCAGGATACCAAGAAACGACTTGTGAATTTGATGCACTCAGGAAGAAAAAAGAAATTTTCATTTAAATATAGATTATAATTCGTGCATGCAGTTATCCAATAGGAGTTCCCATGGTTACAAGAAGGACCTTGACTGGCTCCTTTAAATTGTTCAGGTGTTTTTCAACTTCAGCAAACACCCAATACCATGCAATCGCTAATACTAAGATCTCAGTTCTCTGTCTCTTCCCAAAGAAATAGCAGACTTTGTAACTCTTCAGTAAAGGAGATCTCTTGTCTACAAATGATTGTGTTTGTTAAATAGCACTTCCCTTCAGCATTGTAAATGTGGTGCATGGTACTTGGTAGACACGCAATCAATTCCTTGGACATTGAGTGAGGAAGGAACATGTTAGAAGTACCTACCATGTGGAAGTCACTTTCATAGATCTTGGGAAGACAGATTCTCTTTCCATGAATCTTGTACGCCAAGACACTGGATTAATGAACCACATATTTTTCAAAATGGATTCAAAACTCTTTGGATAAAGAACTAATCTTCACACTTTATTTCAACCTGAGGCTGTACTCCCATTTTCTGTTAACAATTCTGCCTTACATGAACATACTTTGGTTTGCTTACAACTGTTTCTGACCATACATGTTTATTTCCACAGACAACAACACTAATTGGTCTTTTGAAGACTGCACGTCTCTTGCGGCTTGTGCGCGTAGCCAGGAAACTGGACCGATACTCAGAATATGGAGCCGCTGTTCTAATGCTCTTGATGTGCATATTTGCCCTGATTGCCCACTGGCTGGCTTGCATCTGGTATGCGATTGGGAATGTAGAGAGGCCCTATCTGACTGACAAAATTGGATGGTTGGATTCCTTAGGAACACAAATTGGGAAACGTTACAATGACAGTGACTCGAGTTCTGGACCGTCCATTAAAGACAAATACGTCACGGCACTGTATTTTACCTTCAGCAGTCTAACCAGTGTAGGATTTGGAAATGTGTCTCCTAACACCAATTCGGAGAAAATCTTTTCCATTTGTGTCATGTTGATTGGCTGTAAGTAGATTTCTCTTTTGCTATCTGTTAGGATAAAATAATAGCACAAAATTGGTATTTCTAGAACATAGAGAATGAAGCAAACTTATGGAAATTGTAGAGATAGGGGATTACACGAATGGATACTATGTTTTATAAAGGATGGTTTTTCTCTGGGAAGTGAAGAAGCAAAACTTCTTAACCTATTCTTCTCTTGGAACTAACTTTAAAATCAATATAAAAATAAATCTATCATTTGATAATCCCAGGGTTAGTTCTAGGGCCTGAGTTCTTTCGAACCTGAGTACCATCCTCAAGTCCTGACCATAAAATAATGTCACATTGAGGCCTCTAGATATGGCTGAGTGATTAAGAGCACTTGCTACTCTGGCATAGGGACCATATTCTGTCTAGCATGCACAACCTCCTGTAACTCTGGATCCAGTCAGATGTCCTCTTCTGACCTCTGAGAATAGAAGACATGAACTCAGTGCAAACTAATATGTGTAGTCACTCACATGTAAACATAAAATTAAATAAAATTTGAAAAGTTACTTTTAAAAATCGTACCACAAAAACACCTTTAACCCTAAAATATCTTCATGTATATATTAAATCACCTCTAGACTACGGATATTTCCTAACATGACATAAATGCTACATAAATCACATGAGGAAGAATGAGAAAAAAGTTTGGACATGTGCAGTACAGGCATAACTTTTTGAAAAATATTTTTTTGTTCATAGTTGGTTGAATTCTCAAATGTAAGTACAGAAGTCACCATTCTCTACAATCAATAATGTTTCTTTTTCCTGTACCCTGGAATATCTTGGATATAAAACTGGAATGATGTAGGTCTTTAAATTGAGGGTCTAAAAATTACATTCACTCATTGTTATATAAAAGTGATTGTAATTTATTGTGAATAGCTATTTTCTGTTACAAGACATGATTAAGTTAAGTCAGAAAATAGACAGCTACACATCAATCCCTCTCATATATGTAAAACTACTACAATTATACCTTCAATTTCCCCTCTTATTGATTTTAAATTGCTTTTCTTCTGACATGATTCTAAGCCCTAAGTCATTACATTTTACCCTGTAGTATCTTTATACAAGGAGCATAATGTATTATGTATATTACTTAGGATAAAATACTTTATGGTAAGATGAAGTTGACTTAATAATATTTTTGAAATTACCATGTAAAGCCCTAATGATAACCTGGATGAGAGCAGAGAACAATGACAACTTCAAAAGAGGCGTTGGTCTTAGATGGAGCACAAAGTTGAAAACAGATCTTGGTCATTGATTTTCATATATCACCATATTAATTATAAAATGTGCTTAGTTAAAGCATATTTATGAAACTTAAATGGGTCCTCTTAGTAATCTGCTCTGCTTAAAATATAATTTTTATTTCCATAACATTTTCATGAGAAAATACATTTTAAAAAAACCTCAAGATCTTCCAATTCCCTCGCACTCTTGGCTATAAACACAGAGATTGCATTGCATGCAGAAGGCAACGGATCCGGAGCCTATTAAAAATAGAAATACACATTCAAGGCACTTTTAATCTGTAATTGTAGCCACAGAGGGGTTGGGAAGATGACTTTGTCAGTAAAGGTGTTGTCTTGCAAGCTCATCAGGTCTCCAGCAACCACAGAGAAGCCAGGTGAAGCAGGACACACCTGTAACCCCAGTACTAGGAGAGCAGACACAGGAGGACCCTTACGGATTTCTGTCCAGCCAGAGGGTTTGTTGAGCTCCAGATCCAGGAAAAGACATGAAAATTTTGGTAGAAGAACCAGTAAGAAGACTCAGCAGATGAAACTTGACAAACGTAGTTCAATTTCCAGGCCCACATGGTGGAAGGGGAATACTGACACCTACAAATACCCCCTTGGCCTTCACATGCACGCGCGCGCGCACACACACACACACACACACACACATATTCCTCTTATATATGTAAAACTATTACAATTATACCTTCAATTTCCCTCTTACTGATTTTAAATTGCTTTTCTTCTGACATTATTCTAAGCTCTAAGTCATTAAATTACACACACACACACACACACACACACGCGTGCGCGTGCGTATGTGCAGTTGCATATATACTCAAAATTAAAAGATAAAAACATAATAAGAAATATATATATTATGGTGGAATAATATATATTGGAATATAAATATATATAGGAATATATATTTTTATATATTTTATATGTGAAATATATATATATGGTGAAAAGTGATTGATATAAACATCAAATATTAACTTCTTGCCTTTATATATTTATATACACATACATATATAATCACATACATGTATGAACATATACACACACACTAACTCAACAAAAACAGCAAAAAAAATTCATTCGAATATATTTCACAGAGGTTAAAGATTTTAGTATCAAACAAGACAATGAAATAGTATCTGTTCTTGATGAAATGTATCTGTAAAATAAATATGAATATATATATTTAAGAAAAGTATCCTTATATTTAGAAAAAAGAATTCAAGTTGCTTACAAAACTTATGACCATTTATCCTATTCACTACCTAGAAATCCTCAGGACCCTGATAGTTATTATGTGAATCTTTTTACTAGAAATAAATGTTAGCTATTACTTAACCTACACACATGTCTAGTGTCAGAGAAGTCATGACAGTTTCTCTTGCTTGCCCCCACCTTTTTAAGTTTCTTTGTCCCTTTTCACCTCTTCTTTATTTCCCACCTGTTTTCTTTTGCTCTTTTCTTGCATACTTACTAGCTTTTCATTCTTTTAGCCTGACTGATCCTTTAAAAAGAATATGAGATTTCTACAGATAAATTTGATCTTTTAATAGAAAATTATATTCAAATAGAACAGAGAAATAGTCAATTCACATTCCGTTTACTTCACTTATTTGAATAAAAAACTCATTTTTATAAGCCTTAATCAAAATGAGATGGGTAAAGCTTGACGTCACACAGAAAAACCTCCTAGGCATTGCGTGTGATTTCCCTAGTTATCCATGAGGTCACTAATTAGGGAAAAAGGTAAAATTAAGACTTGAAGCACAAAAAAACAATACTCATAAAATTTGCTTAGCCATCAGTCACAATGATATATTTGTTATTGATATGCAAAGATTAATTGCTTCTTACTGTTTATAATAATTACACACTAAGAAGAATTATCATATCCAGAGAGTGGTCTAGTTTCAACACAAAATTAAAGACCAAACCCAAAATTTTAATGTAAAATATCATCTGTGATAAGAGCCTGTTAAAAATTGTCTCAGTAAATATAAATAACTGGAACATCTATAGACACTTTTAAAGCTGGTTTTTTTTCCCACTGAATTGCTGATTGTGCATGTAGAAAAGAGATTGAAGAATTTATTTTAGTAGTGTGCATAATTTGAAAATGAAAGAACATTAAACAAATGTGAATATGGCTGTGCCCATGCATTTATATCTACATTTATAAATTATAGATAACTTTAAGATGTTAAATTCTCAGAAATACCATGATTTCATTTGAAGTTTTAAAAATACATAACCTAGTAAAGTATAAGTGAGTGTCCTCCAGCTGAACGTGCTTGACAAAGAACTTGGAAGAAATATTTGGTTTTAGTGTCTCAGTCACTGAAGTTCTATACCGAGCCATGATGGAGTAATTGAAGTCTGAAACTTCTATCAAACAACAAGAAAACTAAGCAGGATGTATGAAGTCATTGTTTTCAGAAACTGAGAAGCTGATAATTGTGATCTGTGAGAGAGAAACAAGCAAAACCCTGCGCTTCCTTCCCGGAGACCCCGTGCACGATGAACATTGACTGGAGAAAACGCTAAGTACAACAGTCACACCCAGCTAAGGAAGGAAGACCAGAAGTCATGGAGACTAAGATGTTGGCATCTACAATACAGAAAGTGAAAAGAAATAAAAAGTAGCTCTGGAACCTACTGATCTCTTCTAAGACGAAAACATATGAAACAACTCTCTGGTCCACTAAAGAGCCATGAAAGTACAAGCTGAGCTATTTTCAGAGCTCATACAAGTAAAAGAGACATTAAAATTCAAACCAGCAGAGTAGAAAGCCTCACCAAAGATCCAGATGTGCAGTAGAAATCTTAGTAAAATACAACCTTAGAACCAGAACTAATGTATTCCTAACAAAGCATTAAAAGCAAGCCTCATACATGGTCTTTGGGTTAGAGACATAGTTCAGTAGTAAAGCGCTTACATAGCACAAAAATCAGCCTCCTCCTCAAGTGGTCTATCTGTAAGAATACAAGAACAGTAACTAACGGGAAAAAGCAATAGATGAAGCTCAGGAAACAAACCCAAATTAGACACCCAGGATTATACCAAATTTAAAAAACTTCTGAGCAGAAAAGAAAACAATCTAGTAAAGAGCCGGTCTACAAGGTGGGAGAAAAGATTTACAAACGATACAGCTGACAAGGATTTACTATGCGGAATACTGAAGGAACTCTAAGTTCTCACAAACAAAAGTCAATACAATTTAAAAGGAACAGTGGGCTCAAATGGACATTTATCAAAAGCTGACGTACAAATAACCTAAGACAGGCAAGTGTTAGCGTCTCTAATACCCATGGAAACGTACATCGAAACTAGATCTCATACCACCCTAGTAAGAACATCTGTAGTCAAAACTATCAAAGATAAGCGCTGACAAAAAACCCTCATGTATTGATGGTAGAAACATACACTGTACAGCTATTATGGAAAAATAAAGTATAGTGATGTACCAACTTCACTAACTGGGTTTTTTTATAAGGGGAATGAAATCAGTCAAAAGATATCTCTCTATCCTCATCTTTACTCCGGCACAATTCATAATAGTTAAGAAATGGAAATAATTTTGGTGCTCCTCATGGAGAGATGATGAAAACATGGTACACACACATATGGTGGTAACAACAGGAAAAGAGAAAGTGTGGGAGAAGGCTAGGAATAGATTGATTCATGGATAATAAGTTATGGTTGAATAGGAATAAGAAATTCTGGTGTGCTACTACACCTTAATACGACCCTACACAGTAACTATTTAAAGGACTTTTGGTGTTTTTACCAAATGTTTGAGGAAATAAAAAACACTTCAACACATGCATTATCAAAATGTTATATAATACCCCGTCAATATATAGATTGTTTCTTTATGTCACCCCTAAACACACTTAAATTTGATTTTAAGGGGAAAACAGTGTAGAATTCTGGAATGTGAAGATTGCTCAGTGGATACAGTACTTGCTATGCAAGCCTGAAGACCTGATTTTCTTTTTAGTGTCTGACAACCACATAAAAACTCTGGGCATGGTAACAAGTGTCTGTAACGAGTGACTGAGAATGGAGGCAGAGGATCCTAAGAGCTTGCTTCCCAGGTTCTCCATTAACAAGATCCAAGTTCAGCAACAGCCCTTGGCTCAAAAAGTAAGCTGGATAAATGACCGAGAAAACTATCTTCTTGTCTGATGCCACCCTATGGGCTCCGCACATGCCTGTATGGCAAGTGTCCATGTACATACACATGCACACACATTAATATAATAAAACACACACATGACACACACACAGAGAGAGAGAGAAAGGAGAAACACCAAAATAAGTAAAAAGAAAGAACAGTTTAATGTTTTTCAAATAAGAAAAAGTCCAGCACCATGCAATATTAATTCAAACAATAATTATAGTTATGATGACCATTAACAAGAGAGTGAACAGAAAAAGGCATGTGGACCTGACCAAAATCACTTGGCTAGCAGGTGAGGCCAAGCACTTGACAAATGCAAGGTGGGAATCCTCAAGAAGAAGAACAAGCAGAAGCAGTAATGTGGAGCCACCAAAATGAAGGAGGTGGGTGGAGAAGGCGTTGTTCGAAAAACCTATGGCTTGATTTTTCCTTCAAGATTGAGGAAAACTGTAACAGACAGATTTGAAAAAAAAATCAATGAATGTCAGACAAACTGAGAACAAGACATATCAAGGCACATTATCAAACTGCCAAAAACTAGCCACAAAATGAAAAATTCAAAGGTAGTAAAAGGAAAATGAAGACATTATAAACAACATAAAAAAATAAAATTGACAGATCTATTATATACAATGGAGTCAACAAGACAATAGTAAAATATTCTAAATTGCTGGGGGGAAAAAGAGTATCTGTCACCATGGGAACTTATTAAACTGCATTTCAAGTAAGGATACAGAAGCAGATGGCATGATTTATCATGAGCAGACTATAAGAATCTATAAATTCTTCCAATGAAAGGCAAACTACACCCTGTGAACGTATGGAACACCTAGGAATGAAAAACACCAAAACTAGTAGTTATATAAATGAATTGAAAACATTCACCCTTGTCTTGATACACCTTCAAAATAATTAACCAATGTGAAAATAATGTCTGCAAATTGATGTTTTGTAAAATATGTAAAAAGAGGTGTGGCAATGCCAGCCCAAAGGAGCCAAGGTGTCGGAGAAGTTCACTGCCATGAAACCTCTGAGTCACTGAGACAGTATTCAGAGTGTGGGACAGAAATAATTACATGGAAAACTAGAAGCTACATTAATAAAAATTCAATAAAATGTGCCCAAACCTATAGGAATCGGCTGAAGCTGGTTATTATTATAAAGCATAAAACCCATAATCTGGAAGTTCAAAATATCCATCTTAAATTGTCAGCAAAAGGTACATAACTTAGAGGTTCACAAAGAGAAAATGATAGAGATAAGAGGAAATTATGAAACTATTTGGACACACATGTAGGGATACTTAGTGAACATAAATTCTGGCTCTTTTTCAAGGGTTAGTACAGTTAATACTCCTCCTACTAGGCTGGATCAAGTTACAAATAGTCATCATTACTAAGGGGATGTTTCAATTCCACGACTGTGAAAACAGGAACAATTAATACTGTTGCCCAGTTTAGGTGAGCCCTCCCTTCATCCCTGCTACTCTGGTTTAGCTGCACAACTTGACTGCGCATAGCCTGTGGCTCCAGGCTAACCATTTTCTACACTGTGTGCCTTCATCCTGCATGATCCTCAAGCAGACTAAATCAATGCGCTCAGTGATGTAGTTGGTACAAATGTTGGTAGTGTTCATTTGTTTGCAAAGTCCCAGACCAGTGCCAACATTGTCTCAACACTTCTGCCACAGCAGAAGATATGATGGACAGAAACAAATTAGACTAAGTCTTATGATGGCATGGACTCTATTCTTTTTTGCACACTTTGAGTAAAAAGATAGACTCTGGGACTTGAGCTACAGGTCAATGGTAGAGTGTCTTACTGATGGGAAAGACCATGGATTTAATCCCCAAATACCAACATCATCAACAACAACAACTCAACAACAACAAAAACATTAAGAACTGATTTATGATTTAGAACAAATTGCACTATGGATAACATGATAGCCTAAGCAAAAAAAACTTTAAAATAAAAATTGTATCAATTGTATTTTATCAAAATTACTTTAGTTTTAAATTGTTGAGCTAATTATGATGGCACATGCCTTTAATCCCAGCGCTTAGAAGGCAGAGGCAGGTGTGAGTTGGAGGCCAGCCTGGTCTACATAGGGATTTTCAGGTCAACCAGGGAAATGTAAGATGCTGTCTCAGAAAAACCAAATGATGTTGTCTAAAACAAAAAAAGTGAAAGTGAAAAACTAGAAGAAAATATTTAGAAGATACAAATATGAAAAAGGCTAGCATCCAGAATATATTAAGAATTCTTACAATTATCTTTTCACAGAAAAGATAATTGACTTTTTTTAATGAGCAAATTATTTAACAGACACTGCACAAAAAGCCACCTGAATGTTGAAAAAGTCCATTTAAAAGTAGTATTAGTCACTGGTGAAATGCAAATTAAACACTAATGAGACACACTACACATGCTACCTTGGTTAATTTAAAATGGCAATACCAAATGTCAGCAGGATATGCAACAAACAGTATTGCCATAGTATGCTGAGGGGAACATGAAATAAGACAACTTTGGAAAACAACTTGTTTCTTGCAAAGTTAAATAAGTTATATCACAAAGCAATTCCACATCTAGGTGTTTAAAACACAAATGAAAATACAGGCCCACACAAGTGTTTGTACACAAATGTTCATAACAGTTTTATATATAACAGCCAATGTGTGGGAAAATAGTGGGTTTTTTCCCATCAGCAGATGATGTAAACAAACTCTGGTACATCCTTATGATTTAAATTAAAAAAAAAAAAAATACTGATAGACACAGTGGTTCTCAGCCTTCTGCTGAGCCCAAGGTATACTCAAACAGAATGTATGCAGTGGTCCCTGGCAGGTGAAACTCATTGCTCCAGTTTCATACCTGAATGAACACAAGCAATGGAGAAATGCAATCATGTGTTCTGGAATACTAGAAGTAGCTCAGCTGTGCTTGCAGAACGTACATACTTGACACAACTAAATAAACTATACTCTTAAAACATGTAGTTACATGATAGTTACGTACCAATAAATTTTCATCCTTAAGTTATAGATAGATTTTTAACCCTCTTTTATTGGATATTTTATTTATTTACATTTCAAATGTTATCCCCTTTCCTGGTTTCCCCTCTAGAAACCCCCTATCCCATCCTCCCTCCCCCTGCTTCTATGAGGGTGCTCACCCACAGCCTTTTAAAACGCATGGAGTAGATTTTTTCAAAAAGCAGAAGTGTAAAGGTTCTAACAGAATACTTAAGCTAATACTTTATTAACAATTAATATGTATGCATATGGGCATAAGAAGGATATGTTTATTTTGTTTCTATAATACTTCAACCTTATGTAAACAATTTTGATGAAGTCAAACTTTCCACTACAGAAGGCTAAGAGAACTAAATGAGATGTTGAGTTGGAGAAAGTCCCATATATAAATAGTCTTATTTATTCATTCTTTTGTTGGCTTAATTTGGCAATATGTGTGTGTGTGCGTGTGTGTGTGTGTGTGTGTGTGTGCATAATTGCATATAGAATATAAAATATTCTATGCCAGTGAATGGGCAAAAACTAAATGAGATATGCAGAATATAATAATTCATTCTCTTTAGCTGGCAATATTTTGCTTTAAGAGGGCTGCAGAAGAAATAAAACTACCACATCTACTAAGGCTCCAAAAAGAGCTGATTCCTGATCTCTCTTCTTCATATGAGCTTCAGGGAAAAGAGATAGTATGGGCCTTGTGTCTAGGATAAGGAAGTGATCTACAGAGCTTTGCAGGAGAACTAAGACATCATTTCATCTTTTGTTGCTCTATTCCAAACTCAAGAGAGCATTAATCTTCTAGCACAGACCATAAGGAAGAGCATGAACTCTCCCTGGCTTCAATTTCTCTTCTACTAAAACCTTCAGTGGACTGGATGGATGATGACCACCTACAGAGAAGAACTCAATTTGCATTACTTAGCTCAAATGTTAATTTCAATCAGACGCACCTTGCAGACTCAGATAGAGTGGCACATAATATAATTATCTGAATACACTTCCCCAGTCAAGTTGTCATGAAACTAATCCTTGCCTTTCCTCATTTTCTCTGTGTATTTTAATAAATGATCACATCTTTCCCAGAAACATCCCTTTCTTTGGATATCTCTGACACAAAAGATCACAACAATTAAGCATGATAAAATATGCAAAGGGAATCAGCTGGGAAGGAAAACAAATGGTAAAAAAGAAAAAAAAACCCACATATTAGTGTAGTAGCACCTAAATCAGGTGGCATCTACTTTTTTAATGAGCAAGTAATTTTTAGAGGATTGTCCAGAAAATACCTTTCAAGGGAAAGAAAAAATTATGTTGGATGAACATAGTTGAATCCTGTACTTCACATTGTGTTATTGCCACTGCTTAGTGTACTGTGGCCCCAGAGCCTGAAACCAGCATTGCCCTATCAAAGTTGTTGACAGGATTCCCAAGATTCATAAACAGCACACACATCATGCAAGTCTTCTACACAAACACAAAAGGAAAACAATATGAAAGTTTTATTTTAGATAAAAATGTAGCTCAAGGGCTGGAGAAATGACTTAGTGGTTAAGAGCACTTGCTACTCCCACAGAAGATCTAGGTTCAGTTCCCAACATACAAACAGTGGCTCACAAACATCTATAACTCCAGTTCAAGGGGATCTAATCCCCCTTTTAGCTTCTGTGGACACCAGCCATATACATGTTGCACATATATACATGCAGGCAAAAACCTCACACACATTAAGATGTTATCCTAAGAAATGTTAATGAGGATATTCCAAACGCTGACTGTAAATTGATGTCATAGTACTTTCTCCCCATAGATGAGCAAAAATGTGTTATAGGCTTCTTGGCAAAAGTTAAGCAGTATATATTTTTTTCTTACTCAGATATCTGTATGAATATGTATAGCTATGAGATCAAAGTAATTAAAACCAATTAAGAATTACATGCAAATTAATACTCTAAGAAAACTCCATGTTCCATATGAAAATTAGTCAATTACTTGAGAACTCCAGGGTATTGAAACTTTGCAATACAGTTTTACTCTGACAATATTCGATTCCAGACTGTGGTAGAAATAAGTCCTTGTTTTAAAAATAGTACCTCAAGTCTAATTAAAAATTTAGCTTTAAAATTTTTGTTATAGTATCTTATTAATTTTTTATAACTTCATGCAAGCATAAAGTACAGTTTAATCACACCCCACTTACTCCTCCCACCCAGCCCTCCTTTCACCTCTCCCCCCAATTTCCTGCCATTACCTACTTTATTTTATAAACTACCAAGTACAATTTGTGCCACCCATGGGTATGGGGTTATTCTCCGGAGCATGGTTGCTCTACCAGGATTCACAACCTTAAAGAAAATTGGCTTTCCCTCCCTGCAAAACTGCCAACTGCTAGGATCCCCTTCCCTCTTCACACTGAAATGTTGCCTGGTTTGTTCTTGTGCAGGCAACTACCAACTAAGGCCCCTGTGAGACTGTGGGAGCAGTGGCCTTGTTACAACTAGAAGACACTGTTTTGCTCCGGTCCTCCCTGACTGACTCTTAAAATCTTTTTAATTCCTCTTCTGTGATGTTCCCTGAGCCTTGGAGGGAGAGGAAAGTATACTGTAGATGTCCCATGTGTAGCTAAGTCACACTGACTAGTATACTGACTCTACGAACTATGACCCAGTGCAAGTATCTATGTTATCTGTGCACTGCACTAAAAACCACCTCTGATAAGGTCTAAGGTTTTCACCAATATGTGGGTAAGACATACAAATATAAAGAGCCAATTGATATTAAGCTCATTTAGTAAAGTAATGGTGGTAGGTTTACCTTGGAGAGCACAACCTTCTCAACAGTGTGTTCTTGGCCATATTTATGGTACTAGGCTTGAGTGTCCTCCTGTGGAGCTGATCGTAAATTGGTTACTGTTCAGTTACTATTGCACCCATGGGCATATTTTTCCATGCTGATCATTATTTTAGATCTACAAGTTCACAGTTGCATAAGATTGTTGATAACTTTTCTTCCTACCTCTGCATACCATTTTCGAATATTATGAAAGCCAGCCAGCAGGAAAAGGCGTCCTGGTCCATATCAATTTGATTTCTCCATGTCCTATAACAATACCATGTGGGAAGAGAGATAGCCATATGGTTGGTGTATATATATATATATATATATATATATATATATATATATATATACACATACACACACACACACATTTGTTTAATTGGAAATGCCCTACACATGGGATAATGCTCATCTCAGGATAATGCTCATAGGTCACCAAATAAAAATTTTAAAAATTTCGGGGCCGTGTATAAGATTCTTACACCAAAGTTGTTTGTCACGAGTGCCATTGCTCTTAGTTGCTCACCAAAAGTTGATAAGTCTATATTACAAAAAAAGTGGTTTTAAAACCCCTAAAAGATGTTTTTGCCTTATTAATTTTTTTTCAGAAAATTATGGTAATATTGACTACGATTCAGCTCATCACAAATAGGATGGGTTTTTACAAATGTACTGAACATCCAGTTATAATTCCTGGTTGCATGTGTATCTCACAAAGAAATATCAGTTTTACTTTAAATCATGATGATTTTTGGATATTTTATATCTCTTTACTACTAAAAATGTAAAGAATGATTAGTATAACCAAGGGCCGGGGGTAAATAATTAAATCAGCACATTTGATATTCTGAGAAAATGTACTATGCCCAAGCACAGTGTTTCCCCATAACTTTGTTTTTTATCCAATCCAGCTCTAATGTACGCAAGTATTTTTGGGAATGTTTCTGCAATTATTCAAAGACTGTACTCGGGAACTGCCAGGTACCATATGCAGATGCTGAGAGTAAAAGAGTTCATTCGCTTCCACCAAATCCCCAACCCTCTGAGGCAACGGCTTGAGGAGTATTTCCAGCACGCATGGACTTACACGAACGGCATTGACATGAACATGGTATGTATTTCTGTTTCCCAAAACAGAGTCTCCGCAGGCGTTACAGCTATAGCGAAATGAAAGGCCAGTCTCACCAGCTTTGAGCCCTGTGCTTTTGTTTCCTCCTCTTGGATGTTTATTTTTCTCCCCTGGAGATAGTGTCTCATTCTCAATTCATGGCATTGCATGGTGCTATATCTAGTTATACTGTGTGGCAAAGGCATTATAACGTGATGCAAACTGATATAACTATGTGTCATAGAGTTCCCACCTCCAATTAAAGGACACGTTGTCTTAGCTAAAACTCAGGCCTTCGTGGTACGGCCTGGCTATAAACAAACAAACAAACAACAACAACCAAGTAGCTGAACCCATGTGCAATTTGATTTGTAAAATGAGCTGCGACAATTCTGATGACCCTAAGCAGAGATCCAAGATTAACATACATTTTTTTGAAGCAGGACACCATGAATACTTGTAGGAAAGATTAGAGACTTTAAATATGTCAAACAGCAGGAAGATTCATACTTCCCTTTACAATTAATCGCATTCCATTTCCGTGTCCTTGGTTTAATGACTTTTTCTGCTCAAGAGGGAGAACAAACAAGTTGATATTTTTAAAAAAGGAGAAGAAGAACACTTTTTACAAATACCTCCTGAAACACTGCACAAAGTCAGCATAGTTAAGATGAATGATTCTGGAGAGCTCATTTTAGGATTAAGACGATAGTTCCCATTACTTTCCTTGCTTTTTGCCTCTGGAGCAAATGCTACAGATAAACTATGTGGCAAAGCCAAACCCCACTACATATTACAGAGCTATAGGAAAAGACAGAACTATGGTGCATCTTCTTGGCACTCCTCTATTCTGATAATTCTTCTGAAAACACATCATTCTTATTTAATAATTCCATCGATGGCATAATGTCATTTTTGTGGGAGTGTATATGTATAGTTTAGCTTGCTATTTTCCATTTGACCAGAGTTGTTCTCACAAAGAGACAATTGATCAAAATTAGAAATCATGGTGAAGGCCATAGAGCAATAACTGCCAGCTCAAAGACATGTTTATATAGAAATAATTTTATCATAGCTGCATGTGATTTATTTGACTGAGAAATAAAATCATATTATCATTAAAAAAATTAATTTGAAGAAATAAATGAGCAAGCACATTTTAGCCCAAAATGGAGCTCAAGTCCATGAGCTATTATTTTCAGTTGTCCTAAGGTTCATGGTGAAAAATCCACTTAACAAATTGATCTCCTATAAGGCGATTTTAATCTTGCAAGAAAACACCTATATATTGGCTCCTTTTATAAACTGTTGGTGTGACTGTTTAATGAAGATACCAGCATTCAAAACCACTGGGGAATTTCTAGTGCTGGGCTGGCTTAAGCAGTGTCAAGAACTTGTAATTAAAATATGTGTCACTCAGTTTTATTGTTTCATACTGCCAGAGTATTTCAATAACAGTAGTCAAGCAGTCATCTAGTTTACCTTCCTTCTCCATAAAAATCTAGATCTATGACCATTTTTGTGATAAAATATTTTGTGACAACTATTTACCTGTCATTGTTTGACTCTATTACCTATAAATATGGTTTATATACCCCTTGCCTATTTACAATGTACTTATGAAAGATTTATCTCTTTCCTGTCTGCTTCACACCTTAACACACGGAATCACAACACCCACCGGTAAGAACAGGAGGTATTTATATCCAATTTAATTCTCGTGTAAACTGTGGAGAATACCCTTGTTATCTGTCAGGGTTAGAGCTTGTTCAATGATTTCCAGTGTTAGATCTGATCTTTTTTGCATGATGTAGCAGAGGATATACAAAGCAAGAAGCTGGGGAAGATAACATGGAAGAAGCCAAGTATAGAACAGAGAAGTCTCCATTTTAGTAACAACTTGACTTCCAATAATGTTTATGTACAGTTTCCTAATCCCCACAAAAATTCACCTCTCTGCCCCCATTCCCACGCTGGTAGAGGTTATGGGTATACGGTTTGCATTAGATGATTGTCATAAAGAAAATTCATTCTCTTTCATCATCCTCTTGTCATGATGTAGGTGCTTTCTCTTCTAATCATCTGCATGCCAGTATTACATGATCCTGGAGCGTGTAAGCTCTAAGCCATGTGCCGCTGAGACTTGCATGTGGTTTTGAAAACTTGACTTTGCACGAACTTCTTGTTTGTACATGGTGTCTACATTTTCATTTTGTGACTGCAAAGTGAGTAAAAGAAAAAGAAAAAAGAAACGAAACTCAGTTCAAGATTACTCGGAACAGCACATAGAAGATGTTGTGTAATGTAACATTACATGATATGTAAAACAAAGTTGATTAGCAGAAAGCAACTGTATACTAGACTGTTGAGAGGTTTAAAAAAAAGTCCTCTTTTCTTTAACCTCCAAAACCACACTGTTAAAGATTCTTGTGTCTTGTCAAATTATTGTGGGTAAAATTATAATTTAATAGTAGTTGGAAGCTACCTAGTTTGTGTACTGTGATACATAAAACTGCATCAAACTGTTGTATTTTACATCAACATTCCATACTATTTCATTTAAGTATAAACTCAAATATAATTTCTCATGAGACATTTCAGGTCACTTTTTACTGTTCAGTCATTTTCAAATGAAGTAAATTTTCCAAACACACAGTCAATTCGCCTAAAATTATTTCATTATCTAAACATTTGATTGCTTAGCAGACCATCAAACCAGGAAATAATTGACCTAAAAAATGGGGCCATATTCTTTAGTCTTTCTATCTTTTACTTTTCATATACATTATTGCCAGAATGTTCCAGAACAGAAAATATATATATAAATTCCCTTTCATTTGAATCAAAATAGCCCAGAGAACAATAGGGAAAGGTTAAGCAAAGAAAGATCATAAAAGGGATGTGTTCTTCAGAGTCTCACTTCAGCTTGGGGACTGTACAATTGTCTCAAGTATGTGCGCAGATTAATTTCTGAAAATGTTTTTCTTCTGCATACAGAAACTGTAACAGTTAGCAAAAAGGAGATGTTTTCTCAAGTTAGAGCTGATAGTATTTCAGGGAATGTCCCCAAGTCAATGCCATCTCTTGATCCAGTCTAAACTTTTGGATTAGCCAACATTATTTGTGAGTGCCTCAAAAAAAATGAAAACTATTTTCTGTGTAAAAACCCAGTAAACTAAGATCACACTTGAGAGCTAGGCTTGAATGAAGAAGAGACCTGATAGTTCAACTGTCCATTATCACAACAGGAAGAAAACTCTATAATTTTAATATTAGCATGGAAGATAAAGTACATTTAGTGGAGGAGTTTTGCTTCCCTAAAATTCGTGCTACCACAACAACCAACTAATGGCTGACAGACAGGAAAAAAAAACAGAAGACCTTGGCATTATTCTCAGCCTGCCACAATTATTGTGCAAGTCACTTAATCTTTCTGTAGTTTCAATAAGCTCACCACTTATAAAGGCACCTGTATCAATTATAATATTTGCTCCATAATCTGTCTGCTGCCTATGCCCTCCATCCCCTGTAGGGAGTATCTGAGCCTTCCTTATGGAATATCTTGCATTGAATGTTGTTCAGAGGCCCATCTACTAAGTAGATATTAGAATTTTTTGCTGTAGAGAACAGAGGCAACCATTCCAGGAAACACAAGCAGGAAATCAAGACCACAGACACTGACTTATTCAATCCAAGCACATCTTTATTTAGTTGATTTTAGGATGGGCAGGATGGATAAAGGATAAGTGGATTTTTGTTAGGATTCCTTAACGAAGGAAATTTTGAGAGATGAGTATAGAAATCATCTGGACTAATAGCATAAATAAGAAATAAATTATCCAGAAAGGTGAACAGATAAAATCACTTTGAACACAGGTAGGGTAAAAATTGATAAGGGGGTGAGGAGATCCCTGCAGATATCCAGGCAGGGAAGCAAGCCTAGCAGAGATAAGAATGAAAACCAGGTGCAGATTGACTTCATCAACCTGTATCAGATTTTAGAGAGTCTAATAATAGGAGGTTTACTCCAGTGTACTTAAACCCAGTATAATTTGAAAAATAAATCTGGTGCAATAACATCCCTGGTGTATGAAGATGCAGCGTAATTACACTGAAACTCAATGATACATATCACTTCTTCCAGAGGATAAGTTCTAGAGATATGCTACCTATCCTAGTTTAAGGGCCTAAGGGTCTGGCCTGTTCTCAGTCAAATAGATAGCATAGACATCATTTGGGCTATGAGTCACCTGTGGTCCTGGTTGTCTGAGCTTGGGGGAGCCTCTAGTTATTAGGGTCATTTAGATTACTAGCGCCCTCTAGTCTTGTTTGTAGAAGCTTGATATGGCCTGACCCAACAGATAATGCAGATCACAAGGCAAATAATAACTTCCAATTCTCAGCGTTCTCATGGAAGATCAGATGATTCATCTTTCCCATTGAAAAGAGAATCCTATGTGCATAATGCTCCTGGCTTCTCTGGAGATCTGTGGGCACAAGTATCTTTGTGCTATGCTCCTAAAAGGGGGGCATGATGGCTTTCAGGAATAAGGGAGAAAACTCGTCAGCACTGTACTGCATGGTCTAAGCTCTCACATTAACTACACTCTACATGGATGGGAAAGAGGGTGGAGATGTAAGAGCAGAGCTGGACAGCAGAGGCTTTGAATATTTCAATGAAGAGTCAACCTCACAGGCTATACATTTTTCCAAACACAGTGATATTCTGTGTGACATAGCATGCTTCTTAAAAGATGTAACATGTAAAGACAAAATGGGGGAAAGGCTGTTAAATGATAAACTGTTAGACTGTTTTAAAAAGAATAGAGAACTTATTTATTAGGACTGCTGTGACTTTTTTTTTTTGGTTCTTCAAGACAAGGTTTCTCTCTGTAGCCCTTGCTGTCCTGGAACTCACTCTGCAGACCAGCTGACCTCAAACTCAGATATCTGTCTGCCTCTGCCTCTGCCTCTGCCTCTGCCTCTGCCTCTGCCTCTGCCTCTGCCTCTGCCTCTGAAGTGCTAGGATTAATGGCTTGCACCACCACCCAGCTGGGACTAGTGTTATTTCTAAGGGATATTTTAACCAAAAAATTATGCTCCTTATTTTCATATCTCTTCTAGTTTTTCAACGACCTGGCAGAGTAACCTCTAGTACTAGTATTGAAGTGATCTCTTCATTCATCATCAAACTGTACACAAGGCAAATCCCATCTGGGGGATCAGGAAGATAAATCAGCCAGTCTCAAAAACAAGAAGACCTGAGTTCAATTCCCATAACACATTTAAAAAAATAAAGAAAAAGAAATCAAAAGGTAGTGGTTCCTACTGATGACTCCACCACAAGTAGACTCTCCAGCCACCTGGCTCAGCCTACTACGTGCATTCCAGGTCAATTAGAGACCCTGTCTCAATAAACCAAGTGGACAGTAGCTGCAGTTTGACCTACAAGTTTCACCTCTGCTCTCCAAAAGCATGAGCACACATGCGCATTCATTCCTGAATGCACACACACAAACACACTGAGATGAAACTACCATTCTGCACCATTATTTAAATAATTTCACATGTTCACATCATATTTTTTGGTAGATCACAGTGAAGTGCAATGGTGGGAACCTGCCCTTGGACTCATTACTGAAATCAAGTAAAAATAATCCTTACAATAAACCCTGTCACAAATGTAAAAGAAAAACTTACAAATAGTGTAGCAAGACTTCAGATCTGCATTTTTAATCCTCTTCCCTTTTCTAGAAACCTTTTATTTGTAATCACAGTCAGTGAACAACATTTGGTTGATCAATAACAAAGATGCTTAAAACAGTGTCTGTATATCTGCCTAATCCATTTAAAAGGAGTCATAGAGTTTGGCAAATGTTTGTGTATACATAATAGTGGACCATAGGTCTGGTGAAATCTTCTTGTTTCCTATAAAGACTAGGTTATCATTTTGGAGTTGAGCTTTATATAATAACACTGCAAAGTGAACTAAAGATGACACTTTATGGTTGATGAGATAGCTTAGTGGGTAAAAGCATTTGCTGCCAAGCCTGGTGAATACCAATGACACACTGGCTTTATACATGTGACCCATATGGTGGAAGGAGCAAAGCAGCTCATAGGACTTGTCCTCTGACTTCCACGGGTGTCCTATAAGGTATACACATGAATTCACACACACACACACACACACACACACACACACACTTAACTTAAATATTTTAAAAATAATAATCTCATCTGCATGGTGGTTAATCAGTCTGCAGAGATTTCCTATCTCTGCAAAAAGGGTAGATTATAACCTTGCACTGAGAAGCATGTTAGTATACAAGTTGTGTCTCTTCATTTCCTTCTGTAGCAGGCCCCTAGGCAACATATACTTTTAAAAGGGTTAAGTTCCTCTGCCTGTCCTATGCTACCTACTCCAAACCTCTTTAAAATACCACCATAGAAAAACAGAACAAGCAATAATAATAACAATAACAAAAGCATCAGAAGCTCCCTGACATGACCAATAGAAAGCATAAAACAGGCATCTGATGTCTTTAGGTGACAAGTCACAGTCATCTTTAAAACTGATGTCAGTCATTCGAGAATGACTTATCAGGCCTACTACTGTGCAGATCGAGTCCTCCCCCCACCCACCCTCACCCCATGTAGCCGTAGCTGTCCCTGAATTCTTTGTATAGACCAGACTAGCCATAAATTCAAGGATCTGTCTGTTTCTACCTCTGAGTGTGGGATTAAAGGCATCTATGCCACCACACCCAGCTTATTTAGCAGTTTTTGACCCAAGGGAAGAAATGACAGCTTGCCCTAGGGCTTTAAACAGATCAACAGCTACTGCAGAGACATCACAGAGACAATGAACACATCCTAGGCTTCAGTTTCTCCATGTAGTACTAATGTTCCTCTGACAGCAATAGAAAGTAAAAATGATGTCTTCATTTGTTATCCAGCTCCTTAAAATAATGACCCTGTTTGAACAGGACCCTTGAGTGTAGTTCCTGACGCAGAAGGGAATGACAAGTTATAAAACACTTTTTGGAGGAAGTTAGCAAGAGGCAGAGCCATTCAAACCTAATTCCGGTTCCTGCTCTTTTGTCAACACAGGTTAAGCCAATAAAAAAGAAAAGGGAAACAGAAAAACAGAACTGATGTTCAGCCTCTATAGACTTGAACACAACTGGAGTAGCTAGAGAATACTGGAAAGGCAAACACACACACCGAAAGCTGGGATTTGATGGCTCTCGGCTGGAGAAGCCGCAGCACCCTGAAGCTCAGCATGTTGTGTAGAGCTGAACAGAAAGGCAGGGTTATTGTTAATAGCTGAACAAGGAGACAGGGTTAGATACAGATTCACAAAGAAGCAGGGTTTATTTATGGTAAAAGGATAGGCTCAGCTAATTTCACTAGGAGCAGCCTCTCCAGACCGGCAATCTGCAGGCCGTAACATCAGACGGTAGAGAGAGTTATGGTGGACATTTTCTGCACACTCGATCAGCAGCAACACAAGGACCGAAAGGAAAGGCTGCCATTTCTCTCTGCGCGCGCATCTCTCTGGGGAGGGGGTAAACTTTACCATTTCATCTCTTAGTCTGGTCCCATGTCAGCAACTCACATTCACTCAGGAACCCATTCACTGGGGCTTCCTTCACTCTCGCTACTCCCTACACAGAATTCATGGAAGCTCGGAAATAAAACAGTATCTGCAAATATTATTTTAGGTCTCTTTAAGATAAATGCTAAAAAATGCAGCATTTCTCTGACTTAATGAACTCAGATCATCCTCAGTGTCCCCAGGGGGTGGGTGGGGGAATGCTTGATACTCTTTTCCATGAAAAACAAATCAGGTGCATACTGAGCACGTCTATATTCCAGCCAGATCTCACAGACCTAGGAGGTCTTTGGATATGATCCCTTGCCAGAGCAGCCGTGTTGCTGGATTAAAATTCCTCTATAGCTATTGTCTCTTTCCAAATCAGAAGTTTATGCACACATTATACATCACTCTTGTGTATAACCTTCCACATATATCTCATCTCTGTTGTAAATATGCTAATATTCTCATATGTATCTGTATATATATCTTTGAAAGTGATATATATATATATATATATTATACATACCATCACACGTTTAACTATATAATTTAACATTACAGTTGATGTTTCTCTTTTCACATCTTGTGAAAATATATCCCAAGTCCTCTTTACAAAACAAAATTATGCAATTTCTTATAGTCATTCATTTTATATACCATAATTCTATAGGATAAAACAGTTTATGTTTTCATGACATGACATTGAACTGTTCTGTCACTAATACACACACTCATTCTAATTTCATTCCACTTTGAGTGACACTGAAGTAAATATTCTTGCTTATATCTTTTATTGATGGTTTTATTCTGATAAATAGATTTCCAGATGAGAGATTTTGAGCTATAGATTATGAATAATTTTAATATTAATAGCTATTGTTTGGCAATGAAGAATGCTAATACTTACCTGTCCACCCTTCAGGAGCAGTATATATTCAGACAGAGAATGTATACTCTGTTATATATTATTTTTGTTCTCATCTCTTCCAGTTTAGCAGGTATATTTATGGTCATTTTAATGATGCTTCTCTGTCTAAATATATACTATGTCTTTATGAATTGTCTCTATTGTTTTCATTTCTTATTTTATAAAATCTCTACATACGCTACAGATGTCAGGGCCTTATCTGTCAAATAAACTATAAAAAATTGCTCCTATTTTCAACCCAACCATTTACTTAATGGATCTTTTGGACATATTTTTTGCTGTTGTTTTAAACAGCTCTGATTTACCAAAAATTCTGATGCAGTTGAAGGATCATTCTTTGTATATAAAAGGTTCCATTAACTTTTTTGACTTTGTTGCATTGGTTTTGTTGTACTTTGCTATGTGATTAGAAAGAAAATGCCATCAACTATGTAAAACCTGTTTTTGATTCTGATATCTTGCTTTTTTTTATATATTTTTGTAAAATTAAGGTAAACTACATACCATAAGGTTTGTACCAGATTTAATAATTTAATAATAATAATTACATGCATCCAACTTGTAAAGCAAATTCAAATTTTACAGTTCTTTCTCTTGCACACAGTTATCTGTCAGAGGAGAATCACTTTCCAGTTCTTGTCATCTTACAACAGGGCCAGTCTATGAACTTCATAAGTGAAGTAGTCTGTCCTCTTTCTGCTCTCAGGCACAACTCCAGAGCTTTTGCATACATTCTGCCTTCCTCACCGCCATCACCTAAGACTGCCCAGTGTTAGTTTCCTTTCTTAATGTTATAACAACACTTACTGCTGGAAGGGGAAAAGAAAGCTAATAGTTTTCCTAGTTTTAACTCTGTCATAGTTTTTATTTTTTCCTTTTTTGTGATGGAAGGATATTGATATGAAGACAGGCATTTTCTGTGAGTTTTGACATAAAATGTGTGTTTTGTCACCCTGTTCTTTAGCCAAAAGTTATCAGATATGGTTCTTTATTTCTGATTCTGATTTTGTGGCTAATTTTTTTCAATTACTTTTTTATTTCTCCTTTTTTTATGATTTATGATCAAGTTAAGGATGACAACAGTTCTGCTTTTCAAATATTTGAGCCCACATCTACTTCAGCAATCTATCTGTAGTTTTTAAATGACTCGTCATTATCAAAGTTTTCCAAATAATTTACATTTACTTTCATAATTGAAGAAATGGGGCAGTTGCCCTCCCTTTTGTGTCATGGATTTTTTTTTTGTATTATATTCCATGAACTAGTAAAGTTGAAAGAAAAATAACTGCTGGAATATACACAATGGGCTTCTGCCTTGATTAGTAGAAGCAGAACTATACAGAGATCTAACAGTACCTACAAAGGCTGGCATGCCGGGTAACAGTCAGTACATTTTATAGGGACAGAATCTGATCTATACAAGTTGAACAATTGCCAGTACAGGTTTTATTTTTTCCTACAAACCAATTCATTATATTTTCATATATCTGAATATTTCTGAGGAAAGCAAAACACCTCTGGGTTCAAAATGAAGAGATCGTCTACTTGAAACCTTGATCCTTTATTAGCTACAAAACCAATTACTAAAAATAAATGGAAAATACTTTATGTGTTTTAATACTGCTAGTAACTTTAGAAGTCCAACTTGAAAGACAACTAAGCAAAAATGGTTAAGTAACTTCTGGACCAAGTTTGGAATCTTAGTTCTTCCACAGAGTCCTCTAATTATTGGATCTTATCCTTTATATTTGTAAAATGAGACTACTGAAATTTTTCTACTTCACATAATGTTGAAGAAATTTGGTCTGAAATAGAGCACGTGAGAAATCTTTCTGGGATCATAAAACTTGATTCAAATGCAAGAAAGTATTTTGGGTGCAAGATTACACTTTGGGTCATTACTTCTGTCACCTGGCAGATTGCATTTCTCTGTCTCTTACTCTGTGAGCAAGATTAGGTCATCTACAATCAATTCATTAAAAAAAAAAAAACTATTTGCAGAAGGGGCTACAATCACACCCTTCTCATTCCTTCCTGTACTATTTCTCTCAATTGTATAGGAATAAAAAGGGAAGGCTCAGAATCTGTCCTTCAGACTGCTGGTCCTACTTATAGCCCCCAGAAATCCTAATGGTTCCCTTTGAGGTCACATCTCAGGAATACTAAGACACCCCTGGTAAGCCAAACTCTGCTGAATTAGCAAAAAGACCCAGAACCTGGTCAATGAGAGCATGTAAATATCAAGCAATGATTCTTTTCTGCCTCACATCACCCACATTCCACACACTGTTAACCCCATCTTCATTGAGACATGTTGAAGTTTAAGTGTCTCTCTAAACAGGAATGCCCCAGCAGTGGTGTTAGTTGAGGTGTAAAAGGATAGCGGAGGATATGGGAAGAGTGTGCTTTATTTTTAAGTCATCATTGGTGACTATGTATTAAATTCTGGCAGGTTACATGCAATACATTAATGTAGTATCCCAGTGATGATAAATGTTTCCACATTTCTGAATTCACAATCCTCTAATTTCCCTGACAGTCTGGCAAGGAATGATGGCCTTATATATTAAAATAATTCCTTGTTTTTATCAGCTACATGGAGGGAGAATACAAAAGTAGATGTCAAAGCAATTGGTGCTTCACACTACGGTAATTGATGTGCATATGTAGTGCTAAACCTACTTAAGGGTTCACTTATCATAATCAGTGGTTAAAATGTAGCAATCAACATGTATCCACCAAGGAAACATAAAAGGCATGTGTTTCCTATTTCTTAGTGCCTAACTGTAGAAATGATGTAAGATGGAGCGACCTAGCGATTACAAAACACATTATATTAAGACATTGGCTTCCATAAAAAATAAAATGTAAGGTTCATGGGCTCACAGGTTGCTAAAGATTTATCAAAATCTCAATGCCCACATAAAAACAGCAGTTCTACCAGAGTCAGGAAATGCTATCAAGCAGTAAAGCTGTACTCTAGGGCAGAGACTTAAGATTTAATATATTACTTTCATAATGCGTTTGATAATCACACTGGAAGTTTAGTACTTCATAGGGAGTTGCTAATTTGTGTTTTGATTAATCCTAATTTGTCAAGATTTAAGTATATTTAATGACCCAAAAAATTTCCCTAGGACATTTCCTAATGACAGTTAGTGCAGACACCAAAGTTGTCCATATGATTAATCTGCTATTTAGGGAACCATTTGCCACAGTCAGGCTGCCTTGTAAATGTGTTCTCTCTTCAGCCTGGCTTTTGGAATGTTCCCTTCTACAGGAATACTGGCTGAAATGAATGAAAAGCCACTGGTTAGAACATACAAAAGCCTCCATGAGCCTACAGGGTACCAGGTAGTCGGTGTGTGTTAGGGAATATGCTCCATTTCTTTCAGAAAGTGAAATCAGTGGTTCAAGACATACGAAAGGAGCCTGGGAGTGTTTGGGGTAAAAAATAAAAATTGCAATATTGACATTCTTTTAAACAGAATCTGGAAAATATACTCACAGTGAGAGTGTTTCTCAGGCAGAGATAGAAAGCAGCAAATGTTGAATCTTTTGTCTCAAATCTACAGGAAGAGTATCAGTTTGCAGCAATATACTATGAAAATTATCTTTCTATGAGGAATTATTTTTCTCTGAGGTTAAAATTTTATTAAGGAAATAAATGCCTCTTTTATCTTCACAAAAAATGGTATAATAACAACATGTTCAAACATTTTTCATTAACAATTTTCCTGATTAGGAATTTTTTTTCACTCACTGCCACTAATCAAAACCTATTGCCCTAGTTAGGAATACCACTGCTATGACGAAATACCATGACCAAAGCAATTTAAAGAGGAAAAGGTTTATTTGACTTAATACTTCAAAAATCACTGTTCATCATTGAATGAAGTCTAGACAGGAAATCAAACAGGGCAGGAATATGGAGACAAGAGCAGAGACAGAGGCCATGAGGGGTGCTGTTTATTGGCTTGCTCCCCAAGGCTTGTTCAACCTGCTTTCATATAGCACCAGCCCAGGAATGGCACAGGCCACAACGGTAGGGACCCTCCCACATCAATCATTAATTAAGAACATGCACTATAGGCCTGCCTATAGCCCCATCTTATTGAGACTTTTTCTCCTCTCGGATGACTTCAGCTTTTGCCAAGGTGATATAAAACTAGACAGGACATCTATGATGTAGTTCTTTAAGTATATTGTCATCAGAATAAATCAACCTTCTTTTTCATAGTGGCTCAATACATAACATTAAGTGTTTTATTGGTATTGATGTAAAAACTTATATAGAGAATTTACTAATATAAAGCTTATATCAATTTTATTAGTATGTATATCAAGTGAGAAGCATTGGGCCTGTATCAACCTCAGCCTGCACTCAGCTGTAATGGTATAATGTTTGTTCAGTATAAGTACAAATAACAGGACCGTATTGTCAGGCCATTAAGAGTGTATTAGAATATACAACTATTAGGGAAACTGCCATGAAATCAGATGCCTCTGAATTAATTACTGGTCACATTTCATAGATGTTCATACAGTAACAATATATCCTCCTTTTTTATATGACTTTAATGGTACTACCATATTATAAATGGGTTCTTTGTGTTCAAAGATCTTTACATTTGGAGTCCACAGGCAGTAAACTCAAAAACCTTATATAATAATCACAGCAAGTATTTCATACTTAAATGAGAAAAGTTTCATACAAATTATTATTTTATTATGAGAATCACTGATTTTTGTTCAAACATATTCAAGTAAAAAGAAGGCAAAGCACAAATGGCTTTACATCATATATAATAAAGGTGTGTGGTTCCTTCCAAACAGAGCAGAGTTTTCTGCAACTTTTCAAAGTCTTAAAATCTTGTCCTGCAGTAGCAGTGTTAGAAAAAGGAGATTAGGACTTTAACTCAACCTCAAATTAACTGTTAACTTGGGGTTAAGTGAATGACCATTGTAATTACAAATGTACATCGCAACTGTCCTGCTCTAACAGGAGACCAGTGTGGCCATTTCTGATTAGACTGCAAAAATTATGTTTAATCTGTCATGAAGACTAGGTAGGTACATTTTTAGAACATGTTTTATTCGTTATGATTCTTTTTAGGGTAGTGTTTGGTGCTATTTAAGTATTAATGCAAGTAAATACATGAATGAATACATGCTTAAAAAGCAAGAACTGATTTTTTAAGGTTCAAGCCATGACACTAATTGTGGGTGATGTTTCTTGGTCTTTATAATTGGGTTCACTCAGTAAAACAATAGCTCCAGATGCACAGCAGACAGTGACATGTACCTTAGCAACATCAAAACTTGACAGCTAAGAATGCACCATCACTAAGTCAGCTGGTGTCCTGATTTGTATTTAGATATTTCACACTCTGGCTCTTTTCATCTATATCAAAAGGGCTTGCTGAGATGTCCATAGTCCCATGGTAAATTAAAAGATTCTAATTCAGGAATTTTAGCAAAGGAGGCAAACACAGAAAAAAAAATGGCACAATACATAGGAAATAAAAAAGGCAACCCAGATGGAAATAGTGAGTTGAGGTGTCTTGAATAAACTCCTACTTATTTCTCACTTTAAAAAAAAAAAAGTGTACTTTTTTTTTATGATTCAAACTGTTTAAAATTTTTCTTTCCTGAAGTTAAACCCAAATGCTAAACCACTGACCCACTTGGGAATTCCAAACAATGGGGCTCTTCTGAGATTCAACACGTGAATTTCAAGTTTTACTCAATTTCACCTGATCAACTAATGTGATTAAATTAGATAGTTAAAGTCATGAGAGCTGGCTCTGTTCCCTACTGACGGCAGCACTCGGAAGAGCAGGCTGCACACCTCTCTTGGGCAGCACAGTAGATGTTCCTGCTGGCATAGGCACAGGTGAACTAGCTCCAAGAACATGAGAGTGGGACAGCTGATTCTGCCCCTAGCCTGCTGTGGCATTGGGTGAGCTAGTCAGGGCAGTGCTGGAGAGCTCACCTTGGTAGTGTGGGTACAGGAGAAGTGGCAGGCTGATCAGCTCAGCTATCACCCAGGCACAAGTCTAGGTCTTTGAATTGGACCACCCCAACATCAACCCCAACTGTGAACAGCTGGAGTGCATTAAGTGGCTTGTCCTACAGATCCAAAGTTGCATGATCTCCAGGACACAAGGCAACAACAGGACATCCAAGAGAAGTCCCAGTGAAGATCCAGCATTGACAGAGTAGCAAAAGGCAGAGGTCTCAAAATAAACCAGACTCGGTGCAATGAACATTTGCAAGCAATGAAGTGTGGACAAAGGGTGTACTGTGGGACTGACTGTGACAAACTACAGTTTCCACAATGAGATTTATGAGATTTTTTTTTCTCTTTTTGGATGGGGAGGAGGTTGCAAGGGTGAAGGGCAGGTACAAAAGGACAGGAATATGAGTGAGATTGGGGTGCATGATGTGAAATTCACAAAGAATCACTAAAAAGTGAAATATATATACCAGAAGTTACTATCACATGAGACTTCTGTATACAGGGAACTGTTTTTGCAGTGTCTATATGATTGACGCCTGTGATAAACAAGGCTCTGCAGCATCTCTGGCTGCATGTAATACTTTGCAGTGGAGGCCATTCTAGCAGAATGAAGACTGGAAGTGAGACTATTGCCATGGACACTTTCCCAAGTGACCGTCAAGATCTGTGGCTACTTCCAGGACGCCTGGGATTCTAAAATATATTTGTGATGTGTTCCATCATCTGACTACTTTCAATATGAATTTAAGACAGGTTCCGATGACACTTAAGCTGACATGAACCAGAACACATAAGAAATGGGAAATAAGATTACAGAGAAATGCCATGGAAGAGATCTACACACTAATGATACGAGCGTACAAAACATTTAAACTCTGACCAGCCAACAGAGAACAAAACTAGTTAAAGAGGACATACCTTTTTGGGGGGGAAAATATGTACTCAGATTTTTTTTTAGAGAGAGAATGCAGAAATATGGGATGGCTAGATGGCTCAGTGGTTAAGAGCACCGACTGCTCTTCCAGAGGTCTTGAGATCAATTCCCAGCAACCACATGGTGGCTCATAACCATCTGGAATGGGATCTAAAACCTTCTTCTAGTGTGTCTAAAGACAGCTACAGTGTATTCATATGCATTTAATAAATAAATAAATCTTTTAAAACTATAATAAAATAAAAAATATAAAAATTGTTAAGTCTAAAAGCTCTTTAAAAGAGAATGCAGAAATACATTGTGAATTGAATATCAAATTTATGTGGGATAGTTTACATACATTATCCTATTTAATTATGACTACACCTTTGTAAAGCAAATGCCATTAATTTTTGAAAAATAAGATACTAAGCTTCAGAGAAATAGCCACCAAACTCAGAACTGTCAAGTCAAGGGTCAAGAACTTCAGTCTATGTGGTGGAACCAACATGGACCAACATGTAGCTCCTATGACAGGTTTGAAAAACAGAAATACCATACTGTCTCTGCCTCATCTATATTCCAAATCAAAACATGCCAACAAACACATGTCAGCAGACAGACACACAAGAAACATGATGAGCTAACTATATTTATGGATGTTTTAAGGAATATACCAGAAGCAGTAATTTTAAGGTCAATATTATTATTCCAGCTATACAGAAGAAATAGTTTCTCTCACTTGTGTAAAGCATGAGATATTTTACCAGCTATATTTAAAGAAAAGGGTCTAACTTGTTACTTGGTGTAGTGTTCTATTTGTCTATATTTTGGGGGACGGGGCATCATTTGAGAGTTATACTGAGATTCCAAAAGTGGCCTTCAAGGGAGAAGAAGGACACACGCAGAAGCCAGTAAACACTGGTATTCTTCTCCTACATAATGCCCAAGGGAAATAACTCTTAATTCAAAAAAACAGTTTACAAACTAAGGTTGTCTCCAGTTTGGAACAACTTGCCAAAATATTCAATGCCATAATTCCAAATGTCGATGATGGAAGAGCTCGGTTATCTACTGGCTCCATGAGGACACCTAAATGTATGTGAGTCCCCATCAGAGTAAGATAGCACCACTAGGCTTCAGAGACAGAACTGGGCAGTTGTTGGCAAGTTATGTCGGAGAGGTCTTCAGCCCAACTTGGGAAACTGGGAAGGGAGAGTTTGAGGATGCATGCTCAGAAAGTCATCTAAGTGGGAGGCTTGAATTCTACTGGCTCCGAGTCAGGTTAACAGAAAACCTTTAGGCAGCATGGAGTTGAGGAAGCAGAGCTCGTGCCTGCCATACTATGTAGTGGCCACATAGGTCAATACTGTGAAGACTAATCTTGGAGCAGAGAAGCATGGATGGGTGAAGTGACTTGCACAAGAGTCAAACTGTGGCAAATTCAAGAAAAAAATTCCATAGTTTTTCTTCCAAAATACACTTTATCCTCTGTAGACGAAGAAAGCAAGAACAAAAAAATTAATAATGTGGCAGCTTCACATATGTCAAAAATCCTTTCATATTATATCACAGTCAATTTGGCAGCTACCTGAATCCCTGTAGTTGTTTTAGTATTTCAAACACTGACAATCATAGTGTGACTCAAATATAACTCAATTTTAAATTTCTTTATGGACTAAATACATCTGAATTATCTTATAGCTAATTTATGATTTATTTTGGTTAAATTGAATTATATACTAAGGCTGAGCTAAAAAATATCAGAAAAAGAAAAATCACTAAATGCTTTATCACTCTGTAATTGTTCAGTACAATGCTCCCTCCATCCACTGCAAAATATATTGTGTGTACTTGCAGGGGAAAATCAGGCTAAAAAGTAAAGCCTTTGTAGACACCTCAGAGAATAAGACATAAAGAGCTAAAGAAGTGTGCCCCAACCCATGGTGTACAGATAATTTTGTAAAAATAACTTTATTCCACTCAAATTGAGGAACATTCATCAACTTTTGTTTAGTCCATTCCGTGGATTTGAAATTAACCAGTAAGCTTTCAAAAGTAGCATCATTTCCATTACTAAAAATTAAACTTTACTTTCAAAGTACACCAACTCTTTCCTTTATTTCCAGTATTTATCAAAAATTTTAGTGTAAATAATGTATACAGAAAATATGACTGTTTCAAAGAGAATTGACTAAAAACTTTGGTTATGATATTTGCAAATGCAATAGCTGCATCAACTAAGATGTATGTCCATGATGGCAATTTAAATTGACTTGGAATTGCTTCAAAAGGTGTCTCATCTTTTGAGTCGCATTGCCTTTCACCAGTCTCCTTTTGATTGTCACATTGCATTCTATCCAAGCACAATATGATATGACATGGCCAGTGCAGACAAAAAGAAGCAATGAGAAATGTGTAGATGTAAAACTTTAATGAGACAGCAGTTGCTTTGAGTTGAATATCTGCAGTTAATTCACAGAACAATACGGAGTTAAAACTTCTGACATGTTTATCCAACCAAGTATTCATTAAGGAATGTGATGCATTATTTATATATATATACACTCTTGTGACAATTACTGCATCTGCAGGTCTGTGAGCAAGAAATAGTCTTTATTTCAAGCTGAAGTGCCTGGTGTTCTGGTAGTATCAAACTCTCTATTTTTTCCTTTCAGGTTTTAAAGGGATTTCCAGAATGCTTACAAGCTGACATTTGTCTGCATCTAAACCAGACTTTGCTACAAAACTGCAAAGCCTTTCGAGGAGCAAGTAAAGGCTGCCTTAGAGCTCTGGCAATGAAGTTCAAAACCACCCATGCCCCTCCAGGAGACACTCTGGTACACTGTGGGGACGTCCTAACTGCACTGTACTTCTTATCCAGAGGCTCCATTGAAATTCTCAAGGATGACATAGTAGTAGCTATTCTTGGTAAGTGTTTTAGCCTGGAATAATGACAACTTCATCTAAGAGTGGTTGCAACCACTCATTACTTAAGAATGATAGATTAATAGATTGGTGGATAAGGAGTCTACCACTGATCTTTTTAAAGCTTTATTTCAATTCAAACATATATCAATTTAATCTTGCAGAAATATCTTTTCTTAATGTCTCAATTTTTGTTTACTATTTAAAACCCTCATGATTCCCTTTAGCTGTTGACAGCTATTTAGACATTTGAGGTTAAGCATACAAAAACAGTCAATATTTTTCTTTCATGTGTGATCTTGGCTTCATGGTTGATCCTTTTGCATCTTAATATGAAATACTCAGTGTTGTAGACATACTAATTAGCATGTTCCTACAGTAGCATGAGATAAGCTTATATTTTAATAAATTTTATTCTTTACTATATGCTTAGAAAAGAAACTGGGGCCTTTAGTAGAATGAAGCTGTGAGTATATTATCAGGACTAGGGATGATAGAATACAAAATGAACAACACATGGTTTTGTATGTAAAGGAAGGTCTATGTTTAGTCTAATCTGTCTCTTTAAAAACAAACCCTGCTTATATGAACTCATAGCATTTCTTTGGTCTGTTAGGGCAATGGAGAGAAGAACAGAAAAAGCCTACTATTCTCATTCTCTCTGACCACATAACTACAGGATCAAACTCCCTTTCCCCATAGTAACACTATCCCTAGTGTCTGTGAAAATGAAATGTTTTCTCATCTATTTAACATACAATTCCATTAAATACTAGGCTTGCAGGCCTGGAGGTGCAGATTGGAGGCAGAGCCGTCTGTCGACTCACACAGTCAAGGCCCTGGGTTTAACACCCCCACCCCGTATCTATCAATCACTCAATTGATATGTGCACTTGACTGGTTTCTTTGCACTAAGCTCTTAGCTCTCAAATCTGAACATCAACTCAGAGTAGTATCTGTTTGTTGTTGGAAGAACTAGAGTCTGGCTCATTAGATGTCCTACACACACAAAAAAAGAGGTTTAAGTGATTCTCTTGATATTTTGATTATTTTGTTATGATTACAGTTAGAAAAAAATCCCCAAATTGAGATGATACATACTTTGATTTCTAAACCAATTAAGATTCAAGGAGTAGAAATATCCTAAATCATCACCTCAAGGTTGCTTATCAAGGGAGAGTTTTCTTTGGATTTGGCTCTAACAGCTAATCTTGGTATGTTAACATGGAAAGCAGAGGATGATCATCAAGCCAGCCTGCCATGGCTTCTGTGCGAACAACAATTAGCCTCTGGGCTTAGATGTAGGTGACTATAGAGTGATGCTCAGCATCACAGGTCTTCCTCCTTGTTCATCTATAGTCATGGAAGATAATTAAAACTGAGTATCAGACAGCACATGGTTACATCAAGATGATGGAGAGGTGATGGAGAGGACCACCAATACTTGTAGAAGAGCAAAGGGCAGAAAGTTTCAGAGCAAAGCGCATGTTACCAAAACCATGATTATATATATGAAGGACAAAGAACTTAATAATTTTAACAAATGGGCATATAGATTAAAGGTCAATCCAAAAGAGGTAACTTGAAGAAACAAGGTACATTGATATCACTTGTCCATGTCAGTGAATGCTGATGAATGGTGGAACAGCTGTGAATTGGCAAAAACTCCAGACTCAATCCTGCTCAACAGAAAGATCATTGATCAAACTCATTTTAGCCTCTCAAATTCCTGGACTGACAGCCTCAGAACACTTCTGTGTGGAAGTAAATTTAGTAAATCATATAGTAAGATCCATAGCTAGAACTCAGGGGTGTACCAAAATGATAACATTCTCTAGTTCCTACATGCTTAGCAACATAAAGAAATGAAAGAGAATATAACAGAATTAGACCTATAACAGCAAAGTTACAGTCAACAACATAGTACAATACATTCAGACACAGAATTTTGCTGCCATGCACTTGTTGGTATAGGATCTTACATTTAAGATCTTTGGTCCAATGATTTTTCAGTTGGTCAGTGTCCTTTTCTACTTTTATATAAAAAAAAAAAAAATCGTTAATCCCCTTTCTCTTCTTTCTTTTCTTTGTTCTTTCCTCCTTCTTCTCCTCATCTTCCTCTTCCTCCTTTTCTTATTTTGGTTTATTTTTAGGAAAAAACGATATCTTTGGGGAAATGGTTCATCTTTATGCCAAACCTGGCAAGTCTAATGCAGATGTGAGAGCGCTCACGTACTGTGACCTGCATAAGATTCAGCGAGAAGACTTATTAGAGGTTTTGGATATGTATCCAGAATTTTCTGATCACTTTCTGACAAATCTAGAACTGACTTTCAACCTGAGACATGAAAGTGCAAAGGTAGAGGTCCAATGTTGATCTGTGCATGTCTGAAATGTCATTCTTAAATTTCCCAAATACTTCTGAAAATAGCAAGCAAATTACTGCAATAAAAGTTTGTTGATATTAAGTACCTACAGAAAAGGCCAGCTGAGTATTGAGATTAGTAAATTATAGTACAGGAATTCAGTACTAAAAGATGTTGAATAATCTTAAAGGGTCAATTAAATTTGACCTTGGAGAATTTCTTAGTTTTGGTTTGTATATACTGATTACTTAAAGGAAAAATGAGCGATTTTAAGGAATTTTTTAAATCCCCTAAAAGAGTTTGTCTTACATAGAGAGTGAAATATTCTCTCATCTATTATTTCTACTTTATCAAATGCTATTTATTTCTCTGTAATATTTAAAAGATTCATGTTACTCAAGTTTAAATTTATACTAACCTCAATTTTCAAATCAAAGAAAGAAGTATGAATTAATTGTCTTATAATAAGTAAAAATCTAAGCTATGGAATGAACAAAATATGGTCTAACAAATAATATTTTATTTTTAATAATATACATTACTTAACCTAAAATAATTTTAAGAGTGTGGCTCTTACTGTGCTCCACTATGAACTGTGATCTCTGAACTAGTCCTATTCTGTGGACAGAGAACTTACATAGTAGCTCACAATTTATTTCTAGGTTAGTCCCCCAAATTTGAGAAATTCCATTTCTGTTTTAATGCCTATTTCACATAAGTCAAATATTGAGCACTTGGTATTTGCTCAGCATATGTACATATGATCTAATGTATTCTGTGGGATGAAAAAAAAATCTCTAAATCAGTATTTAGTTAAAAATTGTGTTAGATTTAAGTCTCCATCCACTTGCAGTCATTTCCAGGCACTGGGAAGGACTTAAAAACAGCAGTTTCCAGGGTCACAAGGTAGCCATTCAGTGTTCTAATGCACTGACTTGAGTTATCTCCTTCTTTTTATACCACTGAAAATATTAAAACATACACTAAGAATTCTCCAGTTTAAGAATGTTGACATGATAGTTTTAATTGAACTTTATTGTGATCTTGGTCACACGTCACCAACCTCATTCTGGTTTTGTCTAAAAAGCAAATACAACCTCATATATCTCCTTTGTACTGATATTCAGACAATACCCAAATGAACAGTTTGACGCTTCTGTTTTGATTTACAAGATTGATATTGTACAGACTATCAAAGAGGAGGAAGAGCTTAATTAGTCTAATGAAGGTCTGACATTATAATATCTATTATCTTTAATCATATACTTATTGTAAAATTTAATCTCATGTTCATTATTAAATAATTCATACATCTTAGCTATTGTTGGTGGGTTCATACATTTTGTTGGCGATAATACAGGTTCTTCTATGATTTCAAATTTTTAATTTTTAAAGCTTTTCTCTACATGCTAATGCTAGATCTAACATTCTTAACTCATAACTTCTACACACAATTTTTTCCCCAATAAAATTGTGAAACTTCTAGAATCTATCAATCTGTTTTACAATTTAGAGACAACTTTCAAGCAAAATATTTTAGCTATTTACCCAAAAAAAAATGTAATTCTTGAGATTTAAAGGGTTGATGTGATATGACGTAGTAAGGAGTTCACTGATAATGAGTTAGCTTCAAGTTGAGTAACTTTCTATGTTTGTCTTTAAGTTCCATTAACAAAGGCTGATCTTTTGCTTCAGTCCCAATCCTTAAATGATTCTGAAGGGGACACCGGTAAACTTCGAAGAAGGAGATTGTCTTTTGAAAGTGAAGGTGACAAAGGTAATTAATGCTTTCTACTTGTAAAGTTTAATCTACAGCAGATGGTGACTAGCTCTTCCTGAGTAAATGCTTCTGATTACAACAGTAAATTTAATTCATGCTTTGATAGGATAAGGAGAATCACTTTTGTTCCCAAACTAATAAGATTGTTTCTCATTTGGGGTTGACATCCTTACATTTCATCATTCAACAAAGCCACTTCATGTCTTCAAGGACAACAATAGAGAAATAGGGTAAACTGTTTGAAAAATAAAATCAAAATAGCTATGACTAAAGATTTAGAGTGGAGTGTTTTGGAAGGAGGATTTCTCATTTCAAGTCAGGAGTTCAATCTCCTCACCAGCACCACAAGAATCTATTCTGTAGAAGAAAATACAAAATAGAACTCACCTTCCCTAGGGAGTGAGATGACGAGATGACTCCACCCTCAGTCAGGAACAGAAACAAGTACCCCACTAGTAAGATCCAAGATACAGACACACAAAAGTATGCCTGGCAGACAAGACAAAGATTTGATAAAGCTTCTGCTGACCTCACAAACATGTTAGCCTTTTCTTTTCGTTTTTTTTTTTTTTTTGGTTTTTCGAGACAGGGTTTCTCTGTGTAGCCCTGGCTGTCCTGGAACTCACTCTGTAGACCAGGCTGGCCTCGAACTCAGAAATCTGCCTGCTTCTGCCTCCCGAGTATTCACCCCCACAGAAGCCAATTGTGAGTAAATTCTTCCTGATGAATACTTTTTGCTTCTTGTCTGTTGTTCACCATGAGTATACATGTGAATAGAGGCAAAAACAAACAAGCAAGCAAACAAACAAAAAACTACCCTGGGTGTCATCCTTAGGACTTCTTCCCTGGCCTAGTTTTCATGATTAAGCCAGGCTGGCTAGCCAGTAAACTTATGAAATCCTCTGCCTCCCATTGCTGGAAATGCATGGAGGGTCTCAACATTTTTATATGGGTTATAGAGGTTCAATTCATGTCTTTGTGTTTATGAGACAAGGACTTTATAAACAGAGCTCTTTTCTCAGACCCCAGACTTTCTTAAGATAGCTCCTGCTTCCTCTCTATATAATATACTCTTTCTCTGATTAATATCATATGTGTCTCATTACATTCTGTCCTTATTTGGGAAGTACAGATATTTATATCTTAAACCAAAGACCAGATGAGCTTCAATATTGTGAATCCCACTTTTTACTAAACTATCTACTTAAGCTCTCAAAGTCATCTCCTAATGCTTCTTTGAAATTCAGCTCCTCAATAACTATTGCTTTGCAAAAGTCCACACCATTCAAATCAGTTCCACAGACATATGTAGGGTCTTAGCTTGTCAAACTATGCAGAATTTCTAATGTTGCTAAGGCTTGTTATTGCTGCTTTCAGAACTAGGTGTCTATTGCTTCATAAAACTCCATCTCTACAACCATAATCCTGATCCTAGATATCATCATCTACCCCTAAACTAGGCTTCAACTAACTCACTTTCCTATGTCAAATTTTACTCTATTTTTGCTTCTTCTACATGTTGGGCCAATGATGAGACTTTTTCCTAAATCCAATTACATTTATGTCACCCATATATCTAAATTCCTCTAAGAACTTCCCATTCTATTTTTGCTATTTGTTGTTGCTACTAGTTAAATTTTTAAATTTTTTGAGAGTTTTACAGATGGGTACTATATTTACAACATTTCCACTCCTCCATCCTCCCACTCCAACTCTTCCCATGCCCTTGTTCCTTCTCCAATTTATGACTTCTTTATTATTATTACATATAGACATAAATAAGATATAGGTATAGGTATAAATATATATGATACATAGATGATAGATAGATAGATAGATAGATAGATAGATAGATAGATAGATAGACAATCTACAAAGTCCAGTTAGTGTGATAGTATGTAAATGTGTTTAGGTCTGAAAATTTTGGATTGGATAATCTATGAGAGGCTCATCCTTGAAGAGAACAGATTCTCCTGGCCTGTGTATTTTTCATAGAGTTGGCTTCTACCTCCTTCTTTGAGTCTTTTACTTCATATTATCATGCCCTTGACTATTCCCATCAACTCCTCTACTTTGCCATTCAATTCATCAATTCTGAAGCTTTTATTTCAGTTGTAGTTATTCAAAATACGATTTCTCAGTGTTGTCTACCTGGGAATTGTAAACTTCATAAAATAGGATATACTGGTTCTCAGAAACTTGGATGCTTGGCATCTGTGCAATATTTTCTACTGAAATTATGAATAAGCCATGCAGAGTGATACTTTTCCATAAGCCTAATATTCAGGAACTGAAACAAGAGGACTGTAGGTTTTAGACCAAATTAAGCCACTGGAAGGAGGAGGACGAACAGGAGGAGAAGCCCAAATGGAATATTACAGATAACCTCCTTTTTGTCTTTCTATTTCAAGTTCTCGTCTCAGCCCTATTCCCCTGGAATATTTTCCCTTGGGAATATCATCTACTAGGTTGATATCCATTTTTAGTGATTTAAACTTTTCTCTTCTTTTTTATTTTAATTATTTCATTTATTTACATTCCAGTCATTTCCCTCTCCCAGTCCCCCACCCACAGTTCCTTATCCCATTCCTCCTCCCCCTTGCCTCCAGGAGGGTACTCCCAACCTAGGCCTCCCCCTGCCCTGAGACCTCAAGTCTCTCAAGCATTAAGCACATCTTTTCCTACTGAGGCCAGACAAGACAGACCTTTGCTACATATGTGCCAGGGGCCTGAAATGTATGCTCCTGGTTAATGGCTCAGTCTCTGGGAGCTCCCTGGGGTCTAGGTTAGTTGACACTTCTGGTCTTCCCTTCAGCTTCTTCAGTCCTTCCCCTAATTCAACCACAAGGGTCCCTGACTTCAGTCCAATGGTTGGGTGTAAATATCTGTGTCTGTCTCAGTCAGCTGCTGGTATGGCCTCTCAGAGGACATCCGTGCCAGGCTCCTGTCTGAAAGCACATCATAACATCAGTAACAGTGTCGGGGATTGGAGCTTCCACTCCCCATGAGATGGATCCCAAATCAAGCTAGTCATTGGACTGCCTTTCCTTCAGTCTCCTCTCAATTTTTTTCCCTGCAGTTCTTTTAGATGGGGATAATTCGGGGTCAGAAATTTTGACTGTGTGTTAGTAAAGAAGTCTCTCCGCTTGAGGCTATGTCTATCTACTGGTGCTGGACTCTTCAAGTTCCCTCTCCCCAATGTTGGATATTTTGGCTAAGATCACCCCCATTGAGTCCTGAGAGTCTCTTACCTCCCTGGTCTCTGGTACTTTCTAGAGGGTCTCCCCCGACCTCTTACACACACCCCCAAGGCTGCTTATTTCCATTTATTCTCCTGGCCCTCTGGGCATCTCTCCTGTTCCTCCCCCCTTACCTGATCCTGTTCTCCTTTTCTTCTCCTTCTCCCCTCTTCCACCAAGGTCCTTCCTTTCCTCCCTCTGCCTCCCTTGATTATTTTCTTCCTCCTTATAAGTGGGATTTAAACATTCTTACTTGGGCCTTTCTGCTTGTTATACTTCTTACCATCTGTGGGTTGTATCCCAGGTATTCCATAATTTTTGGCTAATATCCACTAACCAATGAGTACATGCCATGCATGTCCTTTTGTATCTAAGTTATCTCATTCAGGAAGATATTTTCCAGTTCCATTCATTTGCATGCAAAATTCACGATGCCATCATTTTTTAATAGTTGAATAGTAAGTATGTCATTATGTAGATGAACCACATTTTCTGTATCCATTCTTCAGTTGAGAGACATATGAGTTGTTTCCAGCTTCTAGCTATTACAAATAAGGCTGCTATGAACATAGTGGACCATGTGTCCTTGTGGAATGACGGGGCATCTTTTGGGTATATGCTCCAGAGTGGTATAGTTAGGTCTTCAGGTAGAACTATTTCCAATTGCCTGAGAAACTGCTAGATTGATTTCCAGAGTGGTTGTACCAGTTTGCAATCTCACCAGCAATGAAGGAGTGTTCCTCTTTTTCCATATCCCTGCCAGCATGTGCTATCACTTGAGTTTTTGATCTTAGCAATTCTGATTGGTGTAAGGATGGAATCTCAGGGTCATTTTGATTTGCATTTCTCTGATGACTAAGGGCTTTGAACATTTCTTTAAGTGCTTCTTGGCCATTTGAGATTATTCTGTTGTGAATTCTCTGTTTAGCTCTGTATTCCATTTTTTAATTGGGTAATTTGATTTTTTGAAGGTTAACTTCTTAAGTTCTTTATATATTTTGGATATTAGCCCTCTCTCAGGTATAGGGTTAGAAGATGGAAAGATCTCCCATGCTCATGGGTGTGTAGGATTAGCATAGTAAAATACAGCCATCTTACCAAAAGCAATCTACAGATTCAATGCAATCCCCATCAAAAGTTCTACACAGTTCTTCACAGACATGAAAAGAGCAATTCTCAACCTCATATGGAAAAACAAAAAAACCCAGGATAGCCAAAACAATTCTTAACAAGAAAAGAACCTACGGGAATCATCATCACTGACCTCAAGCTGTACTACAAAATAACAATGATAAAAAACCACATAGTATTGGTACAGAAACAGACAGGTTAATCAATGGAATAGAATTGAAGTCCAAAAAGTAAACCCACATACCTATGGACACTTGATCTTTGACAAAGAATCCAAAAACATACAGTGGAAAAAAGGAAAGCATCTTCAATAAATGGTGCTGGTCTAACTGGTAGTCTGTATGTAGAAGAATGAAAATAGATCCATATTTATCGCCTTGCACAAAGCTCAAGTCCAAGTGAATCAAGGACCTCAACATAAAACCAGATACACTAAATCTAATAGAAGAGAAAATGGCAAAGAGGCTCGAACTCATTGTCACAGGGGAAATTTCCTTAACAGAACCCCAATGGCTCAGGCTCTAAGATCAAGAATTGATAAATGAGACCTCATGAAACTTGAACCCTTCTATAAGGCTAAAGACACAGTCAATAGGACAAATTGGCAATGTAAAGATTGGGAAAAAAATCTTTACTACCTCTTCTCTCTTTTATGTACATTGTCTCTGTGCTCTCTCATGTTATTCATTGAAAGAGAATTTTCATCCCTTTTCTAAAACATTCAAACTCTCACAAACACAAGTTTACATTCACAACTCAGAGTCAGGTCAGACTATTTTTCTCTTTCTAAAATTATGGTTTGTGATAGATTTAACATAGGCATTTCTTAATCACTTTAAATACAAAAGGATTTCATTATGAATTTCCAAGGTAAATTCCACTTATGATACTGTCAAAGACTGCCCTGTGTTTGTATTAGTGGCATGGTTGTCTTCTTTTCTCTACCAAACTCTAGATGCCATCAGCAAAACCAAAACCAAAAAATATCCTTTGTCTTGTATCAATAATTGAATCATTTAACCAACTGCATAAAATATTAATAAATAGGCATTTTTTTCTGCAATGACCTTCTTTATTCTATTGGTGACTTTTCTCTAAAACGGCACCACTGATGTCAAGCTGTTTTCCATAGACTTAATCTCAATCCCTCATCCTAGTGTTAATCTCTTGGTTTTATCTCACTGGAAATGGGGAACAGATTGGTGATGTTGCCTGTGTAGTATTGTTTCCAATAGGGTTGAAGAGTTATTAAATCCACTTTCAATCTTGTTCAGTTTCCCCATTCTCAAAGCAAATAATCTCACCTTTTTATCTTCTGATAAGGCCCTGAAATCATGTCCCAATTCATGTACCCAGACATTTCGATTGGCTTTTAAAACATTCTCTTTAATCACAGCCTTAATCTTTGAGATCTATTTTATATAAAGTATAGATGGCAAGAGATTTGCCTTCCTGTGTCGTTCTGAAGTTTTCTGGCAAGCCAGGGTATTAGCATGAGTTGAACAATGAGAAACCAGAGCTTCACAGCCTTTTTCAAAGTCTCCAGGAATCTAAGCTGCTACTGATTGGTGCAAATTTTGCTGAAAGCAATTTAGTCCCTGTCACCCTCTGTGCTCTCAGAAAACACTTCTCAGAAGATTTTACCCCAATGATGCTGGTCTCTTCTTAAGTACTGCTAATATCTTAGCTCCAGCTAACCAGCATCAATAGTCCCAGCAATGCAATGGTTTTGCTTTTAGTAGTTCTGGTATCTTATTAATCACAGCTGATTTCTTCAGTCCCAGCTAACCAAAACCACAGAATCTTAAATCAAACTAGCAATGGCCCTGATAAGAGTCTTTAATCTTCTCTCTGAAATTTCACAACCCAGACTTCCATCTTCTGCACTGTTCTCAACATTATCTTCCAAGCTCCTACAAAACATTCCTCAGAGCTCTTAACATCCCAATGACTCTTCTAGCTCAAAGTTCCAAAGTCCTTCCACAGTCCTCCCCAAAACATGGTCACATTGTCACAGGAATACCCCACTCCACTGGTACCAATTTGTCTTAGTCAGAGTATCTATTCCTGCACAAATATCATAACCGAGAAGCAAGTTGGGGAGGAAAGGGTTTATTCAACTTAATCTTCCACATCGACGTTCATCATGAAAGGAAGTCAGGACTGGAACTCAAGCAGGTCAGGAAGCAGGAGCCAATACAGAGGCCATGGAGGGATGTTCCTTACTGGCTTGCTTCTCCTGGCTTGCTCATCCTGCTATCTTATAGAACCCAAGACTACCAGCCCACAGATGGTACCACCTATAAGGGACCCTCTGCCCTTAATCACTAATTGAGACAATGCCTTACACCTGGATGGCATGGAGGCATTTTTCTCAACTGAAGCTCCTTACTCTGTGATAACTCCAGCTTGTGTCAAGTTGACATACAAAACCAGCCAGTATATATATATATATATATATATATATATATATATATATATACTCCTTCTGTAGATAGAACATACAAAAGTAGTCACTAACAAATAATTGGAGTACCAATGACCATTAATAATCCAGTAATGGCAGCAATGTTGTAGATATAAATCAATCATCCTCTCACTTACACCTATGTCAGTGAGCATCTGATATGTACTAAATGTTCTCTTAGTTATTTCACTTAAATCACTTTTTTTTTTTTTTAGTTTTAAAAAGTTTGTCTCCACTTAGGAGAGAACATTTTTCACTAAGTAACAAAGAGACAAATAAAACATTCTAAATTACAGCTCCTATCTATTCATCTATACTTTTCGATTTTTATTACATCGTTTTCGTTGGATAGCAGTGGAGAGAGAGATTTCTACTGAATTCTGCAGAACTTAGTTCTACAGTTTTGTAGCAAATTGTGAGCAGGAAAAATAAGGATAATTTAGAAAGGGGGACGGTTTAATTGGTTTTACTACTTAGAAACTGCTGATATAAAACAAAACCACCATGACATAATGTACCTGCTGATACTGTGAATTTCTAGGAAAATGAACTGCGGAGGCATTTTCCACCTAAAGCCTGGGTTACCTTGAATCATTATCAAAGGAGGAAGAAACAAAAAATGTGAGCCTCCCAAACAGATCTAGTGTGGCTATATCTGCTCAAGTTCCCTGTCAGAATCAGCAGAAGTACCTACCTTGGCTTCCACTCATCCTTTATGGACGTTTTCCTACCTCCTTTTCCAAGACCATAAAACAAACAATACAGCAAATAACTAGCCTCAATTAAGTTTCATCTGAAAAATGTGTGGGCTCAGAAAGAAAATAAGCACTCTTAGCCAAATAGAAGTTCTCCCAGAATTCCAAACTTGATGTTTCAAGAAGAGAACTATGTGTACTGCTTCAATCATATCTACCTAATCCGCTCCCTAAGACACAGGACTCTAGCACTGCTGCAGTCACAGCAAAGCTTATTATCAATAACAAACTGCCAAAAACGAAATATGGAAAACAGTAAATAAATATGAAAACAATACGAAAGAAAAATAAAGTGTTAAAAGGTGTGCCTATGACAACCAATGTGTAGAAATCATAGAAAGTATGCTTATTATTCTTGTCCAGCAGGTGTATTCTCTCCTACATATTGGAGAGTAGGAAACAGAGACTGACATTTTAAATTAAAAATTTAGTGTTCCAGAGAACACTATCTAAGCATGTTAAAAATCATTACAACTTTTATTTCTACTGGTAATTGTAGGTATTTTCATTTCATATGTTTAGTGATTTCATATTATAAGCTACAATCCACTAAATTTTAAAAATATTTCTTCCAAATAATATAACATCACTGAAGGAACTAATGTGTAATTGGATAAACCTATATTATGAGCAAGGCAAAGTACAAATTTAAATTTTTTTTAAAAATCAACTGTTTGAATAGATAGACTAAATCATTTGATGTCTAGGTTCTGAATTATCTTTCTCAAAAACAAATGATTTCCAGTCATGGTGATATATGCATACAATCCTAATTGGGAAGGAGGGGGACGGTGATAAGTTAGTCAAGATATTCTTTGACTAGTGAGTTTGAGGCCAACCTGGCTATATCCGTCTCAGTTAAAGAAAAAAGAAAAAAGAAAAAAGAAAAAAGAAAAAGAAAAAGAAAAAGAAATACACACACACACACACACCCCTGTCAACTTTTCTGCCGACCTGTGCAAATCTTGTCTGTTGGACCTGGGATCTGAAAGGGATGCATCAGACCACAGTCTAGTCCTGTAGACAATCTTACTGCAGTTTCAGTGGACTTTTTTAAAACAGGAATGTAAGCAAGAAAGTAGGGATCAAAACAAGGTTGAGTTCAGAAAAACATATAAATGAACATCAGTAAGTACATACTAATTATTAACAGAACTTTCTCAGGACAGACCAATTTCAACATAATATCTGGACACATATTATAGATTGTATCTGGGAAAGCACAAAGAAAGCAGAAGGGCAGATCCAGATTCAGGGTTCATGAAGGACAGCACTAGTCATATCCTTCCACCAGACTAGTTCCTCAAGTATCTTCTGACGTCCAACAAGATTGAATGCGAGTGTAAATTGAATATAGAGTGTAAATGTTTGTCACAGGAGGCACGAAATCATGTCCAAGAACAATCCAGGGAACAAAACCACAGTGGAGGTAAAAGGCCTTCTTTCTTTATTCCTGGAGCCTCTCTTATACGTCCCCCAAGGCATTGTTCACCATGCATCATTCTTTTGACCCTGTTCAAACATCCCCCATTAACAAAAAGTTATCTAATTTTTATTACCCATTATGTATATGAAATCTTCCTTTCTTTTCAAGATCTTTGGAAGCATGGTTGAAAAGCAAACACTTCCTACAAGTGTAATATATAATGAGACATTTGGATATTCATGCACACACACACACACACACACACACACACACACACACACACACGGAGATCGAGAAAGAAGTGATTTCCACAATCAAGTTTTTCAGTATAACCATAACTTCTTTCCTTCATGTGGAAAGAACATTGGTGATCTTCTCCCAGCAAGTGTTAAGCACACTGCACATTAAGCATCTCTATCTTGTTTTACCACAGAGCTTTAGAACTTACTTGTCCTAATAAAACTGTGCATCCTTAGACAACTCCCCAAATGCTTGATTTTTTCTTTTAGTTTATACGGCTGTTTAATCTTGTATTTGCATGAAACCTACATTAAGGTCCCCTTCCAAGCCTCTGAAGCTACAGAGGACCTAAAGTACTTGAAGACAAGAAATTTATTCCTGCTTCTAACTTCCTTATGAAATGTTTTCTAAACTAACCAGCTGGAGACTACTCAGATTACCTCCAAATTGTCACCAGTGGTGTCTTAATCAGGGTTTTTATTCCTGCACAAATACCATGACCAAGAAGCAAGTTGGGGAGGAAAGGGTTTATTCAGCTTAATCTTCCACATCGACGTTCATCACGAAAGGAAGTCAGGACTGGAACTCAAGCAGGTCAGGAAGCAGGAGCAGATGCAGAGGCCATGGAGGGATGTTCCTTACTGGCTTGCTTCTCCTGGCTTGCTCATCCTGCTTTCTTATAGAATCCAAGACTACCAGCCCACAGATGGTACCACCCACAAGGGGTTCTCTGCCGTTGATCACTAATTGAGAAAATGCCTTACACCTGGATCTCACAGAGGCATTTTCTCAACTGAAGTTCTTTTCTCTGTGATAATTCCAGCTTGTGTCAAGTTGGCACACAAAACTAGCCATTACAAGTGGGAACCATAAAACCCAAAGGCCTAGAGAGCCCATTAAATGTCTCTCTTCGACCAAGAGTTATGTGTCCCTGTTGGGTCTGACTAACAAGTGGTAATTAATCTAAAAGGAAGAACTTGTAAAAGACATAGGGAGTTTAAGTATTTATCCACAGACGTTTTGAGATGGAGGATATTTCTAGGATCATTTGTAAAACAGTTGGGTCAGCCACTCCATCAGCAAGTTCAATTCCATGAACTTGAATTCATTCCGAAGCTACAGAGATACCTATGAGGAAAGCCATTCATGTCATAGGATTATGCCCTGTGAAAGAAAAAGTAGAAAGTCTTGTCATCTCACAGAAATTGGAGAAATAAAATCAAGGATTTATAAGCATCTAATTCAGAAAGCAAGTTTGAAATTTAAACAAGCAGAAAATAAAATTTCTTCTTTGTAAATGATGGTAACAGGTGATTATGTTTCTCATATCTAGAAAAGGGAAAACATAACTTTTCCTCAGATCTGTTTCAGAATATAATCTCCATATTACAATATCTGCCTGGCATGCCTACACAGAATATGAGGAAAATAAAAAGATGCTTGGCATGGTACTGTTTAATGGCTATCAAATAATTCAGTTTCTCTACAAAAAAGCAGAAGTGGGACAGGCCATCAAAATCTAGGACTAGACAGCTAATAACAGTGCATTTCAGCAGCTCAATAGCATGAATTACACCTGCCAGAATCCAGACTAAACATGACAGTTTCTATTTTCAGTCTACAAGTGGATTGTCATTTTGATTTCTATATCGTATCATAGAAAATGAACTTTTAATTTAGCTAGTATTAAACAGGAAAGCTTATTTTGGGGAGGCTCCATTAAAGCAGCTGTTCATAATCTAGTGAACAGACAGCCATAATTTTGTGAAATACAGAGACATTCAAGAACATCAAACTTTTTCTGTTTATTTCATTATTCATTTACCTGCACTTCTTGCTAAGAGTATTTCTGTGATAAAATACTGAGCCAGGTTGAAGAGGAAGAAGTTTAATTGGCTTAAACTTAGAGTCCATTGTTGAGGTATGAAGAGGCAGAAAGATGATAAGGCAAGAATTCAGAGCAGGTACCTGAAGCAGAGACAATGGAAGAACTGCTCATTGGCTTGCTCGACCTGCTTTCTTATATAATCCAGAAGTGCCTGCTTGTGAGCAGAACTACTCACAGTGGACAGGGTCCTCCTGCATCAATCATTAAGACGGAAAATTCCCTACCAGCCATTCTGAGGAAGACAGTTCCTTAGCTGAGGTTCCTTCTTCCTAGATGACTCTCGTTTTTGTAAAGCTGACCAAAAAACCCTAATGAGTGAAAGCGCATATGAAATAACTATCTGTATATGTGAAATAACTGACATTTTTAGACTATTGAACTAAATATTAGTAATTCATTACTCACCAAGTCTGTGTACCTCTCCTAAGTTGAAACCAGCCTGTTTAAATTCATTCATGTTAACCATTGTGTCTCGTGTCTAAGCAACTGAGATCAAACCATGAGTTAGCAAATTAAGGTTGGGCCTTTATACAAGGTGAGACAGAACATTTTTCCGTGTGTAGCCAGTATGTATATGTATTTGCACCCACATGGGTCAGAAGAAGATGTGAGATCCATAGAATTTTAGATGGTTTTGAGATGCCATGTGAATGCTTGGAACCAAACCTGGGACCTGGGTCCTTTTAAAAATCAACAAATACTTATAATTGTTAAGACTGCTCTCCCACATCCATGAATAGGGATTTAAAAATTAACAGAGAACTACAAACCAAAATGTGGCCAAGTAGATTAGTATTCTGTGGTACATACTGTCTACAGTTACTCACACATGGATGTGTGAGGACATGAATAGATAGCTAGTTTAATTTAAATTGGGTTCCTCTTAGGGAAAATTCCATGATATAATGACAAAAAAAAAATGTCAATATCAAGAAGATGGGAAGCTTGAGTTCATATAAATTCCACTCTGTTCTGACTATTAAATGCAAAAAGGTTTAGTTAGGAGCTGGAAACTCATGCTGTGAAATTTTAGAACATTAAAAACATAGAAAGGTTTGGCTTTTATTCTCTTCTCAAACTTTCTAAAATAAATTTGGCAGCTGATGATTTTTGAGTGATACACTCAAGAAGGGGAAAATGAATATTGATGGCTGGTTTTATAAGGCTCTGCAAGAGACAAGAGAAAGAAAATAGAGAGGAAGATGAGAAGGTTGAAGTCTCTAGAATGGAAGGAGAGTTGTGCCAATGACACTGGAGACAAGGACTTTTGCATATAGTGATCTGAATATTCACAATTAGATTGGTGGTTGAGTGGCAATGTGTAAATCCCACAGTAGTAATCATCGCTATATGGCTCGAGAGCCAGAGGGTCTGCAGTGCTCACAACAATGGCTGAATTGCTGAACAAGTGTGGTACACGGTGAAAATATATTAGGTCCTTTGCATTTGCTAGACTTCAACTGACAGACAATATACTCCTTTCAAATGAAGCTTATTTTTAAACACTGCCCATTTTTACCTTGGACTGCTTTCTGGCATTTAATATGTTTAAATTATAAGTTTCTTTTCTTTTTTTCTTTTTTTTTTTTTTTTAAGGGAAAAAGCATCTTTGTTTCATTTCATTGCCATATGGGAATTTTGAAAAGCAGTTGGAAGTTTCTCTGGAGTGGCCTTAAGTCTGTTCAGTTGGCCTTCTAAAAATAACAAAATGAGCATATCTAGGCACAGAGTAGATGGGACACTGTTTAAAAAATTTCTCTAGAAAATGATATACCTCTTGGAGTTCTGTTGGTTGGTTATTAACAGGAACCAGATGGAGAATTACACTCTCTCCCCAGGACACTAATAGAAACAAGTTCTGAGATTTGTTTCTGAGTTTTCCTTGCTGAAATATGTTCTAACATAACCTTCAGGGCTGGAATTATCCTGACATGTCTCTATGAAGCAGTCGCTATGCATCAGTGGCCTTGATGTAATTAGATAAAACCCTCCCTCAATTACTGTACTTAAGCTTTATACCTTTCGCAATGTGCTACACAACTAAACTCCCTGGAATGTCAAGGCTATTTCCCAAGCTAAGGTTGAAATTCAGCCTGCCAGACTTTACTGAAGTGGCTTCCAGCTTTGACCTTTACGATGCGTGAATGATTGTCACAGATGATAGAGCATAAAGGTTAAAAAAAAATAACAAGCTGTATAGCGGTGATATTTCAAAATTAGGACACATCCTCCCTAGTCTTTTTATTTTCCTCAAGAGATAATAAGCCTGATTCTAAGACTAAAAGTTATCATTTATAACTTTGTATCATTTCTCTACTACATAAACTCATTCTTGCTTGTCTTCTCTAAAATTTGGAATCAGTGATTTACTTCAGGAAGATAATCTAATAACTCTTGAATTTAGAAGTCTCCACATGACTACATTTTTTCATAGGTAAAAGGTAGTTTACTTATAGTCATTTAGTATAATGTGCATAAAGTCCCACGTTTGGTTATTTACTATGAAAATAACCTCTCTTTGACAGATTTTAGCAAAGAGAACAGTGCAAATGATGCTGACGATTCTGCAGACACAATAAGACGTTATCAGAGTTCCAAGAGGCATTTCGAAGAGAAGAAAAGCAGATCATCATCGTTCATCTCCTCCATCGATGATGAACAAAAGCCACTCTTCTTGGGAACAGTAGATTCTACTCCAAGGATGGTGAAAGCAACCAGACTCCATGGGGAAGAAACAATGCCACCTTCAGGAAGAATTCACACAGATAAGAGGAGTCACTCCTGCAAAGGTACAAGCATCCTTGTGCTCTCCTCATTGTGGGATGGGAAAAGGTTCCAAAACTATAAACTGCACAAGCCCAGGTTCTTTTAACCCTTTCTATTCATGAAATGTTTAAGTGTATTTGCTGCTCTTGCAGGGGAGCTGGTTCCAAGCTCCCACATCTATCTAGGGTTACACAAATGGATGCAATTCTAGTTCCAGGCTCAGATGTCTTCTTCTTTCCTCTACATGCACATGGCATGCACACAGAGCAGCAGTACACACATAAAAGCATGTTAATAAAAATAAATATATATCTTTAAAGACAGTCACAAAACACAAAAAGATTATAACAAAAATGAAGAAAAAGGATATTTTGCTTGGGGGAGGATAGAAAAGTATATCACTGAGAAGATAACTACTAATTATTGCCATCATTTCACAGGAATATTCAACAATGAAGTGTTGTTGAGTACAAGATGGTTAGGTTCCCAGAGTTCCTTGCCCTATCATGTCATATCATGACTTCACAAGGCAATAAGCTCAGAATATATGCAAATGTCCTCTAGACAACCTAAAATCTTGATGAAGTGCATGGAAATAGTACCTCATTCATCACAGTAGAAGAATAGAATATTGATGTGATTATCAAATATCCATTTTAGTTATTTATGAAGATAGATTCTGGATAGTACTAAAAATAGAAACAGGTTGTATCCTGGAAGTCAAAGTTCTGAAGAATTGACTGAACAATATCTACTATGTACAAAATAATTTGAGGATGATTTTTGTAAAACTATATTTTCTTCTTAAATATTAGGCTCTCAAGTGACAAGTCATTAAAGATATTTTTGAGATTTTGACTTTATAATGATTCTCCCTGACAGCAAATTCAAATGCCCTTCATTTTATAATCTCACTTCTTCCAACTTTTAATTAACTCTTCTCTGTGCCCAACGAATTATATTTTCAAATGATTTTAGCATCTCCAAATATCCATGTTTTTAAAAATTTATAAAGTAATTCACATTCAAGTCATGAATAATTATCTTGATAATGCAAAGCTAAATATGCATGTCTATTGACAAAGGAAATTAATAACATAAAGCTTCAGTCAAGATGACATGTATTCAACATGACTAATCATTATAATTAACCAATGAAGAATTGAAAAACTTGATTCACACAAAGATCATTTCCCAGTAACAGTCAAAGTGCAATACTGTATAATAATAATGAACTCCAATATATAGATATAGATATAGATATAGATATAGATATAGATATAGATATAGATGTAGATAAAGATATAGCTACTGCAGGTTGAACTACTGGATTCTACCAGTTTAATTTCATTATCAATAGGCAATTTCACTCCCTTGGCACTTGTCATCCCAAAGGACTCATTTAAGCAAATCTTAAAAGAGAAAAGAATTAACATGACTGTGGCCTTCCTAATGCTGAGGTCAAATGTAGACTCTGGTGAAACCCTGAAAATAAAGGTTTACCCTCTGTTCATCCATTTGCAGAAATGTGTCTTGCAACTATAGCAACGTTTTCCAAGGCAACCAAGTGCAGATACTGTCTGAGCTATTTTTAGAAGGTGTCTATGAGGATGCTCATTTGATTAGGACAACTAACCAGGGTTTCCCTCCTGAACTCTTTATTTTTCATTCCACCATTAAAACAAGCTAATCACATATCTCTAAATTTCAATTAAAAATTAAATTATAGTCAAGGAAGCCTCAACCTCACAGTACACGTTTTATTCATTTCTGCTAAGATAATCCTTTTTTTTTCTTAAGGGTCAAAGAAAAACGCTATCCTCCATAATTTATTCCATGTGATTCACCAGTGGCATTTAAAAATCAATGTGTTACATGATTGTAAAATGAGGGAGCTGTTAAGCAGAGGCAGAAATTCAATGAGGTTTCTGGCACAAAGCTCATGAGGATGTTAAGAAGCTTTCAATGCTATCAACTCTCACTCTCTCTAAAAAAGTGTTTCTGTACAAAATGGATATTAGAAAATAAGCTGGGGACGGCCCTGGCACAGCCAGGCTCCTCATGCATGTTCTACATGCTGATTTAACATCACCAACACAGAGTAGAAAATCTAGTTTACTAAGACACTATGTTGTGCCTTTGCATTGTAAATTGGTCTGAATGTCTGTAAATAACAAATCACACATCTCTGAAAAATCTGCAATTTTACTTTTGTCTTCACATTTCTCCATGTCCAATAAAATGTAAAAATAAGCCATACGTTGTCACTGTAGAAAAACACCAAACACCATGATCCTGCAGGCTAAAGAGGCCATAATCAGGAGTCTTCTCTGGATGTCACAGGGGAGTGTCTGAGGTTTGTTAGCCATTTCTACAAAACGAGGAACCTGGCCTTGGTTTTCCCAGGCTGTCTTTGGATATGCTCATTTCTTCCTTACAGCCTCCCCTGTTGAGATAGAAATAAAAAGCTCATCATTAGAGACATTTTTATGCATAAAAGATAGGGAGAGAAAGCCCATGGAAAATTACAGATTTTTTTTTTCTGTCATCTGCTTAGAAAAGGGGTGTACAGTGCATCCCCCAGTGTGCCTTCAGAGAAGCCGTGGAAAGGACGTCCCACTGCTCTGTTCCCTATTTCTAGATCATAGCTAATCCTGCCCAAATTTAGTTACTTTCCATCCAGTTTTTTTTTTTTTAATCGCTGAGGCTGTAAATTCCATATCTTTATGTAATAACTTTCTTTGCCATTTAATCATAGCTACCTGTCAAGACTTTCTTTCAAAATGTCTATCAAAACCCAATCAGGTTCTATAACAGAAGGAAAGCTACTTCCCTGGAAAAGCAAAGATCCACTTGAGGTCTCTTTTTCCTCCGACCCCCTCACTCCCCCCTGCCCCCCCCCCCCCCGCTCTCCCATGAAGAATTTGTTCTCTTTTATTTCTGAGATATCCTCCCAGATCCAGTTGACTTCCTTTATTCATTTTGTAGATGAAAGTGGATTTAGAGCACTAAAAGTCTTGACAAAAACGAGGAAGAAAGTAATGTACATTCACCTCTAAATACTCATAGCATGAAAATGGAGATTTTTAGGAGAAACAATTCAAAAATGAGTCATTATATAAAAAATGATCACACTCCTTCTCCATTGCATTCGTCAAAGTCACACAGAGCCTGGTCTTCAGTTCCTCCATGCTTAGCAGAGTCTAAAACTGAGCACTTGGCACACCAGAAAAGTGGAATTGAACACATAAGCAGATTAAAGTATATTAATTAATTAACATAAACATATTAATAATAAAAGAGTCACAAGAAGAAGGCTCTAGAAAGCAATGTAACTATGTTCAATAGAGTACAAGAGGACATTTAAGGAACTTGAAAGCACAGGACAGCAGCAGACCTTTAAGACTTCTCATCTCTGAGAGAAGGTGACTCCTCGGCTCAACACCGGACTGTGTTAGCCTAAGAAAACACCCGGAAAACCGACACTTCCCTCTCAGCCTTCAAGCTGATCTACAATATGTAAAAATTACCTTATGGGTAGTGGTCCTGACAACCTTACACTTTAGGTAAAGTGTTGCAAACAAACCTTGCTATAATCTCCCAAAAAGTGTAAAACTGCAGCTATCTGGGTCAATTTGAGTTTGTTCATCATGTCTTCTCGGCACTGACACACAAAAATAAGAAGAAGAAGAAGAAAGAAAGAAAGAAAGAAAGAAAGAAAGAAAGAAAGAAAGAAAGAA
>JADRCH010000029.1:13850038-13861272 GCA_019843965.1 Rhynchomys soricoides
GAAACCATAACCAAGCCTAATGCAGGTTATAAAATTTGAATCTTATGAAAACAGATGGGGGAGATAATACCAGCTCTTAAGTTGAAGATTCTGCTACTGATTGGAAACAGAGATTGTCATGTCTTTGAAATCCTTTGCTTCTCTCTGTCTTGGATTATGCCTGGAGATCCTTCCAGTCTGCCTTGCAGGTGTCTTTGTATTACTAAAGAGCTTCCAAAGAAGCTGACATGTCTTGCTCTTTCCCACAGATATCACTGATACACACAGCTGGGAAAGAGAGCATGCCCAGGCTCAAGCTGAAGAATGTAGTCCCTCAGGACTTCAGAGAGCTGCCTGGGGTGTTTCTGAGACTGAAAGTGACCTCACCTATGGGGAAGTGGAGCAAAGGTTAGATTTACTTCAAGAGCAACTTAACAGGTAAATCAGTGGTTGAAGAAAAAGAGGAATTTATTTATGAACACTTTAAAGATTATCAAGGAAGACTAAATTCAGGATACTTTTCACATCAAGCACAATACGTTGCTTACCATTCCATTTGTATGTTACCTTGAAAGCTCCTTCATGCCCTCAAAATAATTTGCATTTCACATTTCACTTTTTAACTGACAACTTCCTCCTTTTAATTCGTGTACACTATTTACTTGTTTTTTCCTGAATTAGTCCTGTACTGTCACATTTAAAAAAAAAAAAAAATTGATTACTCATCAACTTTTCAAAAATGTTAATATTTTTAAAACTTCACAAGTAACATGCAAGATCACTTTTCTCATTTCCCTTTTCTCTAGACAATATAACATGAGGAACAGTTTTGGTTTGGGGAAAGAAGCAACATAAGCTTGTATTGGCTCTTTAAATTTAAATTGGTCAAAGCCATCTAGAAGAGACAAGCAAGTGTCTGAGATCTGAGCCTGATTGAACTACATAGCAAGTTCCAGACAAGCCGAGACTACATAGGGAGATTGTGCCTCAAAAGAAACTGTTGGAAAACTAAAACCCTAATGGCTGCCCTGAGCATGTTTGGAAATTTGTTTTATGTAGTGTTGACCTTCAGTTGCACCATAAAGTAAGGTATCTCAAAAGCCACAGCAGATTTATTAAAGAGAGGCAGAAGCGGTCATTAATACATTTCCTGCAAGCTTGATCAAAAGGCATGCTACCTGAACCCTCATTGGACCACTTTCTCCTCTCTGACACATCACTCTTCCCTGTCTGTAGTGTGGATACAAGGACCAGAGGTCTCATAGACAAAACTTCAGCCTCCATATAAATGGCACCTGCTCACTCTGTCACAGAGATCCAAGGCTTAGAATACCACACTATAGCCATTGCTCTTCAGTTAGCCTCTTCAAAGACCCCAGGATTTACTAAGCTTTTATAGACAAAGCACATGAGGAACCACAATAAGAAAACATCCAGTATAATTAGAAGTTGGATTAATTTGGGGAGAAAGTTATCAGCCCAGGGCTGCCAGGATAGTAAGTTCATCTCTTTCATAACTGCCCATCTTCCTTGTTACATCACATTTCCATCCAATCTTTTACACACCATGCTGTTGCCTAATTAGTGTGTGTGTATATGTATCTATACTGTCTCCAAACTACTTATCTATACTCAAAATATCTGAGTTTTTGTCCATATAACATAAATTATTTGCTTATAAAGTGGTCTGGTTATGGCATGCCGCAATCTAGGTTTATATGTTGAACCTGACTCCCCAATAAGTGATCCTGTTTCAGAGATTGTATAACTTTTACAAAGGGAAGGTTAGCTGGAGGAAGGAGATCATTGTGGGAAGCTATGAAATTCATGGCCCAACATACTTCCTGACCTTTCTTTGCTTCCTGGTCTACCCAGATGTAAGCAAGCAGCTTCCTGCTCCTGTGGTCACAGCTGTGATCCATTCTTACTGCCATGCCTTCTGTGGTGATTTGAATAAGAATGACCCACATAGACTCATGTGTTAGAACGCATGGTCCATAGGTAGTACCATTAGGAGGTGTGGCCTTGTTGTACTATGTGTGCCCTTGTTGGAGGAAGTGTGTCACTGTGGGGTGGGCTTTGAGGTCTTATATGCTCAAGCTACACCCAGTATAGCACACAGTCTGCTTCTGCTGCCTATGGATCAAGATGTAGAACTCTCAGCTCCTTCTTCAGCACCATGTCTGCCTGCAGGCTGCCAGATTTCCTTCATGATGATAATGGACTGAACCTCTGAACTGTAAGCCAGCTCCAGTTAAATATTTTCCTTTATAAGAATTGCTGTGCTCATAGTGTCTCTTCACAGCAATAAAACTCCAACTAAGACACCTTCCTTTCCATGATAGACTGTGACCTCAAACTCTGAACTATGTAAGCTTCTGATTCTTCAAGGTGCTTCTTGTCAAGTATTAGATCACAGCCATGAGAAAGTAGCTAATATAATTTACTTATTTTCTGTGCTTAATTCTACTTATTCAGTTTATGCTGGTAGTGGCAGTAGATGCTGCTCTTCTTGGGAAAGAGAGTAAGTAAATGATAGAGACAGCAGGGATTTAATTAGTACAATACCAACAGTGTACAGAATTTGTTAGCCTGGGTCAATGATTCTCAACCTGTGGGTCGCAACTCCATAAGGGTCACATATCAGATATCTTGCATATATTACATTTCATAATAGTAGCAAAATAACAGTTATGAAGTACAACAAAACAATTTTATGGTTGGGGATCACTGCAACATGAGGCACTGTATTAAAGAGTTGCAGCATTAGGAAGGTTGAGAACCATTGTTCTAGGTAAATCTTAACTATGTTCACTGACCTATTTATAGACTGACTAGCTGAAGTCACTTAAACATTCCTAGAATCATGTTTTTCATACCTATCAACCACATTGTTTCTCTTTTAAAGCCATATCCTAATATCCACAATAGATTAATTCCAAGATATCACTTAAGGACCAAAACCCATGTATGTTCAACTTTTCATATAAAATGAAACCATTTGCATGTGACTTACACAGAATCCTCCTTAAATCAGTTTTACATTACCATAAAGCATAATACAATGTAAATGCTATGTCTGGAATTGTTATGCTGTGCTGTTTAATGAATAGTAACAAGAAAACATTTCTACACGCCTAGTACATGTACAAATTCTTCTAGAGGCAGAATTTAAAAGTAAAGTCTATTTGAACATAGCAACCACACATACTGTATAACAATAGAATGCATGTGTGCAACTAAGTAATGCTTAATCATTTTGCTTTATCTGTTTTACTGGCATGCTATTGCTTCACATAAATGCCTAGGTTTGCATCAGTCTTTAAGACTATAAACAAAATTATTGTGTCCAGTTTTTGTTGTTTAGTCATTAATACCAAAAATGTTTATAAGATATATAAATTATTTTTAAAAAATTGTTTTCTATGTATCCTAGAACTGAAAGCAGAAACCTTTAAGTATATATGGCAAGAACACATTTGAGTTTAACCACCTATTGGTAATAATAGTTATTGTTTTCTTATATTAGCATTATTTACATATTTTTCCACTGATAAAAATAGAACTAAATATCTTTTGACATGCTCCTGCATGTGCAAGTGCTTTCTAAGCATGGCTTGGATTGTTACCACAATTAGTTCTTGACTAATTTTTCAATTATTTTCAATGTTTTATGTCACAAGTCAGCTTAGCCAATTTTAAAGTTCAAAATGTGATGTGTGATGTTTTTATTCAATTCCACATTTACCAGTTTCTCTTTTCCAGTTTGTTCTACAAAGTAAAATAGAAAACAAAACTGAAAAGTTTAATATAGACTCTACTCTCTTCTGAAAGTACATTCTACCCTGATTGACATTTATTCAAATCCAGATCTATGAGTTCTAATATTGTTGTCTATTCCAATTACAAATACAAATAACATACCTTGAGCGGCCTTTGTTGCAACTTCTTTTTCCCAGCATTTATGTCCAATTAAGCTGCATATAAGCTTAAAGGTTTACGTAAGTGTGCTTATATATTTATAGGGTGTGCCCAGATATACACACAGTTGGAGAAATTACAAACGCTTGATCCCCCAGCAGAGCTTCTCGAGGTTTAACATGCACTCATTTCATTGGGTAAATTGTAGAACTGCAGATTATAAGACAGTAGGTCGGGAGTTTGCAGAGTCTACACCTAAACAGGCTGCCAGCAATACTCAATGTTGTTAGATTAAAGATCACAAGTAAGATGACCTAAGAGATGTAACAGGTGTTGTCAGTGGCCTTTCCGTTGCCGAACACACAAAGCAATGTGTCTGCCTACCACTATCATGTTATTGAATGCTGCTGCATTCACTGTTACAATTTATTATCCATGTCCTTCACTTTCTTATTTTAGTGTTTCTATGGCATGTGCATTTTGCACATATGAGGGTTACGCTTATGTATATATGTGTGCATGCGTAGAGGTCGAAATTGACACTGGATGTCCATCTTGATTATTTTCTAACTTATGTATTTACTCGAAGTGTCTCAGCTGAACCCGGAGATTATCAGTTGGCTCCCGCAGGTATCCAGATTTCTCTCAGGATCTCCCTTCTCTGCCTCTTGAATGCTGGAATTAAAGGTGGTAGCCATATCTTCCCAGCTTTGCACGTGGCTTCTGGGAATCCAAACTCTGATCCTCGCACATGTCCTTCCAATAATGAGATCACATTCAATTATTATTCATCATGTTCTTCTCATCTTTCCTTCCTATGTTATGTCATATCTGATTGATAACAGATTTTTGCATAAAATTAGTCTTTTTCACTACTTTATCAATCAGGCAAAAAAATCTAAAACTGAGTTATTTTGCGTTTTAAAAATAAAGGAAAAATAGAACATCTGTTTACCTCCCTGTAATTCTAAGATTTTTAGTCTCAAAAGACTCTTTTCTAATTCAGCAAGTAATGACCATAGCATGAAACTAAATATTACGTATTGTAAAGACACATATTACCATACCCTCTTTTGCTGATATGCCCTATCCAAGTATCAATCACCTAATTCATTTTTTAATTTTGAAATGTATGAAAACATAATGTAGGAAAGGAGATTGAGATAGTCAGCTGCATCAAGCATCAGAAATGGAAATGTTCACAGGACATTGTGGTCTGGACCTTCAAGATAGGGAACTGGTCTGATTTTTACAGGCTGTGACAAATAATGCAAGAAGAGCAATTCAAGGGAGGGAAGTTTTATATTGGCTCCCAGTTTCAGATGTTGTCTTCTGTGGTTTGTTTGGCTGTGGTGAGGGAAAACATGGTGGTCACAGCTGCTTGTCTGATGGTACCCATGGAACACAAAGAATACCAGAAAGGTACCTGAGACACCATACAGCCCCCAAGGATACACGTTCTGGAATGCACTTCCTCTAACTTGGCCCCAACTATGATGGTTTCCATTGCTTCCAAGTAGTACCATCAAATCACAAACCTACCAATGGATTAACATAGTATTAAATCACTCTTCCATGACTGGATTAACCTGCCTAGGATTAATCCTTCAACACATGAGCCTTCTGGAGATACAATTAATATCTAAACCATAAAAGAAAACAAATGTGGCAAACTCCTGACATAATACTTTGGAACTGATAGGCAAAGAGAGGTGAGGCTCCTATAGAAAGACTTTATAATGTTTGGTTAGAAAGCTGTTCAGATGAGTTGATTTGTAGATATTTCAGTGATGATAAACTTAGCTCTTAGTCTCATTTTTCTTAGATAAAATTTCCTTGCAACAAACAGCTAAGCTAAACTGATAGAGATAAGATAGACTGTAGTCTTATTTAAGTAGAATTAACATAAATGGTCTCCAGTCTCATTCCACATCAGCCATTTTACCTGACATGATGATCTCACAAGACTGTCACAGTCACAGCAGCAGGCTGCAATTATCAGGCATATAGCTGCTGAAGACCTACCTTCTTGTGAGTGTGTCTGCCATAGACATTTTTTAAATAGAATCTATTATAAGGAGATTCTTTTACTCTCAAAGACTGCTGTAGTTTGACAAAAGCTTTTCAGGACATCATCTTGAATCCAACTTGTCAATGAAGCTTTTATTCCAGAATCCACAGCTATGTCATTTTACATTCATAGTGTATCTTGGCAACAGTAGTAAAGAGCATGCTGTAATCCATCTACTATTTAGATGTTGCCATTGATAGGATAAACTTGTACAAATACTCAGGAAGATATTTGAATTTGGTGCTTCAGGGCTAGGGGGAAGAGAAATTGTTAAGGGGCACTCACCAAAGACAATTGTTCAAACACTGTGCATAGCCAATTGACAGACTTTATTCCAGCCTGTGGAATAATCTAAGTATTTGGGGCACCTAGGTGTGGCCTCCAGTATCCAGAACACAGGGTTTTAAAAAAGCAGGAACTATGACCAGGCCTCTTGCTCAGCAGCCACAGGGAGCTTTGCAAAAGCAAGCAGTTTAACAGAAGTCAAGACAAGTTAGCTAGTACATCCTGGCCTTTTGTTCCCAGAATAGAGTTGGATAGCTTTCCATGGGATTTTCCATCAAAAAGATCAAATTCTAGTTAAAATGGAAATGGCCTCAGCAAGAATTCTACATGGAGGAACCTTTGCACTGTATTGCCCCGTCACAAAATAATTCTGAATGACTTAAATTAGAGAAGAATTTTTGGTGCAGATAAAATTTGAGTTGAATCTTAAAGTACAAAATGAAAATTTAATGCTTGACAATCAAATAATTTTGTTTGCTCTATCTAGCTTGTACCACAATTACATAGGATATTTAGGCATCAACTAGCTGATATTTGCATTTTTTTTCCATTTTCAGTGTGCAGTGGTGACATTTATATGACACAATCAGATGTATTTTATAAGCTATTAGTATGAGGAATACCAATGCACTCTGCAGTTACATTTACCAATGAAAGAAAATCTATAAGAATATATTATAATTTGAAAAGAAGGTTTCTTATTGTTAATGTTAATATTAAAAGGCAAAAAGAACCTTGCATCTGGCACACCTGTAAACCCATTACTTCCAGACACTTGAGAAGAAGTAAGTGTAGGCTATACTGGCCTCCCTGCACAGGAAGATATTATCTCAAAAATAAAGAGAAAGATCATATATAGCTTCTCTAATATTTTCCAGATTTCTATTCTTTTTAAAATCAAAGCTAATTTCCATGAATATGTGTATTTAATTGGGAAAATAGTTCTAAATTTTACTGTTCTCTCTCTCTTAATTCAGCGCTAAATCATAATCACAAATATGATAATTCAAAGAACTTTCTAAAAATGGCAATTTTTCCAAATTTGGTTCTTATACCAACACAATCCCTTATCTTAAGCTGTCCACACAGGGGAATCAAACTGTATGTGAGGGTGTCCAAGCCAGACGCATGTGAGGGGGCCTAGTAAAGTAACTGCTGACATTAATGCTCTATGGTATTTTTTTTTTTTTGACACAAAACAGCCAGAAGCATCTTGGAGGAGTTCAGAGCAGCATATTGGATGGGGGTGGGGGTAGAACAGGAGACAGAGTATATAGAAAGCATAGCAAAAGTAGTAAAAGGAGCAAATACAGGAGCAAAGTGAGAATACCAGGAGGCTGAAGAAGTGAACATTGTTGGGTTAGATGCAGGATGAGTATCTGAAAGAAGGGATGCCCAGGAGCTGGAGGGAGCCTAGAGTAGAGAAGGAGCTGAGGCAGGCTAGAAGGCTAGCATGTACTTTGAGATATACACCAAGTGAGGAGAGACTGAGGGAGCCTGGAGGTTACCTTGGTAAACTGATACGTGCCAGAGATATCTGTTAGTTACCTCTTTGTCCCTTTGAGGTAAGGGAAATGAGTCATTTTGGCCAGTGGGAAATGGTTTCACAAGTTCTGGAGGAATGAAGACTCTAACTGCCAGAAATCCTCCTAAGTCCAGTTTGAGCTCATTTCTGGATATTTGGACAGCCTTTGGGGTTTGAGGATTTGGCATTTCCTTTGGACCTGGTACAAACCATGCATTGTGCCATTTTCTCTAGAATTTTATTTTAAAATGAGTGGTTGACAACTGGAGAGCTTTGGGGAAAGCAGTGGTTGTTTGTACATGGTGCAGACCAAGTGGGCACAGAGGCAAGTAAAGTTTAAGTTTGCTCTGTCTCATAAATACCAAAGCTCTGGGCCACAGACAAGAAAGCAATTTAATGTTCAACAGCACTTAATATGAGAGACAGAGAGAAAGAGAGAGAGAGAGAGAGAGAGAGAGAGAGAGAGAGAGAGAGAGATGACTAACTGAGGAGGACTTCCATATCACATATCACAGTAGTCATCAAAGGAACTCAGGACAGGAACTCACACAGGGCAGGAACCTAGAGGCAGGAGATGATGCATAGGCCATGGAGGGACTGCTGCTTACTTACTTGCTCCCCATAGCTTGCTCCATTTGCTTACTCATAGAGCCTAGGACCACCAACCAGGAGATGGCAGCACTCACAATGGACTGGGACTCCCAAATTGATCACTCATTAAGAAAACACCCTACAGCCAGTCTTATGGCGGTGTCTTCTCAATTGAATTTCCCTTCTTTCACATTAGCTTTGTTTGTGTGTAAAGATGACACAAGACTAGCCAGCACATAGTGAAAATTCAAAGTTTTGTAAGATGTTTTCTTGCGATGTTGCAATCATAAAGAAACATGTTACTTAGTTCATCTTTGGAGGAGGAAAAGCAGTTCACAGACTTGAGAGAATATCTAATCAAAATCAAACAATTACTGATCATAATATTGCAAATGTGCTTTATCAATAAAGTTTTGTAAAGATAAAGCTTATTGTATGTACTCACTTTTTCTGTTAGTACATGCAAAAGAAATCAATGGTCTGTATCAGAGTAATTGATTCTACAGAAAGGTCAAGTAGGAGAGTCTCTGCCCCTCCTTCTTTCCGGTTTAGAGAAACTCCTTGTAGTTCTGTTTGTCAGTACTGCTGATACTGTCTCAAATGTTTTCTCTGGTCAGGACTATTTAAAACTATCTTTTCCTTTTCTGTATCTTACAGACTTGAATCCCAAATGACAACGGACATCCAGGCCATCTTACAGCTTCTGCAGAAACAAACCACGGTAGTCCCTCCAGCCTACAGCATGGTGACTGCAGGAGCAGAGTACCAGAGGCCCATCCTCCGCCTGCTGAGAACCAGTCACCCTGGAGCTTCCATTAAGACAGACCGGAGTTTCAGCCCCTCCTCACAAGTGAGTGTAAACATTGCAAAACTAACCTGACTCTTTGAGCACACCTCCAGTCACCTGAGTAAGAATCACTAGTGGAAAATATGGATTTCCATTCCCATCTGTTTATGCTCAAGGGTTTCTGTAAATTGTGCTTCTGTTTAGCAATATGTGCCCCTGAAAGTTGACAAACAAGCCTTTTTTTAAAATTATTTTATTTGTTTACATTTCAAATGTTGTCCCCCTTCCTGGTCTCCCCTCCACGAACACCCTTCTCCCCTACCCCTCCCCTTTGCCTCTATGAGGGTGCTCCTATACCCACCCACCCATCCCCACCTCACCCCTCTAGCTTCTCCCTTCACTGGGGCAACAAACCTCCACAGGACCACGCACCTCCCCTCCCACTGATGCCAGACAAGGCATTTCTCCGCTACATATGTAGCAGGGCCATTGACCAACGCACATGTACTATTTGGTTGGTGATTTAGTCCCTGGGAGCTCTGGGTGGTCCGGTTAGTTGATATTGTTGTTCTTCCTCTTCAGTTCCTTCAGGGGGTTCCAGAGCTCAGTCGAATGGTTGGCTGTGAGTATCTCCATCTCTCTTAGTCAGGTGCTGGCAGAGTCAGAGGAAAGCCATACCAGGCTCCTGCCTGCAAGCACTTCTTGGCATCAACAGTAGTGTCAGGGTTTGGTGTCTGCAGATGGGATGGAACCCAAGGTGGGGCAGTCTCTGGATGGCCTTTCCCTCAGTCTCTGCTCCAGTTTTGTCCCTGCAGTACTTTAGACAAGAAAAGTTCTGGGTTAACTTGGTCAGGGAAGAAATAAAGAAATTAAAGACTTTCTAGAATTTAAGGAAAATGAAGACACAGCATACTCAAACTTATAGGACACAATGAAAGCAGTTCTAAGAAGAAAACTCATAGCTCTGTGTGCCTTCATAAACAAATTGGAGAGATCCTACACTAGCAACTTAACCAGACGTCTGAAAGCTCTAGAACAAAAAGAAGCAAACACACACAAGAAGAGTAGACAGCAGGAAACAGTCAAACTCAGGGCTGAAATCAACCAATTAGAAACAAAGAGAATGATACAAAGAATCAACAAAACTAAGAGCTGGCTCTTTGAGAAAATCAACAAGATAGATAAACCCTTAGCCAAACTATTTAAGGGCACCCAGACAGTATCCAAATTAACAAAATCAGAAATGAAAAGGGAGACAAAACAACAGAAACTGAGGAAATTTTTAAAATATCATCAGATCCTACTACAAAAGCCTATACTCAATAAAACTGGAAAATTTAGATGAAATGGACAATTTTCTAGACAGATACCAATTACCAAAGTTAACTCAGGATCAGATAAACTATCTAAACAGTCCCATAACTCCTAAGGAAATAGAAGCAGTCATTAAAAGTCTCCCAACCCAAAAAACCCAGATTCATATGGTTTTAGTGCAGAATTCTACCAGACTGTCAAAGAAAACTTAATACCAATACTTCTCAAACTATTCCACAAAATAAAAACAGAAGGAAAACTACCTAATTCATTCTATGAAAGAACAGTTAAGCCTGATACCTAAACCACATAATGACCCAACAAAGAAAGATAACTTCACACCAATTTTGTTTAGGAATATCAATGCAAAAATACTCAATAAAATTCTCACAAACCAAATCCAAGAACACAGTAAAACGATCATTCACCACGATCAAGTAGGCCTCATCCCAGGGATACAGGGATGGTTCAATATATAGAAATCCATCAACATAATCCACTGTATAAATAAACTCAAAAAAAATCATATGATCATCTTGTTAGATGCTGAAAAAGCCTTTCACAAAATACAAAACCCCTTCATGTTAAAAGTCTTAGAAATAAAGGCACATACCTAAACATAAAAGCAATATACAGCCAACCAACAGTTAACATCAAGTTAAATGGAAACAAACTTGAATCAATCCCACTAAAATCGGGGACAAGACAAGGCTCCTCTCTCTCTCTCTCTCTCTCTCTCTCTCTCTCTCTCTCTCTCTCTC
>JADRCH010000029.1:13861282-13878914 GCA_019843965.1 Rhynchomys soricoides
CTCTCTCTCTCTCTCTCTCTCTCTCTCTCTCTCTCTCTCTCTCTCTCAATTCAATATAGTCTCAACGTTTTAGCTAGAGCAATTAGACAACAAGAGGCCAAAGGGATACAAATTGGAAAAGAAGAAGTTAAGGTATTACTCTTTGCAAATAACAGACTGAAAGAAAAATTTAAACAGTAACATTTATGTGTACATGCTTGTATGTGTCTGTCTGTCTGTCTGCTTGTGTCTGTGAGTGGGTGTATGCTTGTAAAGGCCATAGGACAAGCATCAGGTTTCTTTACAGATAGTTCTCTGTCCTGTTTTTTGAGACAGGTACATTATTATTTTTAAGACAGCTCTCTCACTGAACCTACATCACTGACTTGGGTAGCATGGCTAGTCTGACTGTCCAGCCATCCCCAGGGATTGTCCCTACTTTCCCAGTGCTGCCATTACAGACACTTCACTCCCAGCATATTATTTGGCTGCTAATGATAAAATCTGGGCCCCCATGCTTGAGACAATACCTTTGCCTACCCCTGAACATTAACATTTATTTAAAAGAAAAAGTTATTACTCAAAAATCAACCTATATAAACTGTAGACTGTAGGGATTTTAATGGTAAGGGATGGTTCTTTGTTAATTTAAGAACAAAATCAACAGCACAAGCGAGAGAAAAACCTGTAACTTGCTACAGTACCAGAAAACAGGTTGGGTCCTGGAGAAAAAGAGAGATGCTAGTGAACTGGACTAGAGCAGTCAGACTGGCAAATGCATCTGTGCCCCACTCTTTATGTTGTCATCAGATGAATGATAATATACACGGTAAGATAAGGTGTGTGAAGGACCCTTCGTCCTGATTCTAAGCCTTCTTATAATGCTCCTTTCAGTTATTTAAGCATGGTGGGGAATCAAACCTAAGAAAGATTATCTCGGTAAGAATTTGTAGACAATCTTGTGGCCATTTCTGTGTGGAAATTAAATGTAAAATATTCTAGAAAGTGAAACAACATGACAACAGAAGTTAGCATGTCAGAAGAAAAATAATGACAATCTTTCCAAAATATAAAAGTTAACTTATCTCTGACTGGTTTTGAATGGATGGGAAATACATGCAATCATATTTTTTTTCGTTGTTTGAAGTTGGTTTAGACTGTAATTTCTGATAAGAACAGTGGTTTTATCTCCTTTATTGCTTTCCTTCTTAGATAAAACATTTCTTAATCCAGTCTTATTTTTAATTCAAGCCTATACAACTCAAAGTTGAATACTTAGGAAAAACCTGAACTTTTAAATCTGGATTTAGAGTGAAATTTATGTTCTTTATCTGAGATAACATACCCCTTAATGTCTTGACCATTTTAGGAGAGAGATGTTGGCTAATATCCTTAGTTGCATACAATGACCGTGGAGAGAAGCCCCATCTGGGTTACGTGAACATAATTTTAGTTCCTTATTGGAGTGAATTGTAAAAGTGAATTTTCTTACCTTTCTACCAGTGTCCTGAATTTCTCGACCTTGAAAAATCCAAACTCAAATCCAAAGAATCACTCTCGAGAGGAAGGCGCCTGAACACAGCTTCAGAAGACAACTTGACTTCACTTTTAAAACAAGACAGTGATGTGTCGTCAGAGCTTGACCCTCGGCAAAGAAAAACTTACCTTCATCCCATCCGGCATCCGTCTCTGCCAGATTCCTCCCTAAGCACTGTAGGGATCTTGGGTCTCCATAGGCATGTTTCTGATCCTGGTCTTCCAGGAAAGTAATCCTTTTGTACTATTTCCTCCACATCCAATGTAAGTGCTTTTAATGGCTGTTTTCCTTTTTGTATTTAAATCCTCTCTACTTGACTCAGGGGCTCACAAGGTACCATTATATGCAAAAGTACTGTATATTTTTCCTAAATTGAAGCTTGTAAGGTAAAGTTGAGCAGTTAGGATGTAAATATACATAAGAGCTTTTTAGTTCCAAATGTTAAAACTGCCAGCATCTCAAGGCACCTTGTTTTTGGAATTTTATTTTTCAAATCATGTGCATGTTAGGGAACTCCAGTTTCTCTTGCATGGAGACTCCTATTGACCGCTTTTACTGATCCAGTGCTTCATTATGAAAATGCCTTCCAAGCAAATAAGAAACCAAGGAAAGAAAGAGTTCATGAGTACAACTCAGATGATCCTCAACTAACAGGTCAGGGGGTGGGGGCTGAAGAGAAGTTAGTCACTTTGGAGAACAGACATCCTTCTGTATTGACATGTTTAAAGTTACTTACATTCATTTCCTTTACTAAGAAAAAATGATGCAAAATTTAAGTTATACACAACAGTCAGAAAGGGAGCAAAATACCAAAATACCAAAAGATATAGTTCTTCCTTGGTACATTTTTACAGGGACAGGTATATAAAAGACAGACAGAAGACTTTAGTCAACTTCAGGTCACATGGAAGAAAACCCATATGAGGTTTCAACAGGAACCCAGGCCTGGTTTCATGTCCCTAAAAGACCTTCAGCAAGAGTTACTCATTTTGGCGAGATGATAGCACAAAACTGTCGCAGACTTCCAAAGGTGAGGAAACCATAGGAAGCAGCTGCCTGCAGTCTCTGGGCCAGTGAGCAGTCTATCAGTAAGGAGGATCTAAACCCTGCTTTTAGGCAGGCTGGTGAGAGGCGAACAGAAAAATCTTGTGTGAATTTCGGCCCTACTTTTGGACAGATTGAGGAGGCACAGAGCTCCCCCAAGCTTGTCTTCCGCTAAACCATAACGAACACAGGAGAACATTAGTGGAAAAAAAAAGTCTCTCTAGTAAATTCTGCAGTAGCTGCATTCACAAACTACCTAAAATATTTATAGTAGTACATTTTTCTGAGGGCTTGAAAGGAAGATTATTTTGTGTGTTGGGCATGGTCCTTAACATGTCACTTACACAAAAGGACATTCACAATTTCTTTAGATTTTTATATGTGATAACAATCTTGCATTTGATTAAGTAGACTCCCATATTTTTTTTTAAATGTGCAATTTCAGAGTATTTATGTCAACAAAACTCCTTAAGAATGGGTTGCTTCCTTGCTTTATTACGCCAGGTGTGGCAAATGGTGTTCATTGACCCACCTAAAAAATTCTTGTTAATTAAGTGAAAATCCATTATATATAATTTAGGCTTATTTATACATTGTTTCTAAATCGCAGGAAACATAGTAGAAGAATATATTCTAACATTTTAGAATGTTAGGTACTGAAGCCATGGAGATGTCATTTGGACCATAAAATCAACACAAGAAAAATATAATTTACAATTCTGATCAGACTCTAGTTAAATATCATTTTGAACTCAATCATAATATTAAAAATTTACGACACTGACCTATTGTGTTCTTTTTTTCTGGACAAACACTCAGAAATCTTTTAAGGGTTTCTTAGTTTTTCTACTAATTCTTATGTTGCCACAGACTTTTAGATAGTATTTTATCTGTACATTTCCTTCATTTGGTCAATGAACATTTTGACATTAACCTGTCAATACACTTCAAATGCAATCCGTTTATTATATATGCATAATAATACTTCTGTATTTAAAATGTGATTATAGAGTGACCTTAACTTTTTCCCTATATATTTTTAAGCAGTCACAGAGTTTGCTAATCTGATCTTGGTAGGAGGGAATCAGTACATAGAGAATGTTCTTACTCTCACTTAATTTAAGGAAAGTAATCAGAGATGGTTGCATACTTATGGCAAAAGACGGGTCAAGTCAACAAAACTATAGAAAATTAGAACGGGCCTCTCAGATTGCTTGATATGGTACAGATACAAATGCAGACTAAAGGCCAATTTCAATCAATCATTCATTCAACAGGCATTTGAATGAGGTGCCACACACAAGGGAGAGGGTATTGTAAGTAGCGAACAATTTAGATGTGGATTTAGGGATCGTATTTCCATATTGGAGCATATTTCTGCAGCTGCAACAAATTTCCTAAGGACTATTCTGCCTAAGCTCTGTGAGCATTCAGAATAAACTCATGAGAGCTTGCTGGTTTGTAAGGAGAGGGGATTTGGCAGATAAGGAACAGAGGTCTAATTGCTTGATTAATGAATACTTCCGATGAAATATTTGATATGATTTGCGAAAGCCTCATTTTATACCTCTTTATGGAAACTGGGCACACAGGGAAGGGAAGATGATGGGTGGTGTACAAGCATCTACCTGGTTTAAATTCCACCACAACAAAACCCCTTCCCTTCTTAACAACATACAGTAAATTGTTTGCTATTTAAATTGTGTTAAGTCTCAGGGGGGCTGTGTAGGAATAGAAACAGATCTTTTTTTGGTTTTCTATAGAGTATTAGTTTTAAAAGTGCCCAAGCAATATAAAGATATACATAGTCATAAATGTCAGATGAAAGATAGTTTAATTGACTTATGGGTAATAAAAGCAATTATCTTTATTACAATATACATCCTAAAAATAGCATTAAAAAAGCATTACTCTACCCATCATCTATAGCAAAAGCAATCTGTCAACTCCACCTAGAGACTTGCCCAAGGCCAGGCCTAACTGGAGGCACCAGGCAAACCTCAGTATAGCAATTGTTTTCCTTAGAGAGAATTAGAAGCATTGATGTAACACCTTTTGCTCTTAACTCAAAATTAGTGTCTGGTCCCATGTCTTTAAAAAAAATGCTATCTTAAAGCTTATCTGGATGAGATGTTCTCCTGCTGCTATTAATTGCAGGACAGAGAATTGCCTCTAAGACTCATCATTTTATCCCAGAGGGGGCCCCATATTTTAATTAGCTGATGAGAAAACCAGGAATAAAAAATCCTGAAGTGATGTCTTTAATATAATAGTCATGAATTCAACAAACAGGGGAAAGAAGGGGGCTGATTTGAGGCAGTGTAAATTTCAAGTTTATTATCATGGACTGGCCATGAGATTTAAGTTTTATATTCTTGTCATCAGCGGAGAATGCATACTGGCATTGGGAATCGGGTGTAATATGTGCATTTTAGAATTCAAGAGTGTATGGACTTAAACTTGTACAATGGCTTCAAAACACCTAGGACGAAGCATTTGTATCCAAATATTTTCAAATCCAAGGTTACACATCATAGAAAAGGATAAAATGTATCACCTCTTCAGTACATACAACAGAGTAATTAACAAGTAATATTATTTTATAGTCAGAAAAACAATTCAGTAAATTAATCAGGTATTAGAAATGAACTATAACTGGCTACAATTATATAAGGGACTCTATATTGTTTATTCATGGATGAAACTAAACTAAAAATCATGGTCTTGACATATTCATGGGCTTTTTATTTAATGTTAGAAACTTTTAGGTCAGAAAATTCTATTGTTATTTCATTTGTGGTCACATTTTTGCAGTAACATAAGTATGCCAATCCTTGTCATTCAGAGAGAACCTGGGAAGACAGGTTGCTGTGGAGACCCCTCAAACTGTGGTCCTGAAGTTAGCAATGCTTATATCACCCAAGAATTTAAAAACAAATGATTCTGGGTTTCATCCCAGAGCTACTAAGTCAGAAATATGAAGGCTGGGCCCCAGCACTGATCCTTCCGTGAGAATCCTTCACAGGGTCTGTACACACACTGAAACACTAAAGTCCGCAATGTACACCCTGTAGTCAGTAGCTATTTGATTCACATGCTGTATGACCCTGAGTGAATTACCCACTTTGCGTTTTTCCCTGATTCTGTGAAAACTAAAGTTTGAGAAGAAACAAAATCAAGTAAAGTGCCTGGTAAAAAGTAGGTGCTTTTTAAAAAAAAATCTTAAAATCTATCCCCACTCCCTGAACATGATAAAACAATTAGGAAGACAAATAATTTCCTTCTGTACAAGTGCTAAGTAACTATGTCATTGTGTCCATAACTCAAGCTTTTGACTCTGAAAAACCTAACTGTAGCTACATGCTTCCCTTAATATCATGCTATTGGCACTACAGCTTTAAAAGTAATAATACTGACAATAATGGTGGTGAGATATGAATTTCGCTGTTAAAAAAATAATCACACCTACTCTGAATTGACGTGAAATTCTGCAGGGTGACCTGTCCAACTTAGAGCTACTAGAGTATATTCTATAAAGACTAGTGCACTGTATATTGTCTCCTTGGATATGATATAGTTCCCAGATGGACATTTGAAACCATTTACAAATAGTTTAACTTTGAAATTAAACACAGTTTCTGTTTTTACAGAGACTAGAGCTTCACCGTGGTAATGGCGCTTTCAGGCCCCCAGATCCTTTCCTTCACTGGACAAATACATTTTGTAGATGTTAAACACCCAGGTTTTCATGTGGAATGCTGGAAATGGCAAAAATGTTCAGTGTGGTAAAGCTGAAATCAAATCCTACCTTTTCTGCTTATGACTGAGGGAAAAGCGAACCCTAGGATTCAAAACCATGTAAATAGAAAATGATTTCTGAAATATCTCTCCGAAATGTAGAGTGTACAATGGAAGTGTGTGAGCCATGCATTGTGTGAAGATACAAGTTCATCCTGTGACTTGTGCATTGTCCGAGTGGTGCTCAGGCTGCGGCCCAGTAGCACTTATCACTGTGTGACTGATCACCATGTGAAAACATCTCTGCCATTCTTTCTTACATCTAACTCCACACAGACACTCACTGTGTGACAGAAGTCTACAAAGTGGTTTTCATGCAACTGCCAAAGATGGGATTGCTGAAAGGGTACAGTGTTAGTGTTGGGGCCACCTCTTCTGCTTTATCTCCCAGGTCAACATATGTCAACTGATGTATCAACACTGCAAATGCTGTCTAGATTTGAGATAGGTTACTCTTCCTCTCCCTGATTCCTCGAATGATCTCATTCAGAGCTGTTTGCTTGGGGTTCTTAAAGGGATGTTAACATTTTAAAAACTAAAAGGATATTTGCAATGTTTTATAAAATATTAGATATCATGACTGAGCAGGGCCTGTTGCTTAGAATTCCATTAGAGTTTTCTGTGGTTTAAAAGAAAAGTGTTTCATTTCAATGTCCAGTACTGAAGAAAACTCACAGAAGACATGACTTGCTATATGACAGCATGAAAAGAAACTATTGCAAAGATTATTTTCCTAACTATTATATGGAAGTTGAGAGATGAGTAATTGGAAGTTATTCTCATGTTATTTCTACATGAGAATAAAACATTCATAGAAACAGAATGTATACAAAACCGTATACTCAGTTGACCCAATCCATCACTCGACCAGACATGATTGAACTTTTAAACATACACAGCAAGAACGACTGCAGTAGAGCTCCCAGCTGAATACTTCTATTTATGAGAAATAGCATTGGGAACATGGTCATTCCTTTATAATTAATGCCAAAACACAGTTTAATTCCTAAACTGTTCTCCTGTCAACTGTGGCTTCCATAAGTTAACATATTGTGAAAGATTTAAAATAATTTGGTGCACCTGTGATTTCAAAGCTTTATACATTTAACTCACATTGTTTGGTCTTCCTCTGGTACATTATGATGTAACTTAAAAACTCACAATTGTGAATAACCACAACTGTATTTTAATGGTATCGATTTTCACTTTAATTTACACTCCGTTCCAGTGCATAAAAATGTCCACACCACATCCCTTATCACCAATTAGGTGGAAAATTGAAGAATCGGTAAAGTTATGATGAGCTCTTCCTACACGTTCCTCAGATGCTCACACAGCTACAACAGCAATGAATTGGCATGGTACCCTTCACCCAAGAGGTTAACACACACACACACACACACACGATACCCAGATATTCAATAAATTAGATACCCCTACTTCACTCCCAGGCTCCTACTGATTTGAACAAAAAGCACATGACCTCTTTATAATTGAAATTTTCATTTCATAATTCTGATGAGAAAATGTATTATCCCAGAAGGCTTGCCAGTCAATGAATAATGTATTTCAGAAAAGAATGTGTGTGATCACTTGAAAATGTCAGTCATCTGATGTAAGGAAGCTCACTCACATGCTGTTACATAAGACTCTGGAATGCTTTAAACTAAGTGAAACAATCGACCAAAACACACACTACTTCATAGTCTTTATGCACATAATGTAGCATGGAATCATGATGCTTTGGAAATAATCTGTGCAGAAATATTTATTTTTTAGCCAATATTTTCCTCAAAGATTGGTATGTGGTGTTGACAGTGTAAGTTATTTCCACAGCTAGTTTTGCAATAACCTTCTACAAATAACTGTACATAAGAAAAATGTAAATTTCATGTAAAATGGTTGCGAATTTTTGGTAGCCGAAAGAAATATACAAGCTGTATTCAAAATATAGTATATATATACATATATATACCTAATTTAAGAATGAGACATATATAATTTCTGATCTATTTATACATGAAAAATTCAAGAATTTGTAAAAGAATTTATTTTGGAGGAAAAAAGGAAGTAAATCCTATTAGCTAGCTAGTGTACTTTTAATAAAGAAGCCAACAAGATCCAACATTTTATTAGGTATAGTACTAGACACTCTGTAGGCATGGCGGTGCTGATCACTTTGAAATTCACATCATTGTAACAGTGCTACAGTTTTACTGAGTTCCAGTAGACTGCTAGCAAGCTCCACTAAGCAATTTTTAAAAAGCATTAAATCTGAATTTAAAGAAACTAAAAAATTTTACTCATTGTCCCATCAGAACAATGGCAGTAAATGACTGAAATGTTTATTGTTTGCTAAAATTTGCCGAAGGATAAATGGCCTTTAATATACATTCAAAATAGCTCATTTGTAATGAAAGTTTGGCTCAACTTTTCATTCAAGAATAAAGTATGGAGCTATTATTTCCTCTTGCTTAAGTTCCATACAGACTTAATTTATCCCTTAGCTATTTTTGTGTCATTTAAGAAAATTCACACTATCTTTCTAAGGAACTTTTAAACAAAATTTATTGGTTCTGGCACAGCGTGTCTAAGTGCAGCATTGTCTGTGCAGTGGCGTAGATTCTCCATGCTTTGTTTTAAAGATGTAAAAAGCCAAGAGCATATCTCCCCATGTGACAAATGTAAAACCAAACTGATACAGATAATAGAGCATATTACATTGCCGCCTGTAAGTGAAACTGATTGTGAAATCAGAACTAAAGCAAGGAAGGCAAAATACCTGGAACTATTCCGTAACATAATTAATTATCCCTTATCCTAAGACATATTTGAGGGCCCTGCATTTACACAACTGTGGGAATTTAAATATGCATGAGAAAGTCCAGTAAATCCTAAAGTCATGTTTAAACGGCATTTAATTTCCAAAATAACTTGAGTATTTAATTATTAGGGTATTTCTAGAACAGTAACATCCACTCTGCTCAAGTTATCTTTTGAAATTTCAGTAATCATAGAAAAATAAGACAACTAAATAAGCAACACAATTAGATCGAAATGGTTATATGCATGTATCTATATATTTAAATGTTTGTACTTACAGAAAAGATTAAACTTCAGCCCCCAGTACACTGGAATTGGAAACCCATCATTCCTGATTCACACATCTTTCCAATTAGCTATTAAATGATGCTATAACTTCTTGATGTTAATGAAGGGGCACACCCGGTAACAAGACCACCACATGGGCAAAAACCCTGTGCATTTTCTGATTGTGGTGTATGGTAATGAGACAGAAGTGCTCTGTATGTCTACTTAGTATACGTTCAGATTGAGAGAAGCAAGCCTGTGCTTTCATATACTGAGCTGCGTACCATGGAGCTACTTGGATAAAAGGAATGATAAGAAGCTATGCTCTTTTCTTTGTAAGATTGGGAAATCATGCTTAAAAACAAGTGAAAAAAATGTAACAAGAGCGATTCAAAGCACAGGGTTCCTAGCATTCAAATGATAAACAGGTCTTGAGTCACTGAGGCTTCCAGATTTCTCCAAGTGTTTTTGCTAGAAAGTTTTCTTCTCTGTGTTCTAAATTACACAAAAATTTTAGAATAGCGTATGGAGAGATGTCTTGAACCGATGAGACGTAGTCATTTAAAATACTTTCTGCATTCACCACCTCAAGACATTCTAGATTTGCATTTGTACCCTCCAATATTATGGACATACTCTGAAGACATATTTTAGACGATTCCTTGGGCATTTATTTGAGGAAGCTAAACTCACTACATAAATGAGAGCTTTTCAAAGAAGTACCAAAGTGTTAAGAGAGCCACAGTTGTGTTTTCCCTGTTAAGTAAAGGATGTGCTAACTGAAAGCAGTCTGGGAATCTGAGCAGTGGGTTCAATTTACAAACCTTTAAAAACATATTCCTATCAAATTTACAGGAGGTTGTTAATGAAACAAGACCAAACATATCCACGTTAGTTTGTCAAAAAGAAAAAAACATTTTAAAAAAGCACATTTCTCACAAATAGTATTTATTTTCTTTGTTCAATTAGTAATATCATAAGATTACAAGTGAACTTGATTTGTATATTTTAATTAAAGAAATATCACAAATTGATTTTGTTATTTTTTTAATTGCACAGAGTTTAAACTATCTTGATAAATTCTACTTTCTTCCAGGCTAGATGCCTTTTCTGGAAATAAATATATAACTTGAATATATATTTGTTAACTTTCTTTTTCTGAATGCATGCCTAAAATAGGTTAATGAGCACAGTCCTTACAATACATTTAAAGTGGACCAAATCAAGATTCCCATAGTATTGATTTTCCCTTGATGTAATTTAAAATGTGTAAACTGCCACTCAAACTAGAAGTGCAATACCTGACATTTAACCATTTGGCAATCTTTTAGATAATAGCTTAATTAATGCACCGTTGTCTGAACTGAAGCATCTCATTATAGTATATATGTAACAAATTTTGTATGATACAAAACTTTACAGCAAGCTATTTGAATGTTTATTAAAAAATTCTCAAAATGACATGGAGACATGTTTACTGTATAAATAAAAGCACTTATACATTAAGAGTGTATATTGCTCAATGACTTACAACATCATAATGTGCTTCTGTTTTCTCTAACAGCTTCAGATTCTGTCCATTCAATGGTTCTGTGAATATTCCTTCAGTCTACTAACTCTGTGGTCATAAACAAATTGTCAGAGGACAATGTGTATGGATTATTCATTGATCTATTCTTATAAAAATGACCAAGCAGATTTGATAGGAAGTTACATATTAATCCATGTCAAAGTGATTAGACATCACTTCCTTTCCATGATCTTTTGAAGTAGAAGCTGATTTTAAGTTTTCTGTATTTATAAAAGTAGTTGCACTTTTGTGGAGCTTTCTTTAAAAAATGTTTTTAAAAATCATGGAGTTCTTTTTTAAATATTTAATTTGGTCACCAGCTAAACTAAAATTATATCTATTTGCATCTGAACTCAGCTAGAATATATTCAGTTAAAATACATGAAAATTCAGAAACTAAATTAACTCTGACATCTTAGACCAGACAACTTAATGCAAAGAACCTGGTAACTACTTGAAATCTTTATAGAAATTTTCACCAGAAATGCTGCTTATGGAGCTTAAGAAGGAGAAAGAGGAAGAAGAAGAGGAGGAGGAGGAGGAAGAGGAGGAGGAGGAAGAAGAGGAGGAGGAGGAGGAGGAAGAGGAAGAGGAAGAGGAAGAGGAGGAGGAGAAAAATTAGAAAAAAAGAAAAAAAACACTTCTTGGTACACACACACAACCACACACACACAACAACCACACACACAATACACACACCCAACACACACACACACAAAAAAACCAAACACACACACAACACACATACACAACACACACACACCACACACACACAACAACCACACACAACACACACACACGACACACACACACGACACATACACACGACACACACACACAACACACACACAACCACACGACACACACACACAACACAGACACACACACACAACACAGACACACACACAACACACACACACACAAAACACACAACACACACAAATTAGTCCATACTACCAATCCAACATAGAATTTCTGAACAGTTAAACAGAGGCAGATTACTTGGTTTTCTTTATAAACTGTTGCCATTAACTGGGTGCAGGACCTGGCTTCTTAACCAAACAAACGTGAATGAATGCTGACCCATCACTAAAATGTGCCACTCCTCAAAACTGGTTGATTCAAAGACAGTTGACATTTTAGGTTATCTTTGCCTTCACTAATCAAAGAGAAAGGCATCTTCATTTTAAATTTTTAGTATAGTCAAGGGTGTACAAGTCTTGACTTTCTGCAAACAATCGGGCACAAGGTAGGAGGTTTACGAGTTTGTGTCCTATTGGGCTATGTAGAAAGATCCTGACTCACAAAATACAGCTAAACAAAAACAAAGAAGTTGAAAACAAAAGCAATAGTGGAAGACAATAAAACATATTGTAGGAAAATAAACAATGCAATAAAAAGGTGAACCAACACCTACCATTATAGGCTGACAGACCCAAAGAAGGATAAAGTCTTAGGAGCTACAGTTCTTTCATTCACTGGCCAAGAACATGTGCTATGTTCTCTGATGGTAGAATCAAGACAGCACAAAGTGCAGATGTCCCCTCTGACTCAGTCCCAGAAACACCCACAGGCACAAACAAAATCAAAAGTATAACTTGTAGCCTTTAGATAATATAAAAGTTTTATCTAGACTTTTGTTATTTGGCTTCATAGACAATCTGTCATGTGACTACATTCTGATATGCTTATTGTTAAGAACTAAGGCTCAGGTATGCTGGCAACAGTTAGCTACATACCATTAGCAACATTTCAAAAGAGCATGCATATATCTGCAATGTCATGACTTTTCCAAAAATAATATATTCCAAATAAAAAAGTTATTGCATTGAACTTTGCTTTAAGGTTAAATAACAGAAACGGGGGAGCTTTCACAGGAAGGTATACAAAAAAGTTCTGAGCGCTTTTAATTTTAGGTAGTCCAGTCTGTTTCGATGAAGCAGAAGGATTCACAGCCTGTCTCCGCCTTTGGAACGCTAGGCTTTCAAATTGTCATAGTGCCCTGCAAAAACTAAGACATGAGGAGCGTTATCACATGGCAACAGCAAATGGTTTGTATTTGTTTTAAATTAACTGTATTTCATGAGAACTTTTATCATAAGAAGATGAAACTGCTCAAGACTCATAATTCAAACCTGTATGTATAAAGTCTTGTCGATCCCATACCTTCCATTAGAAACAGAATAAATCCAGCCCCAAACCTCTGTAGCGTGGAAGTACATATGAAATACCACTTGCTATGGCTTCAGTTTATAAGCAACTGGAACTGAGTTCATAGAGAGTATTTGAAATGGAAAGCCAGCAGCTTCACATTTTGTCACTGACAGAAAATATTCTCTTCTCAGAAAGGATAACCACAAGTTAACAGCTCCTCATAAAAATTAGCTTAGCATTTAATAAACCATGTTTGTACTTACCACTAAAACTATTGGAAAAATAAACTACCAATCACCGGTCATATGACTCTACATGATTTTCATCTGTCATATGATTCATTAACCTTACGTTTGCATTAATGAAAAATGTAGAAAATAAGGTAGCCACCAAATATATTATTTTCAGTGTTTCTGTTCTGGATCAGTTAATGTTTTTCAACATTTTATTGCATTTATATACTTATTCATTAATTTAGAAAGAGAGAAGAGTGTGTGTGAGTGCGTGTGTGTGCATGCACACATTCTCATCACCTCATGTCATGGAGCATATGTGGAGGTCAGAGAAAATATTTTTGGAGAATGTTTCCTCTTTCCACCAAATGGGTCCCTGGAGTATAACTCTGATTATCTGATTAGTGACAAAGGTCTACAGGCTAAGCCACCTTGTTGGTCCCACCACATAATTTTTTCAATAACTAACAACAAATTACAAATGTTATGGTGAGTTCAGAATACTTACATCTTCATACATGAAGTTCACAATCCCTTGTTGCAAGTGGTCTCTTCGCCTAAAGAAATCTTCACACATAAAAATTATGTTTTAGAATTATAATTGAAAACCTATTAATTCCCAATACCTAATGTCTACGATGTTAAGACTGACAGTATCTTAAGTGTTTTAATATTCTAAGACACTGAAATATGAAAGCATTATAAAACTGTGCAATCTCAGTTTTCTCTATTTACATTCATATTTTAAATATTTAAGACTATTTAGATATTACAGTGAATAAAGATGAGAAATGCTATTATAAATTTCCTGAAAGAAACAAAAACACTATTCACAAAAAATAGCCACAAAAATTGAGTCCACTTTTAAATGCTGAGTACCTGTCAGGGCACGGAGCTTCACACAGCATGCAACATAGTCATCAAAGAAAATCCGGCCGTTCTTGCTGTAGCGTCTAACAATTGCAGCTAATGTCTGCGGACTCAACCTGTAGCCTAAGAAGGAAGATTGACACATTAAAACCTTCAAAGTTAAATGCCATAAAGTACCGAAACCACTGCAATTAATAAAGTCAAGAAACAGATTAACTTTCAAAATCTTTCTACACAAAAAACATTCAATTTATTTTTGGCAGGACTGAAGATTCAATATATAATAGTGTATACATGGGAAAGAGGCAAGCACTCTACCACTGAGCCAAAGCACTCGAAAGAGTATATTACAAATACACTAATATCAAAAATATAAGACATCATATTCCAGCAAGGGGTGCATAGCTGACACAATTCTAACTTTTTAACAAAATCAATCCTAAAGAAAGACAATAATTATCTATTTTTATCCTGAAATACTACTGCAGGTATTTGATAGAGATTTTAATACTTCAGTATCACAGTACAAAAGAAGGATCATCATTAATCTTTATTATCATTCAAATGCTGTATTTCTGATAAATGTCTGTTTTTCTCCTAAAAAACATCTAAAAAATTAACCTGCTTAAAAGTGGTGGAAACTAGAAAAAATGTTATTTCTTCTTCAAGATTTTTTCTTCACACACATGTGTTACTTCAATAGTTCCTTCTTTAAGCTTCATTGTTACTAAAATTTAATGTATACGCCTGTCCCTGTACAGCTTCTGATCATGCACTTCCAGTGTGAAGTTCTTTATGTCAGTTTTCAGTTCTACCCAAATGAATGCTCGATTGCTTCCATTAATTTCATTATCTGAAAAACTGGAAGGTTATAAAGAATGACTATCAAATAATAGAAATAAAACTTCAGGGATTCTATCTGCTACACTTCTAGCATGGGTCCTAATATATTTAATGAAACATGTACACATAATTCAGGAAAATGACACATTTTGGCCTATATATTAATGGATCAGTAGATTTAGAAGAAAAAAAAAAAGACACTAATCCAGACAAAGATAAAAATCAGTACCAGAAGGAAAACTCAACCTATAGATATAATAAAATATAACCATAGGGTTAGAGAAGGAGCTAGGGCCAAAGCACTTGTACAGTTCGGTCCCCAACACTACAAAAACGAAACAAGTCATGTATGTAGGATACATGCATGATTATATATATATATATATATATATATATATATATATATATATATAAAATATGTATATACCCAGAAAGCATGCTTAAAGTAAATATAAATTAAGAGCCATACCAAAGCACACAATAACTATGTGAAGATGCATTTAGGCATCCATCTAGTGGATCTGGATGTGGGATGAACACAATTCCTAAAACTTTTCCATAACTTCAAGGAATTTAAAGATATTTGAAGGTGTTAAGTTTGAATGGTCCAGAATAACTTAACCATTTGATTACACTTTGAGGGGGCACACGGGACACAGCAATTGTTTGTAGGTCAGAAGACAACTTGACAGGAGCCAGCTCTCTCCTTCTGCCATGTGGGCCCTGGGAATCAAATTCAGGCTATCACTCTTAGCAGTAGGCTTTTAGCCACTAAGCCTCCTTGCAGGCCTAGAGCAATCCTTTCTTACATTCAGATGCTGCTTCAGTCCATGAAGCTTTTCAGGTTTTGTTTGTTGGTTTTTTGTGATTTTGGTTTTTTGTTTGTTTGTTTTGTCTTTACTTTTTTCAAGATAGGTTTTCTCTATGTAGCCTTCCTCGGCTGTCCTGGAACTCACTCTGTAGGCCATGCTATCCCTGAACTCAGAGATCAACTGGCCTCTGCCTCCAGAGTGCTGGGATTAAAAGTATGCACCACTAATGCCCGGCTCCCTTTGTAATTTTTGAAAAAACTAGCATAATTTTTTTTAAAAAATATTTATACTATTAAAAAGGCAGAGTTGAATCAATAAAAGATCTACAATTGAACATATTTATATGGCCAAGATTTTCCCTACATACTAAAACAAGATGTGTATTTAATAACTAAATTGGAAAAAAAAAATCACTAGTTTGAGCTTTGGCATATAATTTAAGCCCATGCACCTCAAGCTCAGAATTTAAATTTTAAACAGGAAATTTTTATTTATATACATTTTGTTTATAAATCACCATGCACAAAATTACTAGATAAGAAAATTAAGAAAACTACTTAAAGCTAGGAAAAGTTACTAAAAGCTTGGCTCACATTTATAACACTGGAGACCAAAACAGAAGGATCTTAGTGTATCTCAGTGTATTTGAGGTAGGCCTGGGCTACACAGTGAGTACCAGACCAGCCTGGGTTACAAAGTGAGCAGAGTGAGAATCTATCTTAAAAGTAAATGTATATATACATATGTATGTATGTATGTATGTATGTATATATATGCCTGTATGTATATATATGTAAGGTGTGTGTGTATGTGTGTGTGTGTGGAGGAGGAGGAGATAGAAGAGAGGAAAGAGCGACAAAGTATCACAGCATTACCCGTCAGCATAATAAACATCAATGTATATTACAACTCTTTGCAAAGTGAACCAAGAACCTTAGCCTGTAAGAAGTACAATGAAAATAATTACATCTTTTAAATTAATCTGAAATGCAATCTTTCCACTTTGAAGTTTTTCAGGATCTATCACATGTATTCTATACTGTGTAAGGACAGAGAAGAAAAACAAAATAAGTTATTTTTTCTGTTGAAAAGCTAGATTCCAGTACAGATGCTTGTGGCTAACAATCATTTAAGTCTTTCATACAGAATTAAAGAGCCCACTAAGTTGTAAATGTATGAAATACAAATGTCAGGTGCTAACATTAGAGATGATAATTAAATATACTCGGGAAATTCACAATGAATAGAAGATTGTCTTTGGAAGAAATTTCAGATAAAATTATGGAATAGACATAAGGCTCAGTGGTAGAAAGTTGGTCTCCCATATACAAGACTGAGGACTCAATGTTCAATGCTACCACAAAAGAAAGGAAGGAAGGAAGGAAGGAAGGAAGGAAGGAAGGAAGGAAAGTGAAGATAAGACAATAATAAAGATTGAGTTAGTATCTTTGATGAGGACTTACCTACAGCGTGAGCCAAAATTAAGGGACCCACTAACAGAAAACAGTGCTTTATTAATTAAAGCATTTAACAAACATAATTTTGTGAGCTGGAAAGATGGTTCAGTGGTTATGAACACTTTCTACTTTTGTACAGGACCTGGTCTGGTTACCAGCATGCACATGGTAACTCTCAGTCATTAAGAACACTTTCCACTCTTGCACAGGACCTGGGTCTGGTTACCAGCATGCACATGGTAACT
>JADRCH010000029.1:13888869-14018577 GCA_019843965.1 Rhynchomys soricoides
GCTTGAGTAGCCAATCATGGGCCACACATGGTAATTCTGTACAAAGCCACTGTTCTTAGCTCTTAGAAAAGCGATGGGACCTGAAGAGCGCTCCAGGGAGGAACAGAATGCAGGATGCAGGATGCTGCCAGTGTCCTATGAGCCGCTACCCACTTCAGTACGTCTTCCACTGCTATCAACTGAGGGGAAGATGATTACAGACTGCAGTTAAAACCAGGGGAGAGCCTCTCCGCATCAGTCAGAATCAGCCAGTGCACTGTTTTCTTTCATGCTCTCAATCCTTTTCATCCCCAAGCCTCTCCCAGAAACAATCACAATTTACAAGTCAGCAGTTGATAGCCTACCCCAGATTTAAACATAGTTTTCTACTTGAAATTCTACCCTATAGTCTGGATGTACCATCCTATTATATCCCATAGACACAAATGTTACATCCCTTACCCCAGTAATTGTTAAACATAAAAATGGTGCACAACTTATATGTGTGTGTGTGTGTCTATATCTAGATAGACACTCACACACACAGAGTGTTGTTCTTGTATAATATTGTATAATAAACATATAAGACCATGGGTTTACTTGACACCCCCCCACACACACACCATTGTCTTAGTTAGGGTTACTATCGCTGTGACAGAGCAACATGACCAAAGCAAGTTGAGGAAAGAGTTTATTTGGCTTATACTTCCATTTCATTGTTAATCATTGAAAGAAGTCAGTACAAGAACTGAAGCAGGGCAGGAAGCTGGAGGAAGAAGCTGATGCAGAGATTGTAGAGGCTTGCTGCTTATTGGCTTCTCAGCCTGCTTTTTATAGACCCCAGGACCACCAGCCCACACCATCCACCATGGGTTGGACCTTCCCATATTAATCACTAATTTAGAAAGTGCCCTCCAGCCAGATCTTATAGAGGCATTTGAGGTACCTGCATTTCTAGGTTGTGTCAAGTTGACATAAAACTAGCCAGCACAACCATCGTTACTATATCATGAATTTAAGAATCAGGTTTTGGATTTTTTGCTCTTTCATGTCAAATGCTTAAAAGGTTAAAATGGTCCCCTTGCGGATAAAAATAGGTGAGTCCTTGGTCGTTATGACATCCACTCAAAGGTGACTGTGGGCAACTGGTCTCATCCTCTCTGTTCTTTCTACTGCCTAATATTCCAGAGCATAATACTGGTGTCAAATAAGACATGACTGCGGCTTTGTAAATTTTAGACCCACTTAGATATACAAAATATATTATTATATGTTTTGTAGTATAATATTTACTCTCAATGAAGCAGTCTACCAGACAACTTTTGATTCATTTTGAAAGTGGCCAAAAAAGGGGGGAAAAAAGGCAATAAAAATGTAGGAATTTGATCCAAATGATATTTGGAAGAAATAGACATCTTTTAATATTTTGCGTCACAGTTTAGAGAGATGTGCTCCTGTTCTCATGTATCATCCACAGCATCCCCATCTCACACAGCACACACGGGACACAGCAGAACTGTTCTGGACTGAGGGCCTTGTCACAAATCACCATACGGAATAAGGTATGGAATTTCTTTATGGCATTCTGAAAGCAGGGTAAGACTGAGTTTCTACAATCTGCCTTACAAGTGAGAAATTCTAACTTCTATGCTCTGAGTAGGGGAAGGATCCATAAGCTAGGAAACATGGGTAGAAACAAATACAATATAGATGTGATTATATATACATGCTTGCATCCATATATAAAATATAGATTTTATACGTATGTATATAGTTCCATGTTATACCTATGTATAAAATCATAATTGTGATAATGAAATATTTTAATGAACAAAATAATATTTCTTTTGTATCAAATCCAACATAATCAAGTATAATATTGTATAGATTACTTTATTGCTATGGCACAATATTTTTAAGAAACTATTTTTAAAAACTAGAGGTTTCACATTGATAGTTTAAATGGGCAGGGTCATCATGGTGAGGAAGACATGGTGACTTGGGCTGCATCCATGGTGCAGGAGATTGTGTGTGGCTTGTTACATCTTAGCAAATCAGGAAGCATAAAGCTCTGGGCCACAAACCCAATCTGTAGCTTTCAAACCCTACCTCCATGTCCACAATCTTCAAAGCAGCACTATGAGCCCCTAGTCAAATGTACAGAAACACGAGCCTGTGAGGGTGTTCACATTCAAACCATAACAGATGCATGTGTTTTTAATTTCACTTTGAATTTTACAGGATAGTATGTATAAAATTAATTATAATAAATTAATGTATTAATAATGAAAGAAAAGGCAAAGCCACTATGATCACATATTGTCCATAACAACAAGTCAGAGACCTGAATTGGCAGGCTCAAACTGCTCTCTGCTGGTCATAAATAGTTGGCCTGCATATGTATTCAAAGTAGTAGGGACTAATTGTTAATACCACAGAACACCACTAAGTTAACATTTTGCTTTCATTTTTGTGTTAAAAAATAGAAAAGTTTCAACATGATCATTTTGGTCATCTCTGTAGCAATGTGCCATTAACATAAACCTTTTATTACTAAAAATGATGTAACTTTGTCTGTGATAACAGATGCAGTTTCTAAACCTGGATTAACGTCTGACAGCAGACGTGATGTCCTAACCTAATCGTCTGACATCCTTGCATCTTAACTGCGATATGTGTATTTACAGTTAACGGAACTCAAGGCAAAGTTGAAAATATCATTCCCATCCTTATTATGCTACAGTTCTCAAACTTCTTTGTATTCAAGCAAACTGGGAGTAGTCATCCTTTGCCTTCAGAAGTCGACTTGGCTTTGAATTTAAAAATCCTCTAAGGAGAGTAAGCTGTTCCTCAGTGTGAAACATGATGAAGAAACTTCTTTTACAATAAAAATATAATTCATCAGGCGTGGAGAGATGACTCAGTGGTCAAGAGCTCTTCCTGCTTTTCTAAAGACCAAAGTTTGATTTTCAGAACCCAGTCAAGTGGCTCACACCTACCTGTGACTCTTAACTGAAGAGGATCAGAAGCCTCTGGACTTCATGGGCATTGTCATTCATGTCCACCCCCAGACACACACACACACACACAGACACACAGAGATACAGAGAGAGAGAGAGAGAGAGAGAGAGAGAGAGAGAATGAGAGAGACAAACACACAGAGACACACACACATACAAAGACAAACACACAGAGACATACACACAGACAGACACACACACACACATGCACACATATAGACAGACATACAGAGACACACACACACAGAGACACACACAGAGAGAGACAAACACACAGAGACATATACACACAGACACACACACTCAATTAAAAATTAAACATAATTCCAGAGAAGACAACTAGTAAATATTTAACTTGGGGTATAATTATGTCATATATTCCACTGTCTGTGGCTATCACCATACACCTGAAACCTGCATGTTTATAAAAACGACAACAACTTTATTTTGGCTCACAGTTTTGGAAGCCAGCAAGGGTCTGGCTATTTCTAGAGAGGGCCACCTGCTTCACAGTGAGTAGCAGATGAACATAAAAGGCCAGGTAGTGTTTGAAGAATGTCCAAGAAGAAAGCAGGGAGGTGAATGGCTTGCTTTCAAACCATCGAGAGGAATCACACTCATCCTGTCAAGAAGATGAGACCCTTATGCTCCAATTACCTCTCAAGGGCTCCGCTGTTGCTCAATGCCAACACATTTGCAATTACACTTCAGCGTGAGCTTGAAAGGGGGCAAACCACACCTACTCACCACAGAAAGCACACTATTAGGAAGAATCAGATTCCCCAGCTTTGAGAATGCTTGCCCTTTCATCAAATGAGCAATATACTAGCCAACGCTCTTACAGGCTTCTCCCAATGAAACTGACAATCCCAGTTAGACTCAGTGGGTCTCAAAAACAAACAAACAAACAAATAAGAAACAACAAGGAAGGTCATGCGTGTGAGAAGGAGACTTGTAGGGAAGATGGGACCATAATGGGGGGAGATTATGTTATAATGATAGTAATGCACACTATTCACATGTGAAATTGTCAAGAGCAAACTCAATAGAATTTAAAAAAATAAAGCAGTTATGACTACCCTCATCTTTGATAAGAACAGTATTATTCTACATAAGATTAAGGCATAAGCTTTATAGACATTTTAAATGATACACTAAGTGGATAGTGATCATTTTTTGACTAGTATTTGGTAAAAGATTTATCAACTCACCTGCCCAGCCACAGCAGTGAAATATGTCCACATGGAGTCATCGGCAGGGGAGTAGCTGTCAGAATATGCCAGGTATCCAGGGTAGCCACCAGAAAACATATTGGGTCCTGCCCCTGGCATTGGCTGGCCCATTTGCATTTGCATCCCTGGAATCTGACCACTGAAGTTTCCGAACTGTTGAGTGAAAAGAAGAGGTTAGTGATACAAAGTTATTAGAAATCACCTAAAAACTAAAAACCCAGTCAGCAAATCTTGCAAACATATCCACCACTAAAGCTTAAACTACAAGATACCAGAAGCCCTGTATTAAAACACAGTTCATCAACATGCCATTTGGCATTTTAAAAAAACTATAAGAGAAGTTTCAATTGTCTAATTATGGGAATATATGTAAGGGAGAGGGCTGGGCATATGAGCGTAGGTACCTACAGAAGCCAAAAGATGTTTCATCCCCTGGAGCTAGCGGACAAGTTGGGGCTGCCTGAGAACTGAACTTGGGTCCTCTATATGAGCAGTATGTGCTCTTAACCACTGAGCCTTCCCTTCAGCCTCTACCCTCTAAGAACCTTGAAACAGTGGTTCCCAGCCTTTCTGATGCTATGATCCTTCAGTACAGTTCCTCAGGTTGTGATGACATCCAACTATAAAATTATTTTTAACTTCATAACTTTGCTATCGTTATAAATATATATATATTTGGGATGGTCTTAGGCCACCCCAGTGAAAGGATCATTTACCCACAGGTTGAGGACCACTACTTAAAAAGAAGAATTTAAGTGAGATTTTAAGCAAAACTAAAAGTAGACATAAACAGAAAGTAAAATCTAGGGGTTTCACCTATAGTAAACTATAAGTACATTCCCAGACATGTACTTAGTTGAAAATCTGGTATATACAGTGAAACCATAACCTAAACATGGGAAATCACCGAGCTGAAGCACCCTTCACTGAAGGAAATTTTTTTTTTCCCAAAAAATATAGTGACCCGGAGAAAATAAAAAGATGATTCTAATCAAAGTCCTCTTCCAAACCAGCATGAAAATCGATAAACTGAAAATCCGATGGAGTGCTAACAACCACAGGGGTGTTAGTGCAGCCTAGTTCCATTCTAAGTACTTTCTATCTTTTATGCTGATTTTTACCCATCCGTAAGATTGGAAAGTAGTCTGTCCTTTCTGTCTTTGAGGATCTGAAACTTCAAGGATTCTGGAATGAGCCAGGGGTTCAAATATAGTCTGACTACTGAAGCTGCCCACGTACTTAACTTTTGTTATGGCCACAGTCTATTCTTTTTACTTGAAATATAGTTGAATACTTGGAAAAGCACACTAGGCTGCATTTTTATGAGTCCAGAGAAGAAAGAAGTATTAAGGCTGTTCATTACTCAATTGTGGACAGAAAAAAAAAAACCAAAAAAAAAACCTTGCCCTGGATCTTTGCAGCAGGAGCAGCAAAGACTGCCAGAGGGCAGAAAGAGAAAAGAATTACAAGGATGAGAGGGAAGCAGACATGTGACTTAGGAACCTGCTGGTAGACTGTTCAGGTGCCTCTGGGCTGTGGTAAGCAGAAGGAATGAAGGAAGCAGTAAGAAAGACATTCAGGAAGCGGGTCATGAGTCTCTGACCCCTGGCACCTCAGTACCCACTGGAGTGAGTTATCAGAATTGACAGATGGGTGTGTCTCCAAGATGATTCCTTCCTCATGCCAACACTTCTTTTTTCGGATTTACTTTTATTTTATGTGTCTGAGTGTTTTTGCCTGCTTGCATGCTGGTACTACACATACAGTGCCTGAAGAGGTCGGAGTGAGCATCGAATACACTGGAACTGGAATTGCAGATGACTGAAAGCACCCTTTCGGGTGCTGGCAATCAAACCCTGATCCTCTGGAAGAGCAACCAGTGGTCTGAACCACTGAGTCATCGCTCCTGCCCCACCAAGGCTTACTTTTTTTGGGGGGGTGGGGAGGTGGGGGGGGTTGTAAGATCTTTGTCTCTTCATATTCCAATCTGGATATCTCACAAATAAAATAAATCCATGTAGTATTTTGTCTCAGCTTGAGTCACCATGTGTGATAGATTGGGCAAAGAAAAAGACTACAAAGAAAGATCCCAAGTACAGTCCACCAAGGAAAAAGAAAAAGAGACAAAGGCTTCTCGAGGTTTGGAGAAAACAAAGAAAAAGAGTCTAAAACCAAAGGGAAAGGTGGGAAGGATTTCAGCGCTGCCCAGCCAGGGGCAGAGTTTTCAGTGGACAACACCAAACAGCCAAATCCAGCACCTGGAACTTAAAAATACAATTCAGTCATTAAGGGCTTAACAATGGCCTAGAGGATACAGCCAAGGGATCTACATGTATACTTTGGCCATCAATCAAAGGGCTGACTCAATTAACAGAGCTTTATTTATACAGTAACAAATTACAAGCTCCCCCAGCAGAGATGAGCTGTCTAGTAAATCTCCTGACACTTGGCTATCAGTGGAAGTTCACTGACCGGTGTGCCTGATTCTTGAAGAAGCTGTGGATGCTTGATTTACAGCATAGTAAACTGAGGGGAATTTCCCCCCAATGGTGATAGGCTTGATTTGCTCCCCACCTTTACCTAAACTCAGCAACTCAGCACTCAAGAGAACAAAATCCTAAACTAACAGTTGAAATTGGCAAGTCATGTAACTTCTTTATGCTGGATGTCGCTCACAGTCAACTAGAACTTTCCAGAGGAGATTGGAGACTGCACCAGATAACCAACCTTGACTTGCAGCACAGTGAACAAAGAGACCTCCCACATACACAACAGGAAATCTGTCCGGCTTAAACCACCTTGGCCTGAGATCTAATAGACTGTCAGGAATACCCAGATCATGAGCAAAATGAATTTAAAAAAAATAATAATAACATTTCTACACTAAAGAGTCTTACTCAGTCTTGTAAAATTGAGTAACTAGACCTTAGCTAGAAATCATTCGCAACTATACCCAGTGGGTCCATCTCAGTTTTCCACAATTTATCCCCTCAACATAAAACACAATCGAATCAACAAGTTCTCATTTTGGAATTTTCTCCAGAGGTAAATCATAAATTAATTAAGTTGAGTATGAAAGCAATCAGTTAACATGACTTCTTTTAGATTTAGGAACTTGGACAGTTATGTTAGAACTGAATTTGAGCGCTAACTGGTGCCAAGTTCTCAGGGGCTATGTCTGAACTTGTCTTGCATGAGGTTCTAATATTACCAAACAATTTTCCAAAGATGCTTCCCCACAATCTTGGAAACCTTAGGAAATTAAGAGAATTGGGTATAGAGAACAAACCGGAACCCTTGACAAACGAAACTGCTTAAGGATTTACAGAAATTGTTTTTGACAACAAGCAGTGGACCAGTCTTCCCAATGGTATTGATCACCATATCACTTGCACATCCTGTCACCATCAGAGAGGACCTGCTAACCATCTTCCTGAAGAAACTGGTACTCTGGAGAACCTGGAACTGCATTTGAATGACAACCCCAACCTGAACAGCCTTCCCTTTGAGCTGGCTCTCTGCAGCAAGCTTTCAATCATAAGTATTGAGTACTATCCCCTCGGTCACCTTCCACCTCAAACTGTTGCTGGATGGTCTTCTTTTACTATTCAGTTCTTAAAGAGTCAGGGGCATATTGGGTCACAACCTGAACACACTACTGGTCCCACACATGGTTCAAAAGCAGACTGTGTAATCAGTCTTTCATATCTACATTCTCGATCTATTTATGTACATATTTGTACATGGCAGATTTATAAATATTGGTTTAGTTGTTTCTGCTAATAGAGGAATCAACCATTTATATTTCTTTAACCATTAAAATAATAGCTTATACCCCTTCCTTACTGTGCACACATAAGCAGCAGATGTGCAGCTTGATCTTCAGGTGGATCTGGAACAACTGGAGTAGGGGCTATCCCAAAAGCTGTTGCCTGTACCTGGGATATGTTCTTCTACCTGAGCTGGCTTGTCTGGCCTCAGTGGGAGAGGATGCACCCAGCCTCACAGAGACTTGATGTGCTAGCGTGGGGGATACATGGGTGGGGCCTCCACTCTCCTAGAGAATAGGGGTCTTAGGGGAAGAATTAGGGGAAGGAGTGACTGGGAGGAGAGGCAGTAAACAGGATGTAAAGTGAATAAATAGAAATTTAAAGAAAATAGCATATATGAGTTTTCTTTGCTAAATCTGGATGGATTTTTTTTTCTGTTGTGTAATCTGATATCCCAGACTGTTTAAAATGTTGGCAGCAAATTATGAAGTTATTAAACTTACAGGACAAAGTAGAACAGTTAGATACGTTTCTGATAGAAAAATGGGCCATTTTTCTTGTAACCATTCACAAACATTTTCCCCTTATCAATTGCCAGATCTTTATAGTAGAATGGACCCTGTGGGTGGAATCTTTCCTTAACTTATTTTGAAATCTGAAATTTAAATTTTACATATGTTTACAATTGGAGTGAACCCCTGGACTTGTTTTTTTTTTTTTCTTGTTCTGATTTGCTGTTTAATCATCAGATCTGGAGCTTAAACCCTCTCTTAAAATATTTTGCAACAGCTAATTTAAATACTAAAAGATACTTGTTTATTTGTTGGAACAACTAGCAAACTGAAAACACACACTCAGAAATGGAAAATACCATTAATTTTATGCATCAGATGAACTGTAGAACAAAATGTCTGAAGTGAATCTTAGGGATGGTGGAATTGAGACATTTCCTAATATGTTTTCTTAACTTGCAGTGGAAAGGGCTTTTTTTTTTTTTCTTTTTCTTTTTCCTGGAAGTCGCAGATCCACAGAAATTAACTTGAGAAATATGACAAATAAATTCCACCTAAACACTCATTCTATACACGTATATATACGTGTGTGTGTGTGTGTGTGTGTGTGTGTGTGTTATCATAAACCATGATAGGTAACTTTAATGACTTCTCCCTATCCTACTACAATGAGATTGAGGAGCGCCTTTCTTTAAAGTCTGCAGTATATGTGTGTCTCGATGTTACTTAATCCGGTGCTAGGGTTCTATACACTGACCCTCCTTGTGGATATCTTTCTGTTCTGGAGTATCCGAGTCTAAGCACAGCATCTTCACACTGACTGCTGAACTTCATACACTCTCCCTGTATGTGGGGTGCCGGCCTCAAACAATTCTGCCCAGCACCGTTACGTTTAGTTTCCTCCTTCCTTTGTAGTAGGGAGCTGTACACTTAGGAAAAGAGGCACACTGCATAGATGCCGTTGGTCGTTCTGTGCAAATCTGGTGTGAGGTGGGTATGCTCTTTGTTACTATTTTATGTTTCTCTCCGCTTTTAGGACTAGCGTAACTGTAATTGTGTGCCCCTTATGGAGTACTCTTATTTTTGGTAGTAGTATTCATTTAAGTCACTTTTGTATATTTTAATGAGGAAACTCACAGAGCAACTATATCCTAGATACCACCCTAAAATAAACCTCTCGTATGATGAATAATTATTACATATAATTACATGATTCTGCTTGGGTTATTTTGGTTGGTTGGTTGGTCAGTTGGTTGGTTGGTTTGTACAACTGCCCCATTTTGTTGGGCATTATATGTTAAACAAATTTTAAAAGTTAAAACCATATGTCAACATAAAAATTTGGACTTTTGCTTTTCCTGGCGCTCAATCTCAGAACTGGGTTTGAGGTAAATATCTCTGTTTATAATTAGCAAATGGGTAAGAATCAATGAAAGGCAAAGATAGAAAACATTAAAGTGCTTGAATGTGCCATAAAAACCATTTCAGATGTTCACCAGATTTTCAACCAGTAATATACTTTCTTCTGTGTTTTATAGTTAAAAATACTATTTGTAAAACAAATTTACTTTTTATAGTTCTATGGAGAATTTATGTATATGCGTTTTTAAAATAAATTTCTTATACATTAAGAAGAAAGCTGAAACTTTAGAGGTATTGGTCTAGTATCTTTTCTTGAAGAAACATAGTTTTCCAAAATGAAAATATATAAAAATTATAACGATTTGGATCCCTTACATTTCTGTGTATTTAATGCTTAAAATATACAAAACATACAGAAGTTCCTCTCAGACTTGCGCTACAATATGCATATGTTTATTTATTTTTCTTTCTTATGACCAAAATGAGAAAGAAAATCCCTTTAAGTCAAGATACAATTTTATTAGTACAGAAATAATAAAATATAAAAATATACAACTTGAGGATTCTTGTTTTATTTTAGTCTTTGTACATTTGGGGTCCAAGATATTGTACTGTGTCTCAGGGTGGCCTAGACCCCATTGCATACACAGGCTGGCCTTGAACTCTCAACAATTCTGCCTTGGCCTACAAAGTGTTGCAGTGTTATAGTGAGCAACCATGCTCAGCTGGTTCTAGCTGGGTTTGATTCCTTGTTTACTAATTTATACAAGGTCTCAAGTAGCTCAGATTAGCCTCAAGCTGAGAATGACCTTGAACTCCTGGGATTCCTTACCCCACCTCTCAAATGCTGGGATTTCAAGCCAGGCTAACATGCCCAATTTATGTGGTTCTGAGGTTCCAACCCAGGGCCTTAAGTATGCTAAGGAAGCCCTTTACCAACTGAGCTACATCCTCAGCTATGTTTGACAAATAATCATTAAACAAATGTAAATTTATTAGAAATGCATCTCGTAAAATATGTACTTTATCAGATAAAGGTGTATTTCCTAGCAGAAACCACTTTCTTTTTTTTTTAAAATATAAATATAACAAGTATTAAAAGGTGGACTGATAACATTACCTTAAGGACATTCTCAGTACATTTAAATGTTGCTAGCTGGAATTCTAGCAAGTGAAAACCAGTTTTAGTAATGTGTGTGTTGAAGCTGAAGGCCTAGAACTAAAAATTACTTCTAAAACTAACCACTTACTCCCAGGGGTAAAAATTATTTTTGAAGCCCATAATCACATGCCAACGTCAACTCCTATCTGTAACAAAACATTAGCAATAGGCCTAGGAAATCTGCTCTCTTCGGTCGGTCCGCACTGCAGTGACCACTGCACAGCCACACTTGATAGACCGCCTCACTATGAAGATCATTGATGAGAGGAGTGAAAGTTTAGCTTCTTTCGAAAGAGGAAGGGTCTACCACAGGTCGCAATAATTGCTTGTTTAACTCCCATAGGTACTGAGGATAACGTTACAGAAGAGGGAACAGCCGTCCCTCTCCAAAAGCAAAGACTAGAAAATCTGGTCACGCTTGGCACTATAGAAAAGTTTAGGAGGCACTGAAAGTACATCTCAATTTTTTTTCACAACTTCAAAGACAAGATATGGTTATTAAAAACAAATAAAAACTCAACTCAGGATGAAGAGAGCTAGAAAACTACTTAAATTGGGGGAATGAATCACAAAACGTAACTGGAAGAAGACGTGGTCTTTTACTCCTCCATTCTAAAAACAAAATCTAGGAAACACAAACACTTCACACCACCGGCTGGACAAGGACTTTTCTAGTGGCTCGGGACTAGACCCGAGCTCGCGCTTCTCCCCAGGGCGCAGGGCCCCGCCCAATCCCAGCTTCTAGCACTTCGGAGAGTCCGGGCGTAGCCTGGTACCAGTCAGAGGGCACTGCCGGGGCCACAGGGTGAACCCCGCACTGTGATGCGGCCCTCAGGTCACCACAGCTCGCGAGGACTTACCGCCCCTCCGTATCCCGGGTAGGCCATGACCAGGCGATGGAAAGTCACGCGTCACCAGTAAGTCTGCGTCAGCGCTGCAGCGAGGAAGGCACAAGGGCGTGCGACAGGTGCAGAAGGTCCGAGCGATGTGCTGCGCACCTCGGCTCCACCTGGAGTCCCGCCCCCGACCGCGAGCCCGCCCCTACCGACGAAAGCCCCGCCCATCTCGCCTGTGATTGGCTGCAGCCTGTCTCATGGATTTCAGTCCATCTCTCTTACTGGTTCTTTCAAGTTCTTACCAGAAGCCTCCTGCACAGTTATTTCCCCACCGGGGAAAACTTCCCCAGGCCATCAACTCCTAGAGTTTCTTTTCTCCTTAGAAACCCCAACCGACCAGGTGATGACTTCTTTTAACCTATCGGTATATTCTTTGGACCGGATAGTTTTAACTTTGTAGTTACTCACGGTTCTATGTAGTGTGGATGCAGCATCAGAGCTTTGAAACCCTGACCGTAGCTATACCATATTTGATGCCTAAACGTGAGAAAGGTTATTCGTAGTTTTGTAGATAAATGGTAGCTATAGTTGTCAGAAGTAACAAATAAAAATACAAGATATCTAGTTGAATTTGATTTTTGAATAGATTTTAAAATATCTGTATGTCCTAAATACTGCACTTAGATTTTTTTAGAATTTGTTTACATTGCTAACATGGCATCTTCCATATTACTTAGTAACTTTACCAGTGATTCAACTTCTGAGAAAACTCTTAATATGTGCTATCTGATTATAAACATCAAGAGAGCAACTTGGTTTTTATTATTTGGCAAAAAGGAACGACAAGCCTGCTTTTCTCTGAAACTCGTGAATTTTGTTTCTCCAAGTCTAAATTCAGAAGAACAGGGCAGCTTTAGAATTAACTTATAAACAAAAGGACAGAGTTGATACCATTTTGATTTCTTTCTGAAAAAGAAAAGACCTAACATTAAAAAATAGAACCATCAAAAAATGTTAAGTATTAACAGAGGTAATCAGCCTTGCATCGCAGAGTAATTTAACAATCGCTGTGCTGTACTACAGCCAGAAGAACGTTCTGGACCTTGTGAAACAATTTTATCAGAAGAGGCAGAAAGAAGCAAATTACTAATATCCACCCTACTATTGAGAAAGTTCCAGTTTCTGCAGCAGTAGCTACTTCCTTTGCTAATATTGGGATTTATTAAAAGAGAAGTAGAATAAAAATCTGCTTAATAAAATGAATGAGAGTGTGAGTCAGTAGGTACCAGGTGATTCTATTAGCAGAAGATATCCATGCCAACATGTATTCTAATTGACAAACTGCATATTCAAAGTGCTTAAGAAGGGCTGTTTGTAATGGCAACACTAATACAAATTTAAGATCAGAATTCTTCTATACCTTCTTTTTATCAAAATGGTTTTACTGAAACAATTGCCTTTCGGTATGCTGGGAGTCAGATCTCCATAGATCCATTACATGTCTACATATCCACTTTCAAAGACAGCATTTTCCTCTAGGACAAAATTTGGACTCCTTTAAAGAGACTAAACTTACCTAAACATGAACTTCCTCCAGTTTGATAGCAAACTCAGTGCTTACGTAATTGAGCGCTCTCGGGGACGCTCCCACTGGCCCAAGGGAGCTTTGCCCAGACCTCTATTGTTCTTTCAGTAATGAAGCCCTTTGTTTCTGACCCAGGAATCCCATGCCTCTGCCAACTTGTAATAAAACTGGCAAGCTTGTTGTTAGGTTTCAAGTAGGACAAATTACCAAATACTGACAATGTATCTCTTCTTTAGAGAACAGGAGGTAGAAGTAGATACAGAAAGGGTTTTCAAATCCACAGCCTATAGAAGGCTTTCTAAACCCAAGATTTAAAGTACAGATTTTCCAGTGTTATAAACTGTGTTTGGAAAAATTCACTTTAGCCCACAGATGTTTTTAAATAGTAATAACTTCTCTTTATGATTCAGTTAACATTGTATAGGCAACAGTGCTTTATGAAGACTATTCCATACTATTATGGAATATTCCATAATATAGAATAATATTCATAATATTAAGAAGAATATTTCATATGGTTTGGTAACTTTACTAAGTATACATATTTACTAAATATTCATATGTGTGAATGTATGTGCCTTAAATCACATGCTTTTCATAAGCTGTTCATTATTCTGCAACATGGCTTTCTGTGTAGATTGAACACCAGGTAACAGACACTGTAAGATGTAAATTGTTATTCTTTGATATAGGACTACATCAGGCATGTACTGTTATTTTTCTATCTTACTAGAGTGAAAAGTAAGGTTGTTTGTAATTTCACTTAAAGCACACCTGGTATCAGAGATGAAAGCAAAATTCAGACAGTATGCCTATATATGGTCTCTTAATTTTTCCTTTCCTCTCCACCTCTAACTATAAAATTTCAAAATATATTAAGAATTATTTACATTACTAAAAATAAAATATTTAAAGAATACAAAGAATGACAGTAGAAAAACTAGGCAAACAGAAAAGAAAGCATCTTGCTTTGACCAATAAAAATCAGTCCTCAAATAATGAATGTAACCATTTCTCCAATACAGAATACATATTTTCTGGTGGCAATGAAGTTTACATGATTACAGCAATCTGGATGAGCATGTATGATGGATTATACTTCTAATTCCAGCCCCAGCAAGATAGAGATAGAATAATTCCCAGGGCTGGTTGGTGAGCTAGCCAAGTACATACAAGGCACTCTCCAGACTAGTGTGAAACTCTGTCTCAAAATAAAAGGAGACCCAGACTGAGAAAGACCACCTAGGTTGTCCTCTGGCTTCTCCATGCACCACCACCACCACCACCACCCACCCACCCCCTCTCTCTCTCACACACACACAAAGAGAGAGAGGGAGGGAGGGGGAAAGAGAGCAAGAGAGAGAGAGAGAGAGAGAGAGAGAGAGAGAGAGAGAGAGAGAAGTGTTTACTGGTAGTCATTTTGAATTCCCTGCACTGAAGATTGAAGAAGGAGCCCTTTATTTTAGATGGGGCCAAGTCAATAATCAATACTGAAATTATTAGGTCTGGGCATCTATGAGAACAAAAATATACTATGTCAGGTATATTGTTGAGTTTAGACCACTTGGAGTGACAGTTTAGCTGGTAACATTTAAGATAATAGCCGCTTAAACTATGTTATTCTCCTCTTCAGATATAGCACCTATGAGAAGAGGCAAAAAACAAACAAACAAAAAAACAAAACAAAACCTTATTTTTAAGGATAGAGGACTACCCCAAAATGACCCTAAACTGAAAATGAGTTGTTAATTTTATAATAGTAGATAGAAAGTTATCTAAAAAATGGCTTTTGGCATTCATAAAAATAACCAATAAGGGAGACAGACGGCACGATGACAGACGGCACGATGACCTAGTAGACTGAAAGCATAGCCTATCATATATGTAAAGTAATTCTGCAAGCCTTTAAATCTATGTAGCACTTGAGGGATTACCCACACAGCAGCTCTGTCAGTTTAGCTTCTGTGAAAATAGGTTCCACCTTAGTGGATAAAGCAATAGAAGTTTATTTTTCATTGTTCTGGAAACTGGCATTTTCAGACCAAGATGCTTCTGGGAGCAATGATTTGTGATGGATTGATCCTTGAGTTGCTGCAGCTACTTTCTGTGTCCTTTAGGGTGAAGTACTGATACTAAAGTCTGGTTCCCTAATTGGTTCTTGATTTGGTCAATAAAGGAGGCCAGGAGCCAATTGCTGGGTGGAAGGGACAGGTGAGGCTTACAGGTCCCAGGAGGAAAAAGAGACACAGGGAAAAAGGAGGGGCTTTTCGGGCCAGGCTTTAGAAGGAGAGGCATGAAACAATTATGTAAGATTTCAGGAAAGCTAGAACCAGTGGCCTCCACCACTGCAGATAGCCAGGGATGTTGGTGGAGGCTGGCTGATACAGGCTAGCTGATAAGTTTAGGGCAGGAGATTCTGTGCTCAGCAATTGTGCTAACTGGCAAGTTCTAAAGTAATAAAGCTGTCCAAGTGTTTTTCATCCCTGGAGCAAAGGTGAGGAGGGAGAGGGGGAAGGAGAGGGGAGGGGAGGGGGGAGGGGGAGGGGAGAGACTGGTTCTTGCTGATAGAGGCTTGGCAAAGCTATGCCAGGAAACAAGAGAAAGCTGGGAGAGGCCAGAGCATGGGCAGCAGCTCCAGGGTCACAGTCCCCAGGCAAACAGGAAGTGAGGCTAGCAGCAGCCAATCTAATCTAAGCTGAAAGGGGCCAGAGCACCGGCTGTGGTCCCAGGCAAAGGCTGAGCGTGTTTTTAAAAATTACGCGCTACAGTGTCCTAACATCGTGCTTATTTGATGAATGAGAATGGAAAGAGAGGGGAAAAGTTCTATAAATCTTCTTATAACAGTAAAAACCCAACAGGAGGACCAAACCCTCAGTGAAAGGACTAAATAATTACCTTTAAAGACTCAGTCTCCAAATACTGTTACATTAGGGCATATGACATAAATATATGAATTTGAAAGGGCACACGTTTAAATCTGTAGCATAAAAATCTGAAGATTGAGTAAGAGACACTTAGTCCTAATTTCTACTGTTACATTGTAGCCTTGGATCCACGGTGCTATTTATTTGCATGTTGTTAAAGAGCATTCACATGTATTTCTTAAATATATATGTAGGTGTGCACACAATTATGCACACTTTCTCCAGAAATTAATCTGTAAATTTTATGTGCTTTTGGAAAATACAAACAATACTATAAAATGAAGCCACTTAGTTTCAAATCATAAGTTTATAATGGCTCTTTTTTTCAGCAGCTAAATAAAGGTTACTGTCTACCATTGAAGACAGAGAGAAAGGAAAAAACAACAAAAAAATAAGTTCTATTTGCCATTTATTATACCAACCAGCCACTTGAAAAACTGACCTTTCTCAAGTGGAGCTTTCAACAACAGTTTCCAGCTTCTAATTCTAGTAATATTAAGTACTATGTTGGCAGAAGCACAAACTTTAAACCAATTTAGCAAATCGTGCGCATATGAGAAGTGTCAACAGGGCTCTTCACAAGGCTTCTGAATACACACATCTTGCCTTGGTTATTTAGCCCTGTTAAGCAATTTGGATTCAATGCAAACTCTTGAGAAATATTGATCACAATATGTGTACACTACTAAGTCTCAGCATGAGTATAACACCATAATTAGTAACCCACAGAAAGCGATCTGTTGCTCTGGCAAGACTGGAAACATGTCTGTGGTAACTTTTAACTCGAAGCACACACTTGTGAGAATAAATTGTATACAGTTGCTGTAGTTCCCTCCACTTGCAAAACTGAGTCTGTAGAACCATGTAAGCTAAACATCTTGTTTCCAAGGACTTATGTTCATGTGTTAGCAATATGATTACATATAATTAAATAAGTCCATGCGTGTATACGAAAACATTAAAAATAGTATCAGGAAAAAAAAAGCTCTGATTTTGAAATAGATTGTAGACTGGGTAAAAGTCTTCAAGTGCCATGTGTGGATGTGTAATAAGATCACTCCAACTTTATACAAGCTGGAGTACAAGCTTTATTCCCTATCCAATGGGAATAGGCAGGGAGTAAGATGGAATAAGTCCCAGTCCACCTAATAATAGAGCACTCAGCGCCCATTACAGCTTTATGTGCTTTATCATGTTTGACCTTTACAAATGTCTTATGAAATGAGCAGTCCTGGTGACATTGTAGAGAGAAATTTGGATGCTAATAAGTGGCTTGCTGAGAGGAAGACACAGATCAGAACTGTTAGCCAATTTTTTTTTAAATACAATACATAGCCTGATTATTCCTCATGCGAAGAAAGTGACAGCCCACAGAGCTTATGAAGTTTCGAATAGCTAAGTGGAATGTCCCATTCTTAGATCTTTTATAGATATTTAAAATATGATAATGGAGTGATAAGATACTTAATTGTTCAAATTACCCAAAGTTAAAATTTGAAACTAAATCGAAAGAAAAAAAAAAAAGAAAAACAAAACTAGGTTCTTCTCTTCATAAATATAAGCTTATGTACTGATGTAGCGAAGGAACCAGGTACAGAGCTGGTGCCAGGACCCTGAGGGGTACCAGTAAAATGGTAACCAACATACACTGAATTTAGTTTACCTTAGACATTTGCTTTGCTTTCTGGCCTCTAACTTTAAGTCTTGGCTACCTTCTACCAGAACAAAATCAATGTCAGCCACATTAAGGGACTGTATGAAGTTTTGATTACAAAGGTATTTACAAAAATAAGAGACACAGCAAGAGATAGTCCAATATCTTGCTCCAAGAATCATTAAACTACTTCCATCCTTGGGCTGAAGATGCAAGATAAGAGCAGGATGCTGTTACTGAAACCTGGGTTATAGATTCTACATGAAGGGGGCACACTGGCTGGTGACCTTCAGTTTCCCGACACATGATGGACCTATGAATTGTAGTTAAAGGGATACTCAATCCCTATTCTATTCCCGGACTCTGATCTTTGGCCAATGATTTGTAATCAGAAGCCGGGTGAATAAGAAATTCATGGAAGCAGCCAATCAGAGTCAGCTTCCTAGACACAAAACAATGATGGAGAATAAACCTTCAAGGACAACCAACCAGACCTCATTAAATGTCAAAGAAAAACAACTTCAAAAATGTAAAATGCTACCCCAGCCCAAGAACTCAAAATTAGAGCCTTAACCTATGTGATTACTATGTAAGGATGTAAGAGATGAGAGAGAATCCGGATAAATCACAAAAGGTAAGTACTCATGGAATATCGAGCTGTGCATATGGCTGGGTTTTTAAAAATGTGTCCATCTGGTTTTTAACTAAATATAAATATATGACATGAGCAAACAGGTTATAAATTGGTGTGGAGAGGCATTGGAGAGAGACAGAGAGTTGAGAGAGACAGAAGAGAGAGAGAAAGAGAGAGAGAGAGAGAGAATGAACCCCTCACTTATTCCAACCAACAAGCTTACAGTAAAGACTTGGGCCACCCATTACATGGGAAACTATGGTAACCAGTTCAGGAGAAACAGAGGGAAGGAAAGAGAAGAGAAAAAGATGTTACCTAGCAACAGAACATCTATGTGAGAGTATGTCCATAAAGTATCTAATGAAACCAAACTGGGTAATATCAGAAAATATAATTACATGGAAAGAAGATATAAACATGTGTTATGTGGGAAGATACAAAAAAGAAACATAAAGACAAACAATACTAAATAATTACATGTCAATTTTCTATATAGACTATCTTTCTGAACATTATTTTAGATGAATCTTGGGTAAGTTAAGAAAGAAACAAGACGTGTGTCTCTTGGAAAACCATTTTCTCAAATGACTTGTTAGCCATACCATGCAGAAATTAACTTGGTACCAATGCCTTGGAGGTAGTATTCTTTCTTTGCTGATTATTTTAGATCGTTCTCAATACTTATTTAGTCAATTCACTCCCACTCTGATGACTAGAGAATGTGTCCATTGGTTTTCTCAGCAGTTTCTACACTAACTCTGCATTGCAAAACTATTTAAGATACTTAGCCATTGAGAGCAGGCTCAGCTCCTGGGTATGAAACATTGGTGTGCATTATGCAACTTCCTTGAATCTAGGCTTCTCTGTTTGCAAAATGAGGATAACTGCTATCAGGAAACTAACTAGTCTCTTTCATGTTATGACCAAAAATAATCAGCTTGGTGTGTATAAACAAGCAAATTTAATAATCCATGTTAGCCCAGTCCCAACATTGGCTTCTGATCCTGGCTTTATTTGTCATATCAGCATTTGTCCCAAGATAAATATCACTCCAGATGTCCCTGCTACTTCCATTCAGTGGACATGAGAGAGGGCCCTTCCCCAAATCCCCTCTCAACCTTTGATTGAGCATCAGCCCACTGTCAAAAATAACTACAGGTAAATTCTATTCTTATCGCTCTGGTTCTAACTGGATTCTGGTCCCAACCTCCTCTGATCACCATAGCTAAAGTGGGGGGCACGTGGAAGGGCTTGAACTAACTAAGCTCTAGATCAGTGTTTCTTAACTATCCTAATGCTACTACCGTTTGATACAGTTCCTTGAGTTGTGGTGACCCCCAACCATAAGATTATTTCTGTTGCTTCTACATAACTGTAATTTTGCTACTGTTATGAATCTTAATGTATTTTACAGGCAACCCCGGTGAAAGGGTCACTTGACACCAAAGAGATTGTGACCCACAGATTGAGAACCATGCTCTAGACCTACAAATTCCTATCTTATGGGAAAGAGATCAATTATACAGAATAAAGTTTGAGGGTTTGGTAGGAGAAAAGGTTGTTTTGCCTAAGGAATTCTGGCGCAAGTTTACCAAAACCATAAAAATGATTACTAAGTAGGAAAAAAATGACAGGCCCACTCATGATTAGACTTGGTAGTTGTGAAAACTGAGGTGGTAATGTGTAGAAAGTTCTGGAAAAGAATATACATGTATATATATTTTTTCTTCAATGACTAATGTTAAAAATACTTAAAATTCATTCATTCAATATTGGGTATCTCTCATGCCAGACTACACACTGTTACAGGTGACATAAGATTTAAAATGAGCTTGTTGCACAGCCTTGTAGAACTGAATTTTTACCAAGAATGGCATGTAAACAAAACTCCACCCTGACCCTAATCCCAATGAGATGGGTGATCAGCCTAGAGCAAAGTCCACGATTGCTATCATATCTAGTGTGGGGAGAGATGCTGTGCCTTAGCCCATCCTAAATAATCCCTTCTTTAAATCATCCTTAGCACCTACCATCTGGCCCCTTGCATACAAGTGCCTTTCTTCTTATGACTCTGTAGCAGAAGGACCTGAGCTCTGAGCAGCTTCTTAGCTGTTCTTTTCTAGGACTGGGCAGAACTTTGGCAGTATGGGTAATGAAAGGTGACCCTGGCTTTTACAAAAATAACCCTCTAAATCATAACTATGGCTTCAAATCCTATTGGTAAACATAAATTACCTGCTTTTCCTGTTAGCTGCCTGAATATAATCTATGTTGTATATAGTTAGCTTTGCTTAATCCCAGTCAAGGCCTGTAAAATGAGATAACGAAGCCCCACAAGGTGGCAGCAGAGGAGTTGTCATCTATGAGAAGCAATCCGTGCAAGGCTGATGAAAACAGTAAGTGTTCTCACTCACTGAGAAGGGATGGACAGGACAATTTCTAAGAGTTGACATTGGTTGTTTTGTGTCTGCTGGCTTCTCAGAGGAGATACCTGGTTATGGACTGTCTGGGAAAATTTGAATTTATTTTGTTAGATAAATTTCGGGCTTTTTTCTCTGGTTCATTGTGTTCATTCTACAAAATAAATGTAAAATAAATATTCTTGATTACCAGTGAGCCGCATGCAGTACATGCTAGGGCTGTTCGTAAAGGGGACACAGACTTCCTGACGTCTGTCCAGACTCCAATCACAGTCCACACTTACAGCCTTGTTTACTGTTGTCTGTTGAAGTCATGGATCTTTTATCTTCAAGTTTTTTAAATAGAAAATTGGATACCATAAAATAATTTGAATCACCATATTATTGAAGGGGGGGTAACATAGTATAAACATGTCCTGAGACTGTTTTTGCTGATTTTGTGGCAAAAATAAATAAAATGAAATCATCAGTTCTAAATAGATTTTGAATGTTTGAACAAGATGTGAAGATCAAGAAAAACTATGCAATATCTGAAAGAAATATATTTGCAACACGAATACCCAATATATGCATTGCTAGTCGGAAATTTAGAAGAAAACTAACAATGTGACGGGTAATGTTAAATGTCAGCTTGTTCTCGGATCACTTGAGAGACAAGCTTCCAAGCATACCTGTGAAAGATCATGTTACTTAAGTTAATTAAGGGGGAAAACACATATTAAAAGTGTCTGGATCTCTCCCTAGGCTTGGGTCCTTTTCCTCACTTAATCGAGGGCAAACAGGTTCAGTATCCACCAACTTCCTAACACTTGATTCTATGAGAAAGCCATAGAATAAAGTCAGCTCACCTTGCTACTTTGAAGAGTGAAAGATCATTTAAAAAATTCATTTTTTACAAGAATCCTCTATTTAGTCTTTCATACAGAATTTGAAAACACTTTCCCAAAACCATATAACCTGAACGTGTAACACTGAATGGAAAAAAAAAGTGGCTTGTTCTCTTTGGTGGAGGTGTGAGTCTCAGAGCTTCCACCACTGAGGCATATCTGAATCTCTAGTTGGAATATAGGTCACCTCAGGTACAATAAGCAGGCAACAAAATGGCTGTTCCTTATATTCTTCTGGAAGTTCAATTTCCTGATAATATCACTAAAAGTATAACAAAATTAATTATAAAAGCTAAGACATTTAATTCACTATAAGGAAGGCATGTTTTGGAACAACACATGAGTTGCTTGTTGCTCATTCTCTTTGCTGAGTCAGAAGATTGAGGAAACAAAGATACAAGCATGATATCAGCAAGTCCTCTTCCATAGCAAGTCACATCAGGTTGCTAACTCTTGCAACTCTCTCTTCCGTTTCTAAACATTTCGTAACTTTTTTAGTTGAATTCATATGTGATTTAATTTTCCCAAATGCCAGGTAGGAATTTATGCTCCCAAGTATCCCAGATGTTACTGTTATTAACTTATGCATTTTATGTCCTGTATAAATGATTTATATATTCTAAGGAAATATGTGGTGATGCCTAATTCAATTGGTTTGACAGATGAAGGCTCCAAGCTACAACCTGTTCATTAACAAATTAGCGAAAATATAAGCCATTTTAATCATGATGTTAGTCAAAATTAATTATACCTAATTCAGAAACATGTCTGAAATGCACAATCAGTTTTCCAAATAATACCAGCTAGGCAAAGAAAATAAGATGAAGAAAAGAATGTGCAGAATGTGTACACATGCAGTTTGTCGCCGTCTTCTGTTGTTCTTATTTGTTTTGATGACACAGGATTTCTCTGGGCAGCCCTGGACCTCGCTCTGCTGACCAGGGTGGCCTTGAACTCAGAGATCCACCTGCCGCTGTTAAAGATGTTCACCACAATGCCTGGCTAGTTTGTCTCAGTTTTTTAATGTAAAAATAGGACATGCAAGATGAAGCTGGCAGACTGTTCTGAAGAAGCCCCAGTCTCAGCTTCCTTATGGTGTTTTGATACTTTGTGTTCATGTGGTTGACAGACCTGAAGGATAAAAGGGGCTGAGCTTATCATAAACCCTTTGATAAGTGACTAATCCCATTTTATACCCTACTTGCCTCTTCATGTGGTTTCACTATATATATATATATATATAAATGAACATATATATAATATATATATTATATATATATATGAACATTTAAGTATTCAAACCATAGCTGATACACATCACTTATTAACTTCCTTTTATGGATTCAACCCTTGCTAACATTTATCAGGAACCCCCAACCAATGTGGGTAGGTGACAGCCAGCCCTAATCTGACAGTTCTGTTTCTGCCTGCCCAGAAACAGACTATTCTATCCAGGTCATTAAAGTGCTCAGACCTGAGTGGTAATTTACACAGGTCTCTGTGATGACTAAAAACACTTACTATGGAGCTAGGCATCCCTTAAGGGCCTGTAACCTTTAGCTCTGGAATATCTGGGAGATCCTAGTGGCCTGAAGGTGAAATAAGACTAGAACAGGATGTGCTGTAGTAACAGCTGCTTTGCTTCTATAAAACTTGCTTATAGCTGTGGATTCCATGAATAGTTGTAATGCAGACCTTTCTAATGTCTGAGTTAAGACCCCACCTTCCTCACCACATGCTGTCTGACTCTAACGCTATTCTAATTCCTAAGCATTAAGAATAAATTGATTTAATATAAATTTGAATTGGGCCTAAGTCTCTGGTTTCTCTCAGTGTATTTGAACACTGCCACACCAATGCTCAGGACACTTGCTTATGCATTTGTCAACATGTGCCCCCAGTGAGGCATTTGAGTCACGCCAACCAAATATCCCAGCTGAGAGTAAACATCTGTGTCCATAAAAATGATCCAAAAGCAACTTAAAAGAAGTGGGATTTATTATTGACTCACAGTAGAGAAGAATCCCATGCATCACTGCCAGGGAGGCAGGGAGATAGGAGGAGGTTGGCACCAGTGAAGAAGCAAAGAGTGGAGGAGGACAGGGATCAGCTGGCTTTCTCCCTCTTCTTTTGTGGTAGGGCCCCAGCCCCTGTGGTGCCTACATTCAGAGGTGTCTTTGCTCCTCAGTTAAACCCTTTAGACACCCAAATGTGCACCTTATTAATGTTCTACATATTTGTTACCTCAATACCATTGATGACTGGAATTGCCCTGTGTGTATCTCAGCATATGTATGTGTTTATTGTGCTTTTTCTTTGACTCTTTTTCCTATTTGTTATATTCTATTTTGTTTTACTTTTTAGTTGTCTGTTTTCTAATGAGACATGGGATGTGGACTGGGTGGATAGGGGAGTGGGGAGGATCGTGAGAAGTTGGGGGAGGGGGCCGTGACCAGATTAAATTGTATAAAAAAAAATTCTATTTTCAATTAAAAAAATTACTCACCATACAGTACAAAGTTTAACTTCTATGTGTTGGCCTTTATGCTACATAAATAAGGATCTTTTTGTAGCCCGTTTTGTGCTACATTTTGCACATTTTTGTCCTGTGTTGGTGATCCCACTATTTTGGGATGGTGCTCACTCATACAAATGAGTGCTGTCTTCTATTCCTAAGCACTGAGTGCTAATTACAAATGATTCAATGTTTAGAAATCAACATTACATATTTAATACAGTATCTGTAAACAGAAATATACACAAACCAAAGTGCTGTCCTCAATAATTTGATTAAAATGTGGCCAGAGTGTCAAAGGACTGTGAGATTGTATGATCTTGCATTTCTACCTGGAATGATAGTATCTCAGAATCCACAATGCTTTGCTCACAATAACTGTGTAGAACTACCTGTTTTGTTTTGTTTTCTTACTTTTTTAATGAGTATCAGTAGCTAGGGAAAGAGCTTGCTGTGTACTGGGCATAGCAGCATACATATATAATCCTAGTACGAAGGAAGCTGAAATGGGCAGTTCTCTGGGCTTCGATAGCCAGATCTAGCCTAGCAAAATCTGTAAGTTCCCAACTGTAAGTAAGAAATCCTGCCTCAATACAAGTAACAGAAGCAAGGTGGAGAGAGTCCTGAGAAATGACAATCTGAACTTGACCTCCGGTCTCCACACATGTGCATGTGCCTCCCCTCACTGCATATGCATACATAAATGTCAACTATGTCATTAATTCATCCCAAGAGGTTCTAATCTCAGGGTTTTGCCTCTGCCCAGAGAATGGAATCACCAATGGAATTGTCAGGAAAACACAGAAATTCAATCATGAAGAATACAAGAGTTCATTGTGAATATCTGTTCATAAAAGCTCAATTTGACGATAGGCTTAGGAACAACGTCCATACCTGGGTAGAGCCCAGGCTCACTGTGTTACCCCTGAAGGAACTGAGTGACCACTTCTGAGTTCTCTGTTGGGTGTTTTCCTTAAAGATGGTCTGATATTCAGATATGTAAATCAAACGGAAACAGATTTCTAACATACTTTGAATTCTTTCTTTTATTTTAGCATTCAAGTAAGGTGCTTCAACCCTATACAACTGTCTTCCTATTAAAAATCATCTAAGCTAGCTGGCCTATCAACACTAGGGATCTCCTGTGATTCACCTGTCTCCTCTGTCCCAGCATGGGGCTTACAGGTACACACTAGTATCTTAGGTGACTTCTAAAGGATCTGAACTCAGGTCTTCATGCTTATGTAGCAAACATTTTACCAACCTGAGCCCTAGTTCCCAAATAAGTTTTTGAATATAATATACTAATGTTTAAATGCTTTATTTCTTTTTACTTCTTTTTCTTGTTTTTGCTGTTGTGGGGTTTTTTGTTTGTTTGTATGTTTTGTTTTGTTTTTTTAAGACAGGGTTTCTCTGTGTAACCTTGGCTGTCCTGAAGCTCACTCTATAGACTAGGCTGGCCTTGAACTCACAAAGATCCTCCTACCTTTGCCTCTGCTGGGATCAAAAGGCATGCACCACCACTGCCCAGTGCTATTTTTTTTTTAAAATATATCAGTTTAACATTATTGTCTTAGTTAAGGTTTTATTAATGTGAACAGACACCATGGCCAATGCAAATCTTATAAAGGACAACATTTAATTGGGGCTGGCTTACAGGTTTAGAGGATCATCATCAAGGCAGGAACATGGAAGCATCCAGGCCGGCATGGTGCAGGAAGAGCTGAGAGTTCTACATCTTCATCTGAAAGCTGCTAGCAGAATACTAGGTTCCAGGTAGCCAGGATGAGGTTCTTAAAGTCCACACCTATAGTGACACACCTATTCCAACAGGGCCACACCTCTAAATAGTGCCACTCTCTGGGCCAAGCATATACAAACCATCACAATTAGAAATTAGGAATTCAGCATTTTGAATCAGTGTATCTAAACATTATATTTTAGTAGCTCATTCTATAGTCCTCTTACTTTAACGACTTTGACAATAGTAGTGAATAAGAATTCAATATTCAAGAGTTGCTACAGGAAAAGCTCAAGTCCAAGTGGATCAAGGACCTCCACATAAAACCAGATACACTGAATCTAATAGAAGAGAATGTGGGGGAAAGTCTCGAACACATGGGGTTACAGGGGAAAAGTTCTTGAACAGAACACCAATGGCTTATGCTCTAAGATCAAGAATCAACAAATGGGACCTCATAAAATTGCAAAGCTTCTGTAAGGCAAAAGACACTGTTAATAGGACAAAATGGCAACCATCAGACTGGGAAATGATCTTTACCAATCCTACATCCAATAGAGGGTTAATATCCAATATATACAAAGAACTCAAGAAGTTAGACTCCAGAAAACCAAATAACCCTATCAAAAAATGGGGAACAGAGCTAAACAAAGAATTCTCAAGTGAGGAAACTCGAATGGCCGAGAAGCACCTAAAGAAATGTTCAACATCCTTAGTCATCAGGGAAATGCAAATCAAAACAACCCTGAGATTCCATCCCGCCAGTCAGAATGTCAAAGATCAAAAACTTAGGTGACAGCAGATGTTGGTGAGGATGTGGAGAAAGAGGAACACTCCTCCATTGCTGGTGGGATTGCAAGCTGGTACAACCACTCTGGAAATCAGTTTGGCAGACCCTCAGAAAATTGGACATAATACTTCCTGAGGACCCAGCTATACCACTCCTGGGCATGATGCTCCAACATGTAATAAGGACACATGCTACACTATGTTCATAGCAGCCATGTTTATAATAGGCAGAAGCTGGAAAGAACCCAGATATCCCTCCACAAAGGAATGGATACAGAAAATGTGGTACATTTACACAATGGAATACTACTCAGCTATTAAAAACAATGACTTCATGAAATTCGCAGGCAAATGGATGGAACTTGAAAATATCATCCTGAGTGAGTTAACTCAGTCACAAAAGAACAAACACGATATGTACTCGCTGATAAGTGGATATTAGCCCAAAAGTTCGGAATACCCATGATTCAATTCACAGCAACTCTTGGACTGAGCTTGGGGTCCCAGATGGAGGAGTTGGAAAAGGGACTGAAGGAACTGAGAGAGTTTGCAGCCCCATAGGGAGGTAGCAACAGTGTCAACTGGTCAGGTTCCTGGTACTCCCAGAGACTGGACCACCAACCAAAGAATACATATGGAGGGGCCCATGGTGCTGGTCACATATGTGGCTAAGGAAGGCCTTGTTGACCATCAGTCAGAGTAGAGGCCCCTGGACCTGAATGCATTCGATGCCCCAGTATAGGGGAATGTCAGGGAGGGAAGAGGGGAGTGGGTAGGTAGGTGGGGTAGCACCCTCATAGAGGCAGGGGGAGGGGAATGGGATAGGGGGTTGCCCAAAAGGAGACCTGGAAAGGGGAAAACATTTGAAATGTAAATAAAGTATTAAATTTTTAAAAAAGAGTTGGTATAGGGTAAACAGGAAGCAATAATAAATGTTACTTCTCAATCAATGAATTCAGGTTGGAACATCTAGCCCTGCTGTATCATTGGGTAAACATCAACTAGGATTACAGAGTAAACCAATGGCAATCTAACTACATTTCACAGCGGTTCATTCTTGAGCATATACTTTTTTAACATTATTTTATTCTATGTGTATGAGTGTTTTGCCTACATGTATATGAGCATGCCTGGCTCTCATGGATGTCAGAAGAGAGTGTCAGGTCTTCCAGAACTTCTGCCTGAGTGCTGGAATCAAGCTCAGATACTATGCAAGTACAGTGTTCTTTAGCACTGAGCCATCTCTATAGCCCATTAAGCATTTACTTTAAAATAGAACAAGGTGAGCATTTGAAGCACAGCTACCATTTAATAAAAACATGTAACAGAAACAGCATTCAGCGGCACTGAAAGCTGTAGTGGACACATTTGAAAAGGGAGTCTTTGGTACAAGGCCATTGGCATGTGATTCCTTTGCCAGACATGTTTTCTAGACAGCTTTTTATATGTGCATACTACGAACCAGAAGTTTAACTGCATGGATAAATTAATTAACTAATGAGTATCAAGTTCTAATAAACTTAGAATTTCTTTTGGTCTTTTGGGGCTTGTGGTGGCTGGTTTTCTGTTAACTGGACATAAGCAAGAGTCATTTGAGAGATGGGAGCCTCAATTGAGAAACTGCTTCCAGAAGACCAGGCTGTGAGCAGGTAAGCCTGTAGAGTCTTCTTAATTAGTGATTTGTGGGAGGATCCAATTCATTGTGGGTGGTACTATCCCTAGGTTCTATAAGAAAGCTGATCAAGTCTTCACTAGTGTTACCCTTGTAGATTCCATGGAGTTTTCTTGGAAACTCCATGTCCCCAAATGCTCCCAATTCCAGTGGACTTTCCCAGTATTAGACATGGAGCCTGAACTGGCCATCCCTTGTAACCCAGCAAGGCCTCACATGGTGGGATTGGTACACCAACCCAAACACAAAACCTCCGGGAGTGCTGGAACTGGAACTGGAACCTAACATTATCAGAGAGACTTTATCCAGCAACTGATGGGAGCAGATGCAGAGACCCACAACCTAATATTAAGTGGAGCTTGGGGAGTCCTGGTGGAGGACAGGAGGATTGGTTGGAGGTGCCAGAGGGGTCAAGGAGACCATGGGAAGAAGATCCACAGAATCAACTGACTGTTACTCAAGTGGGACCCAGGGAGCCTATATGGATCTGACCTAGGTCATCTGCATATGTGTTATGATTATGTAGCTCTGTGTTCTTGTGTGATCCCCAACAACGGGATCAGGAGCTGTCTCTTGCCTGCCTTTGGGATCCAATTTCTACTACTGGGTTGCTTGGTCCAGCTCTGATGTGAGAATGGTCTTATTGTAGCTTCTTATGCTGTATTTTGTTGATGTCCCTGGGAAGCCTACTCCTTTCTAAGGGGAGTTGGAGGGGTCGTGAGTCTGAGAGAAAGAGGAGACACTGGAGAGAAGGGAAGGAGGGAAACTGTAGTTGGGATATAATATATGAGAGAAGACTAAATAACAAGGAAAATTATCCAGAAACAAAGAATGAATGAAAGGAAGGAAGGAAGGAAGGAAGGACAGATGGACAAAGGAAGAAAGAAAGCAGACTAAGTAAGCTATGAGAAACAAGCCAGTAAGAAGCATTTCTCCATGGCCTCTGTATCAGCTCCTCCCTTCAGGTCCTGCCCTGACTGTTCTTCAAGAAAGGCTGATCAGGGCCTGTAAGCTGAAATAAACCCGTTCCTCCCCAAGCTGCCTTTGCCCATGGTGCTTTATCACAGCAATGGAAACCTGCACTTTGACAAGGCTATTAATCTTTTGGGAAACTTAAAGACACAACAGCATCCCTTTAATAAACAATCCTACTGAGTCAGCCTATGAGATCATACACAAAGAGATCCTAGCTAAATCTCAGTTAAATGGATATGTCTGTTAACAACCTCCTTCATAGACTCTATTGCTAGAGAACTGAGTGATACTGGATATATGACCATTCCATACTTATCAGTAAGCACTTTACAGTCCATCCATAGAAGCTTAGAATGGTCTCAGGACGTGGCACTGGTGCCCCTCATCTTATTGATATGCCAATCACACAGGAATTAGGAAGACAAAGATAAGCTGTGAGCTCAGGCACCCTGAAGTCAGAGTCACCACACACAATGACTCCATACTGTTAGGCTAAGATTGAGTAACACTTAACCTAGATACAATGGGTTCTTTCTTTAATAAACAAATACAAAATGGGTGTACTGAGGATTTGCTCATAAAACTGGATTTCATGTCATTTTCTTTAAATAAAACAGAGAAACAACAATTTACTGTTTTATATGGTTATTACATTGTGTGGCAGCTATGACCAACTCCACTTCTTTGTTACATTGATTGATTGAGTGTGTGTGTGTGTGTGTGTGTGTGTGTGTGCGTGTGTGTGTGTTAAGTTAGGAAGATGCAAATGCCAGAGGACAAGCTGTAGGAAGTGGTTATCTTCTTCGACCATGTAGGTCCAGGGTCAAATTCAGGTTGTCAGGCTTGGTGGCATGCACCATCACTGGCTGATTCATCTTGACTCTCCCTCCTTTGCTTCTTTAATGTTAAAAATTCTAATGAAAACCTGGGAATATGGGACTCTACATTCTAACATCCTCCTGTGTTACCATTTAGACAAGATGCTTAAGAGTGAATTGAAACCATCAGGGGCTGAAATATATCTTTTGGGGTTTTCCAAAGAATAGGCAGTTCTGGACAAGAGGAGAGGAAACAAGGACCACAGGAGAAAAGAAAAAGAAACTTAGCATTGAGCAAAGAGCAGTGGTGAAGGAAGTGAAAACAAATAAATGCTAAAAGGAAAGTCTGTGAGCAAAAACGTGAAGAAGACAAATCCTCATGCAAAACAACGAGTAGAAAAAAATGTACTCAGTATGTGTGTGTGTGTGTGTGTGTGTGTGTGTGTGTCCCCGTCCATGTCCATGTCACCGTGACTATATAGACATCAGAAAACTTGCAGGAGTCAATCCTTTCCTTCAACCACATGCCTTTACTCACTGAGCTATCTCGATGGTCCAAGAAGATAATTGCTGAAAGATTGTGAATGCAGTTCTATCTCTTTACCATCCTCTCTCTTGAAGGAGTCCTATCAAAACTGTGATAGAGTCTTAGAAAAAGAGGTTTCTGTCTATTCTCTCTCGGATACCACACTTGATAATCAGCCAACTAGTGACTTTCATTTGAAAAAAAATATATATATATACAAATTTACTTTTGAGGACTATCATGGGAAATTGATTGTAGGAGACTGGTGAGGACACTTACATAGGAAAGCAAACCAACCAGTGGCACAATGCTGCACCATCACCCTGGTATCAGCTTTTCTTCATAGCAGTTATCCTGATCTGGCACACCGGATATTTAACAAGTATTATCATTATCTGTCTTCACTCTCCTTTGGTATGCGGGCTCAATAAAAGTAAGAACTTTATGTTACTAACACTATTTAGAAAAACGTTGGCCATATAGTGACAGTGGGTGACTGTTTTGATGAGATGAACGAATGCTATCATTTTAATACCAACATTTAACCACCTACTTGAACCCTCATTGCATCAGGATCTTTGGTGTTAAATGATGACACCATCCCCCATATCCAACCAGCAATCGCTTCTGGATCTTCAGTGTCTGAAACGTAGAGACGATGGGGGAAAATGCCTGGACTAAAATGATTCTTGGTTTATTGGTCAATTTCTGCTGTCTCACATTAAATAAAATCTACAGGCAGCTGAGAAACTGGATAATACATTTCGGTACTATCTCGAAAAGATACCTTTTGCAGATTCAATAACTAAAATGAATTCTAACTGGACACCACGTCGATCCCCCAAATTAAATAATGGCGTACTAGGGTTTTATGAAGAAAGGGAAGGGGGAAGCCTGCAAGGCCATGTCTGCTTCCCATCACTTGGGGAACCTCACCTGTGTGTTTGATCAAAGTCCTGGCTCTGTGTTCAGCCCAGAGTGCCCAGTCAGGGCAGAAATCAATCACCATGACTTGGTCCTCATAAAACATTTTACAGGTTGCAGCTTACAGTGGTTTGGAGTGGATCTTAGCTGTGTAATAGTAGCTAGAGAGTAACACAAGAGTGTAGTATAAATAAAGGGCTGCTCTGGTTATTTTGAATGCTGTCATGAGACTCGAGGAAAACTTGTAGCCTGATTTCAAAGAATTCCCAGGCCTCCCTGGCCTCCTCAGATTTCAGGGAATATCTTGTTCTAAAAGATCAATTTTTCTAAACATGCCTATCTGATAACTTCTATTCTCCATATGATTCTGGACCACTTTTCAAAGTGTAAATGTTCCTCCATATTTGGTTGTCTAATTGCCTGCTTGGTGGACAGCAACCTACAGACTCTCATTTGTGCTATTTCTGTACTGAAACAAAGCTGCCTTTGTTGTTGTTGTTGTTGTTGTTGTTTTGTGGTTGTTTTTTCACTCTGAATGCCTCTTTTCTCCCTCCCATGACATAGACAAATGTTAATGTTTACTGTAAGGCCGTGCATTAGTTGCTAATTAGTTACTAGATGCTTCAGCCAAAACGTGTTGTATTCAGTCCAAGAAAAGAATGGCAGCTATATAAAAAATAAGTTGTTGAGGGTTTCGTGTTATTGTTATTTTGTTTTGTTATAGGAGAGTTGTCTACGAACGAACACAGGAACCTTACATACTGGGAGTTAGGAAACCTCTAGTGTTGGCTTCCTCCTAAACTCAGTCGGTGGCTAAAGTCAGCATGCATCTGTCATTAGGCAGGCCCGGGTCAAACCTGAATAAATATTCACCGAGCAAAGCAGGAGAGAATAAAGCTGTTAGGATAGTTCACTTTTTAAAACTTTAGCCCCAGTTCTTGGAGGAACAAATTAGTTCTTGGGACCCCACTGGGTGTGAAGTTTACTGAAGGATGGATGCAGCAATGTCCCCTGGAGCTCCATTATTCTGGACCCTCCCTCCACCTGGCCCACCCCCTCCATTCCCGAGAGAGTCACTCAACTTTTACATCCAGGTTTAGGGCAATTCTTCATTTCCCTCCTAAGACTTTCCTTGCCCTCTCCCTATTAACTGACTGAGTCTTCTAAGCAGCACCCAGCGGTGAAGACAAAAATACCCTCAAATAAAATAGTGCAGAGCAGCGCTTGCTTTCTCAACACAAGGGAGAATTCGCTTTCCCTTCCGGTTTCCCACTTTCCCACGGAGTTCTAGACCAAAGTCCTCACCTAAACCCGCCGCGTCCACGGGCCTCCTCCACCCTCACGAAACTAATTCTCTGGCCCGGAAGTTGACGTTAGTAAAGTCCGGAGAAGAGAATCGAAACAGAAACTGATCTGTGGGTGGAATGCAATAAAGCTCCCTGCGAGGGTGACCGTCCCAGCTGAGGCAGAGCAAGAGTGGTCCCGGGTCTGTGCCCACCAGCTGCAGCGGGTTCCTGGCTCGTCTGCCAACTGCCGGGTGCCACCTATCGATCCTGTGCTCTGAGGCTACCTGCTCCCTGTGGCTCCCAGGCAGCAGAGGCGGGGACCCATTCACTCCCACCTGTGGATCATCCGCCCGCCCGGGAGACTCCTCTCCCATTCTCTGAGAACCACGATGTCGACCGTCTGTTCTGCAGAGGACAGCTTCAGGAATCTCATCTCAGTCTTCAGGCCCAGGGTGAAAATGTACATTCAGGTGGAACCGGTGCTGGACTACCTCGTCTTTCTGCCGGCAGAAACCAAGGAGCAGATTCTTAAAAAGGTCACCACCTGTGGTAACACCAGCGCTGCAGAACTGCTGTTGAGCACCTTGGAGCAGGGAGAGTGGCCGCTGGGATGGATGCAGACATTCGTGGAGGCCCTGGAGCACAGTGGCAACCCTCTAGCCGCGCGCTATGTCAAACCCACACTCACTGATCTGCCCTCTCCTTCCTCTGAGACCGCCCATGATGAGTGTCTCCACCTGCTGAACCTCCTCCAGCCCACTTTGGTGGAGAAGCTTCTGATTAATGATGTCTTAGATACTTGCTTCGAGAAGGGACTGTTGACGGTCGAGGACAGAAATCGGGTAGGTGTCACTGTAGACAGAGATGGGTTTGTGGAAGATTTTGCGAAGCAGTGTTGCTTGTACGTTTCTCCATAGAGGGCTGCTTTTGGCTTCTTTCCGCACAACCTCCCCATCTTGTATAATTGTTGGAAATAATCCACAGGGAATCCATTTAACAAATGAGAAAGACAAGTAAGTTAAACAATTCACACTTGGTCTCCCAGGAAGAACCGAAGCAGTCTTGCGGTCATTATGATTAATCAATTCCAGGTGATACTGAGTTTTATGATTTAGTTAACACAGTCTTCAGACTATCAGTCAGTGAGCTATGGTCCACCCGCTGCATCTAGCCTTCTGTGTATTTTAAGAACCAGAAGCTAAGAATGGTCTTTAGCTATCTGATTTCAATGCTAAGTGCTGATAAAGTTTTATTGAAACTCTCTTCCTTATTGTTTATTTACGTTTTTATAGTTGCCTTTTTACAGTTGAGTGTGGATAATATGGCCTATAAAGCTAAATATTTATTATCAGGATCCCAGTGTTCCCCTTCCATGCCTTATAGTTTGCGGAGCTTATTAAGTCTTGATCCAGATGACAAATGACATCTTGTTTCTCTCTTTTCTTTGATCAGAGTTTTCATAATGCCTAGAATTCAAGTTTAGACATAGTCCACTGACAAGTGCCCCTACTCTCAGTTTTCCGCACTGTTGAAGGAACAGGTGATTCTTTGGTGTATCATGTGGTTGTGTCAGTTTACCTGGGAACTTAGCACAATGCTCGTAGTTTGTAAAGCATGAAGATTTACCCTGTTCTGAACTCTTTGCCTCTCACTTACTTACCCAGTGTTGCAAGTAGAAAGTCTTGTTTAGGTGCTGGAGAGATGTCTCTGTTCACTAGTAAGTGCTGTTCTTGAAGGGGATGGGAATTCAGTTCCCAGTGACCCTGTCAGGTGTCACACAACTGTCTATAAATTCATGAGACCCAGGGAGATTTGATACCTATGGTTCCCACCCACACTCGACCACATGCACACACTCGACCTCCCCCCCCAACACATAGATGCACAATTAAAACAAAATTAAATGCAACTTAAAAGTCCTTTTTGAAAAACATGTGGACAAATGACCCATAACTATAAGTCAAAAGCGTCATTTTGACTTTTGCTACGATTTTGACATTTTCTTCTCTTTGATTCATTGGCTGTATCTTCATTGTAGACTTTTGGCATCAGACTGCTTGGCTATATATGCGACTTGGCCTTTAGTTACTAATGTCAACAGTACTTCATAGAGTTAGCAGCACCTACGAGAGAAATCCAGAGAGAAATTATGCGTCGCATTTGGATGTCCAGTCTCTCCAACAAGTAAATTACTTTGCACTGCTGTCAGCCGTATTTATATCATTTCTTGTATTGAGAACCGGCTAGAGCGCATTATAGTGGTCCAGCTGGATATGACAAATGTGTACATCACTGTGGCAGAGTCGTAATTTGGAAGAAAGTATGCAGCCTCCAAGCCAGCTGGAGAAGGAAGATGGCATTTCCAGCCACAGTAGCTGTTAGGAAGTCCAGAAGCAACAGAGTCCAGTCACACCACAAAGCTGTTTGTGTTTGCTGGTATGATGTCCCGAGTGCCAGAGAATCAGCACTTCCCTGTATTTACTCTAAATACGTCTGCCTATCTGCATCACTTTTGTCTTGCCTGGGTTGAATTTCTGCCAGCTACATTTTATCCAAGTTCTTGATTCTGGCAAGCTCGAAGGCAGCTAGCAGTAATGCAAGGGATTTGACACGGAGAAGACGGATGGGAAAAGAACTTTTGTGTACTGGCAGCAGTTAAGCAAAAACAACCAAACTTTCTCCCAGCTTCACAATTCTAAGGAATCCCCAAGAGAAGGAAGAGTTACTGATTTGAAGCCAGGGGGCAGTGGTGAGGCCAGAGGAGTCTAAATGTTTTACAGGAGCAGCTCTGAATATAATCATGAAGCACAGTGGAAAGGTGGCGTTACATTTGGAGGAAACTCTTTTGATACAGGACTCATCAGATGTTTAACTTACAACAAAGTAGCATGGCACAATCATAAGAATTTAGAATAGTAGGGATGATGATGATGACGATGACAAAGGAGGTCTGTCTTTGCATTTTACTGTATGTGAGTTTTGGTTCCATGGTCCTACGTTTCCCTGGGAAAATGAATAACACAATAATTTCTAAGCTTACATCAATACTAAATATGAAATGTTAAAGAAAAAGTTTCATAAATAATCAATGTTCTTTTGAGATGAAGATTAATGGACTTTAATTATCACACACATCGCTTTGTAATTTAGGGGTGTTTCAAGGATTTAGGTAAAAGCCCACTTCTTAATGTCCTTGGATTAAATTGATTTAAAGGGTAACAGTCTGTCATTTTGTGAGTACCTAGAACCTAGCCATTGCTAGTCTTTTCATCATTTGATTGGTGTTTGAATTTATCTGAAAAAAAAAAGAAGAAGAAGAAGAAGAAAGAAAGAAGAAAATTGAGTTGAAGACATGATGAGCTGAATTGCCTTGCCAGATGCTGGGAAAGAGATGGTTGGTGGGCATTAAATTTCAAAATTTGAAATTTGATAACTTAAAGACATTAGAGGTTAAGCTTCACTTAACTAATCAAAGCTTCTAAAAAGGGATTATTGTTACTATTTATAGACCTTCTGAATTAGCCTTTGCCAAAGGCTGAGAAGTTATCTTGTAGACGTTTTCTACTTGATTAGTTATTTTATTTTTTGCTTCATACCCACATCTGCCAGCACTAGCTGGCCCCCAGAGGATTTACGAATAAGAACCCCAAGAACATTTTTGACTTAATTATTTATTCATTCTTTCAGAATGAATGACTTGAATGACATCTTCACCATGCTCGAGTGAGAAGACACTAGAAAAACACAGACACTGTGTGCCTAACGTTTTTGTTACAGTGTTGATCAGAGTTCACTCTTCCTAGTTTAAGACTGTCTGCAGCATTAGTGAGCCTATAACCTAGACTTACTTAATTACAAGGGTCATTTTACAGATAATCAAACTAGAATTATTTCTCACAGTAATGGAATTTTCTGTATTGCCCAATATCCCCAGAATACTTAGTGCCAACTTGGGCGTATCCATGAACACAGATCACATGGATCTCTGAGACAAGGTGTTAACACTTCAGTAGTACAGTAATATCCACATGAACAGCTACGGAGAGAGAGAACTGTTCTAGCCCTGGATGATATCACTGAACACCAGTAGTCTTGGAGGTCATATACCCTTCATTTACATAGAGAACTAAGATACCTTGATATCCCCGATAGACACTGAGTCTAGCCCTTCCTGTATGATGTTGAATGTCCGAGTAAGTTTTCCTTTCACATATTGTATTATTAGGCAAATTAGGAAGGACTGGAGTCATTGGGGCAAAAAAGTAAAAAGGCGTGAATAAGAGGTTAGCAATATCGACAATTCACTTGGTAAAATAGGAGCAAATTCTTTGTTTAGGACACCAATATTACTTCCTACTCTTCTGTTGTCTAGGTTGAACTCTGCTGGATTTAAGAGAAAACTTTTGTTCCAAACTGTACAATTGTCTTGGAAATCCAATATTTTATGAAAGTAGTGTTGCTTTCCCCACTGACTCCTGTTGAAGAGGAAAAACATCAAATTTAGAATATTCAAGAAGTGAACTGTCCTACCTACCAATTCACCCATGTTTTTTATTCCATAAATTAGTTTATATGGTATTTATGAACATATTTTATTACGTTCACAAGGAAGACTTCCAGTTAGGGAGGGAATCATTGTCCTGCTACAATTGTAGATAGATATTAACTTCCTGAGAATTGAAGTTTTTATGTTTATCTGCTGGAATCTAAATATCACTGTAATATTTTAAGAGAACAGAGTAAGCAGAATAGGTACATGGGCACATTTGATTACAAGCCTCCCCAATGATGCTCACAGCGATGATGGCAGCTGCCGTGATAGCAATACACTCTAATGTCAATCGTGCATGCATTGCCCCACCTTTGTCACTACGGAGGCCAAGAAGCAAAGAAATATAGTCACGGGCAACAATGGTGAGATGTCAGATGATGTGCTTTCCAGCACCAAAACAGGAAGACATGAAAAACTGAGAGCGTCGATGAAGCTATCAGAAAACAAACAAACAAACAAACAGAAAACAGAAAACCACAGATAGTATATGTAGTTTGACATTTAAATAATAAAAATCCTTGGGAGACAGTACAGCATCGTGACCCTCACATGCCTGGGTGCAAAACGTGTGATATTTCAGATTCTGAAAGGAAACATAAAAATGATAGAATAAGGGTTGAAGGAAATAGAATACCCTTAGAATTTAACAAGAATGTTAATAACAATGCTTTAGTCACTGTCCTTAGAAAAGTCCTGGCTATTTCTGTCAGATAGAGTTAAAGCTGATGAAAGGGTGTAATGATAAAAAAATGGGATATTGAGTTAAAATAAGAACCTAACATCAGTCTTGTGTATGTGTGTAGCCGTTGTGTGTCCGATTACCAGAAAACAATAAAGATCTTGCAAATTCCACAATAGACAAACAATTTTTTCCATTGTGAGATTACTGAAGTTAGAGTAAACACAAGAATTAAGAAAGAAACTTCTTAGAACATGCTCTTGGGAGTGGGGGGGCATGGCCTGAAATGGATAAAATGCATCAGGTGAGTTAGTCATGTTAACCACTTCTTGCCAGAAAGTGAACTTAGAATTGGAGATTTTTAGCAAGAATTACAGCTCAAGAAGCCAGCATTCATCCCAGAAACTCAGTTGCCGAGAATCAACTTCTGTGTCTGATAGTTACCAGCTTTGGAACCTTCGTAGCATGGCCTAAGTCAGCATTTTTCTTCAAATGTTTATTACTCTTTTTTGAACTGGAAATATGTGCTTTGATAATGACGGTACAAATGATGTGATTTGTTAGATTACTGTAGAAGAGAAAGCACATTTTTAGATCACATATCTAAAAAGGATAGGGAAACTGAGATCTGATATTGAATGTGCAAACATTTGGGGAAATGATGTCATTGCAGTAAGAAATATTGCAGTAAGAAATATTGCAATAAGAAATATTGCAAATATTAAATAAGCAAGACAGTGAATCTGCATCACTGACTCTTTAGTTCCAGAGTGGGAACAGTCAAGGAAGAGGCCGTGAAATGTTTAGTTCCTCACTTATAAACTTCATCAATGAGGCTGAAAGAAAACAGCAAGACCAAAATATATTGAAAATGAATGTCTTACATTCTGGAGGACAGAGATAGGCAGAGTCGGGGGCTCCCTGAGCTAGCCAAAATAGCAAGTTGAATTAGACCCCCAAATAAAAAGAAGAACAGAAGAAAAAAAAAGACAGCAAAGGTCAGTTTCCGGTGTTTACACTTGCATGTACAGACAAGCACATCTGTGTGCAGAAATGCATATATCCATATACCACACACTAACACACACACACACACACACACACACACACCAGGGATACAAGCTGAAGATACTTTTTCTTGGCTTTGGTCATAGGAGCTCTAACAAAGTATTTACTAATCTTTCAATTATTTTAGTGTTTCGTTTTTATTAAAGTTTTTGTTTAGAATTTTAGTTTGAAATGGGAAACTGGAGAAAATGTTCTGTGATGCACGTGTAGAGGTCAGGGCACAGTTTATGAGAACTGGCTTTCCCTTTCCACAATATGGGGGCTTGGGGTCAAACTCAGCATGTGTGACTTAGCAGCAACCACTGAGCCACCTCATCAGCCTACTTTACAATTTCTTTTTCTGCATTGAAAACTATTGCATACTTAGAAGAGGTTTTGGCTCGATGATTTGTGTGTGTGTGTGTGTGTGTGTGTGTGTGTGTGATAGACTCTAGAATAGATATGGAACTCTGTGGTATTCTTTAGCATTTAGATGTAAGCCTTTGTTTATATATATGCCTTTGGTTTGCCTCTGGAATATTTTCACTTTTAATATGTTCAAAGGGTGTTTTCCTTCTTTTCTGTTGAAATAATAGATTTCTGCTGCGGGAAATAGTGGGAATGAGTCAGGTGTAAGAGAACTGCTGAGAAGGATCGTGCACAAAGAAAACTGGTTTTCTACCTTCCTGGATGTTCTTCGCCAAACTGGAAACAATGCAGTATTCCTAGAGCTAACAGGTGTGGGCTGCCCAGAAGACCACGCAGGTATTGCCAATGTTATCAGGAGGATTTTGTATGCAATGTGATTGAGATTTCAGTGAGGCCTCAAACTGTAGTGTCAAACATCAGGGATTTTAGAATCAACATTTTGAAGGGGGTGTGGTGGGGTAGGGGTGGGGGTGTGATAGGGGTGTGGGGTGGGGTGGGTAAGGACATCCTCTTAGAGGCAGGTGGGAAGAGGAATGGGATGAAGAACTGTGGGAAGGCAGACCAGGATGGGGGTAACAACTGGACTGTAAAAAAAAAATAGATGATGATGATGATGATGATAATGATCATCATCATCATCTTCTTCTTCATCGCTTCTCTTTGCATTGGAAAGCATTACAAAAGGCAACAGGTCATCAGACATCAGCTGCCTGAGGGGAGCAGAGCCACAATGGATACATCTGAAACACAACTCTTGCTCCTGAGGTTCAGGGAATATGAAGAGAGAACATGAAGACTGCAAGAGCTAGAGAACCAGGAAGCCTGCTGTGAGACAGTCTCTGAGAAAGGACAGGAAAGCCTCAGCCATGATACTCCAACAACACAGCTGCCTAAACAAGACTCAGACAGTGATAATACCAACAGAAGGGAGAGGCCTCATGGGGTCCCACTCCTAGACAGAAAATATCGGCAACTAATGCCTGCTAAGAGAGGGAGAATTTGAATCTCCTAGCAATGCACCCCCAAATTTGTTATCTAAGACAAAGTGGTTAGCTCTGAAAGCATGCACTCTCAATCAAAACCAAACAGACTCATCAATCAAGTAGTATTTTATATTGATGCAGGTGTGTTTAAGGCAGAGAATAAAAGTCAGTAAAAGTCAGAGAAAAGGAGGTTATGAATTTGAGAAGAGTGGCAAGGGGGCGTGGGAGGAGTTAGAAGCAGGAGACATAGGAAGGGTTAGAAGCAGGAAATGTAATGTAATCATCCTGTAATTAAAATTTTGAAAAATTGAAAAAAGTCAGGTAGGAATTTCCTGAGTCAGTCTCCCTCTCCCTCTCCCTCTCCCTCTCCCCCTCCCCCTCCCCCTCCCCCTCCCCCTCCTTCTCTCTCCCTCCCTCCCTCCCTCCTCTCTTTCTCTCTCTCTCTCTCTGGGAGGAGCATGCTCACTTGTGTTTGTCCATGTATCCTTCTGCATGTGTGTGGGTCTTTGTGCCACAGGAAACATGTAGAGATTACAGGACCATGTTGGGTGTCAGTCCTCTTATACCTTGTCTGGATAGGCTTTCTTTGTTACTCTCTCTGCATACACCAGGCTAACTGCCCCAAAGACTCCCTGCATTCTCCTGCCTCTGCTTCCCATCTCCCTTGGAACATTACCATGATAACAGGCTTGCCCTACCCCTCCCTCCTTCCTGTGGGTTCCTGGGATTCCAACTCAGGTCTTCACACTTGCGTGGCAAATTCTTTATCTACTGTCTCTACCAGTAGCCCTCTTCCTGGGTCGATTTATAAGAATGACAGAGGAGTGGTTTTGTTTCTCCTTGCTCGGTTACAGTAAAATGTAAAAGAAAACAATCATTAATCAAAATACAGAAGATCTGGAGAAATTTTAGCTTATGCTATGATTGTGGGCTTTTAAGATGAGGAAGGAAAACAAGCATCGCCCTTTCTTCTGATCATTGAGGGCACAGTGAAAAAAGGAAGTAAGGGAAGAAGATGGATCAACCCGAAGCACCATGACAGTTGGCTGTGCAGAGAATTGTGAGGGGGTCTACATTTCTTCTTTTTAAAACACCCAGGCTATGGTACAATACCATGGTAGAAGACCCCAGACTATGGTATGATACCATGGTAGAGGACCCCAGGCTATGGTACAATGCCATGGAAGAGGACCCGAGGTTTGAAATCCATCTGCTTATGTGCTCTTGGCTCTTTCCCTGGACCTGTCACCTTTGGTCAGACCTACTAGACCTACTAGACCTCCTTGGGTTTCACCTTACTTGTCTATGAAATGGGAAAATAATAGCATATATGTAAATGGATTTGTGGTAACCATAAAGTAAATGGACTATTTATTATTTATTGCTTACTTAATTTTATCTGTATGAATGTTTTGCCTACGTGTGTGTCTGTGCACTATATGCATGCCTGGGTGCTCCAGAAGGCCAGAAAAAAGCAGCAGACCCTAGAGTTACAGACAATTCTGAGCGGCCATGTGGGTGCTGGGAATCAAAGCTGTGTCCTCTGGAAGAGTAGCAAGTGCTCTGAATCACTGAGCCATCTCTCCAGTTCCGAACGGTCATAATTTTAAAACTTAGTAACTGTTAAATAAAGAAAAAGAAGCGTGGGCTACTTGAAGGAGTTGACATATAATTGCTGATCAGGAGTGAGGTTTACGAGTAGCAGGGCAGAGCCTTGTGGTCAGGAACCATTAAAAGACAACAGACCAATCTATGAGAAACAGCACAGCAGGCTTTAAAGGTAGAGGGAGACAGAGAGGAGGCTGAGGGAAGAGAGCCTTCAGAAATCCTCTGACTCTTATAACTGTTGGGGGATGGCGGGAAGGTCTACACTGTACCGTGTAGTCTGGTATAGGCGATATGGCGAGAAGGATCAGCAGCCAGGTTTTGTATAGGGTAGGACCATGAATGAGGTGTTGGTGGAGTGGCCTAATTTTGGGGGGCTGCGGGATCTGACACCTTAGAGCGACTAGTGTCTTAAAGGGGCATGGCAGTACTATACTAGCTAGTAGCTAGCTATAAACATTGTCAATTTAACTTCATCTGAAGCCATAATCATTTTCTTTAGGAAATTCTCCAGGCCAGGCTACATGGGTTTTCCCCTTGCTGTGTAGGGTGGGATAATCTGGAAAAAAGTGATATATACGTGTGTGTATGTGTGTGTGTGTGTATCTTATATATATGCATGTATATATAATTCCTATATATATGTGTATGTATATATAATTCTTATATATACATATATGTACAATTATTAATACATAAAAATACAATTCTTAATGTATATACACAGTTATATGTGTGTATATATAATATATGCATATTCTTTTTCTTTCTTTTTTAAAGAATTGTATTTATGACTTCAAACTCCTCTGACAGATTGAAGTTTCTCAAGGACAAGAAACTTGATCTTCTTGGTCTCCCTCCCTGGAGTGTCCAACCTTTTAACATTGCAGCACTACACCCAAAACACAGGCTGAGAGGACCCTGACCTAGAGCTCCAAAGAACACATAAATCATCTCCAAAAGTCTCATAATGTATAAAGTGTGTTTACGGTCCACATGACCAGCTGGCTACGGCTTAAATACTGCTTTGTGCTGGAGGCCAAAGAGCAGAAAAGGTAAAATGGAAAAATGGAGAAAACAGAAAGATTTCATACAATTAAATCCCAGGAATCCAGAACACATGGATTCAGTCTGACATTAAAGCAGATTTACATCTCAAGAACATGGAGGCAGGAACAAAATGGCAAGTAAAGGCTAAAGAAAGCCACCCAATTTGCATCTCCATTAATTCAGCCTTAAATGAGCTTGGGGTCCTCAGTTAGTGAGTGACTTCCCAAAGACAAAGGTCAGACAAGAAGTTAGCTCACTTCCTCGTGATTCGATTAGTATTTGATATAATATTGTCTTTCTATATAAAATGTGATTGTTCTACAAATAACTCAACTGTAGTCATGTTAAAAGTAAAAAGACGTTTCTTTGTGTTACACCAAAATAATAAAGTTTTTGGAAATGGGAAACAGACCCCGCTACATTTTAAGAACACCAATGGCGTCTGAACACATTGTGTGGAAACCTTTGTTACCCTGTCATTTACATCTGATACTTATGATTCACAGATTTCGATAATTCGTCTCACAGAGATGGGCCTGCAGCTAACAAGCCCCGTCTGCTCGCTGTCGATGAGTCAAGTCTGGAGAAGAAGGTCTGGAACGTAGAGGACAATTCACCAGAGGCTTCTTTTGCAGATTCTTCTGTGACCACAGGTACCTGACATGTGAGGATGCCTTGTGTATCATAACTAATTCCTCCAAAAAACTCAGTCAGCATCCTTACAACACCAGAACCTATGAAACACAAGGCGAATTTGGACACTGGTGTTACGGAGAGTTTTTATTCAAATAATATTTTAGAGAAGATTAAATTAAAACTGCTACTCTTAGGTTTAAATATTTTGAAATAGATATAATATTTCTAGGGTGAATAGGAACATATTTGCTTCTAATTTCACTTTGTAAAGATGTGTGGTTGTTTTGTGTGATAACTGACCCAGGTGTGTGCTTATCATTCATGATTGTGAAATTATTTTCCAATATGCCAATGATGAAGGATTACAGACAATTAATGCCTGCAGAGAAGGAGAATTAATACTGACTCCTCTTGGCTAAACCCCTGATTGGTTATCCAACACCAAGGGGTCAGCCTTAAAAACAAAAGTGCAAACAACACTAAGCAGCCTCTTGGAATGTATTTATATATTTATTCGAGTGTGTGTGTGTGTGAGTGTGTGTGTGTGTGTAGCAACAATTAAAGAATAAGAGGCCATGAATTACAGAGGGTGTGTGTGTGGGGGGGGGGTTACAGTTGGAAAGAAGAGGAGAGAGGAAATAATATATTTTAACTTTATTTTTTAGAAAGGAGTAGAGTGTAATTCAGGAAGATGAACAATAAGTAATGAGTTTTAGGTATTTACTTTTCTTACAAATTTGTCAAATTGTGTATTTACAATTTGACAAATTGTGTATTTACACAATTGTAAATACACAATTTGACTTTAAGAAATAGCTGTGTCTAAAAATATTCCAGTTTGCCTCTAGTCTAAACTTGCTTAAGCCACTCCTCCTTTCCCTGTAGCAATGAGGCTGCATTTTACAAAAATTGGAATGCATGGGAACACTGTGAAGCCACCCGTGTTCCCACAGTATCCTTTACGGGTAACATTTGGGATGCCTCCTGCCCTTCCTTCTGCATACCTGTGTGTGGGATTGTAGTTTCTCCTGTGTTCATTTTAGGTGTTGCTCAGGGGTTTTTACTGACTGAATAATAGCAACATCATTTGGATGCAATTAAACAGGTGTTGACACCCAGTGCGTTTCCAAATCGGCATCACGAACAATGCCTTCAGAGTCCTCTGCACTTATGTCATGCTTAACTCATTAGAAACATATATAATTGGAGTTTCTGGGTCAAACGATTTATATAGTTTTAACACATTGGATCCTTAGTGTCAACTCTCACTGTAGGAATTTACCCTGATTTACATATTCTTCCCAACAAAATGAGTACCCTCTTCTCCCATCCTTTGCCAGTCTTTGTATAGTTCTGTACAAAAATACAGTATTTTGATGATTTGAAAACAGATTTGAGTTTTTCTGATTTGCACTATTATTTTTTCAAATCCCTCCTCTTTGGGCTGTTTTTCAGTAACTGTCACCTTTCATATTAACACATTTGTGTTTTTCTCCTGGATTATATGAACTATTTAAATCTATATCAGTCCTCAATAATATCATTCCATAATATATCAGTCCTCAATAATATCATTCCTATGACTTACATTTGTTTTTTTAACCCCATTCATAGTATTAGGTTTTTAAACGTGTACTTCTTAACATATATAAATTGTGAAAATTAACGGAACCTGTTGTGAAATTTCTATATATGTACACACTGTGTATTCCAATCCCTTTTCTACTCTTATGGAACTGGTTTGCTTTTTAAAATTCTTCTGTATGGAAGATACCTTGCGTTCTCACCTGCAATGCTTCTGAGGTGTTCGTGATCAAATGTACGGGTAGAGGTGTCTCGTTGAAGTACAGAGTTGGACTCCAGATTCCACTTCCATCGCAACAAGGTCACAGGCACCTGCTGCCCATGGCTTCAGCCAAACATGCAGCAGTGAGGGCTTAAGACATAGACTAGTATGAATACTACTGGCTTTGTCTTCTCTGTTCAGTGGTGCCTGAACCTGTGCCTTCCTTCAGAAGCCATGATTCTACAGCAAAGCCGTATCCAGATGAGGGGACTCCTGATTTACCAAACAGTCTTTGTGTGCTACCTGACATTGTTGAGGGTCACTAGCCATTGTATTAAGCCCACACCAGTAAGAGCTGATGTCTGAGCTGAGGCTGGGAGGTGAGCCTGCATCTCAGACAGCACCCAGCATCCCATCAGCTTGCACTTGTCTAGCCTGAGTTTGAAAGTGGGTGAAATCAAAGGCTAGATTTTTAATTTCTCTATCCTTTAATATAAGGATTTATTTTCTTAGATTTAGAATGGACTCTGTGAGAAAATATGGGTCACAATAATGGCCGTAATGGATAGACATGGCAGAGGCTGGCTTTTCTTGTTAGTTTCCTTTTGCGTTTACCTTTTGGTAGCATTATCTTCTGTCATTACTTTCATGCTAACTTCTCTGCCTCCCTTCTCTTCCTTCACTTCTTTGACTTAAAAAACAAACAAACAAACAAACAAACCAAACAAAAAGACCCATGATCTTCCTCCGTGTGCCAGAACTCCTGTTCAATCCTGTACACACGGTGAGAAACCCAGCAGAACAAGCCTCAGGCTCTGTGGAGCTTCCCACTCTGTGAGGTCCGCCTTACAGTTCACCTTAGGGCTAAGCTTAATGCAAAATATTCAAATACCCGTTAGCAAGGTAGCTTGTATAGTAAGCTAGGCAAGCTTCTAGAACTCCATCAGGGTCACAGGAGTCCTCTGACCTGCATCTGTGAATAGGTTTAGTCTTATCCGAGCCTTTCTAAGCCATTGGTGGAGGGTTACTTGTTTGTGAAGACATGATGCGTTTGCCCCAGAGCTTTGCTTTTGGCGCAGCTGCTGATAAATGACTCAAGTTATTCCTGGTTTGTGCTCATCTTGATCTCATGATCTTATGTCCATCTGATCTTATGAACCAAGGATTACTAATGGACAAACCAACAAACAATGTTGTTTGCTCATTAGCCCAGAGAAGTCACTTCGTGCTTGTTTTTTTCACTTTGTGCTGATGACTGGATTTACGGCCTCTCTCATGCTGGGCATGTGGTCTGCCATTCCTATCTGTATCCCACCCATGGAGTTACTTGGCTCACGATATTTATTGCTAAATTTAATAGAGGATTTTGCCTATCTAGTTGTTCTTAGTGTTAACAATGAAAATATTTGTGAAAGCATGCCGTAGGTTCTGGTGTCTATTTGCATAATGCTTAATGTGTACATGATGCACAGCTTATTGATAAAGATAGTGTGTGTGTTTATTTTGTGTTCTAACAAGGTGAGTTAATATTCCTAGAAGTTGCTAAAAGTAACAAACAACAACAACAACAAACCTTGTCTCTTAAGCTGCATGCGTTTTGTAAACTTGGATTTTGTTTTTTAATATTTAGTAATAAAAGGAAAGAGAAGTTTGTAATTTTAGATCAGAATATTTCTTATTATCTTTCTGAGCCAGTTTGCATGTCTTTTAGTTCCTGGTAGTTTGTTGCATTTAAGTCTATTCACTGTAAATAGCTTTTCCACGAAGAGCCTTGGGGAGTCATTTTTACAACCTACCTCCTTCACACCTCCCCAGTCAGCACAGTGGCTCACATGAAACAGGTTTTAATGACATTTGTCCTTTATCCTAAAGGTGACAGACTAGAATTCTCCTGTGGATAGTTCTAGATGGTCATTTCACCCCCTCAGCACATGTAGGGGTTGGCATTTCTTCTTCTCAGCTCATTCACTATTCAGGATTGACTGCTTGCCCGTCAGCACTGACTGGAATTAGGCACACATGCGCATATACACATACCTCTGGTGAAGTTGGGTAGGAGACACATTGAGTGAATTAGGGGCAGCAGAAGGAAGAAAATGGGGGGCGATGATAATATTTTATTGAAGACATGTATAAAATTCTCACGAATAAAGAAAAATGTTTTAGAGAGATGCTGTCTCCCCTCTTAAAATGCAGTTATTAATTAAAATAAACCAAGGTTTTCTTTAAAGCGTTGTCTTTCCCAAATTAACACAGTAACTTCTGAACGGCAACTTCCCATTTTAGAACTGTTAGTGTGACTGTCATGATGTATATGGCTTTTTTGCTTTCTGAAGTCACTGGTGATTTTAGAACAAGAAAATATCACAGAATTTTGATGTTTTCTTAGACCATATTTACATGGCAGATTCCATAGGGACTTAATCCATTCTATGGATTATTTTAATTCTATACATTTACAGAAAAATTAAAGAGTAATTTCTAAATATCTGTTATTGCTTTGTCAAAACGAGTAGTTACTTTTTAACGTGGAGTTTTTATTATTATATTTTAGGAAATAAAGTACTATGGTAAAAGAAAATGATAGTAAGTGAGATTTCAAACAAGGGAAGTGCTATTGAGTTTGGAAGAAACACTTTTATGTAACACTGCATAACAACAATAAATCCGGAAGCTTCGCTTATGGATTCATTAGTCCTTGTTTGGACTCTAGAAATGCAAGTACCTCAGAATGGTCAGCAGAGGGCGCTTTGACATTTATAAAGAGAAAGGATTTCTCTGTTCCAGCGTGGAAAATGATAATGTAACCAGCATGCCATGTGTGAATACATAGTGCGCATGACCCAGCACGCATGTGTATATTTTGATTTATATATGCGTTCACGTGAAGATTTTAAAATTCCACCCCAGCTAATGAGCTCACCAACCTGCTTGTTTTCAGACTGTAATACCTTCTCTTTCATTCACCCATATGTTCAGCTCCTTAGGTTTATCCGGTGACATTATGCTTTGGAATATTTGTGGATATATTTTGCATAGATCATGTTCTGTAGGAGGGGTTTAAAAATTGACCTTTATAAAACAGCCTCTTTCTCCCTGGTCCAATCTGTCACAGCACTTTCTGTTGTTGTTGTTGTTTTGGTTTGGTTTTTGTTTTTTGTTTTTTGTTTTTTGTTTTTGTTTTTGTTTTTCCTTTTCACAGACCAAAGTCCAATCTCAGGCTTGGTCTATACTTATTACTGTGAAAGTGTCACAAAATTTATCCTTGCACTTAAGGATCAGAATAATGTTCCGTATCACTATCCTGTGGGAAAATCTAGTGATTTTTAGAAACCTAGAAATAAATGCCACAGCACTTGGAGCTAAAGGGAGATTGTTGCAGCAGCAGTATATTACTGTTTCAGAATTGGCTCAAATTAAGTGAGCTATCCTTTATATTCTTTTAAATTTAGTTACCGCTGACTGCGGATTCGCAGTACTACTGGGGCTATTTACGGGTAGGTAATATTTACGGTAGGTGACTTGAGGGGGGGAGGGAGGAGTATGAATAGGCTAATGCTTAGAAAGGGTTTTATGTTTCTTCTTTTCATACTGAGCATGTTATATGACTCACAACTGCACAGCTGTCCTAAAAGGCCTATCAGCCAGTCGAGTTCAGGGATAACAGCATGGGTATTATTTATTACCAGTATGAAAACTGAGTGGTGCATTTCTACCGTGAAATTAATGTAAACTGGGTTTATTTTATCACTATAAACAACATTTTTAGCAGAATCATAACAAAGTGATGATTTTTAAATTTGATTATCAGATCTTACCTTCTCTATCCTGAGTTGTGAAGAAGGACTGAAAGCCAGACTAGTAGCGAGAAAGAAGTGAGCTGGTCAGGTCACACCAAACCATTGTGTTCATGTCTTAAAATTATATGATCTGGATAAGAAAGCATATATTACATGCCCCCAAAGAGAAACAGTAACCAAGTCACGGAAAATCAATAGAAAGGAAAGAAAAGTCCCAGGCGTTAAAGGGTTCGGGGGCAGGCATGAGAGGGAAGGAAGGTTACCCAAAGAACCTTAGCTAGGAGGGAAGGACAGACGTAAGGCTGAGCCATGGAGGGATGCCTTCTGGTGGGTTTGTGAACAGAAGTGACTGATAACATTTCAGGCTGGGTGAACGTCACCAGTAAAGGGAGTTACAAGAAAGCTTGAAGTGTGTCCTAAATATGAAGTAAGGGTTACAGGGGACAGAAAAGCAAGTTTAAAAACCTGTAAGACTGGTGAGAACTAACATGTCTCTCTAAGAGATTTCTTCTGCTGCTCCCTCAAGGCAACAAAACAAAACAAAAAAGCCCTCCCTTAATAATTCATTGTCTGGATATTTATAAAATGCCACTGCTACTCATGTAAGAAATTACTTGGGGGCGTCGTTCTGACGGCTTGACACTGCTCACATTGAGACGACTTATGCCCGGGAAGTTGACAATCATTTTCATCCCCTACAAGAACCTGTCTGTTGTTGAGCATTACCTGTGCACCCTTAATGATACCTACACTTGTACTTCCATTCTGTCTGGTGAGGGATTCTTAGATCCTTCAACCTTCTCAACAGGCATCTAGGAATTTGAAAAGTTTCCAGTTCATATCTTACAGTCCATGGTCCCTGTTAATGTCAAGACTTCTAGTGTGGTCATCAAGGTCTACGGTTGTGATTGACCACACTCTAGAACATTGTGCCTTCATCATTACGTTAAGGAACAAGCTCTTCTGGTGGATGTGGTCACTTTTACAACCCTATATTTTAATAATGTTCTTTCTGTGTTTGGACCCCGGAGCACAGTATTTAACAGGCAGAGATGATACAAGTTAAGCCAACATCATTACACAGGATTCACATTTAATTCTAGCTGACATATTTCAGCCAGCACGCGCGCGCACACACACACACACACACACACACACACACACACACACATCTATAAACAGGAGCCGAGGAGCTCCACGGATGGCCATGTGGGCCTGAGGATCTAAGAGAGATTTTCTTTTTCTCTTTGGGGAACTCATTTCCTAGAAGCTTGGATCCAGGATAGAATATGCAAGGTGGGTGGAGGTGGCTTCTCTCCATTCTGCAGGAACACATGTTCCCTGGCACACAGAGCGAACTATGACAGACCAAAATGTGAGCGTGTGTGTAGATCCATATACATAGAGCTGAAAATAAAAGTAATCTATTTCCTCTCAAAGAAAAGATTGTTATTTCTAAAGAAAAGGAAATATGTATTATTAGCAGTAGGAAAGTAAGCGCATTTAAGGGGTCCACATAGCCTTGTGTCTGTGCCAACATGAGGGCGTGCTTCAAGCTTTTGTGATAATCTTTGACAAGAGGATTATGAAACTGGAGGAAAGGTAGATATGATGTTTAAGAACGAGGCAAGGTCACAGTAAGAGAAAAGTAAGACTACACTGGGAGATGAAATTCAGTGAGGTATAGACCCTGTCCCCACTAGCTCCCGGGAGACTAGAACAGGGAGTATTGGTCTTTGCCAAGGTTCATGAAAGTCCTTTTCACTGCCACTGTTTCCTGCTGGATGTAAACCCATTTTTCATCACGGAGAAGCTGTGACATATTGTTGCAAGATTGAAAAGATAAGAGTCTGAAGACTGTAAAGTTTCTAGGCTAGAAGAAAGTCTACTTGGAGGAAAAGAAGTTGTGTTTTACCTAAGGAAGCCCAGCTCCTTGAAGAAAACTCAGTATTATTTGTTCATTGCTTGCTATACTAGTATATTCCAGCAGAGGGCAGACGTTGCATTAAAATGAATCTAAACTCACCAACACCCCCCCTCTCTTTTCGCTTTCAATATTTTATTGTAAATTTTTTTGGTTTCTAAACGATTTAAAAATGTTTTAAAAGTATTTAAGGTCTATAACATGTTAAAAAATACGAAATTTCTTAGATTCCAGAAATATTTTTTACTATTACCAAAATATTCAAAACGTGTTTCCAAAATGAAGAGATTTTTGCCCCCTACACATGATTTACAGCCTCTCTTAGAGATTTACTGTCATTGTAAGAAAAACTGTTGTTTTTATCTTACTTGTGAAGTTATTATTCTTTATTTTTCCTTATTTTGAAAATCCATTCTATCTTTTAATTGAACAAGAATAATTTTCTTTGGTTCCAATTAATTCGATATAGACAACTATAATAATAGACATGACTGCCATTTTCAAATCTATTTCCTTGTTGGCTTTGATAATTCTCCTAGAAGAGAATGACATATGTAAAAGTCAATTAAACCCATTTAACACTATGATTCCAGTATTTGATACAACTCTACAAGAGTTTGAATTTATTCCCCTTCAAATCTCTTGTCCCTGATTTAATAGGATCATTATTACAAATAAAATCTAAAACCATAGAAGGGACTGTCTGTGTCTTTAAATAAAAGCCAGCCACCTGAGTTCAGACCCAGGAGGGTTCAGCGGTCTCCAGCACGCCTGCCCTCGTCTCAGCAAAGCCTTAGCTCTAGCCTCTGTTTTGTGCATCTTCTTTAAGAGAAAATGTGCATAACTGGATGTTAGAGACTACCAGATTGACCTGCCTTGAAAAGTTCAAAGACAAAAACGAGAGAATCCTAAGTAAATCCGTTGTGGCAATTCAATTTTGGTACATGATCTTAAAACATTGTTTGTTGTTGTAACATAACACCTCAACAATTTCTTGATATTGCTTTTCTGGAGGCGTGTGTATGTGTATGCACATGTATGTGCGTACGAACATATGCATGCACATTTTTTGAAAAATTGAATTCAAACCGAAAAGCTGCATGGAAGGATGTTTCAGTGTTGCTGGAGATATACTTTTTATTGTTCAATTTGTTTTCTTTTTAATACTTCTATTTCGAAGAAAGAACAAATAAAATTGCCCAAAAGTGTGCTGGTTGGGAAGCTCCATTATTTTTTTGTGAGGAGAAGCTGAGGGTTTGTACACACTTTAAACAAGCCATGGCTCTCTCTGTCCTTCTTTTTACTTAATGATCTCTTGGCAGAGTTGCTTCAACTGAGCTTGTGCTTTGAAGACAGAAGCATCACTTCCTGATATGTATGCAAATGTGAGTGTGGAAGAAGGAGTGGAAAGTTGGTGCCCATTCATGAGTCAGAATGTCTTAGCAAAGTGCAAACATCTCTCTAACTTGCTTCTTGGAAAGATAAAATGGTTTAGCTTTTATGGAAAATTTGACATTGCAATGAAATCGACTTTCTTAAAGTGAGCTTCATTTCCTTTAGCACCAAGGATGCAGAAGCTAAAGAGCCTCTGCACACAAATGATGAGCCGTGCTCACTGTAAGAAGCACTGAGATGCTGGGTGACGTGGATGAATCATTTAACCTCTCTGAATATCAGTTTCTCACCTCTAAAGTTGAGTTGCTAATGGGGATATCCACTGCAGAAGATGCTATCATAATTTGCATTACATCTGGGAAAGCTCTGAGCTCAGTGTTTTGACACCGTGCAAAATTTCATTGTGAAATCTACATAACCAAATAATGAACTTAATCAACCACACTCTGTATTTAGTAGCAATACTAATTAATATGATCAATTATCAATTAATAATTATCAACAAACTATCTGCACACTCTGTATAAAGCTCCCACCACAAACTTAACATATGCTAGAACAAAGCTGGGGGAAAATCTTGACTTTATATAGACTAAGAATGAGTTTAAGATTATAGTTTAGTTGCTAATTATTGAAAAATGAAGGGAAAGGTCAAATAGGATTTCCATACCTATTGAACTTACTGGAAAAATTTATCGGGAACAATATCTAATTTCTAGATTGTATTTATTGGCGTTTTCCAGCTCTCAACTCTACATTTAAAATAACAAATGGAAAATGTGTCAAAATTTACTTTTTGCCACAGAAATCTTGGCCTGCATGTCTAGACATGGAATTATCTTTGCAGTGACATTTTCCCATCTCACTTTACACCTTGCCTTTCCTTTACAAATCATGTTCTCTTTTCATCAGTACATCTGCCCGAAACGCTCTTCGACTTGACAGTTCTATCCCACACTCGCCTCTGAGCTTCTAACAAGACATACCTCTGGGAATTGCAAAGTGCCATATTTAAAATCTCTCTGTGAGATATACAGGTTTTCCCGTGTAATCATGAGGGATTCCTCAAATCTGAGTTCCGGAGCTAATCTGTGACAACTGATAAGCACAGTATTTTCACATTAGTGTATTTATGTTGTGCTAATATCCTTAAACAGTATGTATGTCCATTGAGAGTCTTTGCACAACTTCCTTTTCAGCTTCTAATCTTTAACGGTGTTGTCTTACGTAGTTGATTAGCATGGGCTGAAATTCCTTGATATCTTTGGACCTAAATGGACTAAATCAAATTGTAGGGAGAGGCCCAATATGCCAAGCACATACTCCATAGAGACAAAGGTGCACAACAGAAAGCAAGGAATTACTCATACACACACAGCATGGATGACTCTCAAATATTGTACTCTAAGTTAAAAGAAGGTTGCATGCTGCAAGAATCCACTTACATGGCATTCTGGAAAGGGTAACGCTGTGGAGCCAGAAACCGGGCCAGAACAGGCAAGGGACATCAAGAAAGTATTGAGAGCAAAGAAGCTTGAGGTGACTTGTAGGATGATAGAAATATCAGAACGGGAAACATTTTGTCAAACTCATTCCCCATGCACTCAAAAAGAGTGCCCTTCATAATGAAGCTGTGTTCATTGGATTCAGGATGACTAGCCACGTAAAGAACATACCGGTAACTTTGAACTGTACAGCTTCTTCTCAGGCTGTACCAATCATCTACAATGTATTTGTTTTCATCAATTTCTATTTCATTGCTAAAAACAAATGTGGCCCTGATAAGTTTTGGCCTATATGTCTAGAAATGGAATTATAATGATAGTAGTTTTAAGTAACAGGTATTTTGGTATAGTTTACTAGTGTTTGGAGATGAAATGATAATTGCCTAAAAAATTATAGATATTACACAATAGAATTAATTACAAGGACATTATAAAATAGGATATGATATCCTTTCATAGGATAAATATTCCTAGGATATATTGGTAGGATAGTATCATTTGATTTCCATTTCCATTAAGCTCTTCTGCCAGCAGGAGATTGTGTCTAGCATTGCACAGTAGTTATCAAGTTAAAAACGGTAATTGGTACCACATCCATCTTAGACAAGAGGGGCCTAGGATCACAGCAACCTGAACACCAGTCTTTCTAATTCCAAGTCAGCTTCAAGAACTCCTGCGCCCTGAGATTTCTAAGCTGAATGTTAGTTCTGATCCTTGACAATGAGATGGCATACGCCTTTGGAAATAAGCTGGAGAAGAAAGAAGGGTGTCAACAAGGAGTGACCCTGACCTGAGAGAGTAGCAATGGGATTCAGGGAAGGACATACACTTGCCATTCACATTTTCGGTTGATGGCAGCTTCCTATAATTATAGTAAAGAGAAACATTTCCAGACTCACAGACTCTAGCAAACGTAATGCCAAATGTCAGTCATATTCTCTTTGAGAAGATCCTTTCTGAGCTTTTTAAATTCATGTTTATTTATCTCTGAAAGGATAATTCCATAACTGGTCAGCAGGTCTGGAGACTTTATTAAATTTTATGTCTTGCTCATTCCACTGCCATTTTACATGAAACAGCCCAATGGTGGTTTTTTTTTTTTTCATACTAATTTTTGTTTAAAAGTTGCTTTTAAGCTTAGAAATTCTTTTTCAGGAGACAGAATTTATGTGTACAGGTAAGATCCATAATTCAAATCACAAATGTGCAGGAATTCACATTTACTTTCCAGTTGGGTGTTAAAGACTGTGGGTAGGTAACGGGGATTTGAGTCATTCTGGGCAGCTGCTCATCCATAGTGGAATGTTTTCAGTGGAGCCTGTGCGAAATGCTTTACCTTTTATTCAGGATTGCTTGGGTGTGCCTTCCCCACTTGCATTGAACTGTATGTACTGTGTGCTGTAGAGGTGTGCAGTTAAAATACGTTTATTCTCAGAAATATTTTTTAAATATTTTAAAATGTTTTCCTTTGCAGAATCAGACACAAGTTTGGCAGAAGGAAGTGTCAGCTGCTTCGATGAAAGTCTTGGACATAACAGCAACATGGGCAGGGATTCAGGCACCATGGGAAGTGATTCAGGTACTGCCTAACTGTTGTGTAAACCTGAAAAAAAGTGTGAAATAAGACACCATAGAGTGGAACGCACAGGGGCTGTGCATAGCCTCCCTAATGGATTTATGCAATTAAAGCAATTTTTTTTTTTCAACAGCGAGTCATTTTGGAACTTTGCCACTTACTTTCTTTAACAGTATAACTTGCTCACGTCTTACAAGAAAACTATAATCTTGATCTAGTGTGTGTCTTTTGGTCAGGCATAAGCCACATTTCATAGACTCCTGTTGCCTGTTCTATTCGTGAGATCTGTCCGTGTTAATTTAACTGCAGTTAAATTCTTTGTGCAGTTTGGCATATTTATCTCTTACAGGATTGCTTTATTATCAAATGTATTAAGACAGAAAATTAATACTGCCGATAAAATTAATGTAACTACAGATAATAAATAGGGTCCCTCTTAAAACGAGAGTCTAACTAGAAATTACACAAAAAGCTAAGAGAGATCTGATTTGGATGTAAGAATAGCAGAGCATACATGGGGTTTGGGTCAGTAAATGAAAACTTGAGTAGATATCCCCCATCCTGCTCTCCATATTGAATGCCTCTCACACCTGCAGGAAGTGAGAACCCCTGCTTCCAGGGTCCCCCACTTTTATCAATACTTCCTCTTATTAGACTTCCTAACTTGTCAGCTTGATCAATGTGAATTATCTCATTCTATCTCTTGAATGTGTCGTTACTGAGAGCTGGAGGGTTAGCATCTTTTGACTGTGCCTGATGGGTTATTGATGTCCTACTGTTCACCTTTCGATATTAGCCTCAAAGTTCAAAGAAAATGCACTGCAAAAATTAACAAACGAAATGAGTTGGCAATGAGCCAGTTAAGGACCAGAGGAAAACTGACAAATTAAGAAGTTATCTTATTCTTCTTTGTGATTGGGTTGCTTCTACTTAGAAAATACTGCATGGTTCATTTTGTTCTGCATTGTCAGATTTATAGAACTATAGATCAATAACAGGGGAAAAAAATTTTGCGTAGGTATGATCATTTGTCTTAAAAGCATTTGAAGTCAGATTACACCGTGCTTTGTGTGTGTGTGTGTGTGTGTGTGTGTGCATGCATATTTCCTCAGAGCACTCCTGTATCATTTACAAGTTAGTGTGAGGAAAGCCAGTTCACAAAATGTCAGTCATGACTTTGTCATTTAAAAAAAAGGGGGGGGGTCGAAGTCTGTTTTCTGTTCAGTACGGTCAATGTAAGGTTCTCCATGTGGATTGAATTTGATATTCTGTCTTTGTTATGAAATAGTTAAATTTAATACCACTTCTACTGTATGCCACTGATGCTAGCTAGAACTCTAAATATACTCTAGCTGATAGTTACAATCCATATGGGTTGTTTTAAGCTGCTTTGCCCTATCCTAATTTGTATTTGTCTAAGTAAGGGCTTTTCAACAATATTCATTCACTCAATAAATATCTAAAACATATCCTCTATTTGCAGGGCATTTTGCCTACTTAGAGCTGTTAGCAAATGTATTTGCTGATTTCTAGTCTTCAGTGTGGCATGAAAGACATGATAAATCTGAACGCAACCTACTTTTGAAAAGCAAATACATTTTCAAAGGCAAATAACATTTTTAAAAGCAAATGCATTTTCCAAGGATGCTCTTCAGGGTCTAGATGGATCAGTGTTTAGGAGCAAATAATGATTTTGCATAGTAGGCAGTAAAATTGCGAAGTGATAACATTTGTAAAATATTTGACCCTTAAGTGCATACAAAGTGAAGTAGAAGTCGTTTAATAAGAGCTTTTATTAAATTGCTGAAAGATCAAATGCGCATTGGCTCATTGAATAATACTGCAAGAGCTGAAATTGTTTTCACCTTTTAGGCTTATGTCATAAGGTACCTTAATCCATATCATTAATCCCTCTTCGGAGGTGGCATAGGCAATTGTATTATGATTTTTGTAGACATATCATACTATAGCAGAATGTAATTGCTAGTACTTTTTGGGCTTAAATAGTCTAATTAGGTTACCAGATTTCTCTTCCCCCCATTTTTAGAAAGATATATTGCTTCTCAAAGCAGTGACACTTTTTGTCAATCCTTATTGACCTGATATGGCGAATGTGCCTCCTGCTATTTTGAGAAGATGTCTATTAATATTTGTCCAATAGGAATGTTTTTCCCCGTGGTTACACACTATAGGTAAGAGGATTTCAAACACGTGCAGCGGCAGACCTTTCCTCTCCAAGAATAACTCAGCTGTCAGAATCCATGTGAGAATGAAATTTGCCACATGGTGTAATTCCAATAGAATATTATTATTTAAACTCTATTTCATTTCATTTTGACCATTTACATGTTGCAACATAATTTAAAGATCTTCAACTGGCTTCTGTTTTAAAGAGAATGTGCAACGTATTTCAAAGTCTGTCACTATTTAAAATACCATTTTCATTATTGAATTTCATTGATTATAATCTGGGTTATATCGATGATATAATTGGGTCATGTTGATTACATAATTGGGTTATATTGATTACATCAAAGAGAGGAAAGAATAAATAAATAAACCCAAACGAAACATTTAGTTTTTTGCTTGATACTGGCTCATGGCTCATTGATTCCAGCCCAGTTTTCTCCTTCTGGTGATAGAGAAGATGAAACTCGTTTTTTTTTTTTTTTTTTTTCATTGCTTATATGGATGATTTTTTCCATCCTTGTGTCAAAAGATGTGATAAGGCAAGAATCAGGCAGAATATTTAGCACTAACCCAACATATTTCTTTGGAAGCTTTTCTCATATGGAATCCAGCTCTATTTTTCTTTTCCAAATCCACTCTATTTTTCTGTTTTAAATCTCTCGGCGGCTGCCCACTGGACCTCCTAGTCTTGACTCAAAAATATATAGGATCATATATTTACCTAGACTGATATATCAGATAAACTATATATTACCTCAATTCCCTATACTGAAGTCCTTTGGGAAACAAATTCATGGGCTGAAGAGGTGGCTCAGCCATTAGAGGCTAGACTCACAACCACAAAATATAAGAGAAATAAATTCACTTTGGCAGGATAGCATATAATAGGTGCCTTCAGAATGAATTACCGGCACATGACCAGTTCAGTAGCAGTGAAACCTCATAACTTTGGTTCTGGGGTCAAATCTTAAAAACAATAGACCTTTGACATTTCTAATCCCTTTTAGTTCTGATAACATAATAAAAACTCACTATATTTTATTTGTCTCTTTTCTCGTCCTTTAACCACATACTTGACAAGAAACAACTTAGGGGCAGAAAGAATTACTCTAACCTGTGGTTTAGTGGATAACAATCCACCATGGCAGAGCAGCATGGCAAGGGACTGTCATTCCTGGCTGTAGAAACTGGAGAGTGAATTGTCTTGCTTATTTCTCTGGCAGTCTAATAGGAAGGAAGTTGTTGAGTCTGCAACTCTCAAAGATTCCCCTCAGGTCAGCCCATTTACCCACTTCCTCTAGCTAGAGGCTGGAGGAAGCAGAGCCGCCTGTGGAGAACACAGGAGACTGTGGGCCACTTCACTTTCAGACTCTAGCATGTGTTCATTCATTTTACTTGGCTTTTGGGTTTCTGGAAGAGAGACCTAGAAAATCCTTAGTTTTTTCTCTTTTTAAGTTTTGCTACCAAGTGATATAATAGAAAACATAACAATCAAAGTGGGAAAATTAATGCCAAAAAGTATATGCACTTACTATGAGGAATGCAACATTTTATTGTTTTTAAATTCATACCAAAATTTTGATAGAGTATTTATTGATATGAATTTCTGTGTCTTGACTTAGATACTGCTTAAAATATGTGTCTTTCATTTATAAACTTGCTCTTTTGGGAAAAGATGGGTAATCCAGGCTTTTAGTAGAGAAGAAATATTAAAATTTTCATTGCCTATAAAAGCCACGTGGTGGAAACAAAATGTTATCATTAAATAAAGCTGAATTTTACAGAAATATAAGGGGAAGTGAACTTAAAATGCCGATGATCTGTGTGGTTTTTTTTATATATATAAAATACATTAAATGACTCAGTGGATGATCCAACCGTAGCTTAAATGTACTGCATCTGTGGTTATTCATGCGTAGAAGGCAAATGTCCTACTTACTCGGTAGATGATTCTCACTAAGTGGTATTTGGTGTGAATTTTCCTACCTGTTCAGATAGTTCTACCTCAGCAAGTTAAAACCCACTTAAACAGAATCAACTGTTTGTGGAAATGGAGCTGTCAGCAAGTTTTTTAAAGTTAATGGGATTGTGTTAGTTTAGTCTTATTGTGACCATTGATAAGGGAATAAGCACTCATTTCGTGCGTGCTGAAGTACTGATAAGCACAGTCATCTCATCTTTTCTGATGCTGTAAAGCACAGGTGGACATTGCAGTTGAATAATATTTGTTTTCCTGCATTCCATGTTGTGAGAAGTGCCCATTAGAGCCCTTCCTCTTGGCCAAGGAGATGAGAAAAGATGGTCCCTTCTGAACAAAAATATATCTCCACCAAGAAGTGTCATGATAAAATTGCTCAAGCATTTGTAAAATCACTGTGTTAGCATTTACTTTGTCAGCATTTTTTACTTAAAAATGTATGTTATGCAAATACTTGTAATATATTTTCCTCTTGTTTTCAGGAGAACAAATGCACGGAGACTTGCATATCAGGAAATAATAAAAGACAAACTAAAACTACATGACAAAATTGATGACAGTTTAGCTTAAAACTACACAATTTTGTTTTATCTTCTGATGGGAGCATTAGTAATTAAAGGGCCGTGTAGGAAATGCTTTCCTGCTGTTTCCTAAATAAATATGCTAAAATTGCAAATGATCTCCCCATTCTTTGTCTCTTTGACTCTCTCTCAGTTTCTCTGTGTCCCTGTCTGTCTATCTCTCTCTCACCCCCTTCCTCCTGTCTCCCGCTCCCACCTCCCCAGAGGCAGCTCCTCATGTCCACAAGTGGCACATGTACAGATTCTGTCAACTGTGTATCCACACTATATTTTAAAATGTATACTGAACACACAGAAATATTTTGTCATTGCTCCTGAAACAACAAAAATAGCTTTCTATAAAGCATTTACACTCTATCAGATTTATAAGTAGAAATAATTTGTAAGAAGATATATGTGCACACTACATACAAGTGATGTTCCAGTTTACATGCAGCCCTTGAGCCCCACAGATACCGGTAGATGACAGCAGGCATGTGCTTTGGGGCGTTTAGTTATCAGATGATAATTTAGCGAGTTAAGGAAGTAGTTCCAGCTGTTATTTTTCTTTCTTTTTAATAAAAAATAATGGACATGAGAGCAGTGAGGACTAATCAGTCTTCCTTTCTAGCCCACCTTGCTTTAACGGGAGGAAGACTAAGAGGAACCTACAGGACAAGAGACTGAGCAAAGACTTGAGAAACCTTGTGCATCAGAGATAGGTACCTACAAGCCCACACCACATCCATTCTGTGATCCATGTGGGAAATGCTCTCTCTTTGAGAATTCCTCCCCCTGTAGTCTCCTCCCAGGGTCTCCCTGATGTTAAAGCACTTCATCATAGGGAACCTGGATCAGTCCTGAAAGACAGAGCTGACACTCCCTGGTACCGAAAACAGAAAGTGAGGTGGTTTGGAACACAGAGGAACCGGAACCTTAAACCTCTAAGTCCTGTCTGCAGTTTCGGGGCTTCCAAGCCTTCCTGTCTCCGTTGCTGTTTTTCTTATGCCACTTTTCCATTTTTGCTTCCCTCAGATGAAAGTATCATCGGGGCAAAAAGAGCATCCCCCGAGCCAGAACTGCAGCTCAGGCCTTACCAAATGGAAGTGGCCCAACCAGCCCTGGAAGGGAAGAATATTATTATCTGCCTGCCCACGGGGAGTGGGAAAACCAGAGTGGCTGTTTACATCACCAAAGATCACTTAGACAAGAAGAAGCAGGCGTCTGAATCTGGGAAGGTTATCGTCCTTGTCAATAAGGTATATGCTCCTGTGCTCCCCTTTGTGTGAATATTCTCACTTTTCTATCATTATCCTGAAGCTTTTAGATGATAACATTTGTAGCAATAAATCACACAGATTCATTTCATTGGGTGTAATGGCAAAGAAACCATTTATTTTCATTTTTATCTTTAAGCTATATATCTAAAATTTAAGAGATTAACTTTAAAATTGATTTTTTTATTAAGCCAGATATTTCTAACTTACATATAAAAATTAAATTTGCCAACACACACACTCTTAAGTCCAATGGATTTGAGCTTGTGTGACTGGAAAATGAGGATCAGCTACCTTCTTTTAAAGTGTCTTTAGCCACTGATCCTTAATGAAACATAGTATATACTCTTTATCCAGAACATGCAGAGCAGAGCATGACTGAAAGATAAAGAAAAATAAAGTGACTGTTTTTACCTAACTGTACGTAAATATGTATTACATTAAATACTGTTGAGCTTTTCTTTGAAATTTTATATCCTCCAAATCATTTTCATATTAACAATGCAAACAAAATTATTTATTTGAATTTTGTTTAGATAGATGAGAATTTATATACTGGTAGACTGGGAAGAAAAGTTTAAATCCTATTTCTGCCTACCTATTAGCACTTTGACCTCAGACAAATTTGAACATTTTCTAACTTTTTAGTTGTCTAATATCTCTCTCTCTCTCTCTCTCTCTCAATTTCTCTCTCTCTTGATTTCTCTCTCTCTCAATTTCTCTCTCTCTCTCTCTCTCTCTCTCTCTGTGTATGTACACACACATGTGTGTGTATTTGTGTTCAAAAATTAAGAGTCTAATAATGGCTCATTAAATTTTCATATTTTCTTTTCTTTCTTTATCACCTGGAACTTAATGAAATCAAATACTTTACATATAAGACAGGATAGAGTTCCAAACTCCACAGGGAAAAAAAAATGTTATTAAATGAATCCAAAGCCACTTAAACTGATATCTTTGTTTCTCTGGGGCAGTTCTGCCATTTTCTGAATCTTAGCCTCACCACCTCTCCTCTCAATGGTTCCCTTGTCTATTTATCTGACACTGTGTCACGTATGCCACCTCACCCTAACCATGTAGCTTCAATGCCCAGTAGTTACCTTTCATTAACTTGCTTCTCTATTTCCCTTATCTGGTCATAGGACCCATAGACTGTAAGAGCTGAGAAGACCTTTGTGGTGTAGCTTTCTTCCTTTGCAGAGAGACATGTCACGTCTGCTGGTTAATGCCTGCCACTGAGGATCTCTCTCATCTTTCAAAACAACCACAGAGGTTCTGGTTCTTTCCACATTTGCATTTGCCACTCAAAGAAATTCATGCATGCACTCGCTCAAATGTGTGTGTCCTATGAAACCTACAGTCATTCTTTCCTCTGTTGTCCTGGAGCATAAACATAACTCTCCTGCTCTGCAACAGCTCTTTACAAAGACAGGGCAACACCCTGTGGGTACTGGGTGACCCTGTAGTTCTTTTCATTATGATTCCCAGGCCATGCAGGGTTTGGCGTCCTCATAGTCTCCCAGACACAGTGTTGAGCATTGGACGAGAGGTGGTAGATGCAGTCTTAGGAATGTGGAGTTGGAGGAGAGATGAGGTCTGGTTCAGTTCAGTACTTCAGAATCCACACTAAGCTAAAACCTTCCTAATTTAATTTTGTACAACTAACTTTCAAACTTCAATGTAAGCACTCAATATTTTTCTTATTTATGTTGTCTGATCATTTTAGAGATCTATTTTTATTATTTTATGTGTATGAGTGTTTTGCTTGTGTGTGTGTGTCTGTGCACCATGTGCATGCCTGATGCCCAAGGAAGCCGTCAGAGAGTTGGATCTTCTGAAATTGGAGTTACAGATAGTTGTGGGTTACCATGTGTATGCTGGGAATTGAATCTGGGTCCTCTAAAAGAATAGCAAGTGTTCTTAATCACCCACTGGGCCACCTTCCCAGCCCTAGATCTAATTTTGTACTGGTTTACTCTACCTTTCTTTATAGAAACATTCTTTTGCTTGGTGATTTACTCTAGGCATCTTTCAACCTATAAAATCTAGATAGTTCTTATCCATGCACATTATGAGCACATTTAATGTTTATAATTTTTATCATTTGTATCTACTGTATTGGATTCTTGTAATAATCAAAACAGATTTTATTGGTTCTATGTGGTTTGTGTGGATCCTGTACTCACTTTAGCATAGTCTATGTGCTAGGTACTTAAAAATCCAGGTACTTAGTTACTGTTTTTAAAAGCTATGAGAATAAACAAAGATATTCCAGTGTTTGTGGATATGTGTGAATATTTAGTAGAGTAACTGAAATTTTCCCATTAACCATCAAAGCTTTTGAGTTCCAAACATGAAATCTGAATTTTCCAATAGCATTTTTCCACCGAATGAACGCTGAAAGCATCACTCACACCTCTTTTCTCCCTTCTTGTCTTCTTTGAGATTACTAAAAAGACTTTCCACTAGCTCTCCATTTACATCATAATTGTTTACTGTAAGTTTTTCCTTAAATATATTTAAAGAACCTTCATCTTTAATTATTGGTGTTTTTTTCTGAAATCTCTGATTTAAGAATGCAGCATATTCATGTCTAGCTCACTTGCAATGTATTTTAGCTTTCAATCTAGAATACAGAAATCTTGGTCTCTAATACCACTTACTTTCATCTCCATCCTTTCCAAAGTTATAGCCTTCAAGTGCAGAGAGAAATGCAAACACCACCTGTGCTCCCAGACTTTCCATTTCCTATCTAGGGCTTCAACATCACGAGAGAGAAGTCCCAGGTTCCTTCAGATGCTGTAATGCAGCCCCATATGATTCAGCAGAAGTGGGGAGCAGTTGGGCTTGATTAGTCTTGGCAGGCACTCTGTCACATCTCAGGAAAAGGCTCCAAGAGGACCACACACCTCCCAATTAGCCATGTCAGACTTGCATCTGGCTTTCTCTGTGTCCTTCAGTGGGACGTTAATGCCACTGAAGTGAGTTTCAAGCTTGTCCAACAGTGACCGCATTATCAGGCATTCACATTACAAGGGATAGAATGTGCATGTGACAAAGCCTGGCCTTGACATTTTTCCTGTCAACTTTGTATTTGCTATACTGTATGCCCATGGAATTCCATTTTTACATCCTCTTAGAAGGAAATTCTGAAGGTAGCTTGACTCAGGGGTTAATAGTAATTGCAGGCTGGCAATATAGCCCAGGCGTTAGAGCAATTGCTTAGCATACGTGAAGTGTGGAGTACTGTCCTCATTACTACAACCAGATCTTGCTTCATGGAGCATGCTTGTAATTCCAGCACTAAAAAGAGGTAGAAACAGACAGATTAGGAGTTCAAGGCCAGCCTGGACTAAGAGATAGCTCCCTTTCTCAAACAAGCAAACAAATTTAGGAATAAGATAGCCTAACCTGTGTCCTTCTCAGTCTGGGAGGTATTCTGAGTGACTAGCAATTATAGATGTCACCAAGGTGTCAGCAGTTACTTTCAGCAGATATTTCCACATACAGAGTTGGTTAGAAAGGAAGTGAATTTCCACCTCCCCTCCCCTCGCTTGTCACATTGTTTTTATTCAGACACCAAAGCCTTTGTAGTTCATTCTCTCCCACCCCACACATTCTCATAACAAATGTGCTGATGCTACCTTCAGGGTTCCCTGCTCTTTCCAATTTTGTGGTCAAATAGCCTGTAGCAGGATCCCAGGCGCTAAGAAGAAACAATCTCTAGAATCCAGCTCCAGGGTTTCCTGAGAACTGTTATATAGAATTTAATATTCCACTTAATGTTCACAGCTGACTCTACTCCACAAATTAAGAATCAATTTAGTATCAATCAAACTTTTAGTTTAACTCTTGACTCACCCATGACTTACCAGAGCCCCCCTTTGGATGATCAGTTGTACTTCCTCTGCTGCTGTGTCTCTCTGGGAGAATAATTTCATGTGTGGTGGCTTGTTCTGTTAGTCATAGAATACATACTCGGCGACACTGGGTTACTCTAAATCAGTAGCCTTAGCTTAAATTCCTTTATGTTCTAGCTATAATGTCTATGTCTAATACAAATACAATGGATATTTAATGTCAGATGAATAGAAGGAATGATACATAGGTGGTGATATCAAATTAACTGATTAAATGTAAACATTTCTCTTAATAGTGCACACATAATCCTTTGATTGATATTCCTCCTTTTCTCTCTATTTTTATGAAGTTTTAAAAAAATTCTGTATGCTCTCATTTTTTAAGGTAATGTTAGCAGAACAACTTTTCCGCAAAGAGTTCAACCCATTTTTGAAGAAATGGTACCGCATTATTGGGTTAAGCGGCGATACCCAGCTGAAAATATCGTTTCCAGAAGTTGTCAAATCGTACGATGTTATTATCAGCACAGCTCAAATTCTTGAAAACTCTCTCTTAAATCTGGAGAGTGGAGAAGATGATGGTGTGCAGCTGTCAGGTTGGTTGGAGTGATTATTTTTAGAAAAAAAAAAAGACTGAGATATATTAAAGGTAGCAACAAAGGATGCTTGATAAATCATCTCTTTATGATGAAAAGGAACCTTAGTTTATTTAAGTTACATTTTATTTCATAAGGCTTCATTGAAGTGCTCTACTTCCCTGAAAAAGAGGACCAAAACCAGAGAAATGGTTAACTTGATGACTTGTTTTTGCATAGGTATATCATTATTAATCAAATACTGTGTTCTTCCATTACTTCTGACACACACACACACACACACTCAACTTATCTCTTGACTGACCCATACCTTAACAGAGTTCCTCTAAGCCCTTCCTTTGAGAGGGCAATTTTTCTTACATCGTGCAGTGGGAGAAAACAGAGAAAAGTAAAACTAATCACAGAATTAAATGCAAAGTTTAACAAGCACAAATCCATAGCTCTCTAGATAATATTCTTTTCACATGCTGTTACAAGAAGAGATTCTATCAGCCTACAATTAAAACTTTATTCTAGAACCAAAGTGGAGCCCTGGGAAGATTTTGTGGATGTTGTTGTTTGTGTGGAAGAAAGATGTGAATTTTGCTAGCACTTTCTGAATTCCATCTTGAGACAGGGATAATAGCTATGAACTGTATAGTCATTAATTTTGCTACTGATCATGGTTAAAATCATACCAGCAGACTGACATAAGGCTGTGCCAATGTTCTGCCCAAAGAAAGTGACTCAGTGGCAGCTTACTCCTTTAGCTTCAAAGTTCTGGTGTCGCTGTAACAAGCCCGTTTTGATAAACAGACCTTCTATCTCTCTGTTAAGACTTTTCCCTCATTATCATTGATGAGTGTCATCACACCAACAAGGAGGCAGTCTATAACAACATCATGAGAAGGTATTTGAAACAGAAGCTGAGAAACAAATCCCTGGAGAAACAAAACAAGCCAGCAATTCACCTGCCTCAGATACTAGGACTGACAGCTTCACCTGGTGTCGGAGCAGCCAAAAAGCAATCTGAGGCTGAAAAACATATTTTAAATGTAAGTTGCTGAGTTTGTGTATAACTGAAAAAAAAATGCTATGTCAAATGTCAAATGCCTATGATTCTTAGGATTTTAAGTAGTGCTGAGAGTTCAAGTGCTAGAAGCTATTTGCTTTGTCTCTAGAAAATAACTTCTGTCTTCTATACCAATCTTGATAAATACCTGGGATACAGAGCAAAGGATGATAGTTTTCATTCCCAATGGCTTCATACTCCATGACTTTCTAAGCGGCATGCTGTCTGTGTGTCTTTCCATTATGTGTCAGAACATGGGTTATTCAAGTTAAGAAAGAAAAGAGGCAAATGTCATGGTTCCCACCTTTGATCCTGGCACCAAGGAAGCAGGGCCAAGCAGGTCACTATGAGTTTATGAGTTTACATAGTGAGTTCCAGACCAACTAGTGCCTCAGAGGGAGACTATCTCAAAGTAAGGGGTTGGGGGAGTGGGAAATAGAGATGTGGGGATCTTTTATTAAAAATGCTCTCACCAGCTTCCTCAGATGGGGTACCATTTAAAGTACTGCTGTTGATCTCAAGTGGTAAGTAGGTCAGAGAATCTAAGCCTCTAACTGTAGGTTGAATTCCATAGAAATTATTAAAGTAAATAAGAGTCAGAAAAGGATTGTCTCTAAGATTCAACTCATTGCTGGGATAAAGGCCTAACTTCTACCTATGATCTATGCACAAAGACTAAGGCAGTTCCTCCCTTTGTGCTGTCTTCTTTGTATAGACAATAATAGGAATATGGTTCATGAACATCAACATGATCGTGAAGATGGCTGCCTAATATAATCAGATAATAGTTACTCCATAACTATCCTGTTAATTTTTCTAGTTTTCTAAGTTCTGTATTACATCTACAAAATGAAAATTAAAGGAAGGACATCTTTTATCTAGAATTAGACTTCAAATATAATTTTGGAAGACATCGGAATAACTATTATTGATTATCATTGGTTAATTAAATCCGTAGTAAGCAATGCTAAAATGTTGCATTCAACAAATAATGCTGCCTATTACCTGAATGAAATGTTCTGCTACATATTTATGCTAAAATGCATATTATACTTTTCTTACACAAAAGTATGCATTCGGTTGTAAGAAAGGAATACTTAAGGTGTCTCGTTTGCAGATATGTGCCAATCTTGACGCCTTTACCATTAAAACAGTGAAAGAGAATCTTGGTCAACTCAAACACCAAATAAAGGAACCATGCAAGAAGTTTGTGATTGCTGACGACACCAGAGAAGTAAGAAAAGCATTTTTATATGTGTTTGTCTGACAACACCAGACCCAATGGAATATTTCACATTTGCCATCTGAATATTCCCATCTCACATTTTTATCAAACAAGTCATAATTTTATACCTTTAAAAATTGATAGGAGAGAGCAAAGACTGCTACAAATTGTCACCACCATCCTCCTCCTTCTGGCTTATATGAGGCATAGCTCAGTACGTGGCTACTTCTGATTCTTGGAAGAATGGAAGTATTGAGCTGGGGAACATTGGACAAGTAAATCAGAGGGAGTGTGGGAATTGGTGCCCTCTTTCTGTTTTACCATTACAGAGAACCATTTTGCTGCAGTTGACAATGACAATAGAATTCGTTTGCCTTTTCTCTTTTTGAAAACAGACTATTAAAAAATGAACATTTTAATGTACTAGTGCTTCTCTGGAGAATATTTTTACTGATTTAAAAAAATCAACTTATAGTCAGTTTGGACGTTATGTTTAGTAGATTATTCTCAATCTTTTGTAGAACCAAAACCTTGATAGATTTTAGAAATGAAAATAAGTTTAATTCCACTGAGAATCTGCCTCGTAAAGCTACCAGGATTAAATAAGGAGATATGTGTGTAGTACTCAGAATGCTGTGGGCACCACACCAGTGCCAATGGGCAACCTCCACAATGCACTGGTTTTCATTCTGAAAGGGAGCTGCCAGGGTGTTGATTACACTCTACTCACTTTTACATTTTCTCACTTGAATTTACCAGAGGAGCTCAAATTCATGCTTCTTTTCTTGATCATCCAAAAAACATTTCTCTGGATATTCTTTTGAAAATAATTTGCCATTCTTTTTTTGCCTTAACTTTTACAATTACTCTTCATGAAAGTGTGATGCATGGGAAAAGCACAAAATGTACTTGTGGATTTTCATAAGCTGACCAAACTTATGCAAAAAAAAAAAAATTAGATAAAGAGTCAGTTCATTACAAGGCCTTCAAAATACCCCCCTTCCAGTCCCCATGCTAAGGGAAACTATTAGTTTTGACTCATTTTGAAATGTATTTAAATTCAATCACATAACATACATTCTTTCATATCTGGACTTTCCCCCCCAAAGTATGGCAGTTGTGTTTCACTTTGGAAATAATAGTACTGAAGCCTGTTGTGTGTACTTTTGGCTACACCACTTAGTGCTCCCGGCTGCTCAAAGATGCACACTCACCCAGGAGCTATCTAGGATCTGCAGATGAAAGACACACACCCATTAGCTCATTTTAAAACTGCTTTATTGGCTCTGTGGCTGGGCTCTTCTAAGCCTCAGTCTGCCCTTAACTTAGCTGCTCAGTTACTTTTACTCCTAGCTCAACACTTCTAAGTCTTCCCTCAACTTAGTTGCCTGGTTACCTAATGTGAAGCCCATTGGTCTTGCTGCCCAAGACACTTTTTGGTTGCCCTTCTATGGGTCGGGTCGCTGCTTTTCTTTTCCACCTACATTTTGGAAGACCTCCCCTGCAGCTCTCTCAGTCTGTTCTGTCTCCTCAAATCTCTCCATTCTTCTCTTCCTGCCCTCTCCTCTCTTGCAGCCTGCCTTCTCCTCTCTTCCAGTCCTGCCTCTTTCCTTTCATATAGCCATTGGCCACTGGCATCGTTATTGATAAATCAAAAACCAATTGAGGGTAAGGACCTTCAGCTTCAGTAAACACAGATTCCAGATTAAACCAAGGCATCAGAACCACTCCTCTATAGAAGTCTGGTATTTATATAGGAATCCTACCTAGTAAAAGCAAAGACTTAATAAATAATTGTGACGTTAACTTAATGAATAATTTTAATTGCCTTTAACTTGAAAGCTTTGTAACACTCACTGACTTTTTTAAAAAGCTATGGTAGAGGTTTCGAGTCAGGTATGCCCTGAAGTAAAGGAAAAACTGTAGAAACCAAATGGAGTAAACCACGAAGTGATCAGAGATTAATGTTCACTGTCTAGTTAATGATTCTGAACCAATCACATTATAATATGCAAATCATTTGACCAAAGATAGTGAATGCCTTTTTAAACCACGTTAATAATATGTCATTCATTTTAGAATCCGTTTAAAGAGAAACTTCTAGAAATTATGGCAAGCATTCAGACTTACTGCCAAAAGAGTCCAATGTCAGATTTTGGAACCCAGCATTATGAGCAATGGGCCATTCAAATGGAAAAAAAAGGTAATTTGGGTTTTGACCTAACAGTTTTTCCCTTGTTTACACCAAGACTTTAGATGATCCTCTCAGACTCAGAGCAAAATGGAACCTGAAGCAAAACCTGAGAGCAAATGGAACATGAAGCAGAATTTCTGTTTTGGGCATAGGGCAAGTCCACGCATGTTCCGACCCCTCATCTAAAGAAAGAGGTGTCAATTCACACACTTTTCACTTTCATTTATTATATATAAAGTATTAAAGCAGTTTTCAACAGCTCTGTCTACAAAGGCAATTTTACTGATGTGTTTCCCAAGCTTTTCCGCTAAGGTTCAGGTCCACATTCCCACTTGCACTGAGCTCAGGCAGCCCACAATGGAGTTGAAAGCCACCCTCTTTAGAACTCATGGTACATATGGAGCCTTGCTCATGCCAGCGCCTCAGTGAAGTTAGTTCTGAGTCATAACCTGTTTAAGTTCACTACACAGTCGTAGGATAGTTTTCTGCCCTTTGCCTCACTCACAGAGTTGTTTCTTCCAAAGCTGCTAAAGACGGAAATCGCAAAGATCGCGTCTGTGCAGAACATTTGAGGAAGTACAACGAAGCCCTACAAATCAACGACACGATCCGAATGATTGACGCATACAGCCACCTGGAAACGTTCTACACTGATGAGAAAGAAAAGAAGTTTGCAGCCCTCAATGACAGTGATGAGAGTGACAACGAGGCCAGCAGTCTCAATGACCGACTTAAGGGCGATGTAAAGAAATCTTTGAAACTGGATGAAACGGATGAATTTCTCATGAATTTGTTCTTTGGTAAGATTCAATATAGCACAAACCATGTGTTCCTGCACCGTCCTCAGACAGGAACTCATGGCTTTAAGTTTTCCAGAAGGCTCTCAAAATTCATCTTGAAAGAAAATCCCATGAAAACTGTGGTTTATAATTTGATATGACAGGTTAACTCTTAATTGTGTGACCATAATTAATCATTTGATCATCCAATTTTACTGCCAAGACTGTTGCAATTAATTAATTAAATAGTCTGAGCACTGAATATAATCATAAGATTAGTTACTCGGAGTCATGTCTTAGTGTATCATGTAAAATTTGCCAGTGTAGTTTTTAAATTTACTGATGCAAACTAATTTTATTTTAATAGTTTTTAAGTTATGTTTTTCTTTAATAAATCGACTGAAATTGGACCTGTGTATGGCACACAACATGGTGTGTGAGTGTGTTCAGTGGGGTAGCTAAATCAAGTTAATAACACGACTAATTATTTTTAAAGATAACAAGAAAATGTTGAAAAAACTAGCTGAAAACCCAAAGTACGAGAATGAAAAACTCATTAAATTAAGAAACACGATACTGGAACAATTTACGAGGTCTGAGGAGTCCTCCCGAGGAATTATTTTCACAAAAACGCGGCAGAGCACCTATGCACTTTCCCAGTGGATTATGGAAAATGCAAAGTTTGCGGAAGTTGGAGTCAAAGCACATCACCTGATTGGAGCTGGACACAGCAGTGAAGTCAAGCCGATGACTCAGGTGTGGCCTCCTTTTGTCATCCATTGCTTAAGCTTCAACTAGCCTTCTGTCATTGCTTGTAATGGCTCTCAGTTCTTTTACAATCTCAGGGGTACATTCACAGAGGCTCTTGGCTTTGGTATATAGTGGTCATTACATACCAAGTACCCCAACACTGATAGTGGTACACGATGAGTTACAGAAGAAGCTAAAGCGGAATCCCCTTTCCTTTTTATAAACGTACAGGAATTTCTTGAGTTTGGCACCTCTTGTAAAGACAAGTAACTTTTACCTTAACAACATCATAAAGAAATGTTTCAATATACAATCCAGTGGAAATTCCAACCTGCTCAGGATGTGTGGATTATAACCAAAACTGTTCAACAAATATTTGTAAATTGAAGTCTCTTAGAGGCTGAAAGAATTCAAGTCCTGACCATGGTAGGGAGGAAGGTTTGAGAAGGCGTCTGCTGTTTTATCAGTTTTTAAAATTGTGTTATTTATTGTGTGTACACAGTTTTTAAAAGAGACACATATGAGAGGGGAAAAAAGACACTTGTAAACTGTATAAGCACTTCAGCATTCTTCTGGAAGCTAAGTTCCCCTTGCATCTTTGCTAGTGGAAAGGATGTTTCAGTTCTGTGATATTGTCCACACAAGGGAACAAACCAAAACCATTTAGTGTTTATGCAAGAAAAAGGAAACTTGAAATTGCCCACTCTGACACCCAGTCTGTGCACACTCCCTTGAGATAGCTCCTTATCCAGTTTACAGCCAGGGGTTGCCAGCCAGAATATCCAGCAGTGTACTGTCGCCTTGTGAACCATAGCAGACTCATCTGTCTTGATAGCAGTTAGGTAGATCCTTGCTCTGAAGGCCAAACACTGAGCCTGCAGTTTTGCATTCAAGTACTATTTGAAACTAAGACAGAGTTCTATGTTACAATCCAAGACATCACTTTTAACAATGGATGTAAAGGAATAGTGCAGAGGTTTGCCAAAGAGTTGTCAGGGCGTCTTGCTATGATGTTCTTCCATAATGGTGAGCCAAATAAAAGCTCACGTTACCTTAAAGAAGAGAGGGGAGGGCATGGGAGAACATACGTGTTCTCTGGATGATGAATTTTATGTAACTTACAAGGATAAAAGGGTGCACTGAGTGTCACATAGGCTAGCAGCTTCGATGAGATTTGAGTGGAGATAAAGTACCAAGGGCTGCCCATATCAGATGAGGCCACATTTCACTATATTTATATTAATTTATAATGTCTTTTGAATAGACCTTACGTTAAAGTTAAACCTTCCTCAAAGTAAAATTAAAGAATAGCTCTACTTTCTCCTGTTCCAGCTTCCCTCCTTGGACTTTTTGACTTTTTCCTGTGGCCCTTCTGAAATATTCCATAGGTTTCTCTCCTGGATGATTCTTAAGGTGACCAGCTGTAGTATATACACACACGGGGAGTTTTCGGTGTCTCAAAAGTGACAGAAAATGTTGAGTGAGTTTTATTCCCTAAATATCACACTCTGACGTGAATATATTAAAAGGTAAACCCTATTTTAGCCTTGCCAAAGCCTTTTCTCAGCCAGCAACACCTCTCTCTTTCTTCCTTTCAAATCGCCCATCAATTTATTTCCTTGGCACAAAGAGCGTTCTTCCCACCTCCAGACTGCAGGATGGAAATATTTTTGTTATTGTGTGGTAATCCCAGATTGGAAATCAAATGTTGTCTCACCATCATGTCTTTGTTCGTTGCCAAAAACAGATGGCAGCAGATCCGTGTATGATCTAATCCTCTGATTTACACTGACCAGTTGCAATTTATTATTTCTTCTACTAATTAGAAGATCCGAATGTGTTTAGCATCACAAAATTTAATTTATTAAAATGTTTCCACAGACTGAACAAAAAGAAGTCATTAGTAAATTTCGCACTGGGGAAATAAATCTGCTTATCGCTACTACAGTGGCAGAGGAAGGCCTGGATATCAAAGAATGCAATATCGTTATCCGTTACGGCCTGGTCACAAATGAGATAGCCATGGTCCAGGTATGTGCAGAGTGTGCCTAATGTGTCTCTACTCATCCCTGTGCTCCTATGTGGATTCCCCCCTTTTACTGAAACAAAAAAGACCAGTGTGAAAGAACCATAAGACACTGATTTTCATGTGACTGCTGTTTCTTGAAATCCTATGTCAACCTATTGTAATTTAACTTACAACTCTATTTTGATTGCTATTTCTATATCCAAGACATCTCCTGGATGGTCTCTGACTGCCTGCCCTGACTGCCTTCTATGCATAACTTCAGCAGAGTGTCCCCCCACCCCCATCTTGGGTGAGCATCCTCCTGGATCCCAGTTCAGGAAGGGATCACGTGGGACAGAGCTGTCCAAATTATATGTCCAGATTTCCCAAGACCATGCATGATATTGGCATCATTACAAGGATCAGAAGAGGCCTCCTCAGTCTTAAGATGTCAGTGAGCCCCCAGAGGGATGAGGAATCTGAAACACACTGACCACAAATCCCACTCAGACCTCAGGGAGCCCTGCAGTTCTGTTTTCAGTCAACTTTTCTATATTTTTAATTTTTCATAAAAGATGGAGTAGAGTCACTTACAAATACAAGAAAGAAAGAAGGAAGAAAGAAAGAAACAAACATTGATTCTGTCTCAAACGTCTCTTACTCATCTGTATTAACAAATTCATGATAGTAGAGAATTTAGGATGAAGAGAATATAATGACAATGTTCTGAACACGTAAAAGGTGTTATTTTCATCCTTGGGTGGCTGATAAGTTATAGAACAGGAAGTTCATTGGGCAGCCATCTTGCTAGCAAGCAAGATTATTTTAGGGAGTGATCCGTAAGTCAGAGGTTTATGACTACAATATGTGTGTAGTTTGCCTTCAGAATAGTATTGTAGTTGATCGTTAAGTCCCTGAGCTAGGTAACCAAAGCTTATAATATTAAAAATTATAGCTATTAAAAATATGTCTATACTACCCTGAGTGATTGATCCAGTCGAGTGAGTCCTACCCCTGGTCAGTGCTAGGGGTTCATGCTCCATTGGATAGCCTGATATCCATGCAGAAATGGACATCACTAAATGAATGGCTTTAATGGTCTTTAAAAATCAGGAAGAGGGCAGTGAAGATATATGTGGGGAGGTGAAGGGGAGGCCTCAGAGAAATTGGAGGGGGCAAATGGGAAGTGGGCATTATCATATTTTGTTGTTTACATGAGTGAAATTTTTAAAGAACAATAAACAAAATTCATAAGCCTAGCTTTCACCTTCTTAAGAGGCCTATAGAAATTTGACTTGCTACCATGTGTATTTTCCCAGAGAAATGTGCTTAAAGTCCAAAGTAGGCTTCCAGGAACAGTTCTGTTGTGCTCAGAATCCCTGGTGCCAAGGTCAGAGATGGGCCTTGTCCTCATTCATCCTTCCAAATAGATGGCTTTACCGTCTAAGCTAATGCTCAGGGTTTCTGTGGTTTAAGACAGTTGTTCAGTGCAGTGGGGCTAAATGGGTGGGTGTGTTATTTTGGCCTCTGAGAGTTGCCAAAATCATTCTAGAACATTGCATTAAAGAACATTTAAGTTCAAAAAATTTATCCACAAGCCGTGGGTAATAACTACCTTTACTAAGAATAGAGAGATCATTTGAAGGCTGGGTTACTGAACAGAGACTATCTTCCCAGTTCCAAACCAGGACAGCTCATAACAAGACACAACATTTCCTTTCTTTGTTCATGTTCTCAGGCCCGGGGTCGAGCCAGAGCCGAAGAGAGCACCTATGTCCTGGTTACCAGCAGTGGCTCGGGAGTTACCGAACGGGAGATTGTTAATGATTTCCGAGAGAAGATGATGTATAAGGCTATTAACCGGGTTCAAAATATGAAACCAGAGGAGTATGCACATAAGGTATTGTTCTCGGCCACCACTGAGTTTAGTTTTCATCTGAAAATGGCTATATTTGATTGCCACAGATGACTGTGTGGCTACTTCTTCACACAGAAATTGTGCTGAGTTACCAGCCTCTGTCAGAAGATTTGTGCTTAGTCCAGATTCAAACACAAAGCCACAAAATCTGGGGTGTGTGTGACAGGAAATGCTGAAGGAATTTTGATCATTGCAGGGAAACCAAACATCAACTTTGGTAATATAAGTTTAGGATGCCCTTTTCCAGAAAGACTTGGGCAACTCACTCATTCAGACCTACCTGGTAGTTACAATTTGATCCAATCCACGTATACAAGCATAGTGTCTTTATTAGAGAAATATTTATAAAATGCCTATTTTCTGCCAGACAATCTTTTAAAAGCAGAGAACACAGTGAGAAGCACATCATAATACCCTTGCTACAGGAAGTAGAGCTTCTAGTGCATGCTTGCTGCGGATGGGGAAAGACAAATAATAAACACAAACTTAACAGTGTTGTGCAAAGCATACACAAGTAAGCACAGTGGAGTGAGAAGAGGATTGTGGAGCCAGGCTTGGTGACTCATGTCTGTAATCCCAGCATTCAAACGGCTAAGGCAAGAGCATTACCCAATGAGTTTGAGTCTCTTTTGGACTACCTAGTGTGTTCAATGCCAGCCTGGGCTATAGAGCGAATCCTATTCCAAAACCCCACAAAACAAAACAAAGAGTAGTAAAGTGTAATGAAAATACAGCTCTATGGCTACTTTTGAGGTGCCCCACCTAGAGATTGACACCGAGGCTAATTCTGAATGATTACAGCGTACGTAATATCTCATTTAGCTCTTTCTCAATTTACTAACAGAGCTATTTGAATTGGGTGAAGGAAATGCAGTAGGGAAAAGAATATATTTATACAATATTTCAGGAAACTTTCATACCACTGAAGTAAAGACTGTAACTCTTATAATAGCAAACAATCCATTTAGAAGAAAATTCACACCCTTGCATATGGGTGTGAATGTTAGTTTCTTAACATTAGAATTGGCTCTACCCTAAATAGAGTTTTAGGGAAGGGATGCTTTCAAATTGTTGTGCAAAGTATATAACCAACTACAGGGTTTCCTGGCCAGGTTTTCATACAAACATATATTTTAAACCCCCTTAAATATAAAGCAAGCCAAACATTTTCCTACCAAATAATCCTACTATAGATGTATTCCCTCATACTTACAACTAAAGGCATAATTACAAATCAGTGAGATTCTCGTAAAAGCTGATATGTTATTACTAAATTGTCTAGTTCAGTTGTAGGAAAATCTATAGTTTACAGGTCAGATTCTTCCAATCTGTAGATTAAAACATTGTACTAGTTAGTCTTTCATTATTTTAATGGAATACCTGAGAATAACTGACTAATAATATAAAGAGGTTCATTAGTTTGACTTAGAGTTAAAGCCATAAAGTCTAACAACAATGTAGAAGGCTCTGTGAGGCCTCACCCCTGATCCATTACCACATTATGGCAGGAATTGGTATGTATATAAACTTCTTGGTGCTCTCTCTGTCCTTACAAAGCCACCATAATTCAATCCTGTGGGTTCAACCCCTAAATCCTAATCCAAGATAATCTCTTCTCACAGGCCCCATTTCTAAACACTCAACTACATTAAGTATTATTTCTCTTAATTATTAAGTATTATTAACACAAGGTGTGGATTCAATTCCTGCATGAATACAGAGAAGCAAGCCATATTCAAATCATAAGAAATGATCCATTTAGGGACTCCAGGATAGACTATCTTTCTCAGTTTCCTCTTGAGTGAGGGATCTTCCCTCCCAAGACTTTTTACTCAGGTGGATGAAAGAGAAAGAAGAGCAATGAAGTGGACCATGTCCACAGCCATTATGCTCAGAGTTTCCCAGAAAGCACTAGTATATAGTCAGTTACTAAGAGAGCAACTCCCTCCTCAGGTTTGAAATGTCTTTTTAACAGACTTTAGGCAACCACTGATAAAACATGAGAGTTGATGCAAAAAGAAAAATCTATTTTACATGTCATACTGAACAGTTAAATTATATCAAACATCTGGAGTGAATCTAAACTACCCCTACGACCTGACTCAAAGGCCTTCCCCTTATCATTTCTTTGTGCTTGGACTTAGGTAGATTACAGTAGAAGAGGGAAAACTAAATTGATCCAGTGCCATAATCCCTTCATCTTCTGGATTACAATCTACCTGTGATAGGCAATTTTCAGCTCATTTACTTCCATAAAACTATGAAAAAAATTAAATATTCTTTTCTTCACACAGATTTGGGAATTGCAGGTGCAAAGTATCTTGGAAAAGAAAATGAAAATCAAAAGAAGTATTGCAAAGCAATACAACAATGATCCATCATTAATAACATTTCTCTGCAAAAATTGTAGTATGCTGGTCTGCTCAGGAGAAAACATCCATGTAATCGAGAAGATGCATCATGTCAATATGACACCAGAATTCAAGTGAGTGCAGCAAGATCCTTGTTTAAATTTTTTTAGTAGAGATGAGAACAAGGCATTGTGTACATTGCATTTACATAGTGAAAGTGAGTTTTTCCTCATCAAAACGTTCCCTTTTATAGTCCCTCAAATATAATTTCATTTCTTGTGTCTGCTTCGAAAGTAATCTCTATTGAGACATGGAGTAACAACAGTAAGACACAAAACAATTTCAATGTAAAGTACTTAATTTGTGGATGTCGGTATCTGTTCTCATTTTTTTTGAATGACTGAAAAATTAAAACAACAGCAGACTTCAAAGGGGACCCAGAGACAATGGAACACTTGTGAAGTGTGTGTGTAGGCTGGGACATCCACCTGATTTTTCACAAAAATTCTATGGAGTAGAAAATGAGAAAGAACAAGGTATCAGATAGTCCAACCATGCGGGTCATCATCAAGACCAACATGAACCCATGGCAGCATAATATCATGTTGTCACATGTCACTGACAATCCTTCTTCCACAATAATTTAGGAGACTCTACATTGTAAGAGAAAACAAAGCCCTGCAAAAGAAATTTGCTGATTATCAGACAAATGGAGAGATTATCTGCAAATGTGGCCAAGTGAGTAAACTCTAGTGGGTTCAGTTTTATTTTACCCAAAAGGAATGTTCCACTGAATGTTGATTTCTCCTTTCTCTTCTGTTTTCTAGGCTTGGGGAACAATGATGGTGCACAAAGGTTTAGATTTGCCTTGTCTTAAAATAAGGAATTTTGTCGTCAATTTCAGAATTAACTCGTCTAAGAAACAGTACAAGAAGTGGGTGGAATTGCCTATCAGATTTCCTGATCTTGATTGCTCAGAATACTGCTTACATAGTGACGAAGACTAGCTCTTGATTTGTGATTATTTTAAAATGTTGCCAACTCAACAATGAATATGATTTTGATTGATGTTTTTGTTACACTACTGAACTAACTCTAGAATATTTCAGTGATGGTTTTGCTTTTAGTGATGTAAAGAAACACCGAAAAAAAAAATAATAACATATATCTGATTGGTTGGTTAATGTAATTGTTAATCAAAATTGTCAATTTGATGAGTTCTAAAATCACCTGGGCTCTGGGAATTCCCTTGAAGGATTGTTTTAAATTAATTAAGGAAGACCTGTCCACTGTGGGTGGTCCCACTCTCCAGGTTTGGGTCTTGGACTGTGTAAAATTGAGAAAACTAGCTGAGCCCACATTTATTCTCATAACTCAGCAATTGACTATGCAATGCAATGTGACAAGCTACCTCAAGCTCCTGTCCCTGTGGCTTCCACAGAGTAATGGATTATAACCTCAAACTGCGAGATACAATAATTCAGTTCTTCCAAAGTTGTTAATGGTCAGGGTGCTTCATCACAGCAACAGAAAAGTCACTAAAGCAGCAGGGATAAGGAAAATCTACCAACAGTACTCATTACTGCTCAGTGTTACGTATTGTGGAAGGCACTGGAGTATAAATGAGAATCCAAGGTACCGGTATCAGTCCTGTCATTGATTTTTTTTTCAGATTTATTTATTTTATGTATATGTATGTATGCTTGGCCTGCATGTATGTATGTGTACCATATGCATTCTTGGTACCTCTAGAGGTCAGAGGAAGGCACCAGATCCCCTGACGTTGGAGTTATGGATGATTATGAGCAACCACATGGGTGCTGAGAACCAAGCATGGGTCCTCTGCATGAGCATCAAGTACTCTTAACCACTGAACCATCTTCCCAGCCTCTCTGTCACTAATTTTCACAATCAAATTAGCCTCCTCAGTTCATCCTTCGTCCCCAGCCTCCCTGTGGTAAAATGTTGATTATACTATCTGCTCTGCCTTTATTGACACATTTTATGGTTTTGAATACACCTATTCAGTATAGCAGTTGTTTTGTAGGCCAAACATCTAGATGTAGTTTCTCACAAGGCTGAAATCAAAGTTTCAACCAGACTGTTCTGATCCAGAGGCCTTGAAGGAGGAATCCATGCTCACTGACAATCGGTTTCCTTGCAGCTGTCTGGCTAGGATTTCTCCTTTCTTGCTACATCTCCACCAGGAATTGTTCTCACATCCTAGGAATGCTTTATTCTCTGGCCTCTTCAGGAAGTCTCCATAGCACATACTGTGTGTTTCTTTGGTGTCAGCAGTAGAAACTCCCAAAGCTACTAAGGAATCTGATATAACTTAACATAGTAATAGGAACATAATGCATTATGCTTTGATGAGGCATCTTATTGATAGGCAGACTTGATACTTAATCTCTCTTGTCAGCTGATAAGATTTACAGTTACCTGGGATAAAGGTGTCTGGACATGCCTGTCCCATGTGGCCAGCAAGCCATGCCCACACTCAAAGCAAGGGGATAATTCAGGATATCATGCATAAACTGACATGATTTGGGAAGGAATCTTGGATATCTATTCTAAAGAATTTTGGAAACTGTGCAGGAAATCAAATATGTAAGATATCTAAACAGATCACTGAATCATATGTATTCTGTTTTTGAGGCATCAATAAATATCAGGGTTTTTGTTTTGCTTTGTTAATCTTTTTTTTCTTTATTTCAATAAAAAGTTATTTCTACTTTAAAATTAAAGATGTACATTTCAGATACTATTTAATATGTGATGATATATGGCAACTTAAACTTTGGTAGACATTTCTTTTTAAAAGCAACTACAGTTGTTGCATCTTGATAAATTATCATTGAACATTGTATCATCCTTAATATCTTTACACTGGTTAACAGAATATACCCGTGATTCAAGTCATGAGCCTGGGATTTAGAGTGCCTGTGTCTCAGTTCTTTGGTTGTTTGAATGACTTTCAGCAACTTCATATAACATATCTGTGATCTCCTGAGTCATCTGCAGTTGGATTAAGGTTTCCTCACTGCCCTAACATGTGCATGGCTTGTGCTTCTTGCTTCATGCCTGTACTTTTTCTCTAAACCATAGCCCGTGAACATGAAATGACTTCTCAACAGCCATTAGTACATGTCACAAGTATGTGTTCACTGTGGACTGTGCTATAAGAGACGTGGGTATTTTCTTCTCTGCAATTCAGTATCAGCTAGAGCAGAAGTACTGCCTTGGAAAAAAGACATTGCAGATGTTGTTTACAATTCAACTGAAGGAGCCAAAAAAGAGTTGGAGTCCCTCTTGCCATTGTAACTTTTAAGATGTAGGAGTCTCAAACACACACTTAGGAGAAGAAGATGGAGAGAAAAATAGATAGCTAAATTGCCCAACTGAAAGCACTTTCTGAGTACCGGTGACATTCTGTACCTTACCTAATGCTCCTACTACACTGCTATTGTATTTTCTGGTCACTGATCTTTACTCAAATATGAAGCCATTCTTTGACACTTCAGCAGATATTGTTTATGACTCTTTAAAAACAAAATCCAGATGTTACTTCTCAGAATTGAGCTGCATTTACATTTCCAGAAGAGAAATGGAGAGAGCTTGGAAGGAAAGTATCACTCATTCTCCGTCAGCATAAAATACTCATGAAATCTGTAAACAAGAATGTGAGTCAGAACAAGAAGCACAAAACAAGACTCAGATTTGATGCTGTTCTAAAAATTGTACAAATTATATTGTTAACTTGAATCTTTAAAAGTTTGTGCATTTTTCGCCTTATTTAGTCTTGCTAGATATGTCTTTGTTTTTGTGCATAGCGTGTGTAATAAGATAAACTCAGACGTGGAGCATTACTAGTTTGAGAACTTTGAGGCCCAAGGACATAATGACTATATTGAAGAGCTGTTATAGACACATAGGCACTGAATTGAACAATGCCAGCAGTTAGCACGCACAAGAAATAACCACAAGACCCAGGGGAAAGAGTCTCTGGACAAGCTGAATCATCTACACTAGTCAAAGAATGTGGAAAGAGCATAGCAGTAGATATGCATTTAATCTTTAAGTAAAATACACACAGAATTGAAGTCTCTCACATCAACTTATCCTAAAGGGCCATCCCAAGGAGTAACAACGAGCATACTTGTTAATGTGCCATTCAGGGTGACTAAGGGGAAGATTTAGCCTCTATGGGCAAAACACAAAGATCAGTGTACATACAAGTATCATTGTATTTACTCAATGGCTTTCAGATTTAACCAGGTCTATCTAAGAATGATTTTAATTATGATCTGTCATCACCTCAAGAATTGATAGTAATTCTGTATCAGTGATTGAGTCAGGGACTACATGAGAAAAAGAAGCTGGATTTTCAGCAGTAACTTTTGTATACAAAACAAAAGCAAAAAAAAAAAACAAACACAAAACAAAAACTTTTGTATAGCACAAATTATAGTTGCTTTCTGTTTATTCCTAAGTCCTTAAACTTTCTCTCAGATCCAAAGAGCCAAAATATGAACTATGGGTCCTTCTCTTAGCCAGATGAGTCTGATTGATCCTCCCCACTCCTCATATCCATTCCAACTTCCAGAACTACTCCCAGACTCCAAGCTAGGACCAGAAATCCTATATGAAATGGTCAGCCCTGAAGATACACCCATACAAGCAACATTAGGCAGATTGAACAGATTGTATTTATATATTTAGGGACACACAGACACACACACACACATGCACACATGCACACAAACAATGACTAGCTATTCCTGTGTTGAGTCAACAAATATACTTAATGAATTAGATAAAAGTAAGGGATTTCTACTTAGGGAATTTCATTTTTAAACACCAAGAATAAAGAATAAATAACATTTTCTTCATGGTTTTCAGTATTTAAGAATCAATTCAGAGCAGGTTAATAATGCAGTAAGAAAGTTTACGCTAAAGAGAAATGGAAAAAAGAGAACTATCTTAGGGTTTGGGGTGTTGAAGATGTTCCCCAGTATCCTCAAAGTTGTTAGCATGTTTGAGGGTGGAAATGTCAGAAATCAATGTCTTTAACTAACTGTAGGAATTAAATAACTGTAGGAAGCCACAATAAGATAATTTGCTATTAGTTGTCTTTGTGCCTTGGAAAAGCAAAAGCCATTCTGAACACATTCAGGGAAGAAGATTTCTTGTTTTGAAGACTGTTATAGATGGTAGATTTGTCACAGTCAGTAATGTGTGGATAAAAATGAAGGAATATTTCTAGACTTTATGTAAATAAATGCCTATACATTAAGACAAATATTAATGAAATTCAACTCTTCTACAAGTAGTTGAGGGGGAAAAACCCCTAATGATGATGTGGGCTTCTGATGAAACAGAGGTCAGGATTCTCTGAATGGAACCAAAGGGGGAGGAAAACTCTGTCTCTGTTTTGACCACACCCCTCATGTTTAAAGAATGCCCTGAGAACAATCCCATTTCCCATGAGACAAAACCTTCTTCTAGACAAAAACCTTAGCAACAAGCCAATTAGAGTCATCTGCCTGGTCAAAGTCACTACTGTATAGTCATTCCAGGGAAAAGAAAGCCCAGAATGTCCAAATTTGCTCTGAAGCCAGAGACTGGGAAGATTTAGTATTGGTGACATGGACATCTTCATGAGATATTCCTTCACAAAATCCAGCGATTAGTATCAAATGATGCTTAAAAATTTTAAATATGTTTTTTGATGCATTTCCAGTTTGGTTGAATTATGCAGCTGAGCCTAGTTGATATTTCATCAGTGAAAATAACAGGAAGTGATGTGATAAACGTAGGTGACCTTTGAAGGGCTTTGCATGAAATGAGGAAGAGAGAGATGGCGAGTTTTAACAATGGATCACAAACTTCAGCAATTTCAAACTGAAAGACGAGTCAGGAAGCAAAAAACTATTTAACGTACAGAAGAGAAGAGATGTCTTGAGAGATGGAGGAGGACGAACGCACAGGTGAAGAGGGAGAGGAAGTCTGGACAAAGAAAGCAATCCCAGTGCATTTAGGAAGCAAAAATGCAAATGTAAAAATGAATGAAAGATAGACCTTAAGGTAGAAATCCAGCAGAAGCTAGGATTAATTCTGCTGTAATCCACCACTGGAGTCTCTACAAAGTCTGGAAGATAAAAGTGGAGACCTAAGGAAATCAGGAATGACTTTTAAATCCACTCTGATGAATTCATTAATGGCTCCTAAGAAACTGTGGTTAGCCTGTTCAGAAATAGCAAACGTAGAAATAACTGTTTAGTAAACACATGAAGGATACTAGGCTGTTTTATGTTATATTTGTGCACTCAAAATGTTTTCAGCTTATGCCTGTAATCACAAGCAAGAAGCTCATCTCCAGCAAAATTAAAGTCAGCCAGGGCTATCTCTCAAAGAAAAATGAAAACAAAAACAGAAAACAAAAACAAAACCACAAAAAAACAAAAATCCCAAACCAACCAACTACACACCACACACACACACACACACACACACACACACACACACACACACACGGGTTGGGGAATTAATGCTACTGATCAGTTTTATCCTGTTTGATTCAGTGATGCTGAGTTTCCCCCAGCATGTGATTACATTTGAAAGAACTCAGTATCAACATCCCAGTTAATTAAAAACTCACTTAAATACTTACTTTTGGTATGCCCCTTCCCCCCAAAACTACACATTACACAAATTTTTTAATTCCTTTGTTTTTTGTTTTTTGTTTTTTGTTTTTTTTCAAAAAGAGCCATTCACTGTTTTATGACTGATACACTACCTCTACTTTTTCTCAAAATTCTTTGAAATTATCTTCATCAAATGACCTGGTATTATTTTTATTTCCCCAATTCTATGTGCAATCATTTGCCTCTACCTCTTTATTATCCTGAGCTTTATAGATGGTCAAGCCATAAGTAGCTTTTCTGACTTAGATGTGGGGCATGGGAAGGAAGGAAAATTTGTGAATATTTATATTATAGTATAAGACTATCCCAATGGCAACCAATCTATTGCCTCTTTGTCTCCAAACACAACCTCGGAAACCCTGTGAAAACTTGCAGTAGCTAGTGTTGAAAGTCACTGCAGAATGAAAAAGCTTTGCTTCTTGGTTTGCACTATAGGAAACTCCAGCACCTGCTGCTCTGATGGCGTCTGCTACTGGTAGTTCTTTGCAGTGGGCAGCTCTCCTGGCACCCACTTTAGCAGTTGTGTTTAGTGCTTCTGGTGAGGTATCTGCTGTGAAGTTTTTCCTGGTACTTTACAGGGCACCTCCCATGAAACCCCAGAGAATTCACATCATCTTCATTATTCAGTGGTTTTCACTACCTGCTCCAAAAACATCTGGATCTTGATGTATTCTATCATAGTTCTAAGAGTAGTCGTCATTCTCCTGTCTGAAGTTTGTATGTCATTCAGCTCTCATTACCTATTAGTCTTAGCTATTCTTCCAGTCCCATCAGAGGCCAGGTTTATTTTAAATGTTACCTGTTTAAATTAGTGTGTGGTTTCCCCTTCTATATTTAATTTGTACTGTGACAATCATCACTAATAAAATAGGAGATTTAGCTTGGCAGAAGTTATAAGTTTCAAATAACCAATTATTCTTATTTGTATGCATTATATTTCACATAGGAAATCAACACATCTGACCGATTAACTAACCAAATAACTTAAGAGAGTAGATAGAATGTTTTTTTTATAATTAGACAATTTTACTTACTTAATAAAAACAGTTGTGTAGTCATCTCAGTGACTGAACAGACAACAGATCTTATCTTTTATGGAAGACTTCTTTATCTAGGCCTGCCACCACTCCACTGCTCCTGTGAGTTTAAAATATGCTGGTGAAGGGATATAAAAATACATAGGGTATTGGCTTCTGAAAAGTATGATTAATATATACATCATTAACATTTCCTGAATATAGCTTAACTACAAAGTTCTTCCCTCATTGAGATACACAAATTAGTTAAGGAGTCTTTGCTTTTTCCAATAAGATATGTTAATGTTCCTGTTAAGACCGTAAAGAAAATAAGGACATAGTAACTTATAAAGAATCAATATAGAATTCTAGTTTTAACTCTAGAAATCTTCTATGGAGTGCTTACTTAGTCAAGATAGACTAAGTTTTAAAAATGAGTTTTTGTTTTATAAAATATGCCTATTTGTTGTGATTAAAGTATTTAAAATCTTATGACCAAAATTAAACCAATAGTCAGAACAGTTTTTTTTTTTTTTTGAGCCGGGCAGTGGTGGTGCACGCCTTTAGTACCAGCACTTGGGAAGCAGAGGCAGGCAGATTTCTGAGTTCGAGGCTAGCCTGGTCTATAGAGTGAGTTCCAGGACAGCCAGGGCTACACAGAGAAGCCCTGTCTCAAAACAAACAAACAAACAAAAACAAAAAGAAAAAAAAAACAAAAACAGTCTTTTAAGATAGACTGGAAATTCATGTTTGTGGATGAAGATTGAGAGTTCCTTAGTCTAGTTTTTGCTACACTGTGCAGCCCCACAAGGTCTGTGATATCTCCAACTTTATGATCTTCAGAACATGCTTGCTAGATATGAATAGATGATAGATATGTAGGCATATACAGTTAGCCATATAAAAAGTAGATAGCTGATATAGACAGAAATTGACAGCAACATACAGATAGGAATGTTGGTCATTAGAGATGATATCTTTGATGCTAAATATCAATAGCAGTTTATCACTATTTAATCTTCTAAGTTTAGCAGAAAAAATGATTTTTCTATCTTCAAAAATGACAATGCATCTACAGGTATTTGCTAGACTACTGATAGACACAAAAATGTGTCTTCCATTAGCTGTGTCATCTCACAGGAAGTGTGTTTTAAATGTTTGGAGAAATAGCAGTGGTATTAAAAAGTGTAATTTCTACTACATTTTCTTTTCTTTCTTTTATGCAATATTGGGGCTTGAACCTAGGCAATCTGATATAGACAATCTCTGATCTATATCACCCAATGCCTTATATTTTTATTTTGATAATAGGATTTCACTAAGTTTCCCGGCTCACTTTAAACTCACTCTGATGCGTGGACTGTCTTAAGTTCTCTCTCTCTTTTTTTTTTTTCTTTTTTTCTTTTTCCTTCGAGACAGGGTTTCTCTGTGTAGCCCTGGCTGTCCTGGAACTCACTCTGTAGACCAGACTGGCCTCGAACTCAGAAATCCACCTGCCTCAGCCTCCCAAGTGCTGGGATTAAAGGCATGTGCCACCACTGCCCGGCTGTTTTAAATTCTCAATGCTAAGCTTACTACAATTGTCTACAATTTTAAGCCAGAGTTACCATGCATAGCTCCCACTACACTTTAAAATGTATTACTAATATGAATTTCAAATTGGTATATGAACACGACATTTCTATGCCCTGATGCCTGGCTATTATTACTATCGTCCAGTGTAACTGTCTGTTTGTACCAAATAGTTTCTTCTAAATATGCAACACAGCACAGTAATTTTGTTTCACTACTCTATGAAGCCAACTCTGGTGACCCTTTATGCTAATTTTCCTTCCTTCATACTAGCTTTCCTCAGACACCATGTTCTTACCCTTTACATGCTGGAGCACATGTCTTACATATTACCTTAAACCTGCTTTCTGGTTATTTTGTATTTTGCTTTCTGTCTCTAGCACATCTATTCATTACACCCATTCATCAGTTCACTATGTGTCTATCACATGCCTCCAGTCTCCACTGGATTTACTAGCCATCTAATAGTCCAGATGTTATGCAGAAAACAAATACAGGTGGAAAGAAGGGAAGTTTCACAAAAAGATTAAATAGTGGTGACATTTTCCGGGTGCTCTGCAAAGCCAGATGACTACCCTAAAAGAGAGAAAAAGGGATATCCCAGGTAAAATCAACATTTGCGGAGTCCCAAGTGGAGAAAATGTGCTCTAGTCAAAAAACTGAATGAATAGACCGGAGTGGATAAGCAGGACACCTAAAAAGCTGGAGTGGAGGGTGTATACCAACAGAGGGGAGGCCACAGGCTGTGGCTATGGAGCTGGAGTGGAGGGTGTATACAGCGAGGTCAGCTAGGGAACTTTGAGATATTCCACTAGGGTCCCCTCCCTCCCTCAGAGCTCATGGAAGAAACAGGTTAGAAAGTATGTAGGCTGGAAGGGAGGGGCTGATTAAGCCCCTGCTACCTCATTCCCTAAAGACCAGTTTAAAAGTCACACTGTTCTGCCAATCACATTGTACCTAATGGCGGCTGCTCTAAAATCCTATATAAGGCCCCTGAAAGGGCTCCAAGGGGTCTCCCTCCCGTCTTGGTATGTAGAGTGACCTCAGCATGCTGATGAATCAATAAATTTCTCTTTCATTTTGCATCAATCCCCGACTCTGTGTGTTCATTCGGAGGGTCTTCAGTAAATTAAGACTCCCAGAGTCTTACAATACCAACAGAGGGGAGGCCACAGGAAACCCTGCTGACTACTGTCTAGAGTTGCACTTACGTCGAAAGCCACTGGGCATTTTCATCAGGGGAGTGGAAGGAATTGATTTTCTCGAAAGATACTCTGATGAAGCAGTAGGAAGAGGCAATACAGACCCAGAGAGAACAGATGGATGGTATCAGGCTAGTTTACCAGTGTGGATCAGCGTAAGGACAGAAAGAAGGTATTTTGATGGGAGATTTGTTGATACCAGAATACAGAGATCAAGAAAAAGAAAAATCAAGGAGTCAAAAAGGAAGGACACTCCAATGCATTGCTGTGGTGTTAACCTGTGTGACAAGGTATGGACTTTCCGGGAGGAGCCCAATGGCCTGTTCTTGTGGTCAGAGCAAGGATCTTCAGCAAAGCAATCATCATTTCCATGAGCACAGTAGGTCTTGTGACAGCACTGATCTTCAGCTCCCCTCTCTCAGTAAGGACAGCAACATCCAGTGTTTGGGCTCTGGGATCAAACTCTGGGCTCTGTTTTTAATTAGGACACTTTCGATTATCCTTCAAGATTTCGGATACAATTGCTTACTTTCACACTCAAGTCTGCAAAATGTGAAGAAGAGAAATAGTGTTTATAGTTCAGGCGTAATCAGATAACAGACAGCACACCCAGGGCAGCCCTGGTGCAAAGTAAACACCCAGTAAATGTTTATTGCTAGCTGCTGAGAAGTGAATTAGTGAGAGGATCAAATGAGAAAATGTGTGGCCTAGAAAATGAAGCACTTACGACACAAAGAAAGCATCGCAAAGCCAAGGGAAAGTCTCTTTCATGGGTATATTTTTCTATTAAAATGAGCCTGGTTGTGCCTTTATTGGGAATGAATTTAGAAAAAAAAAAGAAAGAAAGATAGCTAAAATGTCTTGAATAAAATAGGACCACTTAGAAGTAGCTAGAGTAAGGGAGGGGGTGTCGGGGAGAATGGTGGGGTGAGGGGGGGTGTTTTAGAGACAAGGCAAGGACACTGCAGCCCGAGTGGAAGAAGTGACGTGTAGAAATCCCACCATTGTCTCAAACACCAGTAAATCTGCTTCCGACTACTTGAGCGGGTGGCATTTGGCTTCGGTCTGCAGGGCCGACAGGCAGGGCAATATGGGAATGATGCAGACATCACGAGCATGGGAAAGAGATACAGAGGATTCTGAATAACAAATGCTAAACACACCATACAGTGAGTGGCACAGAGGATGTAGTTAATAAATATGAGTTTCCTTTTCTGACCTGAGCTATGAGCCAGTATCTCTGACCTTGAGGAGTTGGCAAGTTAGTTAAGGGTTCACTAATGAGAGGTGTGAAAGTATCAGAGAAAAAAGGGGGGGGGGGGATACCAGAGAGTGTGACACTGAGCACAGGCGTCAGAGTTCAGAAAAGCCAGCAACCAGCTGAAACCTTCCCTTGATTATTTGAGAAACTCTTCTGGATTAAAAGGAGTAAGCAATTTAAGTAATACCTTATATATTAAATGTTCCATCTATATTAATTTAATACATTTTCAAGAGTAGATTGTGGAAGGATGTGTGTTCTAAATGGGAGAGACAGAAGAAGAAAGACTAACATATTTTACACGTCTATTGGAAGGCTATGCTATGTCTGCATTTGCTGGAGAACCATACTGTGTCTGGGCTTGCCATACTGTCTGGACAATATGATGTCATTCTAGCTTCCTAAGCTAGGAAATGACATGTTTTAGGAAAAGAAAATGACATGTTTCTTGTTAGTCTAGCTTCTTGAGCAGAAAAATGACATGTTTTGGGAAAGATGACCTACAAGGAGTTAACAGGCTAAATCATAGATGGAAGGGGGGCAAAAATTGGAAAGAAAAGGATTAAGAAAGGAGTTGGAAGCCAGCATCCTGGTTGAGGTAACAGAAATCTGGACTTGGTCATTGGCAGTGGGAATGGAAGGAAAGAGGGGTTCCTGGCACCAGATTAATGGCAATATATAAAATAAATACAAAAGTGCAGCCCAGTTAGTGACAGAAACAAATACAAGTGATTTATTTACATTACCTTATTTTTGCCCTAAAAGTGACTCATAGCTCTGTTTGGCTGCCGTCTGCTGCCACAAGCCCTTGTGTTGCTGGCACATGGAATCACTATTTCATTGCTCCCAAGAACTCGCTCAGTGAGCTCTAGCTGTTTCCTAGTCACGGCACACGGATGCCTGGCTTATGGTTCATGCTACTTTCTTGTCTTGAGAAAAAGGTTTAAAGTGAGTCAGAATCTTTTTTAGTTGTCAATGAGGTCAACCCACTGACTTCCCAAGAACTCTGCTTCCCTGGAGGAGTGGCCAGTGGATGGTGGTGACTCCCTGTGTTCATCTCCAATCTAGCAACAAAAAAAATGAGCTACAGCTTCTGCCATTGAGCATAAAGCAGAAAAGCAGCCGACAGTAAAGAAAAGAACCCTCACCAGTACACAGTCATGGCCTGTCTTAGTCAGGGTTTCTATTCCTGCACAAATATCATGACTATGAAGCAAGTTGGGGAGGAAAGGGTTTATTCAGCTTGCACTTCCACGTTGCTGTTCATCACTAAAGGAAGTCAGGACTGGAACTCAAGCAGGGCAGGAAGCAGGAGCTGATGCAGAGGCCATGGAGGGATGTTCCTTACTGGCTTGCTTCTCCTGGCTTCCTCAGCCTGCTTTCTTATACAACCCAAGACTACCAGCCCACAGATGGTACCACCCACAAGGGGCCCTACCCCCTTGATCGCTAACTGAGAAAATGCCTTACACCTGGATCTCATGGAGGCATTTTCTCAAATGAAGCTCCTTTCTCTGTGATAACTCCAGCTTGTGTCAAGTTGACACACAAAACTAGCCAGTACACTGCCGTACCTTGTTCTTTGACTTACAGCCTCCAGAACTCTCTGTGTGCTAGGGGATACATTCCTATCACATAGACTACCCAATGTTTTATTACATTTGTCATGTTTTGTTATGGCAGTAGAAGCTGACTGATACAGTCTCTTAACTGCCAAGTAAGAGTTTGAGGCTCCAGAAAAAGTCACTGGATATCTTTAAAAGATGTTTATTTTTTAATACCTTAAACTGTTATCTGAGATAGGGAAAAGTCACTGAATATCTTTAAAGATCTTTTGTTGTTGTTTTAATACCTTAAACTGTTGTCTGAGATAATGATGGTGTTAAGACTTTAAAATTATTTTTGGATAAAGATATAGCTCTGTGGTAGGATACTTGCTCACCATTCATGAGATCCTGGCTTTGATCTCTTACACTGAGAGAAAGAGAGAGGGGAGATGGGGAGAAAGAGGAAGGAGGAAGGGGAGGAGGAGGCAGAGGAGAAGGAAGAAAGAGGAGGAGGAGAATAGAAATCCTCTAGGCCAAGTTTATAATTATCTAATAGACACATTTTAAAGTTAAATAGACAAAATTTAAAAACTTGTTTATTGAGCTCTCTAGATTGACTACAAGATGAAAATTATTAAGATAATATATCTAATTTTATTTTTTCCAAATTTTCAAAAGCCAGTGTGTATTTTATGCAGGCTATACTGCAAGTGACCGGCAAGCATGTGCGGCTGGTGGCTGCGGCAATGGATGCTGCAGTTCTACACACTTTGCTTTTGAAAAGAAAAATAGAGATGGAGTTTGGCTTAAATGTGAAGTTTTCAATTCACTCCTTGAAGGTTACTTAACTCTAAAGTCTTTCACTTTTCTCTTCCGTTTGGCTTTCTTATATTCCAGTTGTATACACACACACCATCAAACACTAAATAATAGTTTGCTATATTATAGTTTGTATGTAATATAGTTTATAATAGATGGTGTGAGTCTCCTGTGGTTTAAGTGTGACCCCCAAATTCATGTTGTGATCTAAAACCTAACATCCACGTACCAAGATGGGGTCGTACGAAGCCATAAAATCTCTGCCTGCATAGATGGGATCTGTCACCCTGTGGGAGAGTCTAAGTAGAACTTCCTGCCCTTCTGCCTTCTGCCATCGCAGGCTACAGAAACAAGGAGCCACCTGACACCAAGTGACTTGATCTTGGACTTAAGGGCCTCTAGAACTCTGGGAAATAAACTCATCTTGCTCCTATATTTCAGAGTCTTGTGTATTTGTTAGAACAGTGCCACAGAGGCAGAGAAAACTCTTCAGGGCCAGGTTCTAATACCCGAGTCTGACCATTCACAGCTCCCACCCTATAAGCTATTGTCCAAGGCTGTGTCAAATGCCTCAACTAGCTAGCATCATGACTAGCTAGCTAGCAGCAAACACCCTTTGCCGGTGGCTTGAAGCCAAGTAAGAGACAGCTGATGGGGGTCACAAGTCTATTTTATTCATTCCATTTTTGACAACTGGGAAGGGACATCCCAGCTCCTAAGACCCTGGTCAGGCTGGGTGAGGCCTCCTCTAAAATGTACAGCAATCTAGCATTTCGTTCTGTGCCACTGTGTCTCCTTCACTTCTCTACAGGAAACTGAGAACAATGCCCCGCCCCCATTCAATAGCCAAACAAACCCTGCTAGCATTACTCTGTCTTAGCATCTGTATGCAACTCTGCTTATGAAAGAATATTGTCTCTCTCTGCAATGTGGAGCTGTGGGAGGAATGGGCCAGGCTTCCTCTGGTTTCTGTATCTTGTAAGTAAACATCTCCACAGGTAGATAAGACCACGGCTCCTTCTGACCCTTTCTCTGTATGTCCCTTTACTTTTATCATTGTTTTTATTTTCTCTACACATTAACCCACTTAAAGACCAAACATAATAATGGAAGAGATAATACGTTCAAAACAGTCAGTTCCATCATTGGGCTGAAGTGTGAGACAATTATCACCAGACTAATTGGTCATTAACAGAATCCTGTGACTGTTACTCTTCACTTGACTTGACAGGTTTGGCGTCACCTAACAAGGTGTGCGAGCCTCAGGTTGTGTTTCTGAGAGCATATCCTGAGAGCTTTAACTAAAGAGGGGACATATGTAGGCAGTACCATCCCATGGGCTTGGGTACAGACTGCTTAAAAGACAGAAAAAACAAACAAACAAAAAACCAAGAAAGCTACGTGACTGCTGGCAGTCCTCTCTACCTGCTTCTGAAGAACACAAGGTGCTCACCTACTACTGCTCTGGCCATGGAGAGAGGCTTCTTTCTGTCTGTGGAGAACTGTATTTCCTTGTGAGCCATTAGACAAAATAAACCATTTATCTTCTAAGTCTACTTTTTTTCAGGTATTTGGTCACAACAAGGAAAGCAACTAATACACCATATGGAAGGCAGGACATCCACTAAGAACAATATGCTCTGCTTCTATTTTTCTGTTAACATTAGTGCAGCAACCTCTAACAGAGTCCTCACATATTTTCCTTCCCTGGAAGAGCCCCTACCTTTCCAGACACTATGTTTCTATTACAATGTTTTTAAATGTGGATCTTTTCCTTCCCTTCCCAGAATACTCTATTCACTACTGGACTCCTGAAGGCCTTAGGCCCGCCCTTTCACGGGGCTGAGTAGGGGGCAGAGGGTGGAGATATAAAGACCCTCTTTATCTTGAAGCTTGGTTTAATCTGTTACATACTAGTGTCTGTCCCAGCATGGTACAGCAAAACCAATCCCAGAGCAGTGGAACCCACGGAGACAACAGCCTCTCGCCTTTACTTTCTTAGTCTTACTGGTTCTCCGTCCTTCCTCAAACTGAGACCACACCAAGAGTGCTTTTACCAGGATGGAAGAGGAACAAGGAGGAAAGGAAACGCTAGCTGTATGAGAGTTTGGGAGGAAGGGAGGAAAATCCAACCCCTCCACATCCGTTGGGTTCCAAGGGCCCCGGAGGCTCTACTGAGCTCTGAGGTTCCCTTTGCAACACTCAACATAGCTCAGCAAGGTGCTGCCAACCCATCCGCTCAATCAAGGTAAATCACTCACTAAAACTTAACCCACAGTTCTGAGCTACACAATGCTTTTCCAGATTTCTACCACTTCTGAAGTTCAATTAAATAGCTGTGGGTTTGTTTGTTTGTTTGTTTGTTTGTTTGTTTTGTGATTAAATGATATTTTAGTAAGATCGCACAACTTTAAAGGTCCTAGTTTCTAGAACCACATTATTGTTGGCTAGACTGTGCACGTTTTAAAATTTCACTGATTAAAATGTCATAGGAAGGTGACACGGAGTTTGGTTAAATCTCAGTTTACTAATCCATAAAAGAGATACTTCCAATAAATAGCCAGTAAGCTCTCCTCGGTTCTCAGGGGGAAAAAAACAAATAGCTGCAGTAAAGTCTCCTCTTACTAATGCTCTACTTACATTCTAAACCCTACAACCCATGTAGAAAGACATCCCGATGCAGTAGCACAGGATTACGTGTCCATTGTGTGACAACAATGGCTAATATCTGATTGCGTCTCAGAAACAAACTTGACCATTTACTAACGGGGCCAGAATGCATCCCTTTTAGTGTTGTCGAAGCAGGATCCACTCAGAGCCCAGGCAGTGCTCAGCCTGTCTGCCCTCCCTCATTTATTTGGCCATGAGTATTTAGTAAACACATATATTAAGCCAAATATTGTCCCTAAGCCCTGGGTATGTGGGTAAAATAAGTATCTGCTTAATAGCGTTGTGTAGGAGAGAGAGCCAAGAAGTACTAAAGCCAGTAAGTGAGAACAATGTTACAGGATATTGGAATGCGCTGAGATCCTTAGAGGCTAGAGAGAGAAAAAGTAGAAGGTTTAAAAAAAGTCAGTTTCATCTTTCTTTCTTTCTTTCTTTTTTTCTTTCTTTCTTTCTTTCTTTCTTTCTTTCTTTCTTTAGTTTTGAAGTACTGAGGATTGAACCCAAGGCCTTGGGAATATGAGGAAAGTGCAGTACTAAGCTAAGTACTAAGTAGTAAGTACTTAGTATTTAAGTACTAAGTAAAACTTGCATCCCCCCATAGGGGTCAATTACATCATATTACATTTTATTGAGTTTTAGTTATTTATTCAATTATTTTCATCATCATCATCATCATCATCATCACCATCATCATTATCATCATCACTTTGTGAATTTTTTTTGGGGGGGGGCGGTATTTGTTTAGTGTTTTAAATATAATTGTGTTATGTAGTTCACTCTGGCCTGGGACTTGCTAGGTATCCCAAGCTGGCCTAAAGCTGGTAATCTTTCTGCTTTGCCTTCTTTCCCAGTGCTAAAAGCAAGTTATCCCAACCAGCAAGATGGGCTGATTTTAAGTGGGAACTAAGGCAACTTTGAAAAGAGAACATTTAAGCGAGGGCTTTAGCACATTTACGGTGTCCTTACCCATGAATTTTACATCCCTGTCTCTTTTGTTCTGTCCTGAAGCCTACTAGACATTGAAACTTACTTGCTTGTAATTTAAGATCAGGACAGGACCAGTTGATTTTTCTCTTTTGACTTACAGTCCTTAAACTCTCTGAGTGTTTATTTTATGTCATTTATCTTTTCCATCATACTAGCCATTGTGGAAAATCTCACCCCGAAGACTTAGTTAGCACATGAGTTTGTAGAACAGTGATTTTCAACCTCTGGGTCAAGACCCCCTTTGGGATCATATATCAGATGTCTACATACCCAATATTTATATTACAATCCATAAGAGTAGCAACTTTACATTTATGAAGTCGCAATGAAACAATCTTATGGTTGGGATGGTCACCACAACATAAAGGACTGTGTATTAAAGGGTCATAGTGTTAGGAAGGTTGAGAACCGCTGCAGCAGAAAGCCTTCATTAACTGGCCAGCAACTTTCTCAGGATGAACTTCTAAGCACAGTCATTCATGTGTGCATATATGTGTGTGTGTGTGTATTATATATATATATATATATATATATATATATATATATATATATATGTTGGCATGGTGTACTTAGTTAACAAAAACAACCATAAGAAGAACTTCAAAAGCCAAAAAACAAGATTAGTATTTTTAGAGACATTTTCAGAACTATGGACTTTGGTGGATTATGTCTTTGTTTTATTTTGACAGGTGGTGCTATCTATAGGCTGAGTTTTGCAGCCTGAATTGCACTTCCATCTTGGAGTCAGCTGTGCTAAGGTCTGGGGACCTACTAAGCCCTAGAGCTCTGTTACATGACCCATGTTTGCTATATATGGATAGCAACAGCTATAGATAACAGACGGACATATAAGTAGGTGTATGATAGATATATAGATGATACATAAGTAAATAAAAAGAGAGTTTTACAAATACATAGATAATAGATAGTGAAAGATATATGATGAATGATTAAAGGTAGATGAACAAATGATCCATGATTGGTAGGTAGATGATTAGATAGTATCATTCATATATATATATATGATATATCATATATATATATATATGATAGATAGATGATAGATTTGTTCTTCTTTGATTTTTTTCTTTCTTTTCTTTCTTTCTTTTTTTTTCAGACGCCTAAGAGCTCAGATGTTTCTCATGAACCTTGATTAGGACTGACTTTTTATTATTGTTCACACTATGGCTTCAGCTGCTAAGTCTTCTGGAGGAACCCAGAAGAAATGTTTCACCAGCTATTCAGACATCCACTAGAATTCTGTTTACACCCAAAATTATACATCATGAAGACTTTTGTATAGTCTTCTTTTAAATTTATTTCTCATAGCCTTGCATATACATGATGGTCTTGATGAAACTGATAGAACTGAGGAGATTCAGCAAGGTTTCATAAAAAATAGTTTAGATAAATGTTTGCTTCAATTTTCAGGATTATCTAATGACTCTTTTTTTTGTTGTTGTTCTTCCTTTTGGATGTTTTTATTCCCTACTTACTCATCTTTGCTGTATTCATTTTTTTCATGCTTTAGAACTTTGTTTTTAATAAAATTTTATACACACACACATAATACATTTGAACCCTTGGTTTAGAGCAGATACAAAAATAAGGACAGGGAGGTCAAATCTAGGGGTACAGATTAAGTCATTAAATTGGAGGATGGCTTGGCTTTGGTGTGCCAGTGTCTTGGTACTACCCTGGCAATACCTTGATATCATTTAAAGTTAAATCTACTTATGGCCTGATAGTAGTTTCCTTTGCAAACCAAGGGAAAATGTCCATACATTTATGTCCAACTCTTCTTTTCAGCTCTATCTCACTCTTCTATCCTCTGTTGTAAATGTCATGCAAGTTCTGCTTTCCCTCATGTCTTCCAAGCAAAGTAGTCCCTTTTTAATTGTGCCTCTGATAGATGTTTATCCTCTTTACAATTGCCCCAACGATGCCCTCTCTGCTTTCTTCACTGATACTTCACTGATCCCATTTCCTCTGTATTGAACTCTAATGGAAGAAATACCAATGTACATGTTCAGCTGACCAATTTGGACTCCTATTTCTCCCACTCTTTTATAAAGGGTTTGCAGTGTGACTCAAGACAGCTCCCCTCTGCCTCCAATTGTTGACAATATCTTGTCTCTTACCCACTCATATCTTCTGAGTCTATCCTTGTCAACAAGGACTTACTTCTTAGCTGAAACCCACCACTGTTCAGTGAAGGCTCTTTCCTTCCCATTTGTTCACATCAGGACGTGTACTTTTTAATGTAAAGGTCCAGTGTACTAGCTCATGCAAAGCCTTCCTTCTGTTTCATTCATTATACAAGCCAGTCATGCACCTCCAATACTCTCCAGCCAGAACCTTAGCCTGGGTCAGTCACATTGCATCACAGAGTATCTGGGTTTCTGTTTTATCTACATCACTCAAAGGCTGTGTGACTTTGTAAAGCTGCTTAAATTCCCTGTGCATCTCTACTCTCACCTGAAAATAAGGGATGGTAAAGGCAGTAAGTTCTGAGGATGAACCAAGATGGTAATTGTAAAGTGCTTCTAAAAATGTCAGACTCCCAAAAGGTTTTCAATGAACACCGACTACGAATCATGGCATTCTGTAACTTTAAAAACTAGTGAAATGGTTTAATTTATGAGCTACAGTATATAAGTTCATATTGGGAACCACTTAAAAGGAAATGTACTTTAAATGTCATTGAAGATAGTCATGGTGAATTCCTGCAGTTTCAGCTCCTTCAGGAAGGAATGTTGGAAGGATGGGGTGTTTGAGGCTAGCCTGGGCTAGGCTCCGAGTTCAAACCTAAAAATAAAAATACAACATAAATTTAATTGAGTCATTAATTTATCTTTTGAGACTTTGTGTCCATGGCACAAAAGGGAATAGATTGTTCTCTTTCTTGTTCTCATTTGCTGGATAACTCTCTCTGCTTCCAGAACTCATTCTAATAGTGACAGGATAATGAACCACTGGCATTTAATTATGACATTTATGAAGGTGGTGGGTACCAATTATAATCTGAGAGACATGTTTCTTCATATTCTTCCTTACATCAAAATCATAATTTTAGAAATTAGATTAGATTTTAAAGTAGTTTAAGAGATATCGTCTCTCATTGACACCATATCACACCACCCTTCCAGATCTATAACTATGTGACAGCTATTATGTACTCTCAAGATGTCAGGACACATTCTTGCTTGGATCTGAGAAATCTCTTTGATGATAATCTGACAAATTCCTTACATTACTCACATATTTGAAGAGAAATCACATAGCCCCCAGAAAATATGTATCTCTCTGATTACTAGGCTCCATTTCTAACGAAACTCTGTCCAACCTAATACTATGGCAATGGTCTTCGTAGAGTGAGATTGTGTTCTTCTGAGAAATGCACAATGAAGATGCAGACCAAGGATGTGAGGGTTAGATATATTGTAATAACTCCCAAGGAGTGTCCCAGTAGAAAAGCAGTAAGGTGTGCATTAATGTAATTGATCACTATTACTTTAGAAGCAACTTAAGTAATTACCAGAAAGAATCAATGTAATTTTTTCCTAACTATGCACTGTTTGAAACCTGGGCAATTTACTTAATTTTTATCTGGATTCTGTTTTCTAATTAGTAAATGAGTTTGGAGTTGGGTAAAATGAAATTTTATATTAAAGTTCTGTGTTTAGAATAGGGTCATTATAACTAAGGTCTAAACATCAAGCTTTTAGGAGCTCTTAGGCTTGTTCATTCTCTATTGAGGATCAAGCAGAGAGATTTCGATATCCTGGCTAAGTATGTTTACTGAGCAACAACCCTATAGCTTTTGGGCTTTTTAGGAACAGATTCATAATTGAAAGAGTATACAGTCCAGGTTTCTAGTATAGCTTCTACCTGTAACCTTATGTTTCTTATAACTGATTCATTATTAGGACATCACTGTTTTGTTTAATAAATTAACCTTTCATTAAAACATGAAAATTTTTAATGAAAAAATTAAAATGTTAAAAAATGTATCTTTAGTTATGTTCTTAGAATGATTCTTTTTTCCCTATGCTCTCAAAAATTGTAAGTAAATGTGTTTTCCAGGAAATCATGCCTATCTGTGTTGATCACCTTTCATCATTTCCATCAAGGGACATAAGTAGCTTCAAGGAGGAAAGGTCTATTTTGAATCACATTTTCAGCCTGTGACCTGCTGACTCCATTGTTTCTCAGTCTGTGTTTGGCAAAGCATTATGGCAAAAGGGTGGTAGTGCAAACTTGCTCACCTAATGGTGCCTGAGAAGCAAAAAGAAATAGGAATGGGACAGGGTTTCTGTATGTCTTCTCCAAGGACACATTCCCAGTGACCTAGACTCTTCAGTTCAGCTTCAGTTTCTAGAATGTCCAACACCTCCCCCCAGTTCCAGCAGCTAGGCACCAACCCTTCAATATGACTCTCTAGAGGCCATTCTAGCTTCAAACTAGAACAGACCCATTTTTGAAAAACAACCACTGTCTGTTAGTAATTATCTCTAGCAAGGTCTGTTCACAGCCCTGAGATATAGTATTGCCCATTTACCCAGTGTGCTTACCAGAATGTCATCATATTCCAAGCTAAGCCTTACATGTCTCCTTAGGGAAAAGGTGGATCACAGCCTATATTATACCTTTTTAAATTTTTAATTGATCAATATCATTCTGTCTGTTTCTGTATAATTTCAATTTACTCAGATTCATTTCATGAAGAAAGTTCTCATGCTGGCAAATGGTACGATTTCATTTTAGGATAATACAAATGTATCATGTGTCTCTTCTGTTTCCTCTCACAGGTCCATACAGACATTCCCAACCAATCAGGGTGCTCCTTTCAAGCATACCTCCCCAGACTGAAATATTCAGCAGGAGCTCAAAAAGAAGAAAAAAAAAACGGATGTACTTTCCATGCTTGAAAGAGAGCATGCTCAGTGAGTGAACAGGCACTCTCTTGATTATGTTTGTCTATCTTCCCAACAACATCAACAAGAACTGACTGGATGATGACTGTGATGTAGACAGACAGACAGACAGACATAGATGACATAGATATATATTTCCTTAGTGGAAAAATAAAAACAAAAACCTTGTTAAAAGTATTTTCATTTTGACCCCAAAAGAGAGGAGGAAAAGGGTAAAGCTATTGAAATTGTTAAACATCCACATATTTTAAACACCTTTGCTCGGATATAAGCTAGATTAGAAGTCCATCTGTAACTCTGTTACAAGAAATATATTCCTAACTTATGAAATTATATGCAAGAGATTATTTTTATTTCTGTACCCAGTCACATCCTCCTTAAAACAAGTCAAAATGTCCCAGATGTTATAGTTAGATTCAACCAGCTTTCTAAAGAAAATACAAACAAAAATAAAATGTTTATCCCTCCTTATAATTTCCCCATATTAGCACTTTCAACTTAATGTTGCTTAACATGTCCCAATTACTCCATAAAGCCTGTCAGACGAGTCTCTGAGAACTCCTCCGTGCATCTCTAGAGTCCTAAGTGGTACCCATCCCAATCACATGACAGTGATTAATTGCTAAAGCTGGCAGTATGAATTTTAATTATACCTTAATCATTTATTGCATTTAGTTTCTGTCCAGAAAAGGAGGTCTTGGGACTCACTCACGACAAAGTACTTGTTGATTTTGGGGGGTTGGGCGAGCTGGAACAGAACTTCTGAGAAAGTACTATGTGGACGTTCCAAAGAAAGCAACAAATTTGAGAAGACTCTCTTGAGGGCAGTTCATGTGGGACTCAGTTGATGGTTTTCTCTAGAATTGAAGCCTCACAATCAAGGCACATGGAGATGTCTGTAAGTGCACCACACATCTGATGACTCCTAGTGACTGCTTCAATTTGTAAAGTGAGAGCTCACTAATGGTAAGGGGAGTGGGACTCATCCCAGAGCTGCAGTGGGCTGTAAGTACATTTCTCTGCCAATGCATACTAATGACTCATTTTGCTCACCAGAACTTTCCTAAGGCTGGAATTCAGGGACAGCTGTCTGGAGAATGGCTGGGAGGAAGTTCACAAGCCACTGTGCTGGTTTGTGGTGGAGAAGGTTTCCTATGACAGCCAGACCAGTCAACTAAAGCAAACAGGAACATAACAGTTATATTTCCTCATTATTTTTCATAAACAGTTTGTGAAAGATCAGCAGAAAGCTTAGCATAGTCAGGGAAAAGATATTACAAACTTCTGAAGAAAGCCAGCAATGGAAAAAACTGGAGACAACATATTCTAGCAACTGTATCCACATGGAAACCAAGAATCTGGACTAGAGAGAAGGTCCTAAAAAAATCTGGTGTGTGTGTGTGTGTGTGTGTGTGTGTGTTCAATCAGTCATTTTACTGATCTGCCAAGATGACCGATCACTTGGAATATGTGGACTTAGCCAAAATGAAGCACACATGACTTCTCTTTTCACTTGCCTTTTTAAAATTTATTTTAAGGTCTTTATAATTACTAAATGTTCTCCTTTCTCAGAAGATATTCTGAGAGCAAAGCAAAAATATCACTCTTGTAAAGCCATTTCCATTCTTCCAAAGGTCTGCTGGTAAATTATTCCCACTGATCTTTCCATCTTTCTAGCCTGTGCAAACACACCTAACCCATACTACATTTCAACAGATGGCGCTTCATTTCTTTAAAGGAAAGCAGCCGTGGGTTTAGACAGTTGAATTTTTAAACTTCTGTATTTACTGAAAGTGCATATGGTGCTATATGGACAAAGAAATTGTGCCGAAAGAAAAAACATTTCTGCCTGCAGCACCTCATAGGCTCTCAGGAGAAAAGTGTGCAGTCACACCGTGTACCTATCACAAAGCCGGATTTGACTCCGCTGTGCTTCCCTTCCCCAAAATTCGATATGTATAACACACCATCAAAAAGTTTCTTCATTGGAAATTCCTCCTTTCTGCTGCAAATGGGGGGAGTGTAGAAAAGATTGTTACCAAAGTGACTCAAGTGATTTCGAGGAGAAAATGAAACATAAACCTGAACAACAACAAAAAAAGAGAAATAAAACAGTGTCTGTGTGACAACTTAAGCAGATGTTGGTGTAGAATTTATAAGGATGAGAGAGCTATAGAGCCTCCCTCCAGCCACTCGTAGTTCACTTAAAGGCCAAGAACGCCCCCAAAATCTGTTTCTAATTTTACAGAAATCTTTCGAAATTTGGCACGGTAGTCCAAAAGTCCATGGAAGGGGGTGGGGGGAGCAACTCATGTCCTGACTTCAGCTTCCAGCTGGAAGACAGACTTGTTTCTTTTCAACAGTTTTCACAGATGCGGTGACCCACGCTGCAGTGAGAATCAGCTAACTTTCAAAAACATCTGGGAAAATGAAGGTTAGTGCTTGCCGTCTCGGGGACTGCCACAGACAAGAGGCTGCCGGGGCTGAGTATTGTCAGAGTTTTCTATTCTTTAGAGAAGGTGGGGATTTGTGTGTTGAATATCGCTTCCTGGTGTGTGTAAGGGTTAGAAAATGGCTCGAAATCTACTGTAGAAACATTTGTCTTAGCAGAACTGGAAAAGCTCCAGCAATTACCGCCAGATCAGTGGAACACAATCAAAAGCTTTGTGGGGAAGGAGAAGTAGGATCTAGGGCTAGACAAAATCTTACCATTTCTTAGTAGGAACTAAGCCCAAACCTAATTTTATTTATTCTATGTAGACATGGCTGAAAACTGTCTTTGGAGTTACCACCTTGGCTGCGCTTGCTTTAGTGGTGATATGCATTGTCCTACGTCCCTCAAGAGGTAAGAAATTTTCTGATTCACTCCGTCCGCCTAGCGTAGCCTGGAAAATGTACCAATGTGTGAACTCAAATGGGGGAACATTTCCTAAGTGCCTATTTTCCAAACTAAGCCTGTTATTTCTAAGAAGACGTATAAGTTCACAGTTATGTTGTGTGCAAGACCAGAAATACTGGAGATTTAAGGGTAGGAAGAGATTTACAGTGTTATTTCAGCAGTAGAAAAACCTGAGAGCTATTCTGCACCCCTCCCACCACCCCCCAAAATACACGCAGGAGACAAGCTTTGATAGGCCTTTCAAGACTATATTTTTAACTAGCATTGTTTTCTATTACTAGATTTGCCTGGTAGCAAGTAAAAATAATGAGTAAGAATAGAAAAGTTAAAAAAAGAACCTATGGAGGCTTTGAAATCACTAAATAGAGCTTCCAAAAAATTTAAGGAAGATGTTCAGAATAGAAATCTCAGGAATAGCCATATAGGAAAAGTAAAATTCTTGTTCTATATACAGTAGCAATTAACTATTAAATTACAGTTAAACAAGCATTATCAAGGTAAACTGGATGGGTTTTTTGTTTTATTTTTTATTTATTTTATTTTTGTTCTGTACAGAAAGGCTTAGGCTGGCAACAATATCACTTGACTGAGACCTGAAAGATGATATGCACTGATTTTGAAACTAGTTTTAATTTTAATATTTTCAAGTGGTAATGAACTAAGGCCCTGTTATTTTGAAAAATTCTTATGAACAGCAACTTGGGCTTCTAAAACAGAGATACGATGTAACAATGACAGAGCCTGTACCATAAGAAATGGAAAGAACAGATGTTCAAAGTTGATCAGAACCGGGAAACATCTGTGGTTAAAAGTGACCTGACACTGAACAAGAGGTAATGGCACAGCCCGAGCTAGAGAACGCACCAGTCCTGAAGTCTCTGTTGCTTTTTAAAATTGAAACATATATAACATACAAAAAGGTGAAGAGTTCAAAATGTCCATGGTTCTTTCACAGAGTTGGAAAGTATAGATTAGCCTGACAACGGCAATGTCGCTGGGTTCTGCACTTTTAAGTTTTAGCTTGCATCTTCATGTCCTAAAGCACAGGATTTTCCTGGGCTATTGAGATGTATACTCCTATTTTCATCTATTTTCCCCCCAAATTATTAAGCTAGATGATCACCTCAATGTCTCAGAGGACGCTATCCCTTCCACCCAGAGCTACTGAGTACCTGGCCAGATCTCTGAACCTTTTAATCCACTGTAGTAAAAATTAGCTTCTGGCTTCGGCAGACACTCACCAAAGCATGAAGTGGATATTCTTCTTTCTCAAAAATTAAGAGGTTTTGGAATAAAAGTGCATGAATTTTGTTGAGATGGCCTTTTCTGTCCAAAAGTGTTGCCCTTTGGGCTTTGAGGCATATTTCCAATGAGAAATAGCACATAAGGATAGATATTTGGGTCTATACTTACATTTATAGATATAGACATTTGTGTAATTACATATAATCCCAATCTTTACCTTCTTTCCAAGTTTTTTATGAATAGCATACTCAAAAATATGTTATAAACTATATATAACATAAAAGTCCTGTGTTTTTTTATAACATAGATTTCTATTTTCAATGGAAAAGATAATTCTCGAAGCAATTTCTTGTTATTGTGAAATAATCAAATTAACCTCGAGATGAATTTTCTATTTTGCATTCATTTACTTCTACTGCAGGAGTAAACAATGCTTAAGACTACATTTTTGGACTGTAAAGTCACTGTCTTTTCATTCTTACGAACACTTCAGCATGTCACCTGAACAGCATCTGAGTGAGACGAGTAGTTCCTCACTTAGGTCTGGGGTCTGACAGGGTGACCGCTTACTACTGCCTTCTTTCTTTCTTCTCACGCCCACACCTTCACCATGTCCAGGCTGGGGATCAGCCCCACCCTTACTCACTCTTCTCCCGTGGGAAAAGTCTGAGGTGAGAAGTCAGGGAAAAGTAGGAAGGGAACAGAAAGGAAAAAGGAAAAGGTAGATAGATGGTAGACTCCTACACCACTTCATCAGAAACGCCACCACTGCACATCTGTCACCTGTGCCCTTGGGTTCCTCGTCCGGGAGCTACATGCCAATGTAACGGAAGTCAAGAAATATCCATCCAGTCCATTATTTATACACTAATGCACCAGGTCCTCCAGAATACCACCTATCACTTGCTGTTGCTAAAGTTGCAAAGCTCAGTAGTCTCAATTTTCCCTCAGACAGGCACACACGGAATACCTCGTCTCTCTGCACACCCTAAAACACAGGGCCACCGCCATCGTTATGGAAGAAGGTTTCTGTTGCTCAAGTATAACGAAATAAATAGAGTTGGGGCATAGGGGCCTTTTCCTTCTAGGGTGGAAGTCCACAAGAATCAGCCTTCACCTAAAAGAAGGTTTGGGGGAGAAAGAACAGACTTTAGGAGTAAGTAGATATGTAGTAGTGAATGAGAATTCCCTGCTTAGCTCACTTACATATTAAAAACAAATGTGTTACAGCTCTTTCTGAAACTCCTAAATATTTCATTTTAATTTTAATCCAAACTGAAGGCACACACGCCTTTCTACCTTGCAGTCTCACGTGGTCCTTGGCTTCCGCCCCTTCACCTGACTCCCTTGGCTTCTGCCCCTTCACCTGACTCCCTTTCTTTTCCTGCCTCCATTTATTTTCTCTCTTGAGGATTTTCTTCCTTGGCATCTTCCTGACTCCAGTTTGAAGATGGAATCAGGTAAAAAGTCGGCACAGTATCCCTCAGTTTCTGTTTATCTACCCTGATGCCAATCGCACAGACAATTTTGCTTCAAGAGATTTACAAAGACGATAAAAACTAAAACCAGAACTAGAAAGTTGCAAAGGCCTTAGAAATTTAAAAATTCTCTATAACCTTCTTTGAGTCATGATTTACATTTTATGAAAATCACCCTTTCTTCCTCCTCCTCCCCCTCCTCCTCCTTTTTTTTGTACAGTACTCTATGCAGTGATACCCAAATACTCAATAAATGTTGACTATAATTTTTCACATTTATTTATTTATTTTACATGTGTGTCTGTGTGTATGTGTGTGGGCATATTTATATAGCGGTCAGAGGGAAATTTGTGGGAGTTGATTCTCTCTTTCTACCATAGGGGTTCCCAAGACCAAACTCAGGCGGTCAGCCTTGCTGGCAGTCACCTTCACTTGCCAAGCCATCTCACTTTCCCAACTATGATTTTTTATCTCAAAATTTATCATACATGGTAGATACTAAAAAAAAAGTTATAGAGTGTCTACAACTCTCTCTCTATTTTCTTTTCCATCCTAATATGGGCATCTATACGTGATAAAAGATGAGTCATAGACTTTTCTGTTTAGTATATTAATTTTTTAAACATTTTTCTTTAATTATGATGATAGTATCCATTATTCCTGAGTGTTATCCTGCTTCTATACTCAACCTGCTTGGATCTAAAGCAATAAATATTTTGGAAACTTTTGTGTGTGTGTGTGTGTGTGTGTGTGTGTGTGTGTGTGTGTTAAAATGAAAAAAAAATGCAGAAAGATAGGGGGAGTTGAGGGTGTGAAGCTGAATGAGAGGAAGCAAAATGGGACCCAGATCGTGTGGAGGATCACAGAGTCTCTTGGAGTTCGAATCTGGTGGTTCCTGAGAAAATGCGGACAATGCATCTTTAGCCTTGAACCACCCAGACATTTTCTTCCCTACCTCTGCACTCTCTTCCTCTGTTGGCCATTGCTGTCAATTTGGCTTAATATGTTTTATAGAAATTTGTATTGGATACCAATTTTAAAGTAAGATTTCATATAAAATAATTGAAGACTTGGGCTTCTTTACAAATGTTTAAGTATTTGTCACAGCAGCTTCTTATTTCCTAGTAGTCTTCTCTGGCCACCAGAACAACATGAACAGAAATCTATTTTCTCACAGCTCTGAGGTTTGGAAGTCTAAGACCAAAGTGCCAACTTGTACCTTTTGGCAGACTTCCTTTGGCTTGCAGGCCACTGTATCCTTGCTGAACCTTTCCCTTATTTAGGTTTGTCTCTGGTGTTGCTTCCTCTTCTTATAATGACACCAATCCTCTTGCATTAGGACCTGTTTCTAGATACAATCACATTGGAATTGCCCTTCAACTTGGAACCTTTCAAAAAAAAATTTTATGTATTTATAGGTCTTAAGTATTTATGTATTTATTATTTATTCATTCATTTGTTTGGTGTGTGTGTGTGTGTGTGAGAGAGAGAGAGAGAGAGAGAGGGAGAGAGAGAGAGAGAGAGAGAGGGAGAGAGAGAGAGAGAGAGAGATGTGTGGAGTTCAGAGTACAACTTACAACTTCTTGGTCTTCCTTCCTTCTCCCACTGTGTGGATCCCATGATAGAACTCAAGTTGTTAGACTTGGAGACAAACACCTTTACTGATGAACAATCTCACTAGCCTTAAAATCGGCACTTTTTAGGGGACACAATTCCACAGCATAACAAGAATGATCAATAATACCTTCTTTGAGATGATGTCTGAGCTAACACTTTAAGAACAAAAGATAAAAGCTCACGACAAGCCCTCATTATAAGGGAAATAAAGTACAAAGTCCTTAACTCAGGAATGATTTTAGAAAGCTCATGAAACCAGAAAGAACTATGAATCCAGAACTATTTCAATGAATTAGCAAAGAAAATATAACTACACGTAGAAAAAGATATAATATAAAAATGTGTCACTATTAACACGTATTACTCATTATTAGTAGCAACTCATACCTTCTGTAATGTACTGCAGAAGGTTTTGAATTCATAAATAATTTAAATAGAAAAGAGATTAATGTCTTATAAAAGGAAAAATTTTAATGCTGTATTTAGACAGAAATGTTATTATCATCATTATTATTATGACTATAACTGCTATCATTCAGCAGTTACTTTTTGTAAAACTCAATCTGGCATAATGCAGCCATTTTCAAAGAAGATGTGAATGTTTTCAAGGTTTGCTCAGTATTAACATTTATAGCTATGTAACAAACTCTCTGTTTCTGAAGAGTTTAAATCTTATTTATTTGCTCTTGCTTTGAAGAAGAAATGGGGAATTCTAAAAGATTAAGGGAAAGAACCAGAAAGGTCATGGGCATAAAAGGATTTCTGAGTGGACTGTATGTAAATCAATGTTGTAGATAATATTTTTCTAATTGTTACTCTAAAACAGAAAATGAATCTTAACAAACTCCCTTTGAATATAGCCAAGTTCTCAATAGTTTTATAAAAATAGTCAAAATCTTTAGACAATTATGTAATCCAAAGGAGTTTATCTGTCTCAGATTTCCAAAGAAAATTCTTGTGCAGCTTCCACAGGGACATTTAACCACAGACATACCCTGAGAAAAATACTAATCAGGATCTAAAGTTCAAGTTGAGGACGTGGAAAAGCAAGCCAGGTTTTCTTTTTAAAGCCACGGAAGGCCCAACTGGGATTTAAGTATTGTAGAAACCAATACAGTAGGTACAACTTAAGTATAGTAGAAATCAAATGAACAAGGTAAGTACAAAGTGAGAAGGTCTCTTTATAGATCAGCCAATCAAATACAAAATCTCACCTTTCCTTAAAACTCAGAATACTCAAAGAAAAGAGTGTATTGCCTATTTTTATATCCTTCTGAATTGATTGAATTGATGTAGCAAAATAGAGTAACTCATAATTTTTATTCACCTCTATTCCTATTAACAATTAGAAGAATAGCATTAAGATCTGAATTGATTTTATGCAAACCATGATTTTGTATTTGGCAGAAAAGTTAATGTGCTGGGCACTTTTTAAAAGAATAGATCAAAATATTCAAATAGCAAAAAAAAAAAAAATGAAACAAAGAAGCATCTAGGCAAGTTATATGAGACAAGTTGCACCAACAATTTTAGATATTAAAACTCACTCTCCCAAAAGTCAATAGAAAACTGGAATGGTACTATAATATTTGAAGAAACTGAGTGAGCTGATGTGTTATCATGTATGTGCAACCCCAGGATTCCGACCAGAGGGTCCAAGTCATGAGTCTGAAGTTCAGCAACACAGGCCTGTTTTGTAAGCTGTGACCTTGTCTCAAAACTCTAAAGAAAAAGAGGTTGAGATAATACTTTTAACACCCCCCCCTCAAAATCTACTAATCCCAGATGACGGGGGAGGGAAGAGAGAGAGAGAGAGAGAGAGAGAGAGAGAGATCCCAACTCATTCTAGATTCTAGAGGCCAGTGTTGTATGATACTAAAATAAGCAAAACAAAAGAAGTCAAGAAGAAAGAAATGTAGTTTAATATACTTTATGACTATAAATCCTAAAATTCTCAACAAATTCTGTTAGTTAACCAAATTCAGTGATATTTTAAAAGATTATGCATCAGAACCATGAGATTTCTCCCAAAAATATAAGGTTGTTTTAACATTTTAAAATGAATATAATAAGATTTCTTAACTGAAAAATAAAAGAACAAAAAGCCACAGTCTCATTAGCATATGTATAGATAAAGGAATTTAGAATATCTTGAACATTTTAACAAAAAAGGAAATATACAAGAGAGAAGGCATAGCAGCACACACCTACAATCAAAGCACTGGAGATACAGGGGCAGAAGAATAGCTGTGAGTTTGAGGTTAACCTAGTCTTCTTAGCCAATTCCAGGCCAGCCATATAGAACACTCACTCTCAAGACCTAGAACAAGAAAACAACAGAATCAACACATGAAGCCATATTTATAAGGGAAATTTATTAGATTGGCTCTCATGATGCCATAGCTCTCAGCGTGTGGGGGGAGGCTGAGAATTTGATAGCTGTTGAGTCTACATGGCTGGATGTTTGAGCACTCCCAATTGTGTTCCTGTAGGATTGCTAGTTTTCGGACTATGCTGAATGGAAAAGCTTGGGTTCAATGACAGTAATGATGGCGATGGCAGTGGCAGCAAGGCAGTAGATGCACATACTTGAAAGAACAGAAAGTGTGCAGGCAAAAGGAAGTACTACTTTTCCCTCAGACTTCTTTATATGTGGACCACCCTCGAAGGTTATGGTGGCTATTCTAGGAGAAGGATTTCCCTTCTCAGTTAATCCTTCAAAAAAAAAAAAATCAAGGATATGTTCAGAGGCGCACTCTTAGTTCATTCCAGATCCAATCAAATTTGACAACCATGATTAACCCAGAGTATATGCACTACCTGTGTAGGTTCCAGAAAGAAGATACAAATAAGTCAAGAAGTATCCCAAGTTCAGCGATTAGAAAGCAATATTTTTACATGGCAAAAAACTCTAAATGTGTCTATACATTAAAATCCATATTTATGTTCTACATAATTTTAACAGAAATTGATATATTGATCCTCAAACCCATAAAATAGCTGAACATTACTGAAAAATAAACCACAGGAACTTGTACTTCATACATCAGAAATAATTACAAAAAACTAGGCAATAAAGACATCATGTTACTAGCACAAAAGAAGGTGTATGAATGTACAGAATAATATAGTACAGAAGTAAAGCTTTGTGATGGAAGATGGATCAGTGGGTAGAAACACTTACCCTGAAGCCTGGCAATCCATATTTGATATCCTGATGAAGGTTCTCACATAAGAAACAGAGTGCAGTGGTATATATCTGTAAGCCCAGGACTCCTGCAAGAAGACAGAGAATCATCTGAGAGCTCACTGGCCAGATATCTTGCTGCAGAACAGACAATAAGAGAACTCAACAAGGTAGAATTCCAGAGCTTTCTGACCTCTACAAATGCATCATGATAACACCTCCACCCCTCCCCCCCCACATACACACAAAAGCAATAATGGCTAATTAATTTTATAGCTACCTCGACAAATCAAATGAGACATATATTAACAGAAACTTCAGTTGGAACAATTGGATGTTCATCTGCAAAAGAATGGACCCTACCATCACACCTTGCAAAAAATTAACTCTAAGTGGAGCAAAGACCTAAATAAAAGACCAAATTATTCAAATTCTCAACACTCATGGAAAATCCTAGGACCTTGGGTGGAGTGATAGTTCTAATCTATGGCCAATAATACAAACCACAAGAGACAAAACAGGTAAATTGAAACTTTTCAAAAGTTAACACATTTAAGTTGCAAAGAATAACATCACAATAGTAAAAAAGCCTATCTACAAAATGGGAAGACATATTTATGAAGAGTGTACCCAACAAACAAGTTGTGTTTGTGGTCTATAAAGACTTTTAGCAACTCACAATGAGGGGGGAATAGGTGGTTGAAAGTCTGTCTGAGGATGTACAGAGAAAATTAGCAAGTAGCTAATAAGCATGTGGATGGTGCTCAACATAATCCATCATTAGAAAACTGCAAATCAAAACCACAAGGAAATGCCAACAAGGAAATAGCACTTGTAAGTAATAGTAAGTCATGCACTGAAACACAGTATGCAGAGAAAATTCAGGAAAGCTGAGTAGAGGGAACCGCAGCAGTTGGATTTCTCAGGCCTGACTGCTAAACAAAGACTAAGGAAAAAGGGAAGGTCAAGGGTCACTCCCAATTATTTTAATGGTGGATTTGTAGAGAGCATGCACTACCACTTATGGTGCAGAATCTGGATAAGTAGCACGGGGATTATTTTATTTTTTATTATCTCTTTCCTTTTCCTTTTCCTTTTCCTTTTCCTATTTCCTCCTTCGCTTCTTCTCCCTCCCTCTCTTTCTCCATCTGTCTCTGTGTATATGTGTAACCACTCCACCATCAAGCTATACCTCAAACTCGAGGATGCTAGGATGTTTCACAGACATGACTGGAGTGTATAGAAGTAAAGTTCAAGTTTGGTAGTGTGGTCCTAGGGGTGGGTCCCACAAAATGTGTATTATCCTAAAGAATGAAATGATTTCTGAAAGTAGCTCTTCCTCAGGTCATATGCAATAGCAACAAAGGAGCTACATCTCAATTTCAAACAGGAGATAGAAGAAGATGTGCCACCAAAGAAGACTGACTCTTAAAAATAGACAAGGATGTTTTTGTGTTTATGAATCCCCACAAGGATCTTGCATGCCTGCTTAGACTTTATGCTGACCATGTCCCATGATCTTAAAAAAGTTCACAATGGGAAAGCTATGCTTCCTTTGAACAACTTGTATTCAGTATAGGTTCAACCTCCTGAAATGAAGAGCTGCTCCCTCTTTAACCACTCAGTAAGTGCTGTAAACTAGAAGCTCTTTGCTCACAAACAGCTCAGATTTCTTTCTTTTCTTTTCATCTATGCTTTGCTTTGGAGCATAACTATTCTACGTGTTGTGTGTTGTTTGGTTCTTGTTCTAGTTTTTATATTTGTTATTAGTGTGCTTTCATGTTAAGCTGTAATGGTAAAGTACTCAGTCTCTATAATCAGGTGGATTTAAAGTCCAAGTTTGCAATGCATTAAGCATGTTAGTTGGACTCTCTGGTTTCCAATTCCTAACTTGCGAGTAGTGTTCATAACAGTATACATCTCAGAGGAGCGCTATGAAGACTTAATACTCACACGTGTGAGAATGCATGCAACTTGTAAAAACTTAGTAAGTTGTGACATACCCTGCTCCTGACAGAAAATTGCTTCAGACCCTGTTTCAAAGTTGTCAGTCTTGACTCATATTTGATTTTAAATAGCTTTCACTATATTTTTTTTCACTCAGCTATTTCCTGAACATGTTCCTGTGGACCTACTCCAAAAATAAGCATGACCCATGTGATGCTTAGAATAGAGCCTCCATTAAAACAGGCTCTTCCCAAAGCTGGCTAGAGGATGGGAACAGTGTTCTGGGGCCATTTGGCCTCCATAGAGTGGCCTGGTGGCGTCAATCCCAACTCATTCATGAAAATGAGGACAAAAAGATCTGTTTGTCATTGTGTCCCTACTTAATATGGCCCACTCCTCCACATGCTTCCTGACAGATGTGAGCATAAAGCTTGGATGTTTCTTCTCTAATAAACACTCTCAATCTTTTAGGATTAGTCAATTAAATGGCAGACACAGCCTCATAAAGACACAAAGTTTTCAGAAAGAGCTAGGGCAACAGCGGCTTATTACTGGCTTCTGAATCATTTCATGATTCATAATTTCTTAGATACATAATTGAGCTAACTTTCAGCTTTGCTTAATATGTTGAAAATTCAAATAATTAAAGCATGGCTAATTAGGGCATTTAAGTGCTGTACGAGTAACCATGCTAAAGATGGGCCAAATTGAATTTGCGGCACAGCCAAGGATGAAGTGTTAAATGGGCAAGTGTCAGTTGTGTAGAGCAGATATTCTTTGACAATTGCACTCTATTTCCATTAAGCCAACAGAGTTTGGAACCACAAATGCAAAGCCTCCATTCTGAAATCATCCAATCATTATATTCCAGCATCAGCCATTGTTTGGAAAATGATTATAAATCCAGTCATTTGAATGATGAAATATTTTAATGCAGCAGTGATCAAACTTGTTTAGTATGTTTATTTTCATATACATTTTATACTATTTTACACATGTGAGTGCGCACACACACACACACACACACACACACACACAATCAATGACCAGGGTGCTTTCCCTTTGATCTTCCTTTTAATCTGGAGCAGAATCATCAGCTTGCCTTTTCTTCTCTTCTTTGGGATCTGTAAAGTGGTTACACCTGAAGGAAATCCCACTGTGGGCAATGCACAGGATCATTTTACAGGAACATAAATGTTAAAAGAGATCATCCACATCTCCTGAGAGCTATGACCGCTCTTTTATCTGGTAGGAACTATTCTCGATAAAATGCAGATTGCTATACAGCCTTCCAAGCGCCCAGAAATGTGTCATTAGGCAGCAGATCTAATGATGTGCGGAGAGATACATTGAACAAAGCAGATTTAGTAAAGCAAATAAGAATTATCCAGAAGCATGGAAAACATTACTACCAGACCTCACACAGAGGCTCTGTTTCAGTGAGTTTGGATTTGAGAAAAACTAAGAATCATTTTTTAAAATGTAATTGTGTTGGCCGACTTTAAACGTTTACATTTTCTTGCTTATTTTTAATTTTTATTTATTTATTTATTTGAGACAGGGTTCCACACTGTAACCCAAGCTGGCCTGGAACTCATTTTGTAGCCTGAGCTAGCCACAAAGTCACAAGAATTTCCCTGCCTGAGCCTTCCTAGTGCTAGAATGATAGGCAATAGTGGCCGTGGTAGACTTTAGAAATCTGTTTTCATTGTCTGTTGCAGTACGGAAGAGTAAACCCCAGACCTCATCTGTATTAGACACCTCTGATGCTCAACCTCTGAGTTATAACCATAGCTCTTTCATTCTTACTTCTTATTTTGATGCAGTGTCTCACTGCGTTGTCTAGGCTGACTGTGAATGTATTCAGTAGACTATATAGGTCTTGAACTCTCTATGCCCCTACCTCAGAATGGCTAGGATTATACAATAGTGCCACCTGGCATAGAAGTTTATCATTTAAGTAGCACTCCAGATGACTCCAAGGGCCAATTAGAGCAAATATTTAAATAAAGCAACACAAAAGTATAAGATTATGTATGTATATATATATATATATAATATTACAATATGGGTGGCTATATTTTTGAGGGAGAATGATCAAAAACAAAGTAACATAGTATCAATAAACTTAGGTTTATTATTATTATTATCTAAAGATATTGTGTCTTTGCTTTTTGTAGAAGCATAGCATATAAGAAAGAAAAATCAAACATGGCTCTGGATTCATACTTGGGGTCTTATGCCTTATGGAACTCATAACCAGACATGAAAAATATACATGCTCAATAACGAAGTAGTGAATAAGACCAACTCCAGTGACACTTTTGTAGTATCAAGAAGGGATTAGGTGACAAATGCTAGCGGATGGTGCATGTCCGGCTGCTACGCTCATGATCTTCATTGTTTTACTTGTACTCCAACGCAATTTGATTCGACCTCCTAGAGTAGAGATGTGATATCCACTGAGGTAAAAACACTTAGCAAATCCCCCTGGAATTCCATTCAAATTCTCCTTGTTCTACCGGGGGTAGATGTAACTGGGCCCAGCCTAACATCAACATAGTTACACTTCACATACCCTTAGCCTGCAAAGGTATCGTGAGGTTAGAAATGACTTTACTACCCTAGTCTGCGCCGTGAGCCTTCTCCTGTGTCTGCACACATATATGTTGTGCATCATGCTTGTCAGAGGTAAGTACTATTCTCATTATGACAATTAGTAATATGATTAATGCTATTTAAACACTTAACTGATATTTTGAGCTCTAATATGACATATGCCAAGTTCTCTAAATAGATTGCTGGCATTTGCAACTACTGTGTGCCCATATACATAAGTGACTAACTAGGAGATAATATGAAATATTCTATCAAACACAACCTCTCTCTATCGTGAAATCTATTTTGAGATTTCAAAAGAGAATAGCTAACCTTCAGCATATTCCTGAGAAATCCAATAAACACCAGGCGACCAATAATGATAGGAAAGAGAAAATGTCTGGGTTTTAAAATCTTTTGGAAAATTGGCCATAGGTGCAGTATTGGTTCTGGTTTTATTTATAATCTTAACTGCAACATGTTAGTTAAGAAGCTGTCCAAGAGTAACTGTGGATTTTGTTAAGTGCACTTTCACTCTGCACCACAGCCTCAGCTAGATGTGCATGGATAGAATTGCGGTTTAGTTCACTTCAGCAATTACACAAACAAAATGCTCCAGGTATCAAATTACTTTGGCTAGAAAGACTGGCTAGATGGCTCAGTGGGCAAGCTATTTCTTTTATAAAATTGAGGACCAAAGTATGCATTCCAAGCACCCACATGAAGACTGGACACAGGTGGCAAGCATTTGCAACCTCAGTGTTATGGAGTAGAGGCAGAGGGATACTGGGTATGCATACATACACACATACACACACACACACACACACACACACACACACACACGGCACAGAGAAAAACACATGTGAACGGGGGTACATTATTTAAACATTACCACAGGACTGAGGAGACAGTTATGCTACTTTTGTGTGATCATGGAGACCTAAATTCAAATCGTAAAATTTCGTATTTTTTTTTTTAAAGGGCCAGGTGTAACACCTGTGTGCCTGCAACACCAGTTTTGCAGTGGGTAGGACAGGAGGGTGGCTGGACCTTTCTGGTGGACTCCTTAGCTTTAGTATTAGAGAGAGGTGCTGTTTCAAAGGAGTAAAGAAGAAAGGGACCAGCAGGATTCTCAACTTCTGACTAGTCATACCCCATCCATACACAGATACACAGGAAGCAGACACACACACACACACACACACACACACACGAGAGAGAGAGAGAGAGAGAGAGAGAGAGAGAGAGAGAGAGAGAGAGTTGGAAGCAAGGTGGGGCTATAAATGCTAATGCCCTGCCAATAAAGAACTTTTTCCACAAGGGTCCACATCCTAAATGATTTGTAATCTCCCCAACATTGCCACACGCTGAGGACCAAGTAGTCAAATACTTGAGCTTTGTAGGAGACATTATTTTTTCTTAGCAATCAAACCTATGGTCACATCAAATGTGCAGATCATATGCACACCTGTGGGAATATGGGAATACATTAAAATAGCCTAGGCTGTTACTGTTCACTTGACAACTTAGTTGTGATTGTGAGGAATGCATGAACGTTACTTCAAGGTGAATGGAGCCAACTGAGCCTCACATTTCGAAGTGTAATCTAGTATGGCTGACTGAGATTGTCAGTGTCTTCTAGTCAGATCCCTTATTTTTCTGTGAGCAAACTAGGGCTTAGGAGATTCACCAGAGTAATATAGGAAATTAATGGAAGAATACATGCCCACCCACTAATACTCACATGCCTCTATGCGTTCTTCCTTTCATATATGCATTAATTCAATGAGTGCTTATAAAATGTCTGTATATGTGAGACACTGAAGATATGATGACAATGATATAAGGTGGGGTCTTTAGTTTATGACAACGCTTTGATTTGCATGCGAGTTACATAGCTATTAATAAAAGTCACTCAAATGCACTTATAATTAATTTCAAAGACAACTTTGAAATAAAATTTTCTTTAAAATAAAATATCATATGCTTTGTAATTGTGTCAATGCCGCCTGACTTAAAGGAGAGGGTCGTAGTGGACTTCTCAGAAGTAAAAGACTAAAATTAAATATTGAAGCCTAAATGGAAATCATAAGAGAAAGAAGGAGGGTAGAAAGAGGCACAGAATCCCTCCTAAGAGACAGGGCGGTTGTGGTGATTTTAAAAAGTTCCTCATCGTCCCCTGCACTGGAACGTATGTTCCCCAGTAGGTGGCGCTGTTTGAGGCAGTTTAGATGGCGCAGACTTGCTAGAGGAAGTGTGTCACTGGGGTTGGGCTTTGAAATAAAAGCCTCATGCGACTTCTAGTTTGCTCTCTCTTCTTCATGCTTCCATTTAAACTGTGAGGTCTCAGCTACCTGGTCCTGTTGCCATCCTGTATCCTGTTGACATCCCTTCCTGCTACAATGGGCTCTTATCTCTTCGGAATCATAAAACCAAGCCGTCTTCCTTAAATTGCCTTGGTCAGGGCAGTTTATCACAGCAACAGAAAAGTAACTAATGCAGGTGTTTATGGGCTATAAATAAAGCCCAGCTTGTTTGGGGTCAAGAAAGTAATGAGGGAAGATCAGGAAAGACTGGTGGGAGATGCTGCCCTAGACCTGCCAGAACCTGTAGTCCATGTTTAGAATTTTATCTTTATAATGAGAGTCATGGCAAGCTGTGCAAGACAGTTAGCAGAAGTATAATATTATGGTTCTCGTCTTCAACAGTTTTATTTTCACCTGGGTGAATGCCAGACTCATAAATGCTATTTTGAGGTATTGGGCTTTCCTGTAACTTTGAGGTTCTAAGCGGTGGCCTGGAGAAGGAGGAGGTGGGAGGTAGGGAAGATAGAAGCAGGTCCATGAAGGGACATTGAGAGGGTATTGCCTTATTGCCCATCTGGCTTAACCTGGCTGCCTTAGGCCTCTCTAATGAGCTTCTGAGGAGGAAATAGAGCCATGCTAAAAAAATATAACTACTTAGAAAGGTTCACACATAGAAGAAATTTACATGTGGTTTGTGAGCTATAGAAGGTTAACCTTTCCACGAATTTACATAAAATTTTATGATACTTAATGTGGTACTCTTTGCCGAGTTTCTTTTTGTAAAGGTGTGTATCAGGACTAAGAAAGTTGTCTGAATCAGCTATGGCCCTTCTCAAAATTTTAGAGGGTGAGAATTCTGGCTGATCTCATTCAACCAAGTGAGATTCTAAAATGTATCCTTGAAAAATGAATAGAATGCCAAGCCAAGCTTTGCAAGTGAGGAAATGTGGCCGAGTACAGAGAAGGGTTTGGGAATCTCAGAGAGGCAACTGAGCCTGGCTGTTAGGTCACTTATGTGAGGTCCGAACTTGTTGGAACTTTGCCTCCTGTCCTAGAAGTCCTTGATGGGTTTATTTTACTATGGGAAGATAGTGTCCCAGCTGTTTTACAATCCTCACCATCCTCCACACAAACCCCCCACCTACCCTCCCCTTCCCCCACTGGCCCATGACTCTCAGCAAATCTATGCAGGAGTTAAACAGGCATTTTGCAATGGCAGAGAGCCTACCATTACCTGTGGATGAGCAGACGAAGAACAAGTTTAGCATTTAGTTGGGCAATTAACCTTGCTACTAATTATGTGTTTCTTCCTCCCTCTAAGTTTACAACCCTGAAGGCAACACAAGGAGAGCTCTTACCCTGAAGGATATTTTAAATGGAACATTCTCATATAAAACATATTTTCCAAACTGGATTTCAGGTAAATGGATCATTTCTTCTGGGAGTTTGTAAAATATATATTCTTTTCTTGTCATTGTTAAGTCTCTTTTATAATAGCTGGAGCTACTGTTCACCAATGAAATGAGCAAAGAGGTTATTAGGAATATTCATGGAATGTTTTTATGCCACCATTCATTCTGGGCTTGTACAATCGTTAGGGAGCTGCCTTGAATCTTAGCAGGAAAGCATAATTAGGAGTGCTGTGTGGGAATATTGTCAGTGAATGACATTGCTCTTGGGAGTGAGAAGCAAGTCCTCATTTAGGGGAATCAAGAGAATTTTATAAAATTGGAGTGTCCATCATTATTCTTAACAGTCAAAGGACAAGACAGTCCCCCCCTCCTGACAAAAATACCTTTATGGGTTTCCGAATTGATACTCATAGTTCTTGTAATTCAAGCGTGGTCAAAGAAATGAGAAGGTTAAGTAGATGACATTATACTTGTGTATATAAAGGGTCATTTACCAAGATAGAGTGTTGCCATTTTTCCTTTTAAAAAAGAAAATTTATGTGAAATATTAGCTGTGCTAAATCAAAACAAAGGCCAAATACATTTCTTTTCATTATTGTAAAAGAAACTCGCCATTTTAAACTAGTTTGTTCTCTTTGTAGCTCAGACAAAATAGAATTTTATTCATGAGCACCCTGAATCAGTTAGAACAGGGCTGTTCTAGCAAATGTGCCATCTTTATGAGATGCGGAAGAAGCACAGTTTCTTCCCTCCCATCATCAGCTTCTATGTGCTGGACAGGGAGGAAGATAAGGTACATCTGTGGACAGGGGTTCTTCTGTTGTAAATATTGTCTTTAAGAGCAATCACTTTATGTTTTGCTTTCTTTTGTATTTAAAGAACAAGAATATCTTCATCAATCTGAGGATGATAACATAGTGTTTTATAATATTGAAACAAGAGAATCATATATCATTTTGAGTAACAGCACCATGGTATGTATCAGCATCGTCCAACACCCTCAGAAACTTCTGCAAGCACCCCACTGCCCCAAGATAACATTCAAATTCTTAGTGGTGATCTGGATATAACCCATCTTCCCACCTCCATCCCCCGTGTCTTCTTCTAAATACACTGGGCCACTGTCCTCCTCTTCCGCTCTACCCCACAGTATCTTTTTCCCTCTGTGTAAACATACGGCATCAGATATAAATTAGAAACCTAGAGTCAAGCGAACTGAGATTCAACTCCTGTCACTAGTATGAAACTTTGGGTAATGTAATAACACTAGCTTGTTATGCCTCGGTTTCTTTTACTGCAAAGTAAGAGCAATAATACTTATGAGGTTAACATAAAAATTAAATCAAATCATATCGTAAAGTGCTTAGGACATTCCTTAGCATAGAATAAATGTTCAATAAAGGGTTGTTGTGATGTTTGGTGCATGCTGGTCTCTCTTCCTGAGTTTTCAAGCCTCCTACATCTCTACCTTCGAAGGCCTACTAACCTTTCAAATTGAGCTTCAAGGATAGCCGTGTAGCCCTGTAACCTACTACCCTCTCGTTTCAATCCACCACCCCTCCCTTCACACTCTTGCAATGTTATACCCAATCACATCTACAACTTTTTAATTTGCTTGGTCAGTCATCTGCAAGATTTAATATTATATGCTTATGAAATTGTCTTTTCAATTTATTAATCCTCCCGTAGTGTCTAGTGATTTCCTTCCTATCACTAGGTATAACATCTATTTTTGGAAATCATACTGAAAATGGATGTGAGCCTGTCAATGATATGATATCACTGTAGAATGAAAAACTTATGATGAGTATTTTCTCTATGTTCTAACCAACTTCTTCATATTTCAGAAAAGTGTGAATGCTACAGATTATGGTTTGTCACCTGATCGGCAATTCGTATATCTAGAAAGTGATTTTTCAAAGGTATCAACTATTTAATTTTGATAAATATGTATATAAATTATTTCTCCCATTAATATACATATTAGTATATTAAAATTTAAATTTGTGTAAGAAATTTTAAATGAATTTAGGAGTGGAGGCTCCTACCAGTAGGAGTCTATATCTATCTCTAAATATGTAAAAAAATATCAATAAATCCATAAAACATAGTTGAAACACACACAATAATTTAACATACTTTTTTTTAGTCTGAATATCTGGTTATTCTCAAGTAGTAGAAAACTTTTTTTCTAAGGCAAGAAAATTTTATTTTGGGATACTGATATGCATCAGAAACAAAAGAATTATGCTGGCATTTTGAGAACTCTTTGACACCATAACACATTGGTTAATTCTTGCTCAGTTTAAGCCACCAAACTATACTGATATTCCAAAGGAAAGAATCAATGTGTAGCATATTAAGTCATATAGTCAAACAGGCATATACAGCCAATATACCAAAGAAGAGGGCTCAGATTGTATATATGAAAGTCTAATCCTTTAGTGTGACTGACACTTATGAATTAATGGTAGATAATTGACAATTATTTCACTTCTCCCTTCCTGTGTGACAAAAGCACAAAGCGACCTATTTACTTTCAAATCAAAATTCTAGTAGTTCTTCTGAGATCATGAAACTTTTGACTACACTTTTCAGATCTTCCCTGAGATGAAGTTTTCTAGTAAGCTTTCTTTCCTATTCAGATGGGAAAGTCATTCTGACCACTACCAGGATGCTCAGTCTGGGGCTTATTCTCCAGTAGCCCAGGCCCTTAGGACTTAAATCCTCAGGAATATGCATTTCAGCCTAGTGAAGCATATCAAGGGATTGAAAGCCCTTTAAGAAACAGAATCCAAAACAATGCCTGCATTATTCACTGAACCCAGCACACAATCAAAGAAATAAAAGGTGGCTTTGTTCAGGAGGATTATTAAGATAAATGCTCCTATTTATTTTCCCAGTTGTATCACACACACACACACACACACACACACACACATCCAAAGAAAGGAAGACATTTTGTAACAGGCTGTCAGGTGAAATTCACACTGACCAATTTTAAAGAGTAGTGTCCTTTCTAGAGACTTCTGCAGACCCTAAGGCTATGAACATCACAGGAGTGCTCCTCAATCCAGAGAAACATTCTGATGACAAAGTGTGTCAAAGATGAGCTTTTTATAACATGAAATGACTTAAGGTATTATTTTTTAATGGAGTGAAGTTTAGATAACACTGAGGTGCCCTCTGGGACCTGGACAAACAGCCCAAAAATACACAGTAGACATACACCCTGCTTTGCACTGAAACACATCTGCCAGTGACGATCTATCATTATATATTATTATTACTTGAATGAGCTTCTAAAGCTTTGTCCTCTGTCTTTGCCCCTCTTCCCAACAGCTCTGGCGATATTCATACACAGCGACATACTACATCTACGACCTTCACAATGGGTAAAACACCACTACATGAATGTCGCTTACTTCTTAGACTTCTGGCTCTGATTTGGGTTTAAGACTACATGAGCTTGTTACTGATAGTATGTAATTTGAAATATATGTCAATCCACAGAACATGACAACCTTCCTATGACAAATTCACTTGTTTATTCTACTACTATTATGAATTTTATATGCAAGAAGATCTTTAATTTTTCTAATTTGAAATAGAAAATATAGATGGGCTATTTATGGAAATAAACACATGTAATAAAAAGATGTTTTTAAATGCATGGTTAATGCGACTATTTTAAGGAGGTAGCCCACAGCATTAGAAATATGCAGGTGAAAGGGAGGATGGCCACAGCCATTGTCTGGATACATACGACACCCACTGATTTACAACTGATGGTTTTTAAAAATGACAAAATGCTTTCTTTAATGCTTAAAGTGTCAAGTAACTCTTAAAGAAGAAATAATTGCCATGTATAAATTATTTTTAATGCAAATTTCAACTACATGAAATAGTTAACAATTAAGAGGAAGATGGAAAGAAGAGTATACCAGGGCTTCCATGCAGAGAGCACAAAGGGTTAAAAAACAATCTGCAAGTATCTCAGTCAACTCCTTAAGGAGAGCTGCTTCCTAGGGAGTGCAGATGATCTTGAGATGGAGTTGGGAACTGAAAATGGGGGCAGCAATGACTAGACAACCATTAAAAAGAGTTTAGACCTATTTTTGGTGACAAAAGGAAATCCCTGAAGGATTTTACAGGAAATGACACGATCAGATTTGTACTTTAGAAAACTCACTCTAGCTAATTGAGGAAATGGATTAGTGTAGTTACTCATCTTAATATGATACCCTCTCTGCTGTTAGATAAAAAGTGAGGACAATTACCTGGTTTGTAGAGGTATTTAAAAGCCTCTTCGGGTCTACTGCTCCTTTTGTCAAGCAAAGAACGTTTTTTGTCATCTCCTTATTTTAATTGTTCAGGAAAGAAATAAGACCTGCTTTTAAAAAACAAAACAAAACAAAACAAAAAAACAAAAAAACATAGTCTCAGTTGATCTGATGGCTTTGGAACCTCTTTTCTGTCTCAGTATCACCATTAGGCAAGGAGCATTTACAGAGCTCTATAGCCTGTAAAGCATATATAGAAAAATGCAAATGAGCTGCAGGAACCAAGCCTACTCCTAAGAACCCTTCAGTCTGCCAGGATGGGAATTGGAGCCGTGCAGAACAGTTTGGTTCGGGCTTTAATCATGTCCTTTCTTTTTACCATTTAAAAATTCTTGATGTTGAAGTCCACCAAATTGAAAAGTAGCCAAATAAAAACATTCCCAGATCAAGTGATGATCATTAATTTCTTAACAATGGCTTAGATACGATTTATGTCCTATAGCCATATTATACATTTAGCTTTTCTGTAGTAAATCTAGTCAAACCACTGGTTTTTTGTTTTATTTTTTTTGTATATATGTATATGTATGTGTATGTTTCCTGCTTTTTTTTTTTTACAACTATTTAATTTCCAGATATTTTAGTTTAGATAAAACAATATCATCTTAGTTGGAGATGACAAACAAGTTGAAAGCCAAGTTTTGATTAAATACCACTACTCTTAATTGTCTGCCTCTGAAGATTATTAAAATCTCTAATGAAAAAGCTATTTCCTACTGATACCCACCACACAGGAAAAATCACTTTTGTCCACCGGAATGACAGTGGGGTTTATCAGCCACACTCAAGGGCAGGCCCTATGTTCAAGAATAGTTGATCAACAGAAAATGAATTCCATGGTTTTTGACACTGTTGTTGACTTTTTGTCTTATTTGTTAATTTTTATTTTCATTTTTTGTGCTTTAGAAAGAGAGAGAGAGAGACGGAGAGAGAGAGAACTTCAAGCATCAAGTTGGGTGCTTAGAGAGGTAGAAAGAATCTGGGGGAAAAGTATGATCAAAATACATTGTATGAAAAAATTAATAAAAAAAAAGAAAAAAATCTAGCACAAAGCAATGAAGGTAGTTCTGGTTTAAGCAAGGCAAGAATTTGTGGATGGCAGCTTTTATAATACATCCCCCTTTCTCCATCTTTTGTAGCATTAGTGACTCATAAAACCTGAAAATGGCAGCTCAGATAAGTTTCCAGTCATAAAGAGACATGCAGTTGGGTTTGTACACTGGCATTGTATATGGTATAACTTCATTGTACTCCATGGAGAAAACGTAGGCAGCATTACAATGTCAGTCAAAAGTAATATTAGAACATTAACTTGATACAGAATTGTAAACCAGGTAAAGAGTGTATTCTGCCTTGTTACCTTTACTAGATCCTCACATATCCATTGTCTTCATGTGCCTGGTGTTCACATATTGTCTTCTGGCTGCCAGGGTTCCCATTGCAATGCAGCTCCATAATGTCCTTCCTCTGAAAGCATCACCCTTTCTGATCACATTTTTTTTTTTTGCCTCATTGCTAGGTATTGTTCTGTGTGACATAATAAATTCAATAAAGATAAAGTGTATTCCAGGTCTTTCCAGGTGTCCAAGAGTGAGGGAGCAAGCAAGGTAGAACCGGCACTAATACGGGCCCGAGGAACAGAGGCTGTTAGCGGAAATGAATGGGGTCTTTTTAAAAATATCTTCTAATTGATCTTAGGAGTAAATATTGCTTTGCTGTCCCACAAAAACAGTCTTGATGAGACTACTAAGATGATTTTCAAGCAGTCAACCTTTCGCCCTGGCAACTTATGGTTCTTTAGTACATAAACATTTGATATGTTCTCCTTGAAAATCTGCAAGAGCTCCACAATGCAATTCCCCTGGCTGAAGCTCGCAGTGGGACGCTAAACATCAAAGTGAGATTTTTGGCCAATCGAATATCTGAAATTTCCCCATGGGTGGAGAACTTTGCAAGCTTAAGGCACACTGCCCAGTATACGATCTGTTTTTCAGTTTAGCTTGAGATCAGATGTTCCTTTCCTTTTTTGATTTCAAGTCAGATCCCTGGGGAGATTGTCAAATGGCATCTTATTTTCAAAAATTTGAAATTCATATGCATTCACAGAGAGGGGGGTTGTGAATGAGAATGTGGAAGAGCGTGTATTAAACTGAAGCACAATTATAGAAACTCAGAGCTGGAAGGCACGTCAGCGACCATCTTAGTCTGGTGTGTGCAAATTTTACAGTCTCAGGGGTTAAATCACTTGAGCTTTATTTGGGGTCTGCCCAAGAACCAGCAATGCAATTTTTAAGCCATTCTCATCTCTCCATGTCTCATGGTTGTCTCCTATAAGACGGTGGGGATCTATTAGACAACTTCCAGATGACCCAGTCTGTAAGGTGTGTTACCCATTTACTTCACTGCTAAGGTCTGAAGTTAGGTGACTTGAACCACCAGTGAGCGGGTGGAAGCCATTCACTGTGCATGGCTTCAATGCTTTACTCCTGCGTACTCCTCTTTGAACTTGTAGAAGTGAGGGTATTTCATACAGATGTCCTTAATTTTAATGGTTTATTCTGTAGATGAAGATTATTTTATATTGAACACCAAGAGTTGCTTACATATTTCTTTCCTTCTTTCTTTCTAGGGAATTTGTAACAGGATACGAGCTCCCTCGTCCAATTCAGTATCTATGCTGGTCGCCTGTTGGGAGTAAATTAGTAAGTGTTTAGATTATAGAAGTGTTTAATCATTTAAATAAAAGAGGAGCCATTTGATTTTGGCCTTTGTTAAATTTCCCTGCCGAAAAGGGGAGAAAGAGAGAGAGAGAGAGAGAGAGAGAGAGAGGCATCATGACTATTTCAGTGGCTAAAAACGGGAAGAGTTTGGATAAATTGAAACCCGTTTGAGAATTCCGCAAAATCTCAAGCTCATGGATAGACTTCTTTAAATATCGCAGTCAAAAACTTTATCCTTATACTCAGCCAGAATGCGTTGTGCCAGAAAACTCAGGAAAAATATGGTTTTCACAAGTTTCCCAGACTAGCTTCAGACAACATGAAATTTTGTCCAAGCTCTTATTTAAGGACTCTAAATAAAGATTAGATCTGGCTAGCTATTAATATTCAGGGGTTTATTGACTACCTGTCAATATGCACAATTACTTACTCGATAATAAAATAACTATATTGTAGTAGAAATTAATTCTTCTTTGATGCAGATTTTTAAATCACAATTAATGTTAATGTGTGTTGATTATATTTTTAACCTTATTAAATTATTTTAGTTGTGAATCCTTTTGCATCTGAATTACCAGCCGTTTAAAAGACAGTAGGTAAATAATTAAATATACACTGTTACTGTATTTGTTAGGGAAATTCCCCTTATTGAGTATTTTCTACCATTTTTAGGCATATGTCTATCAAAACAATATTTATTTGAAACAAAGACCAGGGGATCCACCTTTTCAAATAACTTACACTGGAAGAGAAAATAGAATATTTAATGGAATCCCAGACTGGGTTTATGAAGGTAAGCTATCTTCTGCTGATGTCTTAGGCTTATAATTGAAAATGGTTCACGTACTCAGTAAAAAGTAGCTGAATGGAATCTTTTGTAATGAGCTGATTGTCCTTTTGAAAATAGATTTTATTAATAGGTTGTGGATAGAAGGAGGCTGATCTTAAAATAAAATCTCGTCAGAGGCCAATAGGATCTATATTCATGAATGCTATGGTAAAGTGGAGATTTATATTCCAGGAAGTACATGGTCCTTAGCTGCAGAGTTAACGCATTGTCCAGTGTTGTTTTTGCTCAGGAAAGACATCTTTCCTCCCCCACCCAAGCCAAATAACTTCATTATTTTGCTAGAAAGTGTTCCTAGTTTTTTATATCAACACCCTCTTGAATTTTATCCTTATTCTAGACCATGAAGGGCACAGGACTTTAAGAGTTTTCTAGTCTCTATTCCTCAAGTCCATTTCTTTAAAAATATATGTGTGTGAATGTATTTTTACACACATACACACGTGCACACGCACACATACCTGCACACGCACGAACACACACACACACACACACACACACACACACACACACACACACAAATTAACCCTGGTTCAAAATATTCTTAAGAATGAAACTCAAACTCTGTTGGCAGTATCACTTGCCAGTAAAATCACAGCCTTCTTTGTCTACTTCAGGTACTGTCTACTTACTAGCCTGTTTTGTCTACCTATGTCTGGAGTATAGTCTGGGCTTACTTTAGGTTACTTTTTAGATTGCTCTAAAGGGAAAACTAATTATTACCAATGTGTTTATTATTTATTTTAAATGTTACATTTCTAGTTAACAGCAATTACTAACAAGACTAATTGACATTTGATATAGAATGAAGTTTAAGCTGTTGCTATTAATTCACAGTATTTTTTTTTAATAACCAAAGTATGGCATATGTTACATACACATTAAAAACGTGATTTAACTTAATAAATATTTGTTTATAAGTATTAACGATGATTTTAAGAATAAGCTATAATTATAAATAATATGTAAATTCTTATTTTCAGAGGAAATGCTTGCTACAAAATATGCTCTTTGGTGGTCTCCAGATGGAAAATTTTTGGCATATGTAGAATTTAATGATTCAGACATACCGATTATTGCCTATTCTTATTATGGTGATGGACAGTACCCTAGAACTATAAATATTCCATATCCAAAGGTATGTGAGATGCTTTTCATAGAGGCCTTCATCCCCTTGATGTCCAAATGAGCAGTCATTACCATGAATAGAGGTGGGATCAACACATTTTGAAAGCTTCTTGTCCTTGTATGTCATAAAGCAAACACTATACTGTGCTCTATTGTTTATGTGGACATCTGTTGCTTTGGACATCTGGCTATGCTGGAAGAAGTAGTCTTTGCAAAAAATTCTATTGCAGAATCTTTGAAAAAAAACATATGGTCTAGATCATGGAGGAAAAACAAGCTTAACTTAGACATATATATATATATATATATATATATATATATATATATATATATATA